>OX393564.1:9552807-9632807 GCA_947652115.1 Blastomussa wellsi | reverse complement strand
GTTCTGTACTGGATTAAAGGAAAGGATAAAGAATGGAAGCAGTTCGTCAACCATAGAGTAGCAGAAATCAGACAACTCCTGCCGACTGATATATGGGCTCATGTTCCAGGCGTGGAAAATCCAGCGGACCTGGCATCAAGAGGAGTGAATCCCTTGTCACTAGTAAGCAGCGCTCTTTGGTGGAATGGACCCACATGGATCTCAAGTCAAGAAGAAGCAAGAGAAGTAGAAGATGTATCTGAAACGATTGAGCCACCACCAGAGTGCGTGAAGGAAATGAAGGTGCAAGCAGTACGAGAGCTAGAAGAATCAGCCACACTCCTTGTGAACAACACACCTGAAGTAGGCATAGCACATGTCATAAACTGTGAAGACTACAGTGACTTCTAAGTTGTGTAGAGTCACTGCCTATGTCATACGCTTTGTGAACAACCTGAAGACACGGTCCTCGAAGCCTGTTAATCCTGTTGGTTCTGGAAGTCTTACCAGTGAAGAAGTGTTGTTCAGTGAATCGTTGTGGATATTAGAGTCTCAGAAGTCTTTGCCATTGAATCGAAACTTCAAGCAACAGTGTGCTCAGCTGGGAGTAATCAAGGATATGACTGGAATCATGACGTGCAAGGGGAGACTCTGCAACTCGTCTCTACCGGAAACAGCTAAATTTCCCGCTTGGTTGCCATGTGATCACCATATCACGAGGCTCATAATCAGAGACTGTCACCACAGGGTGATGCACAATGGAGTAAGGGAAACGCTGACAGAATTGAGATCTCGTTTTTGGCTCACAAAGGGACGACAAGTCATCAGAAAACAGTGCAACAACTGTGTAGTGTATAGAAGACATGAAGGAAGGTCATAAAAGGTTGAGCCATCATCAGATATGCCTGAATTCAGATTTAAGGAAGGATACCCCTTTGCAAGCACCGGAGTAGACTTTGCTGGACCTCTATTTGTGAAAACTGTCTTTGGAAAGGAAATTCAAGTCAGTAAAGTGTACATTTGTTTATTCACCTGTGGAAGTACAAGGGCCGTACATATTGAACTCACTCCAAGTCTCACAACCCAGGCGTTCATTCGATGTCTTCGAAGATTTGTGGCCCGCAGAGGAATTCCAGAACTTATCATATCTGATAACGCGAAGACATTTAAGGCAGCCGCTACTCAATTAGCAGGTATCTTCAATGACCCTGACGTCACGTCTTTCCTTTTGGAGAGGAAAATCCAGTGGAAGTTTAACCTTGAAAAGGCCCCATGGTGGGGGGGATTTTTCGAAAGGATGATCAAGAGTACAAAGCGTTGTCTGAAGAAAACACTTGGAAAGGCTCGCTTGACATATGAGGAACTCTTGACAGTTTTAACTGAAGTTGAATGTATTCTGAACTCCAGGCCATTAACCTATCTGTATCCAGACGACCTGGAGGAGCCTTTGACACCAGCTCATTTAATCAGTGGTAGACGGTTGCTGTCACTGCCAGACACAACCAGGAATGGAGCAGACAATACCAGTACCCGTGAAACAGTCACGAGAAGAGCTAGATACTTACAGAGATTAATGGATCACCTTTGGAACCGATGGAGACGGGAGTACATCCCAGCCCTCAGAGAGTCTCACAGGTTGAAGTTAGACCCCGCCGGCCAGACAGTGCACATAGGTGACATCGTCAACGTACATGATGAATCTCTTCCCCGTACGAAATGGAGAATGGGAGTCGTTCACGAGCTGATCAACGGAGCCGACAAGAAAACAAGGGGAGCAGTCATCCGCATTGCTGATAAGGGAAAGAGTTCATATTTACGGTGTCCTCTACAGCGCTTGTTTCCCCTTGAAATTATGGATGATGTAAATAAGGAACCGGAGAGCTTCACTGAAGACGTCACCAGTGTATTGAAAGAAGTGACCCCAAAACCCGTCCAGGCAGAGCTGAAAGAAATGCCTCCCCGAACCCGGAGACAAGCAGCTCGAGCAGGCGAAGAAAGGAGGAGACTACTAACCAATGCTTAGAGCCCATTGGTTAAGCTGATTGGATTAAAGACAAAGTTGCATAGAGAACACATAATGACACAATTGCGGAATTATTTAGATGTCATTATTGTAGTCGACTTTATTATTATTAAACAGTGAAGGACATTAACCAATGTTTCGGTCCATTGGTTAAGGTGGGGGTGTGCGGAATCCTGGGGACCCCCCTGAGTTGACATTGACTTATTGATTGTTAGTCACGTGATTTTCAGATAGGTACTTTGGACTCGTTCAGTTTTTAGTCGTGTACGTTTTCGTTGCGTTCATGGATTGAACTCTGGAATTCTAGTTTTATACTCGGTTGGATTACTTTTTGCCAGTTGTTGTAGTCGGAACGGAATAAATTCATTACAGTTATTAAATGTTGGATCACTTAAAATCTTTCAAGCAGCAAAATGTTTTCGTGACAAACGGTGCTCTTTAAAGGGGATAAGGAAATTCCTTCAATGAAAATAGGAACATACAAAATAGAAGCACTTTCTATCCATTGAAAATTATGTGAAGACTAAGCGAGATATTCCATTATATCCAAATTTCTCTAGAATCATATTGAATATTGTGTGTTCAATAGTACACTGTATCAATTTGCATTCTCAGTTGCATTATTCCAGCCAACCATCTTCATGCTACTTGTAGAACTCAATATAACATCTGTTAACTCAATCAATAAAATTCCAACTCTACATTTACAGTCTGTTGTGCATATTGATACCAACCATATTGTCTAATTCATTAATTTTTATTCCATTGCTTATTGCTTACTGTTCAATTCTCTGTGTATAAGCCCACACAAGTACGCATTGCGGACCTATTTTATATATTAGGAGGAGGAAAGGTCCCAGTATACTTCCCTAAGGAACCCCGCAGGTTAATTTACTTGCACTTGATAACGCTTCATTAACAATGCATTTTTGGGATCTATTAAGTACATAGGTAGGAAGCAAAAAATGGGTTTATCTCAGTGTAAAAACCTGTGACTTTTTTCTTTGTTTTTTGAGCTATTGTTTTTCTGTTGCAAACTGTTTTGAGTTCTTTGCTGTGTTGTTCGTTCTTTGTTTTTCGCGACTCGTGAGTTTCACAGGTTTTTACATCGAGGATGAGCCCAAAATGTCTTGGAGCATTTCGATCAACCCCGTTCTTCGCAAGTTTCCGAAAAGTTATTTCATGATCAATTGTATCGAAGACCTTATTAAGGTGGTTCGATACCGTTTTTCTAGACCATGCCACTATCCCAAGTGAAAAATATTCTAGAGTATTCTAACCTCGAATATGTCATTGTGATGCCATAGAATCCTAGAGTATCCTAAAGTATTCAAGGCAAACACAATACGTGATGGACACCTGGAGTATTCAAGAGTATTCGATTTGAATACGTGAAGTGCCCCTGGAGTATTCATGAGTATTCAATATTGAATACGTCATGCACACCTGGCGTGTTCAATTTGAATATGGAAAAACAGGATAGATGTAAAAATTACACCAGTTCCGCCTGCATCTGTATTTGCCCGGGGGCTAGTCAATCGCCTTTTTGTGTCCTTCTTTGGAGGGGCAGGGGCTACTTGAAGCCCTTCTTGTCGCCCTTCTTCGCAAAGCAGCATCTCGTATTTTTCGCGCTTCTTTGCAAGGGCCTACAAAATTGCAAGCCGTTGGGAGTCTGGAGCACGAGCAACGCGAATTGGGTTCCGTACCATGTTGTTTCCCTCGTGGTTCCGAAATTTCCTGGCCGGTTCTATCTCAAGCTCCAAACCTCCGAGCTTGGCCACACCCGTACACGAGAGAATCCAAAAAGTTGTGCAACCAAACCTGTCTTTGTCCCATTCGGCATATTTGGTACATTCCGAAAGAATTTCCCACAGAGCCTTTGTCGCCCAAACATTTGCAATTTCCTCGTTTTGTTGCAATAAAACGCGAGCAGTCTCCAACGTTGCTTGCGACTTCCAATCAAACACCTCCCAATGTCCGATTGAAATGTTTGCAAGCTTGACTTCCTTCGAACTTTTTGCGTATTTCAGCGCTTTTTTGTCGGTTTTTTGTTTTGCCTCTACAAATTTGGCTAGTCTTTCCAGCTCGCTTTTGCGCGTTTGCTTTCTTCCACTTCCATAGCCTTTCTCCGCCATTCTTCGGTGGTCTGCGCTTCCCAAATTTCTTGGAGCTTTTTCCACCGGTTTCTTGTCGAAAGTGCAAAACGCTTCGCTATCTTGCGCAATTTCTGGAACTTCGAAAACGCGAAATTTGGAAAGGCTTCGTCACATCGCGGCGCATTTGTTTTCTCGCCAGACCCAGGAAACGGTATTTGTTGGCGGCAAAAGCGTCGAAGGTTTGAGTGCGTTTGGGTGGAGGTCGGTTGGCTTTTTGCTGGTAGACAAAATTGTGTTTTCGGTGGTGTTTTTTGTGTAGCAGCGGAGAGGTCCGAGCTCAACTCCATCCTCGTCGACACCTAAGAGTGTCAATTCGGAAAACGGAACAATTGCGGAAACAAAAGTCCCCTTCAGCCCACAACACAGTTCTTTCCAATGTATCATCGTTCTCCACATTTGCTTTGGTGGGGTGGATGTGGACCCCCGATATTCGTCCTGTTTTTGTGTGCCCGTACCAGGCGGAAAACATATGGCCTTGCGGGTGGTCCGCCAAAACAAGGCAGCGGTCGTAACAGGAAGCGAGGTTTCCCCATCGTTTGCAGGGGCGGCTGGACCACAAAAAGCTCTTCCCCTTCTTGCGAGACCTGTGCCAAGGAGGACGTCGTCGGCCCTTCCGCCCCAACGCTCGTCTGTAGGGTAAGCGTGCAGAGAGGCTTCGAGGCATGTGCATCCGCGTTCCTGCTCGTCGGGATACAAAAAGGTGCGGCGCAAGCGCTTGTTGAGACAGTCCGCATAGTCGGCAAGATGGCCGCCAATGGGCTCCTGGATTTCCCCCGCTTCCAAATTCGAAATAACCTTGTCGTACATTTTTGTGAGGGCCGTGCGGCCGTCGCCGTCTTTCCCGATCCAGGTGCAGACGTGCTTCCTCGCGCCGGCAGTCTTCTCCTGAATCGTGGGGGTATCTACTTCCATGGCGGAAAAGAAATCGCCCTCTTCTCGGAAACCGGCCGATTTTCGGAGAACGCGCACAAGCTCTTCGCGGTTCAGCACCCCGGAAAAGTCTTATGTGAAGTCGATGGAGTAGATTCCAAAACCGTGCACAAGCAAATGGCGTTCGAGAGCTGGAAGGGAGGCGTCCAGCTCGTCCAAAGGAATTTCGGATACGTCGCACTTCGCCACAAATAGGGCGGCGACGGGGGTGTCGGGGTGCACTTCTTTCTACTATTTCTTTGCCTTCCACTGCGTGTCCTTTTCGATCCTGGCGACCGTTGCCCGTATGGTGCTCAGCAGCCTCTTGTGTTTTTTTGTCGCTGCAAGGGTGTGCACAATTTTCGTTTGTATATAGTCCCGTTTGTTTCCATCGGGGTTTTTTCCCAGACTCTCCTGCACGGCAAGGGCGATTTTCCCGACCACAATCTTCATCGAGCCCTCCTCGCCCTAAACAAAAATGTCGTCCGCAAACGGGGGCAGCCCCTCCAAAGGACGCAAATGCGTGCGGCCAAGGTTTCCAGCCAAATAGTCGAACTTGGAAATTTCGGGAAGGAGGTTGCTGTTGTATGCGTTTTCCAAAAAAAGGTGGGGTCCCACGGATTTCTCGCACCGGAGTCCCATACTTTCGAATGTTTTTCGCACTAACATTGCGGTTCCTCTGCGACTGTGGAGTTGCTGTATGTATGTTGTAAATATTTTCGGCCACCAATTTCTATAAATTGGACCGAAAAAAAATTGTTCTCTCGTTATTGTACGGCCTACCAGCCAATCTAATTCAGAAGCTTCAACATGTTCAAACTTTGCCGCTCGCCTTGTCAACAGGTGTCCAAGATTTTGCCATATTACTCCAGTCCTGAGGGATCTTCACTGGCTCCCTGTCTCCTTTCGTATTGAATTTAAAATTATGTTAATGACTTATAAAGCACTACATGATCGAACTCCAATCTATATACAGGAACTCCTTCAATTGTATACACCCAGCCGCAATCTTAGATCCTCTAATAGAAATTTATTAGTTAAACCCTACTTTAATCTCAATTCGTATGGCACACGAGCTTTTTCTGTTGCTGCTCTTGAACTTTGGAACAACTTACCCGACGATATTAAATCTGCAAACTCAATTGACGATTTTAAACGCAAACTTAAAACATTTCTTTTTACGCGAGCTTATGATTCGTGATGTTTTTAATTGTTAGCGTCTAGTTTTAATGTCAATTTCTTGTGATTATTTTTATTTTTTAGTTTTATCTAATTTTTTTGTAAACAGCGCCTTTGAATCTTGTAGAAAAGGCGCTACATAAATGGATTATTATTATTATTATTATTATTATTATTATTATTATTATTGTTGCGCGAAAGAGGCAAAAATACAACCCTCTTGCACACAATCCACTTGTGGAAACGCCCAGTGGGGTTTTTACTTGGTTTGTGTGGAAAAAACAAACGTTTGTTTTTTCGTTGTCTGGGAAGGCATGCCACCACAGCAAAAAAATGGTCTTTCGTTGGTGTGTGTTTGTAAGAAAAAAAATTTCTGGTACTTTGGTTGCCGAAACAGCGGTTGCCCTGACGATTTTTTTGCTGTGGTAAGTGTGTTCCGGTTGGAATTCGAAGTTGAAGTCATTGCCACAAATGTGTTGGCAATCTTTCAATCAGTGTACTGTGGTGGCCCGCTTTTGCGGGATCAAGCCCTGGGGCCAGTGGTCCCGCGGGGCTGCGCCCCCACCCTACACACAGGAACGGCAGGAGTTCTGGCTAAGCAGAGTGTCATACAAGTGTTTGCAAAAAGTCAGCGACCCCTGGGAGCTGAGTTTTTTTTTAAATAGCTGCGTGTGGTAGTTTGCTGAGCTAGAACTCCTGCCGTTCCCGTGTGTTCTCCTGTATGTACTTTGTACATTGAGTACATAATAATTTCCCCATACATGACGTATCCACTGACGACACGAACTGGTAACCAGTACTCTTCCGCGAGGGCATAAAAACAAAGATGGCGCTCAAAATGGAGGATGTATCTGCTCCACTCGCCTTTAAATTTACAAGTTCTTCATTTGATCCTGAGAAATGTAAGGATCAAATCCAACATTTAAATAACTGCATTTCTTGTCATTTTATGTACCGGTAACGTTCTATGTACCAGACGTGTGGAAATATATTATCTGACGATCAGCATAAATTATTATATGCACTGTCAGTACTCCTGACCTGATTGTCGATCTATTTTAGATGTTAGGGATTTGTCAGCGCAATGTGACACAGATGCGGAACTTCAAGATCATCGGAAGCGTATTCAGACTCTGAGCGAAGAAACTGCCGTCAGCTTGAAGAAAAATGTGTACAAGAATTACATGCAGTTCATCGAGACATCCAAGGAAATATCATGTATCCTTTTAGGAAGATTCATTGTTGCGTTTGCAGCGACTGCCAATCCAAAGAGGCGAAGGAAACGAAGTTGGGGGCGTGTCGCGACAAACTACGAGGGACTATTTTACAGGTCGTCAGAGCGAGGTGAACAAATCACGGAAAGCCAAAATCGACGGTTATCGGTGATTTATTCTTCTAATTGTAACGATCGTAAACTGAAATAACAATACAACGAAATTTCTATCAATCTAGCGACAATTGTTTCGAATACATAGTAAAAGGTGCGTGAATACAACTAAGCGATTTCGAGTCGATAACACAATACAATTGGATAACAATAACGTAAAAACCAACCAGTATAAAAATACTAAAAACTGGCTATACAAGATTCGATCAAAGGAAACATACAACAGAAAGATAAACTGATTTAGAGCCTATTGCTCTCTAACCTAAATAGTGGGCATTCACTCTTGAAGCATAAGGTCCATTGATTCCTTTTGATCGTAAATCAATTAGAATAGCACAATAAAAGTGCAAGCGATCTATGTGACTGATGTAGACATTCGCCCATGACAAGAAAACTTAACCTAAGCAGAATAACAAGAGGTACTCACATATCGGTCCCGCTTGAGCCAAAGGTTAAACAAAACAAAGTTGACGAAAGCACAAGGTCCTCAGGCCACGCGAAATCAAAGAATGCACTACTTTAAAGGGACGCTAACTTAGCTTTTATACGCGCGTGGTGACGCTACAAGATCCGATTACAAAACCAATGAAAACGAAGTTAACATTGTAACTAAGTTAGTAATTAAGATCAACAGTCACGCAAACATAAACTAACAAAAACCCAATCAAAATGAGGCACATGTCTAGTACTCTTAACATGGCTCCCCTGAAATAATCATATTTCACTAATCAACCTAACAATAATATAATCAAGTGTTCATTAATCAAGTTATCTTACAAAGTTCAGTTCAATACCTGTTAAGGCACCTCGGCTGGGAATTACCCTGGATCTCAATCTGTTTTGGCTGACATCAAGAGCACTAACTTTTGGACTGGTCTCTCCAAATACCGCAGTGAAGCGATCCTCTTTCCTGCGTCGTCCAAGCAGCTGTCCGCAAGAGCTACTTGCACTTTGCGTACTTGTCCATCCGAGCTTGGGTAGGTAGCTGATACACGTGCAAGCTGCCATGCACAGCGAGGGAGATTCTCATCTTTAATCATGACGATGTCATCAATTTGCAAATTTCTCCGAGGGTGTGTCCACTTCATGCGCTGTTGTAGACTAAGGAGGAATTCCTTTCTCCATCGAGTCCAGAACTCATTCGCCAAATGTTGAACTCGTCTCCAACGCTTTCTGCAATAGATGTCCGCTGGCTGGAACGTTCCTGGTGGAGCGAGAACTACCTTTGACTTCATCGTGAGCAAGTGGCTAGGGGTCAGGGGGCTTGGCGAATCTGGATCAGTGAGCTGGTTGATTGTCAAAGGGCGACTGTTAACTATCGCCTCAGCTTCACACATCAGAGTACGAAGAGACTCATCGTCTAGCTGAACGCCGTTGTTCTGCAACAAAGATGAGAGGATGTTTCGTACAGATCTAATTAGGCGCTCCCAAACACCTCCCATGTGACTCGCTGCTGGGACGTTCATATTAAAGGAGAACCAGTCGCATTGCTCTTCCAGCAGCTTTGTTTTAATCTTGTTATGATCCATCTGGGCTAAAGCTTGGGTGAGTTCTGTGCGAGCTCCCACAAAGTTTGTTCCCTGGTCACTCCTAAGCTGACGGATGGGGCCACGACGACTGACAAATCTCCTCAAGGCATTAATAAAGGAGCCAGTCTCGAGGGAGTTGGCAGTTTCAAGATGTATAGCTCTCGAAGCTATACCGGTAAATAAGACGCCGTAGCGCTTCAGCTCCTTGCGGCCTTCTTTGATAACAAAGGGACCAAAATAATCCACTGCGCAGTAAGTAAATGGTGGAGAAGATTCTAAGCGATCTTCGGGCAGATCTGACATCCTTTGCTCCTGTACTGCTCCACGCAGTCTCTGACACTTAACACAGGACGAAATCACGTTGGCGACCATCGATGAACCGCTGATCACCCAGAACCCGTTTGATCGTACCTCATTTAGGGTCATGCCTTTGCCTTGATGACTTGTACGCTCGTGAAAATGCTTGACAATCAGCATCGCGACATGGCTATCTCGTGGCAATATTATGGGGAACTTTATATCATCAGATAAGCTTGCACGTCTGAGACGTCCACCAACTCGCAAAATTCCGTTCAAATCTAAAAAGGGATCAAGCTTGTATAGTGCGCTGCATGCTTTCATACTAGCCTTGATCTGTTGAGCGAAGACTCTGCTGTCAGGGTCGGCATTTTCCTGCTTTATTTTCTGTAACTTGGCTATTTCGTCTTTGAACACTTTCATCTGTGCAGCGCGAATTATGGCACGCTCTGCATCTTCCAAGTCGCTGACTTTCAGCTCACACGCGTCTTCACTGCTCCGTTTCTCGCGCACTCGATCTCTTAGGCATCTAGCGTAGCGTAGACAAAGGGCAACTGCACGTTTCGCACGATACCAATCAGAGAAGTAGTCGACTCTATCTGCAAGGTTTAATTTCTCTGAATGTGACTGCGCAATCTGTGCGTTTGCTGTGGTTACCATAGCAACGGATTTCTTAACTTCAGGATCATTTTGCTGGAGCTCGTGATTCTCATTGTTACCGGCTAGCCACTCGTTTTTTTTCTCCCAGAGGAATGCTGGTCCAATGATCCAACGTGACTCTAACAGCTCTTGCATTTTCATTCCCCGCGAAGCTACATCTGCAGGATTCTCTTTCGATTTGATGTACTCCCACTGGCTGATAGAGGTGTTGTCTTGAATCTCTTGAACCCTGTTAGCAACGAACACATGGAATCGCCTGCTCTCGTTGCTGATATATCCAAAAACCACTTTGCTGTCTGTCCAAAAGTACTCTCGGTCGATGCGATATTCTAGCTCCTGGCGCAGCTGTTGGCTAATCCTCACCGAACATACAGCGGCAGTAAGTTCCAATCTAGGTATAGTCACCGGTTTCAAAGGTGCCACTCTTGATTTTCCCATGACGAAAGAACAGTGAACTTCTTGGTGTTCGTCTACCAGTCGTAAGTAACTGCACTGGCCATAACCCTTGATACTCGCGTCCGAGAAATGATGGAGTTCTGCGCTCACTACGCGTCCAAAGTTCCCAGGCTTATAACATCTAGGGATGGAGATGCGTTGAACCTGTAACAAATCTGCTCTCCATTTCTCCCACTTGACCTTAATATCTTCTGGTATCGGGTCATCCCAGCCTACTTCATGGCGGCACAGCTCTTGGAGAATTGACTTCCCATCTAACAAGAGCGGAGCAACGAATCCAAGTGGGTCAAAAATTGAGCTCACAGTGGAGAGAATTCCTCATCTAGTACACGGTTTGTCCTGTAGCACGATGGAGAACTGAAAGCAGTCTGACTCAACACACCATTGAACACCAAGTGCGCGCTCTAAGGGAAGTGAATCAAGGTCTAAATCAAGCTCTTTGACACCATCTGCTCTATCTGACTCTGGGATTCTTTTGATGACTTCTTTACAGTTTGACGCAAACTTATGGAGGCGAAAACCACCCCTGTTGCACATCTGTTTGACTTGGGTGACGAGATTCACTGCGTCTTCAACTGACGGAACAGATTTCAAGCCGTCATCAACATAGAAGTCGTTACGAAGAAAGTCTGCGGTGGTAGCGCCAAACTCCCTCTCGAAATCATTTGCCGTAGACTTTAATGCGAAATTGGCGCATCCAGGGGACGAGGTTGCGCCAAACAAGTGTACAGTCATCCTGTACTCTTCAGGTTCCTTGGAGAGATCTCCGTCTTCCCACCAGAGAAAGCGTAACAAATCTCTATGCTCTTCATTGACTTTCACTTGATGGAACATTCCTTCTATGTCGCATATGAAAGTGATGAGCTCCTGTCGAAACCTGCAAAGGACACCGGTCAAGTTGTTTGTCAAGTCGGGGCCCTGAAGCAGGTGCTTGTTTAACGACTCGCCTTCATACTCGGCAGCACAATCGAACACCACACGGATTTTGTTAGGCTTCTTCGGATGGTAGACACCATGGTGGGGAATGTACCAAACGTTACGCCTCGGGTCCGCTTGATCACTGGTAGTACACTCCAATTCAGGCATCGCCGGTACCATTTCCGCGTATCCACTATCAATTAATTTCTTCATGAATTCAACATAGTCACTGTAGTATTTCTGGCCGTTTCTGGACTGGAAACGCCTTTTTAGCTGAGTTAGCCGACGAAGGGCTGCATTCCTGTTGTTAGGAAGCTCAACATGCTCGTTCTTCAAAGGCATTGGAAGTTCGTAGTGACCATCTTCGCATCTATGAATCCCGTGCTCAGCTATTTCAAGAAATCTCCTGTCTTCCTTGGATAGTCCATGCTTCGATGTAGTCTTGTGTTCCGTGAAATCGAGCTCGAACATTTGGTTGATTGCAGATGGACTGATCATTTCCTTTGTTTTTCCGCTGAAGACGAAACTTAGTTGGCTGTCAAGAGTTCCAGGAATAAGTTCTCTTGCCAGAATACGATGGCAGGTGGAATCAATGGCGTGGTCATCGAGAGGGGTGTCTGACGCCATGACTGGTCCCACAATGCTCCATCCTAACAAGGTGCGGACTGCGTAGGGCTCTTCGCACTTACCCCTTATAACTTCGGTAGGTTTAATCGCCTTTGGACAGTTACAACCGATGAGTAGACCAATTTCGACATTTTCTTCGTAAGGCGGAATTTTATCCTCGATTCTTTTAAGGTGTGGCCAGTTCTTCACAATTTCTGGTCTTGGAATTTGGTCTCGTCTGGATGGAATGCTTTCTCTAGCATACAACTTTGGCAGCTCAACTTGCACGCGTTTATCGAGACGCTGGGCTACTAATCCGTCAACTCTCTCTACCGTTAGCCTTTCACGGCCAAGCATGGTGCATAACTCCAAGCAGGTTTCAACACCCTCTATGCCGAGTTCCCGTTGTACTTGGGTGGTGACGAATGTTGTATCACTTGCGTCGTCCAAAAGTGCGTAAACTTTAACTGCCTTCTCCGGGTTTTCCTTGTGAAACAAAAACACTTGGACGATTCGACAGTTGGTGATGACACTAACGGGTTCTGCGGCCGAGTTGTGCGCTACACTGATTAAATTTGAGCTTGCGGAGTCTGAGACTGGCGGTTTCTCACCGGGTGTTTCCTTGTTAATGGAAGCTTGCTGAGTGGCTTGCAACTTGGAGTCTGGCTGTTGACTATTTGGAGTTGAGTTAGGTTTTACGCCATGCAGTAGTGTGTGATGACGTCTTCTGCATTCTTTACAGGTTGATCTATTCCGACATCCCGAGGACACGTGACCGGTCCTAAAACATCCATAACAAAGGCCCTTGCTTCGAATAACTTCGCTCCGCTCGTCAGCTGAACACTTGAGAAATTTACTGCAGTTGGCGAGAGTGTGCTGGCCGTTACAAAGGGGGCAAGGTTGGTCTGCATGATCTGCTGGCTGTTTCGAAGACTGGACGGAACTGTTAAGTGGTTGCCTTGTCGAAGTCACGAAAGAGCTTCCACTCGATCTGTTATCTTCTTTGCTGCTTGGTTTACTTCTCCGGCCTGACCTGAACTGGGTTTCTGTTTTCCTTCTCTCCGCCTTCAGGGCATTTGGTGAGAAAATAGGGTCATTTGCTAGGTCTGCTTCGTCTCTGACAAACTTAATGAAGTCTCCAAAAGTAACAATCTTCTTAGATTTCGTTTGTGCCTCGTGGGCGTGCCGGCACCACTTCACACCTGAGTAAGAAGGTAATTTGCCGCTTACAAGACGGAGGGTTTCTGTCGAGTCGAGGTTCCCCATGGACTGCATTTTCTTCATTGCTTCTTCACAGCGCACGAGAAAATCAGAAAAGTCCTGGATACCACTGCTGTCTCCTTCGTTAATTTTCGGCCAGCTTCTAAGACTTGACTTATAGGCTTCGGCTACATGAACGGGATTACCAAAACGGTGGTCTAGCAACTTTCGAGCCTTTTCATAAGCGCTATCGGAGCTCATGGCTAGGAAACCTTTCACTACTTCGTTCGCCTGGCCTTTGGTGTACTTTTCTAGGAAATAGAGCTAGCTTTCCTTTAGACCATTGGATAAAGCGTTAGAACGCTCTCAAGGCTGTTAACTATCCGTTAGTTTTTAGCCATTTAGTGGATGAGCGTTAAGGTACGTTTTCCCATGCATGGTGACATATATAGTCTAGAAAAGCTTCAAAATTTGTGATACATACCACAGTTGGTCCTTATAACCTTATGAATGATCCGGGGTTGGGGAATAGGAAAAAGTGGCAAGTTCCTGGGGGTATGCCCATGGCAGATAGTAACACGTAGAATCAAACCATGTATTATGTTACAAGCAAGACAAGGTGCAAGTACATTTAAACCTAGCACAAGAGTAACTACCTGAGGTCTGTTAGGGCAAGTCCATTTTATAACTACACCCCTCCTGTAGACGCAATAAGTCAAGAATTTCCCCTTAAAGAAAGATCTGAGTGGCATCATTATGTCTCCTCCTAGAAAAAGGGCCAAATTTTTCCTAACATCTTCAGAAAATCAAGGATTTAAAATAATGCCAATGCTGATGGAGCTACATTGTACCCCTTTGAAATGACTTTCAAAGCTCCTTCAGCAAGTCTCTTTTACAGAGGAGGGGTGCTCTATTGATGCTATGGAATGTTATGCCACAGTTTTGTAGCTAGTCAGAATCATTTATTCAACATCTAGTATACCTGGAAAAACTATATTTTGGCTGCAAGGGACAAAATATTTAACAATTATTCCATGAACCTGCATTGGATATGAGGTGATAGATAACCAACGAGCGTGTAGTTGGTTATAATCACCTCATATCTAACAAGGGCAAATGGAAATTGTTTTTAGTAAATTCTCAACCTCGGTTATTGTTGTATGAATTTCAAAACAGTACACTTCAGTTCAGTTTATTTTTTATATTATTGATACTGCGGACATTTCAGTTTGACCAAAACGAAGCGATTGTGTGAAAAGGAGGTAACATCAGTGGTGCATTGTTCACTCTGTAAGTTGAATGAAACATGTAAAAAAGAAGAGCGAGAGAATCAGCTTCTTTGTAAATATTCCAGGCACAATCTCCTCTAAAGTTGTCTTTATCATGGAGCATCTTGACAAACAATAAAATATTGGGAAGCTGAACATTGCTTTAGTTGTACAAGCCAAATCGAGTCTACAGCTGTCTAGCGATCTCACGGTTTATCAAGACTGATTCCAAATAATTTATTAACTGTTGAAACAGATTAGCTCAGAACCAATGAATCCCTCTATTGTAAAGGTCAAAGCAAACTTTCAATTGCTGCATGGATGGAGAGGGAAAGAGAGGTTGATCTTCGAAGGTAATTTCACTGCTAGAAGCTGATGTTGTTTGTAAACTGTAAATATTATGCCATCGTAAAAATTTGCCACTTCGACTGCCACATTTATTGTGCTCACTTGAAAGCTTGGCCCCACTGGAACTGACAAGCCTTTTCGAGATATAAGGTAACCAATTTTTCTGAATTATTAGCCTTATTTATGGTGATAAGTTCTGTTTTCACTTTCTGGGCACTGAAAATTCTGTTGGTCAGTTTCGGAGCTTCCGTTAAAGTGCTTATGAAGCGACATTTTTCTCTACATAACTATTTGAAACAAGCAATTCCAAAGTTTGAAAGCGCTACGATAAAAGTTATCCATTTTACAAGCGCTTAAAGTTAAACTTTTTTGCCTTTAAAAATGGCAAAGAGACTGGGTCCGAATTTATTGCGAGATAAAAGCGTGTGACGTCATTTTGTTTGCAAGAATTTGTTTACGCTCACTTGACTCCAGTCGCGAAAGATTGGATGGAAACTGATGCATGTCAATACTTGGGGTGTAAGACGTATTTTGGAAACTTTGGTTGTTTGGAGCCCCAGCAACGCAATATCGTCCACCTCTACGCTTTACTTCCTCACCGTCTGCCATACACTGTATTTGCTTGCACTTCTTGCAAACAAACTGACGTCAGATTTGAGGTCACGTGGTATTTTGGCAGTGTGATTCAACTTGTCATTTTTCAGGCAAAAAAGCACAACTTTGAGCGCTTG
Source organism: Blastomussa wellsi (assembly GCA_947652115.1). Classification (NCBI taxonomy): domain Eukaryota; kingdom Metazoa; phylum Cnidaria; class Anthozoa; order Scleractinia; family Plerogyridae; genus Blastomussa; species Blastomussa wellsi. The sequence continues at coordinate 9,617,161 of OX393564.1, read as the reverse complement.
TACAATCGACAATTTTTATCGTAGCGCTTTCAAACTTTGGAATTATGTGTTTCAAATAACAAATTTTTCAATTATGCAGAGGCACTTTAAAAACTGTTTTTTATTCCCTTATTTTTGTTATATCTTTATAAGCATTTTCATTTTCGATTAAATGTTTCGCATCGAACACCATTATCCATATTAGGTAAAACCTTGGTTATTTGCTATTAACTGAAGTTTGTGAGCCAATCAGAAAGCTAGAAATGCAATACCTGAGGTTGAGAATGTAATAAAGATTATTAGGCAATTACATAGTACCCAGTAAATTAAAAATTATAACATACTTTGAAGCTACAATGTTTTACTTATACTTGCAGCTTTCAAAACATAATCTATATACATTTAATACCGGTATACCTACAGGATCATGGTTAAGTTTTTAACTAAATCCACTAGACCTGGAGGCTGAAATGTACCAACTGGGACATTTCTTAGCAGAGCAGAAGTCAATTCTAAGTAGCCAACAAGACATGTCTTTATTTGGAACACAAGGTAACTGTTTATAACTAAGTACTGTTGTAAATAATAATCTCAATTCCTAGACTGCTTATTCTACCCATCTCCCCATGGGATTTGTCAGGTATTTTGTCACTTCACCTTGCCCAGGGTAGGTTATTTGCTAATTAGGTCATCCTGAGGGTGAGGCAGTGTCAAAAGCAATACGTGTTTGGTTACTTATTTTAACTTTCCTAGTTAGTAACTGTCGCCAAATAAAGTATAACAACTGAGTTGATCACATGAACAAGAGCCTACCCGCCCCCACTCCTCACCTGCAAAATGTGCAAGATTTGTATTGTCGTTTCCACATGCGAACGAAATATGGTGGAATAAAGCTTGGGCATCTTTGCTGGACAAGATGTTCAATTTATAAGCTCTTGGTTACACAATTAGTAATATATCCTCACTGCATACCCGGCCATTACCACATCACGGTAAACTAAGTTATGGGAGGAGTCCATGACTACTGTGGTGGCAAAGGTATGCAGCGGGCAATGAGGGCAGCCCCTTCAAGTGGCACCCTGGGAGGAGGGCAGGGAGACGAACTTTCTCCAGCGGAACACCGCCAAAATGCCAAGGATCGAGGCAAAAACCGAGAATTTAAATGATAGACCGCAAGGCATGATGCCCCAGCCAAGGAGCACAAGGACGGTGGAATTCAAAGGATAAAAACCAAATTACGCAATGTTCTAATTATGTATGTAGTGAGAATAGTTGCTTTCATTTGCCTAGATTTCAAGGAATCTCTAATCTTTTGTAATGTGAGCCTCAGTCCATATCTGGGTGTGCCATTTGTTGCTTATGAGTTAATTTTAGCAATTGTTGTATTTTAATGAAACTGCACCTAAGTGGATCTTTGGTATCAGGTGGTTGATATAACAAATTTTGTGTTGATCACTACAGTGTGATTTTTTCAGATTCCAGTTCTTCTGCAAAGCCTTTAAAGAAAGATGAAAAAGGTAGCAGCTCCATTGAATCTGTTGAGGGCTTGGCTGTAAGTAACATCTTTGTACTAGGTATTTTGCACATTATTTGAATAATTTTAGGTTTATTCATTGATATCAAGTAGTTCTTTGTCAATTATTGTGCCCCACATGGTACATTTACAATTCGTAATGGTTAATCAACTGATTGTTAATTATCAGTAAAATCAACATATAAAGCTTTACTGTTGGTTTGTTATTGTCTATACATAACTCGCGTAACGCTGACGGATGCGAATGTACAAGCCTTTCATGTCGTGAGTGTACAATGGAGTACAATGGTCATTTAGAAGTCTTATCGCAACACTGTCTAGCGCACTTATATCACTCATTCTGTATGGCTAATATTATAAATACTCCCATTCATGTCTTGATGAACGCTGCATGAGTTCATTACTTACAATGGTGTGAAATCCTCCATTGGCTGATGTCAAGACATATGTCTAGCTATAAAAGCTGTAGTTCTTACGTAAAGTCTCACTCATTAGCTGTGGTGCTTTCTGAAAGGTATTCCTTCAGTGTTTTGTAATTTTAATTCGCACCCTCCCTCCCTTTGGAGGTTCTGTTGTTGTTATAAATAAATTTGGGTTCACCTTTCGAGTTTCGCTATCGGCTAAGTCTCGCAGCGACTTCCCCAAGCTTTGTTTTTACTCGTTTCAGTTGCCCCAGTTTATGATCTTTTATCTGCCTTTATTATTGTCTGATCCAGCACGTGTCGGCGGTGTCGGCTCGTAGTGCTGAGAAAATCAGTCAGGCGCTCAAGCAAGTTACGACTGCCTGCACTCTAGCACGATGCTGGCCGGAGGTTCAGCTCGTAGTGCTGCTTAGACCTGCCTAAAACTTGTCCGATCCAGTGCGTGTCTTCGCGCTGGGGAGATAAGAAAGGCTTATGGTCATGTAATGGAAGTCGTCTGTCACACTGATCGCGGAGCAGTGTTCCCCTTTACGCCAAACACTGTGTTGTTTATTCTGCTGGTTTTTCTACTAAACTTAGTTTTAAGGAACTGTGACATTAATTATTAAAAATGATCATGAGTAAATGGTATGTAGGTAAATAGCTATGACAGCAGTTGATGAAACCTTCAGTTGTTATTTTTTGTCTTTTCCTCTTGTGTTTTTAGAGTGTGATAGACATAACTGATGTAAATTGTGTATTTGAGGGAGACCTGGTTGAAGTTGATCCAGAAACATTTCTTCCAAGATCTAAAGTACATGCCTTCCTACTACATGACTGCATGGTTGTAGCAAACATTATTCAGAATAGGTGATTGTCTGCTTCTATATCCAACTTTAACAGGGTTTTCGTGTGCAGCCATTAACCCATTAAAAACTCTGAAATTTCAAAATTGAAATATTTGAAAGTTTTATATAATTGCATTAGTATTGATTCATAATCCTGTTAATTCAACGTTTAAGGTCATTCCCAAAAATAGATTCCAACATATGGTTTTTGTCAAACATTTGCAAGTTACTATCAATCTTGCAATTTTTGGAAATATAAAATCAAAACAGGTAACTAAATCTTAAGATAACATAATAGATATATGACAATGGTAACATGGAACAATCTAATATATATTTTATGTCAATTACTCCTAGCATCATTATTGTCCCAAAAACTACCTCTCTTGCACGTTATTGAGTGATGATTTTGTCTTTATGGGTAATGCATTTCTAGGCAAAAAGTTCCTTCTCAAACATGTGATTTTTTTCTAACTCCTTTAGCAAAAATAGGATGAATGGTAGGTCAAAATTACTGAGAAAAAAGGGTGGATCACCCTGCTTGGTTAAGAGTAAATAGCCATTCTTTTCCCTGGTGATCTTAGCTAGCCTAATAGGAAGCTTATAAGGCCTTGGACGTCACGCATTTGCTATTAGCTTGCGCTAATGATTCAATAAATCATGCCCAGTAAGGATGCGCAATGCAATACAGGGGAATGACCTTAATATGTTTTTGACAGAGACATTAGTGAGAGTGGTTTTCAATTGAGTGTCAAAAGGAATTAGCAAATTGCTTTGGTTTTGCATTTGTTTGCTCATGAATTGGTTTAAAAATTTTGCACCACTTTTTCAACCAAATCATCAAAAGTAAAACCAAAACCAATCATGACTCAAACACACATTGTCCCACGCTTTGTGTCGGGCTGCATGTAATTACTTCGAGTTTTGATTGGTTCACTGGATTATCTCTATCCTATGGTTTTGGTTTAATGACAATCAACTGAAACTCACTCTACTAACTACTAACTTTGATATTTCTGTTCAGTCAGTATGGAATTAACTAACTAACTAGAATGCTATATACAGTACTGCTCAAATGTAAGTTGACAGTCTTGCCTTGATCCTCAAGACGAGAGAATCGAGTTTCAAGAATTGAGGGTTGAGTTTTGAGAAAAAGTGTTTCTCGAATATGCATGACTCGAAAAGGTTATCGAGAAAACAATTTATTCCTCGAAGAAAGAACAATAGCCATTCGCATGAGATGTACAGGATCTCATATCGACCCTCCACTTCCTCATTAACTTGTAAAGTGCGGGCCGAGTTATTTTGGGTTATTAGTAGCTCGATTGCTGCAGCAAAATATTAAAAATTTAATTCTAGCACTAGTTTAAATTGAATAACAAGACAGTGGCAGCACCAAAATAATTACATATCACGAAAAAATCGCACAGTTTCTTGTGGTATTTTCGGTGAGTGCTCATGAACATTTGCATTTTGTGTGCAACTGAGTTAAACTTTTAAAGAATGCTTTGCTAAACTCATAATTGCTGTCACAAATAGAAATCTTGAATGGAGATTGTGTTAAAAACAGTAAATTCACAAGGAAATGAAAGCATTTGCTTGAAAATGCACGTTTTTTCCCGGAACATTTTTGGAGAACGAGCGATGTGAATCATCCGCCGTCATTTTAATTAGAATAGACAAACAGCAAAAATGTGACTACACAAATATGTCATCCATGCAAATGTTTAATAGCCGATGTTTTGTACGGAACTGTCTTTACTTCAAGTGTATTTTCACCGGAGGAACTTTCATTACCACAAGCGGAAGTAATGTTTACATTTGCAATTGTGAAGTGAAGGCGATTCAGGCGTTGTACGAGTTGAGAAGGTCGACATACAACATTTGCAAGTGCTGTCCATTTATCCAATTTATTTCTTGAGAGGTCAGTAAAGCGACAAGCTCATTAACTTTGACGCTCGAAACTTGAAACTCGAACCTCAAAATTTTTCACTCGTGACTTTGAGTCTTGAGATGCGAGGATCGAGATGCGAGGGACTGTCAACTTACATTTGAGCGGAAGTGTAACTCAGAATCATTCATTCCTGTATTTTTTGTCCTGCATATGTTGTGGTTTAAATTTGTCCCTGGTTTAAAATGTTTTGAACCAGTTTGATATTGATTTCCCTTTGTTTCAGATAATGCTAATCAACGTGAGACAAAGGAAAATAAAAATCAAACTGATTTAAAATTTTTCAAACCAAGGATAAATTTAAACCACAACACATACATAGATCTCTCACCGACCAAACTAACCACTGACCCATGGCAGGTATTTGGTAATACGTCTAATAATCGTACTTATCCTTTTTATTTGCATGCAGGCGTGGTCCAGTTCGTTTTAAGTTCCATTGCTTGTTTGAACTTGAAAATGTTGCGGTAGTGAATATGACAAGTGCAGATGGTATGTGTGCTGGCTGTAGTAGTCTATCCATAGTATTTGACATGAATTAAATATTTGTTTTGTGATACATATCGTGCAATTCCCCGATTGTTTAAAACTGATACACAGTGGACAACTTCTTGGTTGTAGAATCTAAAGGCTCTTTTGCTTTACTATTTAAATATTTTTTTTTCAGGTTTGAAAGATGCTTTCAAGATATTTTTATTCCCAGAGACACATGTCTACCAGGCTGAAAGTAAGCAGATCAAGGTAAACCAGCATGATGATGAAACCAAGGATCTAAGATATCTAAACTTTCAGTCAAGTTTGTTATACATTATTTTATACATGTTTATGTCTTAATTTATGATTACACAGTACTGTCTAAAAATGATTAAATTATTGTTTCTCTCTTTTGTTTACCCTGGTGGCTATTATTGCTGGAGGGACCCTCTGTTTTTCTACCATTGTTATTTTATTGTAATTTAAAACTAATAAAATAATTATGAACTTTGGTCCCAAGGGAAATAGGAAGAAGATGAAGACAAAATAGTAGAAAATGTACTTTAAAAGTAATTTGCAAACTTTCCCAAATAATATTGGCCAGTTTTAAGGACTCATGTATCTAGCGACTGTCAGGTCTACTTGTATCCGTTTTTTCAATTTTGTTTCATAGAAAGAGTGGTTAGACAGAATAGAAGAATGTAAAAAGAACTTTAAACTGAAGCTGGAACAAGAGTTCACTCAAGGTGACAGTGCAGTTGCCAGTGAAGGGACTGGCACTAGTTCAGAGAACTCCAATCCATTCCTTGAAGAAACAGGAAAAAATCCATTTCTCGATGATGACAAGAATCCATTTACTTCTAACAGTGATGATTCCAAGAACCCTTTCAATGAAAACAATTCCACTAATCCATTTGATGAAGATGAGGGTTAGTCCAATGTTTATTACATGTACACCTAAACTGGATAATGATATCGACTGGATAAATTGCTATCCAGTGGATAAGTGTTGGCAAACATAGCAAACTACGCTATCCTGTGTGGATACGATTTATCTGGTGGATAACGTTGTCCACCCTTTGAACATCTGGGGTGGCCGATGTTGTAGAGTGCCTAGTATGTGTTGTGTGGATCTCCCCCTGCTTGGAGAAAACTGTGGACAATTCAGCAAAGATTTTTTAAAACCTTTCTGTGATATTGTGCATGTCTCCAGTATGCCCACTTATCAATTTCAAACCTAATGCTACAATGAGATGAAAGATGAATTAATTTTATACTTCTATCTGCTTATCAGTTGTAGTGATGCATTCACGACCTAATACATTATCTCCTTCTGGTGCTGTAAATTAAGTTTCAACTTGGAATTCTCCTCCCAATAATTGACCCTTTTCTAAAAAGCACTCCCATTTGTGTCATTTTTGGTAATAATATGTACGTATTGACTGAGTGGGAGGACCGGATGAATATTTGGCTCAAGGTCAGGACATACGGACTTAGAGCAGTGAGGTCTGTGCGCCCTGATCGAGAGCCAGATATTTTCCTGTCAAGCCCGACATAGCTCAGTCAATAAGCATTTTATCATGTAACCACTAATGTTTAATGATTTTCTCGTGCAGACACGGCAGTCTGTTTTGTGCTCATTTTGAGAAGCCAAGGGGTAGCCCGTAGATTTGCGGGGAAGGCCAGTGAAATGCATGCGAGGTTCCAAGTATGTGCAAAATATTCAAACCTCTGTGAAAACTACGGCCAAATCTTCGAGTTTTTCTGCTTTTAAGTTTCATTATTGTTCCTGAAAAGCCCCTTTGGGGTGGTTCAATAAAGTATGTATGCTATGTATGTATGTATGTATGTATGGAGATTTCAATTCAGACACCTCATACACCATTGCAGATTCCCTGCTAGCAGAGGCTCTTTAACAAAGAAAGTGTTTCAAGGACTACAAAAAGGATTTCCATGACATTTCTGATAACCACGCTCTTCTCAGTGAAATCTGAGATAAACAACACATACCGACGTTTCTTCAACAGAGCTGAAGTTTATACTTGGTTTAATGTCAATTTTAGCAAGAATTTTGGATGCCAAGACAACAATGTCAGCTCTGAGTTCGACTAAATGATTGAAAATGTGGCACGACTTGGGATGGGATCATATAGGGACTATAGACAGTTGCTTCATTTTTCTTCGGCCTCAAGTTGTTTTCTTTACCAAGGAGGATTCTAGGCGTCTGCTGTTGCTGCGTAGTTCTTGAATTCGCTTGTTGCTTGAAGATGTTGAATGAAGTTGAACTCTCCATTTCGGCTGCCGTTGAGATAGGAATGACGGCTTTTATTAATGTACGTGTTGCTCTCCAACTAATTAATTCAGAACTAATTTTTTTATGTACGGCCTCTTCATGATTTGCTGAGTTTGAAATTTCTTTTTTAATTTTAGCTGATTTTAGTGCTTGCAAAATAGATTGGTTTCCAGATAATGAAGTGATTTTTACTATTCATGTTTTCTATTCAACACTGTAGAATCATGGCTTAAATTGAATCTCATGGCAGTCATGGGGCCATATGGCTTTTTCTGGTCCTGTTAGGTGACACTGTACAGCCCTCATACAGGACCTTTTTCGGATGGTTTTCCAAGGAAATAGTGGGTGGAGCCATACGGGTCACATGATAAGCATCCTCATTCCATTGAGTAGCTGCTGAAATCTGTTCAGAATTACTAGTTTAGTTGTTGGTAATTAGCAGTAATTTTTGTGGTACCATTGCAGAGCCTATTGCATCATCTTCACCTGCTTCTGGGAATTCTAAATTCGTCAAGGTAAATATATGAAGTTCCCTTTTGTTGCAAACTCTATTATTTGAAGCAATCAAATGTGTTGATTTTTAGTTTACAGTCAAAATACTCATCACGTGCTGCCTAGTATTCAAGAATAGTTTTGATTAATGGTGAACAGACTGCATTATTTGTTTCAAACTTTCAAATTTAATTTGAGTATAATTTGCGATCATCCAATGCTAGCCTCATTAGAAAGATTTTATCCCCTGTGCATGTGCAAAGTTTGTGCACCATTTCGGGTTGCCATTGTCTTCCTTCACTCTGTTGCTGTTTACGTTTTGTCAGTTGTTTTGGCATGGTTTTTAACGACTTTTTCAACAAACAGAAGCTAGCTCTCCTTGAAAAGGATGACTACTTTCTGGAACGGACGTGTTCAGATTCATCTTAGAAATTGGTGAACTGCTACTCATCATCAATCCTTATTGTCCCCAGTGGGGCATCATGGGCCGTGAACTGCTACTCACCAGATTCCATTTTGTCATTTGGGGGAAATCTGCTCTTGAACAAACAAGAATCGATTTATACCATACGGCTGTGTACTGTAGAAATTTAGGAGGATAATTACCTGACAACTACACAGATTTTTAGAGCTGAAATTTGTGTTCTTTTACTCACAATCAAAGTTTCTTCCGTGTTTCCTGAATCAACCTAGAATTTTCCGAACAACCCAGTTGAAAGTCCTTAAATTTCTTGATATTATCTTATGTACTGTAACTTTGGTTGAATAAATACAAAATTTCCTCTCTTACATAAACAGGAAGGGCTCTACCAGGTTGATAATCACTGCCAAGCGCATTTCTGGAAGCCATTACCACCTGAAATACAAACAAACTTAGCGCCAAACATAACGTGTGAACGCGTGAAAAATAAACCAATCAACAATCAATGTTTCAAATGAAGTCTCACTCTGGCTTTGGTTGGATGATCACAGTATTCAAATTAAATTTTGAAACAAATAATGCAGTCTATTCACCATAAATCAAAACTATTCTGGAATACTCTAGGAAGCACGCACTGAGTATCTTGACTGTAAAATAAATACAAAACAAAGCCCTTTGGTTAGGAAAAAATCTATCCTTGTCATTAGCTCTGTTCTATTTCATGATTTCCTTGTATTTCTTTTTCAGGTGGAAAGAAGGTGGCTTAGAGATCTCCCAGAGGATTTAGACATGTTCATAGCCCAAAGAGATTTTGAACGGGCTATGGAGTTAATAGACCGAAGTGAGTAGTATAACATGAACCTTACCCTGTACATTATACACACTCATCATCAAAACATGCATAAATTAGGTACTAATTCCATTCAAGCTTACAAGATGCTGAATTTATGCTCCTAGCTTCTGAGCATTTACGGGCATAAAGTTAGACTCTTAAACTACATGTAAATAAAATTGACCTGAATTATTTGCAAACTGTTTACATTGAAGACTATTTTGGGGTTCAAATTCACTTTAGGTGTGCAATTTTTCAAATCAGTTTCACAAATAGAGTTTTATTTTACTTTGTCTTAGGGACAAAAGAGAACACATTAAATTTTTGTCTTTCAAGTCTTTAATTACGGTACCCTAAGAGTTAAACATGATTTAAAGATGATTGTTTTTTAATGGGAAATCTGAGAGTGTTTTTGTTTCTCAGGTCTATCAGTCTGATAGTTGCAATCCCCTTGGAAATGTGATGATCTTAAGGGCCCATTATAAAATGTCATTGCTAAGTTACTTGGTTAATTACAAATTATTTCCAGTATGTGTCTTCGGATTTCACCTTTCTGTCGGGTGGCAAAATTTACTTTAGTTATTTCTTTCTTTTTCGACTTACAATTGCAGAAATCTGTTCCCCATTAAAAGTGATATTTGTGAACGTAGATAGATTCAGATGTCTGTCAGACAAACAGTTTGCAAAACAAACGAAAATAACACTGCTGACTTGATATATTTTTGACAGAAGTTGTCCTGAGTAAAAAATTGCGAACATATGAAGCCAGAGGTGATATATATCTCACTGTTTGTTGTTTTCATTACCTGTCATAATTTGATATCAAAACTGATGATATAGGGAGATTGTAAGCCCTGATCACAAATGGATAATATATACCGGTAGATTTAGCCAAGCCTAAAAGCGGAGCTGTGTATTTTTGCTGGTTCTTAATAATTTCTCTGAAATAAATAATAAATAAAAACGTCAACTCGAATTTCCGCTAAGAATTACCATAAAAAGTTAAAAAATGCTGCCAGAAGAAAAAATCTGACCTGAGCCCAAGATCAATGAAGAAAACCAATGCCTGGTCAGCGGTCAACTTAAAAAACATGTTACCTCGATGAGTTCTAGCCTGAGCCTGTGATGTGGTCATGTGATACTGGTCAGTGGATACCTCGATTTGACAGCTGTCAATTGACCATAACATGGATGCCCTATAACAAAGATGTAAGCTGGTAAGGCTGACAAGGTGTTGACAAGGCATGGCAATTTATGGCCGTCATGGTGCGCGACTCCGTCGTCTTGTGTACGCACCCACGAGCAATACCGCTAGCCATGATAACCATGAGAAAATCAACTCATGGTTTTCGTTTTCTTTCCCATATAAGTATGGGGCTCCGCTTGGCGGCCCTTTGTGTCGCCGGAGCTCTGCTATTAAGGTTTAAAGTGTATGTGGTGTGTATTATGTGATTAATATGACATTATTATAATTAATTTTCAGCAAATCAATATTTAAAAGAGAACAGTAGCTCTCCAGTAGCAAAAGAAATCAAGTAAGCTTTTTGTTTATTGAGATTAATTTGCACTGGCAAATAATACTTCAAAGTACTGCAAAAAGAGTTTTAAAGGAGCAATGTCACGTTTGTGCACTTTGTTTGTAATCTGTCTCAATCTTCTCCATCCTTAATCATCTTTGTGTCTTTTTGCTTCACAGTTTCCTCTTTGGTGTTTTTCTTCCTCAGGAAACTATTAGTTTAAGGTTTCCTCCGCGATAAGGGTAATTCACAAATAACTCAAAATATTGTGACATAGCTCCTTTAATGCTTCCAGTAACTTTGAAAAGTTTTAGTTAGGATTATTTGAAAAGATCCAGCAATTAGGAAAAATTTAATGTTCCCACTATTTGAAGTGATATTCCGTTTAAAATTTTATGGCTTTAACTGTGTGTTTTTCTAATGCTAGTTGTTCATTTTTTGTGTGATCAGAGTTCGTTTGGATCGTCGAGTTAAGCTCCTGGTAGACGCTCTTATTGATGAACTAGACTGCAGTCGGAGCTTTTTGCTTCATGTTGGGCCACGTGCTACTAGACGAGCTGTGTCATTACTGGTGCGACTGGGGAGGGCTTCTGAGGTGTGTCATATAATTAGATTGCATGGACAAAACATATTTATGGTTAATACTGTGTGTGGTAGAAATGTGAAAAGGTTTTGGGAACATACAAACTTTGTTAAAAATACATCTTGAAAACTAAGGGCGTTCTGAGGTTATTCCTATGAAAGAATGCCCTGAAAGAATATAAAGTAAAAAAAAAATAAGTGAATGTGAATATTAACACGGCGTTTACTGGAAGATCCGAAACTGATCAACAATTTTGTCCAGAAAGTGAAAACAGAGTAAAAGCATAAATAAGGCTAGCAATTCAGTAAAGTTTGTTACCTTATATCTGGACTAGGCTTGTCAGTTCCAGTGGGGCCAAGCTTTCAAGGGAGCACAATAGATGTGGCAGACGAAGAGGCAATAAGTTTGCGGCGTTATATAATTTTTACAAATAACATCGGCTTCTGACAGTGAAATTATCTTCAAAGATCAATCTCTCTCCCTTTTCATCCGTGCAGCAGTTCAGTGACAGTTTGTTTGTCCTTTTCTTTAGAGGAATTAATCGGTTCTGAGCTAATCATCTTGAACACAGTTAATTTGTAATCAGTCTTGATCAACCTATGATGATGATTAACCACTCAGTTACCTACTATTAATGAGGGAGGGAAGCTGCAATCTGTTGATCTGTCCATGATGCTTTGTACTAGTTTGTACTAGTTTTAATAATAGGAAGGATTTTCCATGACATGTTACATACTGATATATGCTACTGAGCCAGCATGTTACAGGCTGTTTATCAGGGCATCTTGCAGTACAGTTAAATGACTTTTATTAATTTAATGTTGACTGCAGGCATGTCAGCTGTTCTTAAGGAACAGAAGTGAGGCCATCAAACACAGTCTGAGGTAAGGTGAAAAAAATTAACATCTAAACGGAGAAAACAAACACTAGTTAGAGTACCTGATAATTAAGGTGATATACATGTATGTGGCAATGCAAAATGTATGTCATTTAATAATGTTCCTCCACTGAAGCTCTTTACCATCATGACAAGGGTGTCTAATTGCCTAGTTCCTAGGCCTCAATATTTCATTGCAGTCAACCTTGTACGCCACTGAAACGAGTACTGACATCATACAATACCAAAAAGCGGTGTAGGAACTAGGCAAGGTGTCTAAGGGAAAACCCTGTATAATTAAAATGTTTTCATTTGTGACATAATATTTGAGAGAGATTATATTTCACAGACTACTAAATATAAATCCAGTGTTATCACATGTACTTTTAGCTAATGCAAACATGATGGTATAACGATTGTCATGGCAGCTAATATAATTTTATCTTTCTTAAAGACAACTGAAGATTGAAGGAGCAACATCTTTGTACATTGCCAAGCTGTCCGGTGCATTCTTTAGTAGTGTAATAGAAACTGGCAAGGAGTTTGATCAAGTGTTCTCTGCTAACAGAGGCTTCAGCTCAGGTCAGTAAAGTTTGGTGAAACAAATTTTTATTTAGGAAAAACAGCGATCATTTTCCATGTTTCTAATATAAAGTTATAAAGTTTCTAATATAAAACAATCTGATTGTTTTAGCATAGATCAACTACATGTTTAAAAATTACTACAGAATTATCCAAATATTCACCGACACTGAAAACACTTCAAAAACACAAAGAAGTGGTCACCATTTTGTTGACAACCTCTACTCACTTTCTACTTAAAAATTAGATTATGAGCTCAAGATTTCTATCGCATGATAGTTGATAGAATAATCTAATTGTTTTAGTATAAATATAAGTACTCTACACATGCTCATAAATTGCGACTGGCCAGAGGTCTCTATCCCTGGTGCTGACCAGAAGGATTGAGGGCTCTGGGGACAAGAATGGAGAGAAAGTGTACATGTATGTCCAGGCCTGATCCGGGAAAACTCAGTAGAGAAGCAGTTTTGTAATAGTATTGCTGATAGAGCAATAAAGTTAACTTATTAGCTGTAATAGACTGTAATAGACTTTGTTTATTTATTCAATTAATTATTTTCATCAATATATTGTAAACTTAAATTTCTTAATCATTAAATTAGTGTAGATATATATTGGCATAGAAGAGCCTATTTTTGTGGAATGTCAATAAACCATTATTATTATTATTATTATTATTATCATTGCATTGGTGATTGATTTTTTCTTCTTCTTTATCTGCAAGCCTTCTGTAATGAGTCAATTCGTAAGCAGTATTTTTCTTTTTGCTTCGTTTTCCTTGCAGCTTTTGTAGTGTGGGCCAATACTGAACTTAAGCACTTTGTATCTCGCTTCTCATGCCAAGTGTTCCGTAGGGAGATGGGTGTGGCAGCTATTGGTGTGTGCGTTAGTATGGCAAAGCAACAATGTGAAAAGGTAAACATCAGCATTGTTGTACACTGTTTAAGCTTCAAAAGCATAAAATACGAGCTAGATCACATAAAACTCTGTAAAATGAATATCATAACGTGTTTGTGAAGGCTCTATAAGGATATTTGTATTACTTGTATTACAAGTACCAAGAACTTGTAATTAGCTTGTACTGCAGCCATTTTTGATAAGCGAGTGTTGGGCCTTGGAGTGGTAAGCATAGAGATTTGGGGGCCAAGAATGGGATGAGCAAAGAAAAATTTATTTTCATTCACACTTGGGAAACTTGAAGGGTCCTCTGGAAGCTAGAGTTACTCTCGGCTATCGCCTTGTGCAACTCGTACACTTCTTTCGTGCTCTCCTAACTCTATAGTGCATGCTAAAGCAGGAAATAGAGTTGTAAATAATATAAATTGTTGTGTCCATGCTTCAGCTGCGTGAGATAGGCCTGGACTTGACGTTCTCAATGCAGCAGATGCTTCTTAGGGACATTGCAGAAGCACTACTGGACACTAGAGACCAGATGGTGAAGTTTGCAAGGCACAGGGCCATGGTAAATTTATTTTATTTCACACTCTTCATTCTTATGTCTGACAATAAATTTCACTCTGAAATAATCTCTGTTACATGACTCAAGGCTTTTTGCTCAAGGATATTTTGCAGGTTCCAAAAAGCATTTTTTCTCTCATGTGCAAGAAACAAATATTATTGAATTACCTCGCTTTAACTGAAAAAGAGCTCTGTAAATACAATGTAGTTGCCACTTTAGCTGGGAGTAGCGTGTACAATAATGAGAGGAGAAGCTGCAAGAGGCTTCCAAACGGATCCCCGTGCCTGGCCCGTGTGACTTTGGCCACGTGCTCACATGCACTACCCCAACTAAGCCATCAGCTATGCAGGATAGGGTCCTAACTAAAAAACTTAATTTTATAATTTATACACTCGTACATTTATCTACTTGATTTCCTGTAAACTTGTGTACCTACTCTCTTTAGTTACGACATGACCCACCTAGATTAGCATCTGCTACCTGTGGGCATGTCCAATTTGTACCTATTAGAAAGAAAACATAAATAAATAAAGACTGAAAGACTAAATAAAGACTTTTTAGTACAGGAAACTTGATGCGTATTGAAATGAAACCAAAGTTGAAAAGTCTAAGTCAGTCTAAGCGTTTGTTTTCTTACAGGAAGCTAACTGGAAACCCATGGACTTTGAAGGAGAAACAGATCAACTTCAAACCTTATGTGGAGAAATGGAAAGCTGTGGTATTGATAATTTTAATGAGCTTGCTGTTGGTAAGTGTTGCAGTGAAAAACAGACATATAATACGCAAACGTAGATTGAGCTGCTGTATATCAGGTACTCTGGCAGAAGATGTAGTGGCTCAGGCTGTAATTTAACATGTTGTTTTTGATGTGTTTGAAGCCAATCTTTAAGATCAATGTATGCAGTCCCTTTGGTGTTTTTTAGCTATAATTTTTTGGGCATTAGTTTTAAATGGGGCTAGTAATCAGATTGCAAAAAATCGTGAAATTAAAGACCTTCAAAAGAGCCCTCGAAAAAATCATGACGCAAAATTTAAAACCCTGGTGTAAACCCCTTATGTCAACCTTACACTCGCTTCCTCCGAGAGAATACATCTCATACATGCTAAATTGTGTACTATAACATGCTTTGTCGCAAGCGTAGCATGTCAAACTGTTTTAAGTTTTCATTTGTTGAGGTTTTGTTCAATATGGCTTCTACAAGTAACCGTTTATTACTGATTAGTTTAGGTCCTTTCGACCCAATTTTTAAGCCAGATTTCTTCTTCCATTCTCGCTTCTGCTGAGAGTACAATCTTTTCAGCGCTAATGTCACAAATACCTTACAAGCTGAATGAAGTTTAATATTTTTTCCTCCTAGGTAGAAACAAAGTGGAGCTGAGCAGTGCTACTGTGACCTTCACTAAAGGAGTGCTGGGCTTTGTAGCAGATGGATTGAGTGTCAATACACCACAGGTGAAGCAGTGTACTTATCAAACATGGGGCGCATGAAATTAATATTCTATGGTGTGGCTACACGGAGAGTATAAAGATAATGACCAGGCCCCGGTTGTTCAAAGGGTGGATAACGCTATCCACCGGATAAATCACTGTCCAGTGGATAAGTGTTGTCAAAACAGACTATTCTATCCACTGGATAGTGATTTATCCAGTGGATAGTGTTATCCACTCTTTGAACAACCGGGGCCAGGACAAGGATTTTAGTTAATTATACAGGAAATGAGTTTGAAGTATGGCCCTGGGACAACACACATGGCCCTGGGACAACAAAGAAACTTCTGCCATCATGCGTTACCGGTATCCCGTGCCATTTCTCCTTAAAATATAAAAAAAAAATGACGTGCCGCCCTGGAGGGATGGGAGAGGGTGACTCCCATATGAAACTGACGGGGTACTCTTCATCTCGCCTGGGGTGTAAATTTTGGTCTGTTCCAGTCAAAATGTCGATATTTTTGGCCTTTATGGTCTCCTTTAGGTTTGCATGTAAAGATATATAAAAATGTAATTTTTTTAGTATTTCTGTATCGTTTAGGGGTCAAAAAGCTTGAGTCACGCCCAGCTTGTTCTCCTTTAGGGGTTGAATTCAAAATTTCTGACAGTCATCCCCGTCTGTTTCATAACTAAAGCCCTTCCACGAATTAGGGCTGCAGGTTAGGAGGGTGAAATTCTCTCAGCTATAACAAGGAAATGTGCAAAGTTAACATTTTGACATAGTATAAATATGCTGCAGCTGTGCTAGATTATTTCTTTTTAAAAGAAATTTTGATCCAGTTCTTTTAATTTCAGCTGCAGCCAGTATTTGTGAATTGTATTGGAGATCTATTTGAGAACCAAGTTGTCCTGTTTGACGCTATCCTTAAATCTGGTCGTTATGCAAATCAGGTATGCAGTGGGGTTTTCAAAAGCGAATCAATTTCAAAGATATACAAGGTCTGTGTCAGGAGCTTACCCAACATTGAGCAACTGGGAGTATTTCTTCTCCCCCATGGATGGGATGCTAGTCCATTTCAGGGTTACCCCCAGCATTTTGCCAGGAGTGGCTCAGTAAATCAGTGAGTTAGTGAGGAATGCATGGACAGTAAGTAAGAAAGCGGCATTTCGGCTAACTGAATTTGACGGCTGCCTTCTCTGTTGATAATTGTTGCGATTTCTAAGAGAATAACTGATTTCTTTAGAAGTTCTTCGTATTTTCTTTATTTCAGCATGACTTTATCCTGAAAAATGCTTCGTTTGTGTTAGAAACCGTCCTTCCTCTAATTAAAAAGAAATTAAAGGTATGTGTGCTTATTTGCAAATGTTTCTTAGGTGGCTAAGTACAGTTTTGGAAGATTTGAATTCCGTACTGAATGAAATGGCGTACGCTGCACGTAAAACTGCAACTTGCTGCGATCAGTTGCACCGCTGATTCAAACCATGATTTGTTTGGATTCAGTACACTCGGAGCGACTTGTCGCTGTTGGGGACTTGTCGCCTGGTGTGGCCCGGACGGCCGGCCCGGACTTTATCGGTTTCCGGCTGTGGTGTAGCCTGCGAACAGGCTCCCCACTGGGGAGTCTGTTTGCAGACTAGCTGTGGTGTTGTGTAGTAGCAGCCTTGTAGTTTTGTTCGCGTGTTACAGTTTATTTTTGCTGATTCGATTTCTTGTCGATCCTGCATAAGCTAGCAGCATTGGCGGTCCTGTGTAGATTTCACTTTGCTGCAGCTACATGCCAGCTAATCCCGAGTGTAGAACGAAGGAGAAGGGTTTTCGTTCGCTTCCCCGGCCTTGTTCTTTTCTTGTAACGCCATTGTCAAAGAATAAGTGAATTGTAGCTGGAGACCATCCTTAGATACATTCGCTGCTAACGTCTTGTTTTATTATTTTTCCAGGTTGGTAGCAGTCCCTGTCGGTTAATAGAAATACAAAGCGAATTAAAGAGATTACAGGCCATAACTCCTCCCAGTGACCCCCCGGAAGCTGAAGTACAAGCCGGCAGATGAAAAAAAATACAAATGAAGACTAATTGTAAATATCTATAGTTAAGAAAACAATATTGATTGAAAGGTACTCGAATTACAGTATGTTTAAAAAACAAAACTGAAAGCAAATTTCAAAGTATACAAATAGAGAAATTTATATTCTCACTTGCAAAAAATTCAACATTTTTTTGAAACGAAGTTTCTTGTCATAACACTTTGAACAATTTTCAAGGCTGTTAGGTCTTCCACTATCACTCGGAACACTAATAACAATATGCTACAGATCACAGCAGTGTCCCGAGCTGTAAAACAAACAGAGGGAGTGGTTGTAACGGACAAATAAAAATAGAGGTTTGGGAGAGTTTTACTTTTCCCATTAAAATTGAAAATGGTCGAAAATGTGTGTACATTATTCAGTTTAAAATATTAATCACACGGGCCATGGCTTATTGACTCGCGCTGATGTATTATCTTGCCCAAGAACACAACGCCTTAACCCGGGGCCAGGAGCCCGTTTCTCGAAGGTCCCGTGAAGTTTTTGCACCCGAAAAGCCATAGCAAAATCTAAAAACTTATGATTATACAGAGTTGTTTTATTCACATGTTTTTGATATGAACAGTGGTTCCCTTCATACAAAGTTTCAGGCCTATATACTTCGCTGTTTTTTTAGATACAGATAACTAAAAATGGCTTTATGGGCCTGAAAAGTTTCCGGGGCTTTCGAGAAACCGGCTCCAGGACTAGAACCCGGACCGCCCCATCCGGATTCCAGCGCACTAACCACTGGGCACCGGGCCTCCCTAATAGTCTAACAACGTTGCACAGAGTAGAAGATTTTCCAAAGGAAGTGAGAAGTCTGCTCTCCAGTTGTCTCACTGCGTTGCTTTCCTCTTGCTTAGCAATTTTTTGCACTGACTACAAGTGGGACGATTTTCCGAAAGCTCAATGTATGAATGACTAGTCTCCTAAAAAGCTCTAGAGCTAATGAATGGTGAAGCCTGTTCAATAGTCAACCGAGACGAGATGAGATTCGGTTTTATTCCATTACCCGCTACAAATGCGACGTTAGGGTGATCAATGGCTTCTTTTCTCATTATCAATCTGCTAAACTCGGGGAAGCTTTTTAAACCAAACCTGAATCTTCTCAAGGATATATCAATTTAAGTGTTGAAACTTAACCACGCAAGAATTTTAAATATAAAACGACCAGGCAAACAACGAGAAAACGTGCTGCAGTCCTTCGTCTCGTTATTTTTTTCAATTTTGTTTCGTAGTAAAACTGTTTTTACGTCCAGCGAAAATCAAAATCGGCAATCTCGTTTCCATATATATCTCCTCATAAATAGGCCCAGTGCGTTTTTAGAAAAAGCCCTTTTGCCATGGCATGACAATAACTGCAGTGAAATCAACAGCTAAGTAATTGTTTTGTTTCGAGTCATAATAATCACGCCCCTTTGTATTGATAAAAGATAACGTCAGCATTAGCACGTTATAGCAAACAATACCCAACAATCATGCGGGCGGGTGAGTGTTTAACTGACAAATTTCTGACTAAGAACTGACTACACAACGCTTCCCTGATTGAACGCCACTGATAACTTAGCTTTTTCGTCTTGGCAAACAGAAATCACGAATCATCTGGAGCATTTTTTATTTGCAAGTTATTTGGTGTCATTTGAGGATGGTATTTGTTAACAAATGGCAGTATGTACCCCAGGGATTCAAAAAGAATGGACTATGTAGAATGCATTTGATTTTCTTTCAAAATTAAATAAGACAGCTTGTTTTATTTTTGACAAACATATAACTAGTAATAGTTCTCACTAAAGCTGCCCCCGCTATTTCAAGTTCTATTTTCCTAATTAACTGTAGTCAAGTGAGACACGTGAATTTTTTTTTAAATTTACTTTTAATGGGAACGTTTTTGATTTTACTTATATTATTTGTTGTAACCGTAAACGCTATGAAAATAATTTTTTAGTGTTTCTCTGTATCTGTTGTGAGAAATAATTTTTAAATATTTTATTCTTTGAAGAATGTATATCAAATGTGAAGCCTTATGATCAACTTCACAAATGATAAACGTGGTGAACAAATTTCGCGACCGTGTAAGTGACAGTCTGAATAAACCGCACGGCAAAACCACTGAATCTCTAGATATCTGAAAATCCAATATCACAGACAGGCTTTGAGTCAATATAAACCAGTTTTTTTCCTTCTCTCAATCACTGAATATGCTTTTAGATTGTGGTGCGAGTCTTTCGCGCCCTGTTTGATTTGTGTCTGACAAATCGGAGTGTGACCGTGTCTTTATACAGTCAAATAGTAGATGAACAAATATAGAAAATTCGTGCCAGTCAATTCTTCAAAAACCTCGCTAAGCGAAGCTTGTTTCCACAAGTTTGATTTCAAAGCAAATAAACTTCGATGCGATTGCCCACTTAGCTATAAATCGATCTATAAAGCTACAACCTTACCTTCAGCACTGGCAAAACCTCGTAGCGAACACTCCGTTCCCAGCATCCTTCGCTCTTTTATATGAATCCTTTCGACCCCCAGCGTAGTTTTTTCAGTCCTTTTCGCGCTTTTGGGCAATCCTTTGCGAACTTTTTCCTCAAAAATCGAGATTTTTTCTGCATCACACCGAAATCCGATACTCTATACGCGGGGACTTCAATAGTGGCCTCCTCGGGTTTTGGCCGTCTGGGCCAAAACCCTGCGGGGGCAAAGAGATGATAAATGGAAATTAAGATAGCTTATTACAAATAAGTGGAAAACGTCTGATGAAAAATACCTATATTCAAAACCATCGTGGGAAAACATTTGATACTGAAATAAAGTTCGCCAAGATTGTGTATGCTGCCACCAGATAAAGGATTTCTGTGCAAGGTCCAATATTACGGTTTTTGATTGTTTGTAGATACAAAGCATCATTAACCAATTACGTAAAATATTCGTGTATCCAGCCAATATCACAGCTTGTTCACTTGTGTCAAATTCATTTATATTCCAGCGTGCAGTTTGATGACCTGTTATGTGACATACATGGCATTGATGCTGTCACTTTGATATCAGCAGATTCTATCACCCCAAAATTTCAATCAACAATAGGAAAGCAAATTCCCGCCTGTGAATATGGCCTCCTCGAGGTATTATCTTCCAAGCTCAACTTCTTTTCCAGTGTTTCCGTACTCGCCTTATTATGGAGGGTATGTCAGTCAAGAGATATCGTTCCCTTTTTCCCGTCAAGACATCAGAATATTTCCAAGCTATATGGGTCAGTGCTACTACCCGGCCTTTCAAGGCATGCAGCACCATAACAGAGATGAAGAAAAACCATCTCAGTCCTACATTGGTCTTATTGGCAAGGCAATTCTAAGCTCTCCGCAACAGAAACTATTGCTGGGTGACATCTACAACTACATTCTGACAAATTACCCTTACTTCAGGAATAAAGGACCAGGATGGCGGAACTCCATACGCCACAACTTGTCGTTGAATGATTGCTTTGTTAAAATGGGTCGCTCACCAAACGGCAAGGGACACTTCTGGACAATCAACCCGATTAATTACGATGACTTCAGTCGGGGCGATTACAAACGAAAAAGAGCTTCGAGACCAACTGAACAGCCTTCTGTAGCAGAAGATACAAAGAGAAATACTTCGGGAAAATGGAATGAGATGAAGACCAATGAACATGCCCTGGAGTCCGCAATACGTGAAATGCACTGTTGCACTATGGACAATCCGAACGTAATAGAAAAAAGAGGATTTCACATAGAAACCCTGTTATCCGACACAAAAACAGCAGTGACTGAAACGCAAAACACGATGTCAGCATTTGCTGTTGTGTCCTAGGGATTGTCAGTTTCCATACAAAGAGTGGATCTGATTAGTTTCCATCAAGAACATTTGTCAGAAAAACCCGTCTGGACCAGAAAATGATCTGTTGATATAAAACATCCATGTAAATATACTATGTCAAGTAGCTGTTGCAGGTTAACAGTTGTAAAAATAACACTTTCATTTGAAGTTTGGGAAATTATATGCGCTTTGTGGCTTGGGTCGGTGAGAAATATGACTGATTATCAGTAATAATTTGAAGTTTAAATCAATTATCCTTCTAGTTGAATAGTGTAGCACAGTTCGTTTGAAGTTAAAATATTGGCCCAAAACAGGAAAGCTACAGAGCACGGAGTAGGATTTTTCGATGTGTGGGAACGAAAAAAACAAACACGTCAGTCAAGTTGAATTCAATTTCAGTGTTCAAGTTGGCTAAACTCGATCAAAATGCGGTGTTAACGACTTTCATATAAACTACTTTCTATTCACACGTAAATTAATATTTCACTTTTGAGAGTAAACCAAATTAGCGAACCTGTGTATTTTCTTACTTGTGAACACCGTTTAACACAAGGAATTGAATAAAAATAAAAGGTGTCAGTTTAAGACGTATGCCCGTAAATGCTGAAATGCAAACAAATTGCCACAAAGGGAAGTCAGCAGAATGCGGATTATAGGAACTTCTATCTATTTCTGTCCACTTTTCAAAATAGTCAAGTTCGAGATCAAAGTGCTTCGTGTTTTCTACTTTTTCCGTCAAATTGACACTGTTCCTCACTAAGAAAATTGATCAAAATGCCCCCCCCCCCCCCAAAAAAAAAAAATAACAACAACAACAAAAAGAAGTCAGTGTTATGATGTAACATTCTATCAGAGTTCCTTTGATCTTCGTTGTACCTACACAGCCGAACAAGGTCTCAGTAAAAAGGCTCAGTAAATATATTTCATCGCTTTTCCGGGGTTTCCTTTTTGCCAATGATTCTAACACAGTCGAACTGAATCTCCACCAATTTTAACCTCACAAGACAAATTTAGATCAGGGTGTAAGTTTCCAGAATTTTAGGGAGTGCCTTTCATTTCTTGCGCAGCATTAAGACAACAAAATCAGTAACTTGGGAAGTAAATATACGAAGCTGTTAAAAGCAACTGGATGACATTCAAAACAAGCATGGTGTTCCTGTCTTCCTCCGTTGAAGAAAGGGTATTTCTCGCTCACACGACCTGTACTGCAGGTAAATCCAACCCTGAGTAACCAAGTCAGATTGACAAGCAAATCCTTTGAGCTGGCCACACAGTAAAAACTGTTGATTGGGATTTTCATGTATATAACGAAATGAAGTTTTGTCACAGAGCAAGTGACCAAGTTTGATGAATACAGCAAGATGTGTCTTTTGCCTAGATGCTGTATGGCTTCTTGAAGAATCTTCTCCTTAACAGCACAAATGCAAGATACAAACGAAGCCTTAACGTAAGGTGTGATCTCCGATATTGAACATCGACAACTGAAATTTAGCAACCAATTGATAAATAAAACATAGGGGCTCCAAAGTCAATCCCGGACTTTCTGATCGTCAGTCAGAACAAAAAAAAAAAGCTTTTCCCAAACAGCTACATTGAAGAGTGAAGTGTTTCATAAAGAACAACAAAGAAACAATAGACTTTCTTGATTTTTTTATTCTATATTCTGATATTCGCAATAAACAAAATAAATCTGATTCACTTGAAGACCGGTACTAAAACAGACTAAAACTATTTAACACCAAGGGTTTTTAATAGTTTGCTTAAAGAGTGCCCTATTTGGTCACCATACGTCCGTAATACTGGCATTTAACCATTTCGGGCTGCTTCGTTCATTGCGTGCCAACAATGCAACGAAACTAAACAAATCGTAACACCGTGAACACAAGGAACAATGGCCTGCGAACGCAATCGCAGCGACAGCCGGAAATACGTCTCCATTCGCATGCTTTTAGAACAACGACATAACGCCAGAACTGCCTAAGCCCCAACTTGAATTCATGCGCCGAAGGTTTTACTTTTTAGGGGCAAGGGTTTTTCTAATTCGCTACCAGTATATTTAAGAAACTGCTTTCTTTCGAAAAGAAAAGCGTTGGACGTTTTTTCTTGTAGGTTTTTAATGTCGCATGGTTGCCTTTATGATATATGAATAAATGTTATTTATTTTTTGTTAGCGGAACCGCAGTCAACGATCATTGATAACAGTACTATTGTACTGTAGGGTTATCCTGCAAAAATATTCGTTTATTATTATCATTATTATTAACTTTAAAAATGACTAAACAGCTAAGTAATTGATTTGTTATGAATATGAATAATCACGCCCCCTTCCGCAGACCCTTCGAGCAAACAATATCGCTAGCATTAGCACGTTAGGAAAACAATACCAAACAGATACCAAGTCAATATGGTAAATTACCTAAGTTTATTTCGTGTTTGTTTGGCTTTATACGATAAAAACACCCTGCAGTGTTCTTTGGTATATCTTGAGGCAGAATTCACAAGAGAAATGTAAATTTTGATTTTAATTTGGGTCTCCAAGGGGTGGAGTAAAATGAATTGAACATCTTTCGAAATAAAAGCTATTATGAATATGTCGTGATTAGCACCTCCCATCAAACAACCTTGAAAGAAAAGCCAAACACAAGGGATGGGTGCTAATTACAAATAATTAGCTTAGAGTAATAAAACTGACTAAATAAAAAACATCACAACGCAGTCTCCAGTCAAGTCTTTTCAGCGATAATCTGGCAATTTAGTGCACAGGGAGCCCCTGCAAGTGACAAGCATTGCGTCTTTGTAACTTCGAAATATAAAGAAATGTATGGAAATATTGAAAGCGTCCTTTTATCCCCTTGAACTTATTTCGAGTAATGTTTATTTTTTTATTGAAATAAACGCGAACTTACCTCAGGTGTTGTATTTTGTCGTTCCTCGGCTCAAATTGACGAATTTGAGCGAATTGAAGGGTTTTGAAGCAACAGTCAACGCAATATTCCCATACATTTCCAAAGGTACCCGATATTTTTATAATTATTTCTCGCTCTTAAAATAGTTCAATGCCTTTGAAATTTTCAGGGAAAGCATATAACATGTTATACTTTCGATCTCGAGAGTTTAAAAAAATTATATCGACTAGCTTCTACATAGATGCTCCCATATCAAAGACGTTCCTTCTATGAGAAAAATGTGAATATTAAAGACATTACTTTTGAGTTCATAGAGAGAAATCTAGTGAAGCAAACTGGAAGAAACCTTTCAGGAAAGTTGTTTTATGCCAAAGGTATAAAACATGGAAATGACATAGTTTCAATCTGCAGGAAGTCGCTGGAATCAACGAACTAACAGATATTGAGTCGAACTTTTAAATTTTGACTGCAAAATATTCAACTCGCTATTTTTCAAAAACGCTCTTATAGCATTTTTTCAAACTTTGCAGTGTCGAATACCTACATGTATACTACAAGGGACGTTGATTCGTTTTAAAAGTTTAGGTCTCGATATCGAGAAAAATGTCGATTTTCAGAAAGCATGACGTCATCGTTTCGTTGCTATGGTAACACCGATGTTAATGAAATCCACATCTTTAGCAAGCTTATTCATTCTCCAGTAAATGTGCCAAACATCTTGCCCGCCCGACGCAAGACAGCGAAGCAGTAGTCTTTTAAAGCTGGGTTGGTGTCGTTCTGAAAAACCGATGAGCCACCTTAAATACAGTTGTTGTTGTGATTTTGTGTTTTGAAAGTAAAAAATGATCATCGCAGCGAATTTCTAATTTAAAGTGCTAATATGACGAAATTCATAGTAAAAAAAACTGAAAAAGTTCAGGCCTCAAAGGGACTCGAACACGTGACCTCCGCGATACCGGTGTGATGGTCTACCAACTGGGCCATGAAGCCACATATCAGCAAAAAGGTCAATTTTGTGAGTTCATATTTTCCCGTGAGGAGTGAATTGACCTAGAGCATATGAATTATTTGATATACTTTATATTATATGAAATAAATCGCATATCGATGACTGCGGATGTAGATGAAAGTGAGAAATGATCATCCCAGTGAATTGTAGCCTGCGTAACTGGCTGTTTATTTTGTTAGCGCGCTCGATCGAAACAATCAGTGAAAGCCGAGAGGGCCTGAGGCCGCTCGCAGCTTCGCCTCTTTTCGATCGAGCGCCAGCTACACAGGCTAAGTGAATTGCCAATTTAAGCAACTGGAAAAAAGAAGCCTGAAAAGTTCATGGCTTCAAAGTTTGAAGCCACGTCGGTTAACTTAGCAAAGAAAGCTCCTGGGATGAATTCCCAATCCGTCCAAATAAATAATCGAAACGAGCCCAAGTAAAACAACATAGCTTAAGGCTAACTCTAAACAAAGCATTTTCTCCAGCTTTCAAATCCAAACACAATACGCAAGTTTGCTTATTTATTTGTTTTATTGTTCAATGACAAATCCATTTGCATGTTAATAGAACAGAGTAGAGATAAAGTCGTTAACACCGAATTTTGATTACTTTTACTCAGACTACTGAGTTGAAAGACAAATCAATTACAAAAATATTATGAAGTGTTTATGTTCTTTTCTCTACACTTAATAGCTATTTCTCTTTGCAGTTTAACTCCCTAAGCAAGTTTTTACATATATCAAACGAACATTTTCAAGTTTACACAGTGAGAACATTTGACTGTCAGAGGACAAAATAAGTCTCAGTCATAATATAACTTCTTGAACTTCTTCTGCTTGTTCATTCCATATGGACATGAAGTAATTTGTTAAAAATATATATTTATTCGGTTTACAATACAGCCCAAACATTTCTAATGAGAACTTGATGACGAGTCAAGACAGTGTAATTAGCGAGCAAAGCCAATAAAATTTATGGTGTTGTGCACAAACTACCTAACTGACAACACCAATTAGCTTCACAGGTTTTTCTGACAAAAGTCCATGTAAACTGTTCTGGCCTAGATTTTGTGTGGCAGATAACATTCCCGAGGACACCATAGTAAATGCTGACATCGTGTTAGGTGTTTCTTTGCTGTCTATCTCCTCCCATTTGTTGGACAAAAGTGTTTCGATGTGAAAACCTCTTTTTTCTAATCCATCCGAACTGGTGTTTGTGTTAAACGGGACCTCATGTTCTTTAGACCTTTCGCTCGTTTTTATTTCATCCTTTTTCCCTTCACGACTTCTTCTCGAAGCTCTTTTCCGTTTGTAATCGCCCCGACTGAAGTCATCGTAATTAATCGGGTTGATTGTCCAGAAGTGTCCCTTGCCGTTTGGTGAGCGACCCATTTTAACGAAGCAATCATTCAGCGACAAGTTGTGGCGTATGGAGTTCCGCCATCCCGGTCCTTTATTCTTGAAGTAAGGGTAATTTGTCAGAATGTAGTTGTAAATGTCGCCCAGCACTAGTTTCTGTTGTGGGGAGCTGAGAATTGCCTTGCCAATAAGACCAATGTAGGACTGAGTTGGTTTTTCTTCATCTCTGCTATGGTGCTGCATGCCTTGAAAGGCCAGATGGTGACACTGACCCATATAACTTGGAAATATTCTGATGTCTTGACGGGAATAAGGGAACGATATCTCTGGACTAATATATCCACCATAATAAGGCGAGTACGGAAACACTGGAACAGAAGTTGAACTTGGAAGATAAAACCTCGAGGAGGCCATATTCACAGGCGGGAATCTGCTTTCCACTGGATGAAACCTTAAACTGATAGAATCTGCTGATGTTCTTTGAACATTTACGCACTGTACACTGAATTTGACACAAGTCAATAAGCTGTGATATTGGCTTGAAACACGCCTTTTTGCGTAATTGATGAATAACGCCTTTGTATGTGAGAAACAATGAGAGCGCCCTGTTTCCGTTTGGACTTTAAACGCATTCATTGCATTCGTGTTAATATTTGGCACATGGAAAGCTCTACCCGTTGGATTCAAGCGTTTAGAAAGATGACTGATAAAAATTCTATATCGTAAGGCAAATATGCCTGTCGATGAAGAGAGCTGCACATGGAATTTCCATGTTCTTGTTGTTACTTGACTTATCACCGTGACCCTATGTGGGTATCGGGCCGGTCTTGTTGTTACTGCAAGCTAGTTATTTGTAATTAGCACTCCACGCCTTGTGTTTGGCTTTTTTATTTGTTGGGAGGCGCTAATGACACCAAGTAGAATATTGACTTTTGAAATCAAATGACTTTCACATTACTCAGCTCTTTTCTCTTGAGACCACACTTAATTTGGACCTCACAAAACAGCCACCATAAAAAAAAGTCAAATGCATCAAAATAATTTGACTGTTCAGTAGCCCATCGCGGGTCAAGTTTCACCTGAGTGCCAGTTTGTATAACTTGTTTTTCCTAGACAGTTTGTAACTAGTTCAATTTGTTAATAAAAATAGCTACTAGCACGCCCGCTCAATTTTCTGTTTGGCTCGCTGGCAATAGTGATTGACGTGATATTTGTTTGGTATTGTTTGTCTAACGTGTTAACTGTAACGTTATTGTTTACTAATGAAAGGGTTTGACAACGAGGCGTGGTTATTTGGGCTTAAAACAAGGTAATTAGTTGGTTGTTTGATGAAACTGAAGTAAGTTCCAAACGTAGTTTACAGTCAAGATTAGAACAATAGAATAATGAAATTGATTTGTCAAATAATTCACTAGTTGATATCAACGCTTGAGGTCAATCTCAACGACGCGAGTTTTCGAAATTAATGTTAAAGTTAAAACTAAAGAAAGCCAGCGAAATAGAATGTTCTCCTGAAAAAATCCTTGCAATAGTCTATTTGCCACGCGCTGACCACTTTACATAAAGAGATGTTGTTCATGGCAGGAGGGCTACCCTGAGTGAAAGAATTTTTCATTTGTTTTTTTTATAAAAAAGCTGCGTTTATATGAGAAATCACAAGTTGGCTTGTGGTGGCAGAGTGAACCTTGGCGGTGGTTCAAGGTTAGGGAGCGCGACAGCGTTTTTGTCAACACTTTAGATATCTGACTTGCCTACCAGGGGCAAGTATGGATATACAGAGCATGCGTAAAACAAGGTTGGCTCGGACCGATTGGCTTGGTTGGAAAGGGATAAATACCCGGTAAAAGATGGCTTGGGGGAGAGGATAATCTTCTTACAAGGGAAAAATTTTCAAACAGGCCCTTATGTTGCGAGAATTTTTCGCATATTTCTGCTCGTGTTTTTGTTGGCTAAAACAGATGGCGTGTTTGACAGGTGCTATCTGGAAATTTTATGTTCTAAAAACCAGCATAATTACCGGCCATAAAATTTTGTTTCTGTTTTAGAACAGAAAATTTGCGCGGGCATCTGTTAGTGACAGAAACTGATTATTGTTACAAAGGAGTGCCTTAGGGTTTACTATCAGATGATAGTGGCCTGGAGCGGAGCTCCTTTTGCGAAAGAGAGCGAGCGAGCGAAAGCGAGGGACGAGGTCGCGAGTTTCCCGCCGGACAACCTAATTATCGGAAACGGGCTTTGGTTTCTGTGGCAGGTCTTGTGGAACTAGGGGAACAAATATTAACACTACGATTGTCGTATGGTTCTGGTATCTGGTTTGAGAACCAATTGGAAGGTTCTCTGTATCTTGAAGGAAGCAATTTTTCATCGACAGCTGTCAAAATAAATATTAAGTTTCACCACGTCTATTAATGCTATTAAGTCCCAGTGTCTTACCTTTGTAGGTAAGTGTGCTTCTATTATTTTGCGAATGCCGTCCCTATGTGAATTTAGATGAACTTCAAGGTGGGTAAACTAAACGAGTACTTGGCGAGAGCTAAGTGGTCTGTCTGAGAAGCAACGTGCCAACCCACTGTCCATTTTCACTTAGTAATTTATGCGCCTGATGACGGATGGTTTTAATCGTAGGCACTAAACGGCAAACTGATTCCCACGGCAAGGAGAAGAGATTGAAACAGAAGTAAAATAAGATGAAAACAAGTAGAATGTATTTCCGATATTTCTGTTTTCTATCAGTTTCCAATGCAGAGTAACCGCGCTTCCGTGGAGGACGGAGCGGCTTCGGTAACCACCGCTGACCGAAGAGCCGGAGGACTGTGGACTCGAAATTAGGTTGCGAGAAGAGAATTCGAGAAGAGTCTTTCTTTCTGCAGAGATGTAGACGAAAAAGCAAAAGTTAAACTACTTGCAGTCCAGCAAGACATTGGACAATCTGTCAATACTAGACAAAATAATGACGTCAGTTTTGATATGGTGTCACTTTAATAAGGTGTTGCTCGGGTTCTACCAGTTCAGTTCCCGCACGCAACATGGAGTTCGAATCGCAGCACCTTATTTGCGCAGTTCTAGTGATGGGAATTGCTGCTTGGATTTTATATCCTGTCACAAAACTGCTGCAGCTAAGAAGAAAGCTTCATGGTGCGAATGAAAAGTTTCGTTCGTTTGCTGAGATTCCAGGCCCGACGGGGTTGCCATTTTTCGGCACAGCACTTAATTACATCAAGAACTCCTCGACTTTCAAAGAGCGGCTGATGATCCACGGAAAGTATTTTGAGCAGTATGGACCGATATACAAGGAGACAATTATGGGAAAGACGATCGTGTATGTTCATGACCCCAAAGATGTGGAAACTGTTTACAAGGCTGAAGGAAAATTTCCCAAACGGGTGATTCCACAATTTAAGGCAATCGAGAAGTACTACAAGAGCCGGAATATGGCTGTGGCCAGCTTAGTCCAGTTGTAAGTGAAGTTAGTTTTAGAACAACATAGGAATTTAATGTTTTCTCAGGTTAGCAAACTGAATATAGCTTCATATATTAAAAAAGGCCGGTCACAGTTCAATATCAATAATGTTTTAAATTGGTAATTAGACAGAATCGTGTCTATCATGGGCTAATATAATAAATAACACAGATGGAATTAAAAGTTTTGTTAAGCCCATATTTTGCAGTTTTTCTCACATTCCAGCTCTTATACTCTGTAGGAACAATACTACCACTCTATTTGGTGATGCCTCACATAATTGTGAGTGATTTTCTTGGCATAATCTGTTTCCATAGCAACAGCACAACCTTTTAAAAACTCCCTTGCTTTAGCTTGAAACGATTATAACTTAACAATAGCCTCAAATTATGAACCTCATTTGTTGTTATCAATGGGATCAGCATGTTAAAATACAACTTTCTGTTAAGTCAAAAAAAATTGCTTTGACAAGGGTTCAGCGTCACCCTAGCAGTTTTGAAAGCGTAAGGTATCTCTGAGCCCCTTCTCATTTTTTTTAAACTCCTCGAGCCATTTGAAGTTATCTGATACTTTATAGTAGAGTATCAGCAACAAAGTATTCTGGTTTGAGGTTTCATTCAAAATTTGTAACTGAACACTTGTAGACACGGTGAACGGAATGACCAGGGCAAATTGGTGGAACAGGATGAAATATTTTGTCTGGGTTGTTTGGCATTAAACAAGATCACTGAATAGGGTGTCTTAGCTGATGAGGGTCCCCTATACCTCTTCTGAAAGCAGTTTCATGCAAAAATAATTGGCCTTTTCATACATCACGAAAAATTCGAGAAACTGTTCACGGAAAAAGGCAAGCAATCATGTTTCACGTAAATCATGTGTCGTGAACATAAAAATACAAGTTCTTTTTACGTTTCACAAAACATACAAATGTAAATGTATTTTTAAAACATTTTACCTTGCATTGCTGTAGTTTACGAGCTTTAATGGCGTGAAAATCTCCAAAAAAAGTGAAAAATTATTCCCGCAAAAGTCGTTGGTTTACAAATCACGCATAAGTAAATGCATATTTCACGGATCACGAAGAAATAGAAAACCAGTTTCCCGAGGACGGAAAATATAGATTCACGAATCACGGAAAAAATAAATCCTCATTCATGCCTCACGCAAAGCAAAAATGCCCATTCTCGCGTCAGGAAAAAAGTATAGGGGACCCTCACTGATCAGTTGAATTAACTTAATTTTTTTAAAACACAGTCAGGTATGATGGTCTCTGTGGCCACACCCTTCCCAAGTCTCTGTGAAGTGCACCCTGCCACAAATACAAACACAAACCCATGGAATAAAAAGCACTGCACAGCCCAACTGTCTTGATAGCTGACAGTCAACTTGAATCACAAAAGTGTTTTAAATGTTTTTGAGTCACAATATCTCTGTGACTGAATTGTGGAGAAATGCACCTATCTAGAGGTTTTATCAGGAACAATACATATACCTCAGTATATTCTGGAAGTACTTCATTTGTAATTGCATTTTGAACTTTTTTTGTAGAGAGGATGATGAGTGGAGCAAACTCCATAAAGCCCTGGCACCCAAGTTACTTCGACCAAGAGATATTCTAGATAATCTGGAAAAGTTCAGTGGTGTTACAAGAGATGCAATTGGGCACATGCTGACGTTAAGAGAGTTAAATGGAGAAGTACCTGACCTTGAAGGAGAAATTCCTAAATATGTTGCTGAATGTGAGTTTGTTTTTGGTTTGATCTCTCCAGAATAATAAGGTAGCCAGTGCTATCCCATCAATAGAGTGCAAAGAAAATATGTGTACCTAAGGTTGATATAGGGGAGCACCCTCTTCCCCCAGTGAAAATGGAACCAAGAAATCACTTTATTGAAAACAATGGGCTGAGATTAAAGGCAAAAGAAAGTGAAGTGGCTGCCCTGGGTGGGGGTAGTCCCATAAATTTCTGATAGGGGTGTGCCACAAACTGAGTTAATTAAACAATGACTCTATTTGAATAAGGATAACGAAAACAAAAATTGATATCCTTTTTAAGGCCCGAATTTGAAAAATGATATCCTATTCATGGAGGAAACCCCAGGGGATATACTCGCAGTGTACATGATGGACGGGGGGGGGGGGGGGGGGATGTGTCTGACATATTTTTGTGGGTCAAGAGATCTCTTATGTATTTTCTTAGGTCTTAAAAAAAACTCATGTTTTTAGAAGAGTCTGTTTGATTAAATAAATCGGTATCGAGAGAGGTATTTAAGATTTTCAGTTGTAATAGACCATTTGTTTTTTGTTTAGTTGGGTGTTTACACTCTAATTTTAGTTGATACAACCTGTTTACCCTATTTAAGAATGGAGAACCTCAAAAAAACCATTCCCTATCCCACAGAACATAATATATAGTTTATATATGGGAGTAACCTCTTCTCTCCAGGAGTGGGTTTGTAATAGTGATGAGGTGACCACTATAACATGGCAGTACTAAAGTGGGTTCATTTGTTCCACTTGGCAAGTTTAATAGGATAAAATTATGCCATGGTTGTTTTATCTTACAGTTCTTGGCACAGTGACACTTGATTTTAGGATTGGTCTGTATGATGACCCACCCAACAAGGAAACAGTCAAGATGCTTAAAGAAACCAACAAGTTTTTTATGTTTATGGAACGATTAAGTGGAATCTGGGAGGGCCTTTTACTTTGGTTAGGACTCAGCTCACCAGCATACAGAGAATTCTGCCAAGCTGAAGATATTGCTATTGCAATCGGCCAAAAGATTGTGAACCAGAAGCTTAAGGAATTTAGTGAAATGGCTAATGAGGAGGAAGAATTTGTGGAAAGTCAAGGTATTTTAATAGCAATGGTCCCATAAATAGTAATCTATTATCAGCAGATGTAAGCAGATATGTAAATTTATGAATGCAGCACTAACATGGCTGGCTACAAGGAGGGTAAACAGGAACCAAAAAGGGCAAATATTGCATCATGTTATGTACAGTATACCAACCAACTCTCGCACATTAAAATGTGGTTATTTAAAAATAATTTAAAATTTATATACATGTCTTCAATGATTGCATAAGAATTTGATTAAATATTTAGAATTGGTTTAAAAAGGGAATGCTTAAAATTTTTAGCACTAGAACTCTGCTTGATTTCACAGCTGCAGGTTCGTGTTTAAAACATCTCTCAAACATCCGTTGAAGCCCAGATTTTAAGTGGCTTTCCATTGAAAGATCCTTAATATCTTATTGTTTAGTTTATTCTGTACCTATGACCACTAGGTTGTTAGATGAATGCAAATCCCAATCACTCATTTGCATTTTATGTAATCTTTTGTTCTTTAAGGAACATCCTTGCTGACTTATCTCTTGACCAAGAAAAAACTGACACCGCAGGAGATAAACTTGAATTCTCTAGACATGCTTCGATCAGGAATAAATACAGTAAGTGGCAATATGATACTTCCAGATCTGCAATTTCACATGCAGTATTTCTTTTTAGCACTCTTAGTGAATAGTCCCAGTACTGCATTTCTGCTGTTCTGTACAGCCAGTTTCTGTCTTCACTGCCTTTTGTCCAAGGACAATGGCAAAACATCCCATGGGCTACTTGGAAGCTGTGGCTATCACCCAATGTTCAGGAAAGGGTGTCTTCTGTTGCCCATCTGGAACCACTTGAGAATGATATTCATGTGATGTGATGTGATGTCTTACAAGATTTTATCAACTTAATAAATGTAGATGTAGATGTAGATGTCCAAGAAGAAAATGCGCCTCTGATGCTAACCGAGGGAGACATTAAGGGTTTTTGATGTTGGTCATTTGTTTTGTGTGGTGTTGCGGTGAATAAAGTCCCAGCTTGCGATGTTGCGGTGATCTCAAACCCTACGGTGTGTGATGTTTTTAAACCCATGGTATTCGGTGAAATAAAATTATTTGCGGTGTTGTGGTTTCTTGCTCTCCTTATCAGGCGGTAACCGGTAAAATTTACTGCCTGTAGCGCAACTGTTTACCACCTGAAAACGATAAGATATCTTGAAAACTCATCAGAAACAGAAACAGGTAATTAAATTAAAGAGTAACGCCACACGTTCCACCAAATGAATGTAGTCGTCATTGACAAAAAGATGAAAAATTAACAGTTAATTGACAGAAAATTGCAGCATTCATTTGTGACTTTGTGCCAGTATTTCATATTCTTTATTTTCTCTCACCTTCTAAAACTCTCAGTGCTAATACCTTTTGAAGAAAGAACAGGACTTTAGTGCATTTAGTGGGCTTTCTCTACAAGTGCACATCTTTTGTTGCCATGTTTCTGCGATGAAGCTGCAACAATCGCTGCTGTCCTTTCATTTTATCATTAAAAATGAAAAAAAGTACAAGGAAAAAGAAGTAAGTAGCAGCAGTTTTTTTAGTGTAGGTAAAGGCAGCTTTTGTTGTGAAATTTTTCTTATTAAGTCTTCAAAAATCCATATGGCATATTACGAATATAGCTCTACAGTCATGCGCTTGTAAATGTTGAGCCAGGAGAAAATTGTGGGAAAGACGGAAAGAGTCTACCAATTGTTTTTTTCAAATAGTGCTTCATGCAAGCTATCGGAAATATATCCCTTTCAACAGCCTTGGTTCACTGTGATTCGCTAAAAATTTTTTACCGGTTTGAAAAGTGTTTTTACCAGCTGTGCTGAAAACTAGGGAGAGCCCTGAAACTGTCTGTGGACAGCTGAAATTTATAGATTAGTCGCTTTACCTTTTAGGTGTGATTATCGCCCATTACTGTTTTAACTGAAATAGGACATGTTGTGGTGACAGTGTTTTGTCAACTTTTCTTGCAGTGCTACAGTGTTTGCTTATTTTTTTTGTGGTGTTGTGGTGTTCAGAGGCCCCCAATGTCCCCCTCCTGACATACCACCCATCTAGTTCACATATTAAGCACATTTAGCTCACATGCCTAAATGATGAATAGCAATGCAGTAGCACCCTGATAAACTGAAGTGCCAAGAAACTTGCAAAATGTTGTGGCTATGTATAATGAAGGGTTGTTTTATACTGGTACTTTCAGCCATACTTTTACTGTTACTTTTTGTTATACTTGGGTATTCATTATAAACTCTAGGTTCCAATAAAGGTAGTATCAAAAATGAAGACTGAAGCACAAAGGACCCCGATGTCGAAAAGAAAGAAGTTCTGAGTGCTTCGTTTTTGACTTCAGGCTGCTTTGTGCTTGAGACGGTCTACGTTTTCATGTGCTTTGTTCCTTTTACTACCAATAAAGGGGTGTGGTTACATCAAGGCTGTGCTCTAAGAAAAATTACAAGGAGCCCGAACCATGAGATCCAAACCGTGAATTCCAAACCATGAGATCCAGGGTGCCCAGCACTAAAGCTTATGTGAAAAAAGTAAGTTTATCTGGTTGCCCAAAGGCAAAAGTTAGTCACCTTCCAGGAGGCACCTGGGTGCCCTTTGGGCACAGACCTTGTATCTATTGGGGATCCCACTTTACTAATGGCTCATGTTTTCCTATAAGACATCTACCATAATGTTATGGGTTCTGTATGACCTGGCATGTCACCCAGAGGTGCAGGAGAAGGTACATGAAGAAGTCACTACCTTGGTTGGACCTCATGGTGATTTTACACCATCAAGCTTTTCAAAGTTGAATTACATCAAGGCTTGCATTAAAGAATCTCTGAGGTAAAGAAATTACTACTCTACAGTTTACCAACATAATTATAATTATTTATTATTATTATAGTGGTTCTGCAAAGCAGGGTTATCATACCCCACAGATATCTATATGATTTTTAAAGTTCTTTGAAGTGTTGAACATGCATATGGTCATTCTGTAAATTAGAGATTTTTTTTATATTTCACAGATTAGTGAAGTAAATGGTAACATACTGTCTTAAATACAGTACATGTATGTCGCCCTTGGATTTAAGTCAAACCTCCCTAATATGGACACTGGAGTTACAGGAACGATTGTCCATATTAAGGAGGTGTTTGTATAATAAAGGTAGATTTTATGTGAATTTTGGTCTTTTGGGGTCCAAATGAAGTGCCCGAATGTAGGAGTGTCCATATTATAGAAGTCAGTCCACAAGGAGGGCTTTCACATGCAGTGTATTCATCATTTTATTTATAAAATATTAGATAACTGTATCGTAACCATCTACAGTGTACATTTTTCTATCCATCATTCTTGTGCTTTTCAATTCCACCCCACATGCAGGTTGCACTCTATTTCTGCTGGTTGGTCACGTGTCTTAAGCCAGGATGTGGTTTTATCTGGTTATCAAGTTCCAGCCGGTGTAAGTACACTGATGATCACATCAAAATAACAATTCTCACCAGTGTACTCAAGTATAATCTTTGTTATGAAAGTAAGTGGTTGAACTGTTCAGTTACAAGGGTCATGAGGAATCTGTCTGACAATGTGTTGTTAAATAATAGCCAGGCTGTGTAGGTGGTGGGATTCTGCATTTGTGTGCTTTTTCAGCAACAGAGTGCTTTTTCTTTGTTGGCGTAGCTGTCTGTTCAAGCAGCAAAGCCACGGCGGGATTGGTGACGGGGGAGATCCAGGATATTTCTTAGGAGGGGATGCACCACTAAGGTATAAACTAACTGATGGATAACGTAAAGAGATTGTTTGCAGAATACTAGTTGCAGGAAAGCTGCAGGTCATCTTAAGGGGTGGTGTGTACCCCCTTTCCCCCCTGCCCTAGATCCACCCCTGGGGGAGGGGTGGAGTTGAACTCCACTCACGACCTCACCCACAAATGCTGAGTCGTGCATGCCCGCTAATCCTGCCGGCTACACAGGCTAGTTAAATAATGTCATTTCACATCAAATCGGGTTTAAATGGGGCACGAGCAAACCATGATTAGTGAATTAATTTGTTTTACAGACTGCTGTGAAATATCCAGATTATTTGACTGGATACTCACCGAGTCTGTTCAAAGATCCTTATGACTTCAAACCTGAACGTTGGCTGAATGATGACTTGGGGAAAATCCAGCCTTTTGCAATTCTTCCATGGGGAGTTGGGCCACGAATGTGCATTGGTGAGTGACTAATTACATAAAAATTATATGCATACATGAATCATGACACAATCAATAATTTTCATGATATACATTGAATACATGCAAGTGCAAGTTTATATTCCGCATGTACATGTAAGCCAGAACTTCAAGGACAATTCAATTGCTTTGGTTTATTGTCACCGCAAGACACAGATCTGCCATGTTGCTACCGATGGTCTTGTATAACGTGATCAAAAGCTTCATTGTTTAAAAATTCAGTTTTTTATAACAATGAGATTGAGCAATCAGGGATATTTTTAAGTGCCTTCAAAGTATAATAATGCAATAATATTCTTTAATCCATTGAATGCTATCATTAACAATTATTCCATGATTGCGCGTTGGATATAAGATGGTAGATAGCCAATGAGGTGCGTAGTGCCGGTGCAAGTTGGCTAATAATAACCATCTCATATCCAACAAGCGTGAGTGGAATGATTGTTTTATTAAAAACTTGCAAAAAATTGGAATATTTGAGCTCTTCAGCTGTTCTCTCCGACGCCATATCTGTGGTAGGGGGGGATACAGGGGGGGGGGGGTGAATTGGGTGGATTTCCACTCCCCTTTTTAGAGTAAAAATAAAAATATAGCAAGAAAAGTCACAAATAAACTTGTGTATCCGTGTAAAACCTCGGTTTGATTCTTACAGTAACAGTAAATACACCAATGCTGCCTCTTTAGGGACGGACCGTCTGGTATTTTAGGGGGGTGGGTTGGATTCAGCATTTTGGTCTTGCGTGACTTTTTTCCTGGAGTAGCATTTGTGCTAGATTTGTTTGTTTTGAGGGGGATTTTGTCATGCCTCCCCCCTAGAATATCTGATGGCCCATTCCTTATCCACCCCCCTTTTTAAAATCCCGTATCTGCCACTGCTGTGGTCCATGGTATATGAGCTCATAGACCATGGGCTGTAAACCAATCAAAACTCAGGAATTGCGATATACCATGGCTGGTTTTTAATAACGTTAGAAATCACTTTGTTCTCTATATTGTCTTTATCCCAGGCCGGCGTGTTGCTGAAGCTGCAATGTACTTGCTGTCAACGAAGGTAAGGCATTGCTAGCAACTATTCAATTTGATACTTGCCTCCTCGCCTCTTTGAATCTTTGTAATCTTTCTGAAGGATGCTATGGACGAAGAGCCAGTAATCTTATATGTCAGAAAATTTGAAAACTTTGTGAAAGCATGGGCGGGGGGGGGGGGGGGGTGGGGAAGAGGGTGGTGTTCCACCTAATGTCATGTCGCCATGCACCGTGTCCCTAATGAGTCCTCTGTATCCGGTTAAACTTTACTGGGCTAACAAACTCCTTACCCTGTTCAAGACTAATTCCTAGTTTAGATGTACTTTGAACGTTTAATTAGATATCTTTTTCCTTTTTATCTCAGCTCATTCAGCGATTTACGTTAGAGTACCATGAAGAACCAGTTGGTATAGTGACTAAATACTTTCTAGTACCTGACAGACCTGTACGAATCAAGTTTATCGACCGCTACTGAAGAATGTGCATTTTTGTTAAACGGAATAACAAAACTCTTGGACTATTGACAGACTTTTTCATGGTCTATGTAATCGATAGTGCTACGATTTCTTCTTAATAATGTGTATATGTAATAAAATTGGAGATTTTCGATTTGTGTTATTTCTTGACAAGTCGCACAAGAAACGGAAAGGTTGTTACTGTATATTTTGTACTGTATTATAGTGCTGTTACAGTTTAATAAGTGCGGTTGCACACACCACAGAACCTGATAGAATTTGCCATGTAAGATTGCCGAGGTAGAAGAAATGTTGATGTCAAACGTAGCATTGTGATTGGTTATTTTATCTTGGGCATCAAAACACCACTGCTATACTTGCCACGTTACAGTGCGCACCCTTACAGCGCTACGCGCCTAACTGTGGCCACCCAACAAACTTTTTTGACAAGTTAGCCAATCAGAGAGCCCGAATTTGTTTGAGTTGTCCCGCCTCCTTGTTAAAAGCGTGGCAGGTTTCGTGAGAACAGCTTTGAAAATTCCTAGGAGGCGGGACAGCTCAAACAAATTCGTGCTCTCTGATTGGCTAATTATAACTTGTCAAAAAAAAGTTTGTTGGGTGGCCACAGTTAGGCGCGTCGCGCTGTAACCCATGAACACTTGACATTTACTTTTACATTTTTTGATGATTATCCAATAGAAACTCTTGATATAGACCAAAGGATTAGTGTTTTCAGCACCTAAGAAAGTTAATTCTTCCGTTTATATGAATTGCTAACATTGGATAATGTTAAAAAAGGTTCGAGTATCCTAGCCTGCGTAGCCGACTGGATTTCAGAGTGATAGCTACTCAGCATTCACGGGTAAGGCCCGCGAGGTCAAGCAGCGAAACTTTGCCGCACCAACGACGGCCTCCCCAAAAACAAAAGCACTTCGCCGCGAATCCCGCCATCTACACAAGTTACGAGTATCCTCAAACAGGCGCGCATTTAAGTTCAAATAAGTTCAAATATCATCCCTTGAAATTGTATATTTTTAATTCAGTTTTCCTGCGCTCGTTCGGTCCGGCGACTCCTCGTTGGATCGCACCCTCCCGAAAAAAAAGCCTGCTTATGGGCCTGTATCATACATATCATCTAAGGATTTGTACGATCGAAACAGGCATTTAAGTTCAAATACCTACCGATTGATTGTATATTGAATTCAATTTTCGGTCGTCATTTTATAATACTAACTACTTTGCCCTTTTTGCCGTGGTGCCAGCCTATACGGGCCTGGGGAGCCGGGGGTGGGTGTGGGGGGGGGGAGGAGAGGGTTACAGTCCCCCAAATTTTGGGCAACTCAGATTTTTTGAGCAGCAAGAGAAATTCTGGCAAGGCATCTTGGGAGAATTTTTTGGGCAAATGGTTC
The DNA here is from genome assembly GCA_947652115.1 of Blastomussa wellsi. Lineage (NCBI taxonomy): Eukaryota > Metazoa > Cnidaria > Anthozoa > Scleractinia > Plerogyridae > Blastomussa > Blastomussa wellsi. Next base: position 9,576,901 of record OX393564.1, on the reverse strand, counting down.
ACCGCCCCCCTCCCCTGGCCAAAAATTGTCCGTACGCTTATGCTGCCAGGCTCAATACACCAAGCGACAGAAATGTGAAAGAGTTAATTTTTATTTCTTTGTTGTACGTTTTTTATTGATATGTTCCTAACATGAAACACCAGTCGGCATGGCCATACCTAGGATTTTTTGACTGCGGGTCTGAACCGTCCGAGTACACTGCCCCGAGCTGTGCACCTTTAAGACTGCTATTCAGTTATTAAATTATGTCGAATAAGCTTGCAAAGACGAATGAACTGATGGCAAGCTGCGTTTAACAGACATTTAGTTTCTTGTTCTGTGAGTTGATAGTCTGCGTAGCGCACTTTCCCAGTCGAATCCATTCCGGCATTTTCAACGTTTTGACTGCTCAAAAATTGGGGCGAGGGCAAAGAATTTTCGCGAATTGTCGACACAGGCTCGATATTATTTTGGCCACGCGAGTTCGATTCAATCTTTGTTCTTCCCAGAAGAGCGGCCTATGTTTGTCGGAGATTTCATAACTTCTGCATCTCTGCTGATAAGCTTTTCTTGTCTGAAAATGAAGGTTTTTTTGCAGGTAACTGCTGGTAACGGGATTTATCATTTCTTTTCCCCGCCTTTTTATTTCGTTTCCTCAGGCCCCATTTATATGGTCTCGGGTACCCGAGACAACCCTCCCCCCGAATTACTCTGGGCGGGCTAACTTTTCACTAAAATGTTGAAAAATTCCGCCAACCGTTTATATGATCCCACCCGAGTTGTCTCGGAGGCGAGACAACTCCGGTAGGCGAGTTGTCTCGTCTCGGCAGGTAGGGTAACCCTGGCAGGCGGGACAACTTTTTCTCATATAAACACTTTGGCTCGCCTACCCGGGACAACTATACCGAGTATCACGTACTGTCCGGATTTCAGTGTTTTAAGCAAAAAATTGCACTAAAGAAATATAATTTAACCCAGCAAGGCCTCCAGTGATCGAATAAACGAAAGAAATTCAAAGGAAGAACGATAACTGGTTAGTTGAATATTAAAATACTTTATGAATGAGCAAACATGGTCAACTTTAACTCAGCTGACAGGGACAATTTTCACTATCCAATCAGAGTGAAGTTCCTAATTGGTAATGTAAACATGTTGTTCAGATATTGTTACATATAAAACTATCGTCAAAAACTCAAAAGAGAATTTGGATATGTCAGAAACTGAAAGTTCTTGCGACTGAAGTGATTTTACTATAGAGGGGGTAAGTTTCTAAAGAAACTATGGTGCTGCGTCGGTGGGAAGTATAACAATATAATTTGGTTTTATCAACTGGGTTGATAATGTCAATTGGCCACCGTAAAGAGATTCAAGTGCTGACGTTTCGAGCGTTAGCTATAGATTGTAACGATCTATTGAACAAAAATGCAAAGATATTCCTTTGCGTGCTAAGTTGTAATGTAAATATTGTGAAAATTTTTTTTCGAAAAATATTTACCCCTGGGGATTCATTATTTACATAGTAGTTACACTATCCAATCAGAGTAAAGTTCGTACTTGGCCACAATGTAGTCTGTGTAACTGGCGGGAAGTGGTTTGTTTGAGCGACAGAGCATGTACCAAAAAGAAAATGACAAAGCCCGAGAAGAATGGCGATTCGATTCCTCGTGGCTCCGCCGTCGAAACGAATCATTCGTACTCGAAAACCCGCCAGCTACGCAGGCTAAACACAATGTTGCCCACACATCGCTAACCCAAGAACTCATTCCGGAAACGAAACACTATTTCTTTTTGGAAATAGCTCCTTGTTGCCGTTCGGACGTGCCACGTGGACTGGTGAGTAGAACCTTGATCCACATGGTTTTATGGGAGAAGCCGCCTTTTCCACACGCGGGCGCAGATGCTGTAATCTTGAAAGAGAGGCTGGCGGCCATATTTGTTGTCTCCACGTCAGCTTGGGAAAACTTAAGGTGAATGTCGGTGAGTGGCATTCAAATTAAAATTTGTTTTGAACTTGTTCTGCATGGATCAATTGAGATGAGCCTTCGTTTGGAGTGTGATCTAACTCAGGCTATGTGATAAACGTTGGCTAAGATGTGCAACAGGCGAAACAAACCGTTTTGCCAGGGGGCTATCTTCGTGGTACTCGTTGGAGGTTTAGGATATACAATGTATTTGTATAACATCAGTTTAATGGACTTAGATATTTCCAAATCACAGACAGAAAAATATTTCAGGCAACAGGAGTCTTTATCTTCCCAGCTTCAAGGTGAGTTAATTGCGTGTGCGTGGATTTGTTATGGAATATAAGCTTTAATACACGATCGATCATAAGTACTTCAAAACTAGCTAGACGTCATGACCGAATTATTGAGGTTAATAATTGAGATCATTTTTACAGTTAGATTTATCCCCGTAAATTTTGTGTTTGAATTAATCTTTTTAGCTTGTTTTGTGTACGAAAGTAGAAAATTAGCCAACAACATGTATTTGTTTTACTCAGTTAAAATTTTGTGGCATTATGCAAATTTGTTATGATAGACCTGTTGTTTTGTTTCAGACTAGACAAAGTGTTAATTACACCATGTGCTACAAGGGTATCGTTTAAGTTTTTTAGTTTTATGTGAAATGTTAGCTGAGAAATTTTTTCCCTCTGCACTGATTTACAACAATTTTAAGAGATTGTTACAAATAATTGTAAGGGTGACATAATTATTTACATTTGTGGTTTTGTAGCTTTATGACCGTAAATTACGCACAAAAGCAAACAGCATTGACCTTGTCTGGTTAGTTGAAAAATATGACTCATGACATTTAAGTGTATAATTTCTGAAATGGCCAGTCCTAATTGTAAGAGCTTGCAAAAGATTTATGATACAGTAACAGGCAACAACAATGACCCTAACCCTAGAAAACAATAGAGGTTGTGCTTACAGTGGACCAATCCAAATATAGTTTCCAGAAGTCAATCTTTAAACACTTAATTTTTGATGTACAAAAAAATATTCAACAAAGTAGGTGGTCCCCTTTGGGGTACACTCAGAGCTGCATGGATCCTATCATGTCATGTTTCAAGGAAATATCCATACCAATCCTGGAAAACAGAAAGGAGGGGGTGGGGTGTGTTAAATTGTTCCAGGCTCTCAAATAGTCGAGGCCAAACAAAGAAAGTGGGCAAGGGAGGAAATGCAAGGGAAGCAAACAAGAGCCTTTAAGATTTTTCTTTACGACCCTCTTCCGTCCACTTTTGGTTTAAAGAATCTCTGTCTACCAGGATGCACAGCGCACATTTGTTTTTGGGCATTTAATGGCCTAAAATTAAATCTACCAGTAGAAAAAGGCGTAAAATATTTTCTTTTGATACCATCTGGCTAAGAAATACAAATCAACTGTATTTTAAATTGTGATTTTGCATCGCATCAGGGTCACAATCTGCGAATTGAACCAGGAAACAATTTCCGTTAAGTACATGTAGCATCTTTTGTTTTCTCTTCTGCCAATCAGATTATGTTATGGAATGAAATGCGAGTGCTCCCCGCGCTGCTCCCTCGTGAAGGCAGTTCGCGGAAACAGGCGAGATTTCCCGCCATAGCATGTGATATACACAACCATGGTTGAAACGCCAAAGAAGGTTTCGATAGAGTATTCTTTGCAGGAAAATGTTTGCATGTGCAATGGAGAAGGTTGCAGTGTGAGTACTCGAACCAGGGCACCTTGAAACCAATCAGGAGGTTAATTTAGAACAAAAGATAGCAAATTTTTCGTTAACAGAACAATGATATTGATGAACGCAAACACTGAATACTTTCACAACAAAATTGCAATCACGACAACTGTCGCAAGTAGATGTGGACCTCTGAGGAAACATGTCTTCGTTTAGCCTGCATAGCAAGCTTTCCCAAGCGAGCGAAGAGCTGTTATGATCTGTTATTGTATAAATTGGGGTGAGGGGACAAGGGAATGCTTGCCTGCAAACCCCACGATTTTGAAAAACGCCCACTGATTTTTCACGCTTGAGTCCATTCATATTTATTTCCTTCACTCGTCACGCGAATCAGCTTGACGTTTTGTGATGTTTGGCGGTATAATTTCAAAGTAAAATTTGGAACTGAATCTCAACCAGGGAAGCCCGGTTTTCTCCTCAAAAAATCTTTCCAAGCCATCGAAATGAAAATATGCATACGGAGAAAACCTTGCTGCTACTTGGAGACCAGTTGGAGTCGAAGTTGTGGAAAACAACAAGCTATTTTCAGAGCGTGTTTGCAATCCTTACGCTCGCAAAATTTTAATTTACGGACTCTGTACGAACAGTCAACACATAGAGAGTTCGATAGGTAGCGAGACTGCTGCTTGCAAAATCCCACCAAAGCAGAGCATTAACGTTCCAAGCCGCTGCTCGGGAAGGCACCGAGTAGCAGTAAATTCTCCCGTCTCACAAAGTCTTTAAAATTTGCAGCCACAGTAGGCACAGAAAGATTCTTCAATTCGAAGTTGAACATGGGCATGGACGATTAACCAACTGATGGGACACTTCAAGTCAAAAAAGTGATCATTTATTCTACCGGTAAAGCGACAGCAAGAATTCCTCACGGGGAGGAAAGTAACAAGAATTGGCAAGCGGCCACAAATATCATACTCGAACACAAAGAACTTTATAAACATGGCTCAGAAGAAGTGGCCAGCTTTACTAGATCTGAAAAATTTCTGCTATGATTAAGGTTATACAAAACACTTCGTCGAAATCGCTGCACCAGTTGCAGGGAAATCCATTAACATTTTGAAAATACAATTTTAGAAAGCGACGAACAAGCTTATCTCAGCCCCGTCCAGGTTTCCACTGAATGATGTTCGTCTACTATAAACAACGAATTGTTATTGTATAAATTGGGGTGAGGGGACAAGGGAATGCTTGCCTGCAAACCCCACGATTTTGAAAAACGCCCACTGATTTTTCACGCTTGAGTCCATTCATATTTATTTCCTTCACTCGTCACGCGAATCAGCTTGACGTTTTGTGATGTTTGGCGGTATAATTTCAAAGTAAAATTTGGAACTGAATCTCAACCAGGGAAGCCCGGTTTTCTCCTCAAAAAATCTTTCCAAGCCATCGAAATGAAAATATGCATACGGAGAAAACCTTGCTGCTACTTGGAGACCAGTTGGAGTCGAAGTTGTGGAAAACAACAAGCTATTTTCAGAGCGTGTTTGCAATCCTTACGCTCGCAAAATTTTAATTTACGGACTCTGTACGAACAGTCAACACATAGAGAGTTCGATAGGTAGCGAGACTGCTGCTTGCAAAATCCCACCAAAGCAGAGCATTAACGTTCCAAGCCGCTGCTCGGGAAGGCACCGAGTAGCAGTAAATTCTCCCGTCTCACAAAGTCTTTAAAATTTGCAGCCACAGTAGGCACAGAAAGATTCTTCAATTCGAAGTTGAACATGGGCATGGACGATTAACCAACTGATGGGACACTTCAAGTCAAAGAAGTGATCATTTATTCTACCGGTAAAGCGACAGCAAGAATTCCTCACGGGGAGGAAAGTAACAAGAATTGGCAAGCGGCCACAAATATCATACTCGAACACAAAGAACTTTATAAACATGGCTCAGAAGAAGTGGCCAGCTTTACTAGATCTGAAAAATTTCTGCTATGATTAAGGTTATACAAAACACTTCGTCGAAATCGCTGCACCAGTTGCAGGGAAATCCATTAACATTTTGAAAATACAATTTTAGAAAGCGACGAACAAGCTTATCTCAGCCCCGTCCAGGTTTCCACTGAATGATGTTCGTCTACTATAAACAACGAATTGATAAAACGCTAAACCAATGGCGGCTTCAGTTGACGCTGGTGTATTTCAACCAAGCAGTCCATCATCTCCATTAAATTTGCCTCTATGACTTGATCACGTATTATGCTTTGCAATGGAAAAATAACAATGATACTAGAAAAGTCTGTTCCTCTTTGCATTTTCCTTCGCACTCCGCACATCAAAACAAACAACTGAAAAATTTAACTCTTGCCGTATTGTGTTGGTAATACCATGACACGACCATGACACATTGCACTTTCTTGTTCTGGCCTCAACGTACTAAAAGATGCGAGTCCCGTTGCGCTCAGCGTCGCTCAGGCACGCCACGAAATTCTTCTTCCATTAATTTTGATCAGTTCTGAAATCTCAAGTTAGCTCGAGTTATTTGCGCGACAATGTTGATAACTTCTTGTCAAACTTGTCAATCAAAGTACCATGTTGCACCAATCAGAGGCCTTCGTTCGTGGGCGAACGAAGTTTTTCAGAATCGAGGGGTTTGCGGGCAAGCGTTCCTTTCCTTCCCCTCTTCCTTCTTTTCCCTTTTTGCCCTCGCCCCAATTTTCGCGCGACCGGAAATCACTCTTCGCTCTTGCGGAACGCTTGCCATGCAGGCTAGTCTTTTTATTGGCTTTCTCAAACAGACTTACAGAATGCAAGGTACTTACTACCCTTAAAATACTGTACAATCAAAGATTCAGAATACGAGCAATGGACATTTTATTTTTCTGCTGGCGATTTCCATACCATGGTTTGGAATCCCCTACAGAGTTCTATTGACAACCGGTCACATATGAATATTCAAATGTTTTCAGTTTGCTCCTTTCTGAAATAGAAGGTATCCTTTACCAGGAATCAAACCTAGAAGAGAAAGCACATATTATCGCAGTAAATTTCAAGGAATCTCACCAAAGTTAACTTGATACTGGAAGAATCTACAAGCAATGCGATAGCCTTTTTTGAGCTGTTCTGAAAGTGAGCATTGCAAAGGAAAATCAGTCTCACTTACTACAGCAAACAGGGACATTTGTTTTCTTTTCTTTTATCCGAATGCATCTTCTTTGTTCCTCCACCGATCCTGGACAGATTTTCTTTAAGAGAGCCATTTGGTCTTCCAAGGAATTCTTTGCTGCCACCATGGACAAAATCACATCATGTACCGGCAGTTATTTAGCTTCTCAAACACTTACCAAACGAACAATTTATGGTCAAATAATCCCCTCAATGTTAAGAATGATATTAAGTCTTTCCAATTAAGTAAAAGCTGTCGAACAGTCCAGATGTATGCCTCGAATTATAAAGGATGAAGAGCGAAATGATCTTCAAATTTATCAACAAATTGGAGTTTTCGTATCATATGCAACCTCGGGTGAGGCGTGTAATGAATCCTAGTAGACAGAGAGTCTTAAATGAGGTGTGAAAAGAAAAACTGTCAACCTGTCACTGTGCAGTTTCTGGTTAGGAGTTGATAGCTCCCAGGGCTGTTCGTGCGACTTGCTCCAGGCTCATTATTATTTGCATGATATGCTCTGGAGGGACATGCGCTGACATTTTCCGTGAAGATATAGATAGTTTGCATTCAACATGTGACGCCAGGGCCAGCTATTAAATTGATACTGTTGCATGATGTGCTATTGTTTCTCGAAACGGATATTGGTCATGCATGTGTAAAGCTATGGGCTTCTTTTCTCTTTTCTCATTTTCTCAAGATAAACCTTTTGCCAAATCACTTGGCCAAATCATGAAAGCAAGCCAGGAGCCAGCCACAAAAGCTTAAAAATAGTCATTCAAGATGTAACGTAAATCAGCCTTCTTTAAACCACAAGCAGGGACCGTACTCCTATTTTTTTAATTGATGTGAAATGAGGCGTACCACTTGGTGTTGACATTACTTGTCAAAATCAACCAATCAGAGGGTATTGCAGCTTCTGCTATACCAGAAGAGGGTCGTTAAAGAAAATCGTACAGGCGCTCGTTCTTGCCCTAGTCTTCCCTCGCTCACCCTCTTCCTTCACTGCCCCCGACTATTCAATGGTGGGGAACAGGCTAGGGTGTGTGGGTGGAGGTACCAAATTTGTCAACTTTTCAGTAGGAGGGGTGTGGAATAACATAGAATGTTGATACAGTGTGCCCTAATTTGTTTCAGTTGTATATGAACATCGTGCGCGGCTGGAGAGATCACTTCAAAAGGAGAAAACAGATCACAAGAATACAAAGCTAGGTTTGTATATTGTATATTGTATATTGCTGGCTGAGCTTGTGAAAGAGGCAAGAAATGAAGTTCTCACACACTGAAGGGGAGCTGGGCTCGAGTAAGGATACAGGTATCACATTCAGTCACAAGATCCAATTACTTTTTCTTGTCATGAGAAGCAACACTTTTCCATCCACCCAACCCTTTTGTCAGTGTTCATGTAAAAAAAAAAAATAGAACCACTCAGATTTTCCTTTTTTGGGATAAGCACTTTATTAGCGCACTTTGTATGTAAGTTGTAAGGTTGTACTCAAATAAAGTTCTGTTGCATTCTTGTGAGGGAGACAAATGGCATTCAGGGTGTGCGAACAAACCCTTCCAAGTAATATTATGACCCCATTTCAACTTTTATGTAGTAATGGTAACATGTTTGTTACTTTTATTCTATAAAAAGCAGTGCTTTCCAAGGATTTCCAAATTTTATTGTGCTGGTATCGGTGACTTTAATATTTTGATATTACTTTTGACCCTTTTACTGTACTTAAATTTGTTGGTGTATAATTTGTCAAAACATCTATGGATCTTCCTCAGAAGTCTTTTACAAACTTTGGAACTCTTTGGAAGTTTTCAGAAAAATTAATGTTTGTAAACATTTGTATGACCTTCTGACAACATTTTGAGAATCTTTGGAAGTCTATGGAAAGTCATAATGAACTTTTCTTAGTATGTCTATAAAAAAACAAAACAAAACAATACTGCATGGCTCCTTGGATGTATGAAATTTCACTTCTTGTGATATTTTGAACTGAACCGTCAAAGATAAATTTGATCCATCTGCACTCCCATGAATTATTCTATACCGTATTTACCCGTGTATTAGTCGACCTCGTGTATAAGTCGACCCCCTAACTTTGGGGCCAAAAACTAAGTTTTCTTTGTTTTATTGGAAAACTTAAATATATTGTATTTCTTAGAATTATTGTTCAGGTAAGTACTATTGATATATGAAACAATCACAGCAAGTTTATTTGTGAAGTTTTAATATTCTCGCATGTCCGCAATCGTTTTAACAATACATGTACATGTGGGCATTTTGTCCATAATGTTTGAAACAGGCTTACAAAATCAAACATACTAATTGCAGACAAACCTTTTTGACTGTGGAAATTGAAAAAGCAGCTTTAGCAGGCAGGCAAAACACCAAAGAAGGTCTTACTGCGGTTTTCAATAACATGCGAACTCTGAAGTTCAAAACCCAACCAACGATTGCGTTTTTCGCTGCCGTCAATCATAATTACGGTAAAAGTTAATGAACCTTGAAAATCAGAAACAAACAAAATGGATCGAAGTCTACCAATCACAACTGACAGATGTGACCTTTTGACCCTATTGAAGTGTACCTCTGTTTTCTGAGAGGTCCGCTTGATGCTTGACGGCAGCGAAAAACGTAACCGTCGACATGAACAGAGTTCGCATGTTTCTGAAAACCGCAGTAAATCTTCAAGAACGCTCGATAAACAGCGTGTTTAGAAAACTTGGTAACCAAGCTACAAAATCGGTAGAGTATTGGTAACTGATGACTGCACGTGCTTACATCATGCCAGGTTACCAAGCAAGCAGTTCAAAGTGAGAAAGATGTTTTTCCTCAGCAGATTTACGGCTTTATTTTGCAAGAAATGTCAGTTCTTTATTCCGAAATTGTGCCAGGGAGTATCTTCAACCCTCAGGTCTACATAAAGCAGATAAATTTTAAAGCATTTCGACTTGAACTGCGAATTTAGACGCAGACCGCTAAGCGAAGGACTTGGCGTTTTGTGTCATTGTTTGTAAGATGTTTTACGTAAGATTATAGACACAATTGTTATGCTAATTGTGCCGAATTTATTTTAGTGGTGCTTGGGTTTTAGTTTTTGACCCATGTATAAGTCGAGGGCGATTTTTTTGGACTGATTTTTAGGTCGTGAAAGGTCGACTTATACACGGGTATGTACCGAAAATGTGCGCGGTACACTCTCACTCACTCTCTCACGATTGATTCCACTGATTCCACACCACGAATATGTATTTTAGCCTCTTTAATGTCGATGTCCACTCCTTGATATTTTCCTATTCGATTTACATTGTGCCATGATCAAAAAACAACTCTCTCCGATTACAACTGTCAATCAAGATAATCACTTAATAAAAACAACAGATACAAATGTCTCTTCCGGTCCTAATTATTAAGTCACCGATTTCCGGTCACACTCCCCTAAAAATTAACGTTCTTAATTTTTACTACTCAGAACGCAAAGTTCAATCAAGTGTAGAATCGCTGTCTGCAATGAGCTTGATTTTCGCTCTCGCGTCGTCAGCTGCTTTCCTCTTTGGTACACTCCTGATTGGCTCTTGGTTCTCACTTTCGTCTTCCTCTGCCGGTTCCTTGCTGCAGCTCCTTATTTCAAGGGGGCACACGAGTTGAAGTGGGCGTCGGATTCTGTTCCCGTGGTGAAGTAAGACAACTCCCCTCACAACACCATCTCTCCCCTTGACTAGTTGGATCACTTTTCCTTTCTTCCACTCGCCTCGGTTTCTGCTCTCTCCTACCACTAGTACTATCTCTCCAATCTCAGGTACTTGTTGCTTGTCCTTTCTGTTCACTCTGTGCGCTTCCATCAAACTGTGGATATACTCCTTCTGCCACCGGTTCCATGCGTGTTCTCTGGCATTCTTCAGGCGTCGGTATAGCTTGGTGACTTCCTCCTCTTCAATCTCAATATCCTCCAAGTCATAAGCGTTTTGGCCCCACATGAGTGTGTTTGGCGTCAAGGTTTGTGGTTGGCCCTCATCACATTCAACGTACGTCAGGGGTCGATTGTTGAGATGCTTCTCGATGTCCATGATCACCACTTCAAGTTGTTGAAAGGTAAGGTGTGTGTTTCCTAGCGTTTTGTACGCCGTCTTCTTGACTTCCTTGATGAGCCTTTCGTACATGCCTCCCCACCATGGAGACTTGGAGAGGTTGAACTGCCATGTAATCTCTTGCTGTGCAAGGAAATCTTGCAACTTCTCACTTTTGCGAATCCTTTTGATCCATGTTGCCGTTGTCTTGAATGTCGCAGCGTTGTCTGAAATGATGCGCTCAGGTCTTGTTCGTCTTGTTATGAAGGCGTTTAGCTTCCTTTGGAATTCTTTGGCTGTCTGGCTTTTGGTAAGTTCCAGGTGAACTGCTCTCGATGTGGCACATGTGAAGATAAGTACATATGCCTTCTCCTCCTTCGTCTTTCCTTCTTTGCATTTCAGCGGTCCGGCAAAGTCTACACCCACGTACTGGAAAGGGCGACTGACATTAGTACGAAACTCCGGAAGGGCGGAAGTAGTTGGCGCTCCGTACGGTTTGGTGGCGAACACCTTGCACACGTTGCAGTCGCGAATTTCCTTCTTCACCAGGGTGCGGAGTCGAGGTATCCACCATTCTTCCCTCAAGGTCGCCATTGTGTTGGCCACACCCAAGTGCTGTATTTGGGTATGAACGTGCTGGATAAGCTTTCGAGTCAACTGTGTATCTTCTAGGTAGACTGGATGGTATCCTTGGATTCTCCCATTGCATTTGAGGAGGTTCGTCTCCTTATCTCTGACTAACTCCCACCCAGGCCTCTTCAAGTCGTCTGGTATCCCTCTTTGTGCTCTTTCCACCCAGCGTCGTTTGGCTTCTGCGAGTTCTTCGGTACCCAATGGGCCTGACATCTTCTTCCCTTTCTTTGATTTGGCGCGGCAGTTGGTGTTGAACCTCAGCGCCCAGGCAGTGATCCGCAGTGTTTTCCAATACGTGTTCCGCGAGAGTAGTTCGCCCCACTCATCTGTCTCTTGGTCTTCTGTACTGCCTGCTTCCTGTTCCTTGGTCTTGGCTGGCACTTCCTCCCATGTGTACGCCACAATATCCTTCAGTGGCCTCTCTTCCTCTTGTGTCTTAGGTGTGCAATTAAGGATTGGCTGGGGTGGCCAGTCCTCCCTTGTCAGTAGCCAGCTCGGTCCTTCATACCATTCGTTCTCTTCCATCTTGGTCAGGGGTGCGCCTCTACTTCCCAGATCAGCGAGGTTTCGTTCTGTGGGGCAATACTTCCATTGGATTTCGATTTCTTCCGTTATCTGGGCCATTTTCCGCACTCTGTTTTCGACGAACACCTTCCAGGACTTTCCGGGATTTAAGATCCAGTACAAGGCCACCATGCTGTCCATCCAGATCGTGATGTCTGACAGTGGCCATCCTCGCAGGGCATTGTGGACATTCTTTGCCAAGTTCGCCGCCATTTGACCACTGATCAGTTCCAATCTTGCTATGGTAGTGTCTCGCTTGGAGATTCTTGATTTCGATGTAAGAAGGCCCTTGACCATGCCTGCACTGTATTCTACGACTGCTATTGCGGCAGCACAACAGGCCAGATTGCTTGCATCAGCGAATATGTGAATGTGTACTGTTTTGGCCTTCGGTACGTTCCTCATGATGCTTCTTGGCACCGTCACGCTCTTTAACTGTTTCGCCCACTTGGTCCACTGTTTCTCTAGGGGTTCTGAAATCTTTCCATTCCATCCGTTCTTTTCGTCACACGCTTCTCTGTAGATCCGCTTCCCCTCCACAGTAGTCGGTGACAATATGCCAAGAGGGTCGTAAATGCTGCCCAAATGGCTGAGAATCGTTTTCTTGGTAACGTGTTCTTCTTCAGCATGTTGTCGCATGGTAACTTCTATGGTGTCGTTTTGTTTGTCCCATCCGAGTCCTAGTATTTTGCTTGGATTGGCCATCCCGTCACTCTCTAGCTCTTGAAGGTTGGACTCCCATTTGTGTACTGGAAATCTTGCCTCTTCCAATATCTGGGTGGCTTCCGACTTGAATTTGTCCAACTCTTCTGACCCGTGACCAGTTTTCATAAGGTTGTCCACATAGGTGTTTTCTCGTAGCGCTTGAACTGTTTCTTTAAACTCTTCTGTTTGTACGCTGCAGTGATGATGAAGGGTGGCTCCTAGTATGAATGGGCTTGCCTCTGCTCCGAAAGGTACTCGCGTGAACCGGTAGTGTTCTTCTCGTCCATCTTTCTTGAAAAGGAAGCGGAATGCATCCCTGTCTTCTTCCTTTATTCCAACTTGTAGAAACGCCTTTTCTATGTCCCCGAGTAGGATATCTTTCGACATTCGCGCTCTAATCAGTATGTCCCACATGAGAGGCTGTAAGGGCGGTCCTCTGTACATGCAGTCATTGATACTGTTCGCGAGATAGTGTGGTTTGGCGCTTGCATCGAACACCATTCTGACCTTTGTTGTAGCCGCATCCTCTCTTATTACTGGTTTGTGTGGCATGTAGAACACGCGCTCCCCTGTTGGAAGCTCAGGAACCTTTTCAATAACTCCGGTTTCTTCCTGGGTCGCTATGATCTTCTCGTACTCTTCTTTAAGCTTCGTGTTCTGCTCCAGCTTCCTCTCCACTCTTTGTAGGCGTTGTCTGCTCTGTACTTCATTGGTCTCTGCTAATTTCCGTCCTGGTATCCAAGGAACATTCACTTCGTACCTCCCATCTTCTTTTCTGGAAATGTTCTCTATGAATTCTTTGTGTACGTCCAGCTGAGAGCTCTCTCCCCGGTCTTCCACTCCTAACACGTCCAGGCTATACAACTGTTCATAGTCGCTCACTTCTCTTGTGTACAGGCATCCGTCTGTTGCACGATCACCGCCATGAACGACCCACCCAAAGGTCGTCCCTTCGACTATCGGCTCCCCAGGTTTCCCCTTAAACACCTCTTCTGTCTTGATTCGGCAGTACGTACTGTCTCCCAGGATCACATGGATTGTGTAGTCATCTCCCGTGCTCTTGTAGAATCGTTTGTCCTTTGTGTGCTCGTACTTCCATTTCAGGGTGCTTAGGTCTGGTCTTCTGATAGTCGTGAAGTCTGCCATCTTAGCTCCAGTGACTTCGATCCGTTCTCTCGCCTGTCCATCCACTGAATCCATGGTTAGGTCGAAGATAGGCATGCACTGTTTCTGTGTTCCGCTTAACGTTACAATTTGCCGAGTTTCATGACGTACTGGGTTTAGCTTAAGCCTTTTGATTGCTTCTGCTGAGATGAAGTTCCTGCCGGATCCTGTGTCAAGGTACGCCCATAGTGTGGTTCCATTGATCTTAACGGGGATAATAGCTGGGAGTGTCTCCTCGGGGGATGGCGTGTACACGGTGAGTACAGGATTCTCGTTTCTGTCGCAGATGCTAGTGTGGTGTCTCCCTTTGCACTTGAAACAGCCACGGCTTCGGCAATGATGGCCAATGTGTCCTCCTCTTCCACAGTTGTAGCACAATCGGTTATCCGTTAGAAACTTCCTCCTGCTCTCCAGTGTCTTGTACGCTTCACAACGGTCTCCCCAGTGGCCCTTTTTGCAGTAGAAGCAGACGGGTGTGGATTTCGTTTGATCTGATTGCTGGTTCTCCTCTCCTTCTGCAGCATACCAAAGTCTCTCTCTCTTGTTGTTGTCTCGGACGGTTCCTGGCTGTTCTTCCATTCTGTTCCTTTTCAGCCACCCCTGTAGGTTGTTTATCAGATGCTCCATTCTCCAGCTTTCCCAGTTGTCGTCAGTCCGTACCAAGTCAGGCTTCACGTGGGGTAGCTTGTTAAGCGTAGAGATAACAAAACCTTGCAACATTTCTGCCTCTCCCGTCGTTATCAACGCGTCATAATTTCTGCTGAGATTTTCATAAAATTCTTGAATTCTTGTAAAGTGGGTTCCTCTTACGCTTGGAAGATTGACGATTTCTTGTACGTGTGCATTAACTACTAGCTTGTTTTGACCATACTCGGTCTTCAATCGTTCCCATGCTATTTTGTACCCGATCTCGCTGGGTTTGAGATTTCCGATTTTCCCACGCACTGCAGGGGTAACCATCTCCAAAAGATAGCCGAATTTTTCTTCTGGACTTATCGGTTTCACATGGACTTGCGTGACGAACATATTTTCAAACCGCACCCAGTCGGTGGGCGTTCCCTTGAATGGCGTAATCTTTAATTTCGGTAGTTTAGCGCTTGTAGCACGGGCGTTTGTTTCGATTTCCAGCCTTTTCTTTGCCATATCCAACTCCGCCTCGAGTTTCTCTTGTAAACACTGCCGCTCGTATTCCTGTTGTCGTTCGCGAAACTCGATCAATCGCCGTTCGTCTTCCATTTGTTGTTCACGCCTTGTGTCTTCTTTCCGCCGTTCGCTTTCCTCGCTTTGTTGTTCCTGTTTGTTCTTTAAGGTTCTTGCAAGCTTTTCCTTGTCCTCAACCAATACAGCGTACTTGGATCTGACCTCTTTTTTCCACTGTCTCACCGAGCGAGATGACAAACCACGATCAATTTTCAATTCCTCTGTTTGCGCAACAAGATCCGATAACTTGGCGATGAGTTTTCCTGCCCTTTTGTCGGCGATTTCCATCTCTATGTAATCTCCAACTTGAATCATTTCATCTGTTTCCTCCAAAAAGTATTTTAGTTTGTTGATTTCCTTGTCTATGTCCTTTTCCAGGCGCTGTTCGTCTTCGCTTGGGCCCTCGGTCTCCGGATCACTCATGTTTGCTTGCCTCGTGTTGTTGTACACAAATGTTTCCTCGATAACAGTTCCGATCCTGGTCCCGGCACCACAAATGTACCGAAAATGTGCGCGGTACACTCTCACTCACTCTCTCACGATTGATTCCACTGATTCCACACCACGAATATGTATTTTAGCCTCTTTAATGTCGATGTCCACTCCTTGATATTTTCCTATTCGATTTACATTGTGCCATGATCAAAAAACAACTCTCTCCGATTACAACTGTCAATCAAGATAATCACTTAATAAAAACAACAGATACAAATGTCTCTTCCGGTCCTAATTATTAAGTCACCGATTTCCGGTCAGGTAAATACGGTATTTGTTTTACCACAGTTTTATATTTTGCAAAGCTAATACTTATTTGATTTTCTTTCCTTACAGACTTTTCAAAAAAGCAAAACGATTTTATTTTAAATATAACTCGATCCAAGGTGAAAATCTAGACCTTTTATTGTAATTTGGAAGTTTGATTTTGCTTAGATTTCATCCTTTCTATATATACAAGGTTACTGTTGAAATGAATCACATTGTTGTTTTTATTGTTTGATTGCAGCATGAAGCCATGAACAGGTTCAATTCTTTGGAGACACAATATAATATGCTTAAGGTGGGGGCATGCTGTGTATTTAGATCTGTCGGATGTGGAGCAGAGGGTGACACTGAGATTCAGAGAAACAAAATTAAGGTTACTTCCCACCGTCACAGATGCCCTTCGGGGAAAAATTCATATGCCTGCTAGTTTCAATAAAATCCTAACAAACTATACGTCAGACTGACTGTGAAAAGCTGGCTTACTAACTTAGAAAATAATCCTCTCAACAGAAGTCAACAACTACTGTACAGGCACCGTACAAACCACTAATTCGGGACATAGACAAACAGACCAAATAGAACGACCTAACTTTACAGATGGATCGAAACCGACCAATCACGTCTGACAACATCAACTACTCAAGTCTCACAGCCAATAACATCACGGCCAAACTGACCAATCAGTTTTCATGAACTAGACTTACAGTATAACATTCTACTGACAAACAACTCTTCACATGACTCTGATGATGACTTCCACTCAGGTTGTTGAAACGTCAGTCACTGTCACCGACAACAGTCCTTCTCAGGACTACCCTCACCTGGACGATCAAACTACACAATAGAAGAAAGCTTAATAAATCGTGGTGACAAATTTCCCAGTTAGGTGATAGCAGTCAACCTGGAGTAATCCTTTGCAAGTTGCTTGAACAAACTGATGCAGCAGTGCCATGCTCTGTGAAGAGATTATCCATACAGTTTAATTGCATTCAATGCTTCACTTGGTTTTGTTATCTAATTATGTAACTATGGTTTGTTTTTATTTCCTAAAATAATCGGTTATCCCATAAGTGCTCATGCTGTTTCTCCTGGTTCAGGCCAATGCTCTTTGCCAATGCGAGGTTCTTTGGTGTCTTCTATATGTTTAATGCAAGGGAGAGGATGGAAAGTGCCTTCCCTGGTGATCTGTAAAATGTATTTTTCATTTTATTTCAGGCCCAGAATAAAGAGCTTGATACAGATTATAATCGTCTTCGACAGCAGTACACTCGCCTCAGCTCAGAACACAGTCAGTTGAACAATCAACTGAAAAGAAATTTTCAGCTTTACAAAGAACAAAAGACAAATGAGATAGCATCACTTGATGGTAAAGTACCCTGCCCTTTCATCACCCTGAGTTATGCAAGACTTGAATATTTAGTTATTAGTTGACAGAGGTTTGGTTTCCATGTAACTTCTGTTTTGATGGTCATGGTATTCTTTTGCTGCACTAGCTAGTTCACTCCCCTGAATACTGTATCTGTGCAATATGCATTTATCTACTGCAAACAATTGTGCAGGCTGTGTGCATGTACATGTATATAGAAAACTTTAGTGTATTTGCTTATTTATCAGGCTATTTTCTGAGGGGTCCATTCACTTTGAATTCATCTCGTGCCCCAGCTTTGATAAACAGTAATGCTGTGTCAGTTAGTAATTTTGTTGTTTTAAGGGTCCTATCCCTGTCACTCTTACATTAGTCATTTTCTTGGTAATATTTGACCACAGACAAAAGGTTTTTCTTGTAGAATCTCAAATTACAATGTAGGCCAAAAATAGTTGGGACACTTCTGAAAAGGAGTATCCAATAGTGCAACAGATCATCCTGGGGTTTAAAAAGCGGGTTCTGCACATTCCCAAGTCCCCCTTCCCAACTCTCAAGCCCCCCTCTACCCCCAAGCAATGTTGACATTACATATATCCGCTGAACTTGGCGTGTTGGATAGTCAATTCTCAACATTGCTTGGGGGAAAGGGGGCTCGCAGTCATTTTGCCCACCATTGCGCCACATGCCCCAGCATTTATGTCCTGCATTGTAGGTATAGCACTTCATGATTGGGATAACAAGTCTGCTTTCAGAAGTTTGTGATCACATCTCAGTTCATTTTTTTGTTTGAAAGATGATTATTAAGGTTGCTCCAAACTGTTTCCTCCATTTCTCAGCACCTCGAATTTGACCAATACTATGAATCTTTTTCAGTTGAAGCAACAATTTATTATGGCATCAAACAAGTTGTGATGCTTTTATTTCAAGTTACCATAGCAACAGTGTAACCTTCTAAATACACCTTAAATTTAGCTTTAATTGCTAATAACAATAAAAACGAGCTTGGTGACCCAGTGAGGCAAGATGAAACTTTTTGCAAAATTTCAAAAAATGCTCTATGTGGGATTCCAGCCACCTTAAATTTCAAAAATTGAACGGCATGTACAGAATTTTTTGAATTTTTGCAAAAAGTTTCATCTTATCTTACTGATAAAAATTCAATGATAAAAAAATATGGGTCACCGAGTTCGTTTTTTGGTTATTGGCAGTTAAAGCTAAAAATAAATTAATTAAGGGTGTATTTAGAAGGTTATACTTTCACTATGGTGTCATAAACATGATAACAACTTGTTCACCAATCATGATTGTAGCATCAGTTGATAAAGAGTGATTAAAATGACTTATCAAAATCAAAGTCTTGGAAACTGTCAGGCACTAATAAGTGCCCTGTCTACATTAAGTGTACTCCTTCAAGTACTTATAAAAATGTAAGTAGCATATCAATAGTTATACATTTAAACAATAAAATACATGTCAAAAGTAGTAACTTCCAGGCCTGCATATATATTGTATTGTGGCCAAGCCCTTTATCGGACCTTTCTTTGTTTTTTTTCCATATAGAGGAAATCAAAACACTGAAACAACAAGTAGTATCACTTAGAACACATCTCAAGTCCAGAGCTGATGAAATTGAACAATACAGGGTTTGTAGATTTCACTAAGTACATGTTGTTTTTTATGGGCAATCGCACACTCTCATTGGTTCATAGGTGTGTTTAGATGAGAGTATGTAAACATGGTTGTGATGTTTTAGTTTTGTGTGTATGTTTAAGAAATATTTTATAAAAGCAATAGAGTACTTTTTCAGTGTTTACATAGCCTCATCTAAACACTCAGGGGTTATGGGAGAATTCTCAAAAGTTATGCAAACCCTCAACTACATGTACATCTTGGGTTTGCATAACTTTCAGTTCTCCTAAACCCCCTTGTGTTTAGATGAGGCCTCTCACTGATTGCTGGAAAGTGCATTTCTGAGCTTCTAGATTTCAAATTTGTATGGGGAGTTGGGGGGGGGGGGGGGGCATGTCCCCAGAGGCCCCTTTTGTCGTCACAACTGCCCATTCTACTATAGGCCACTTTGGAAAATACCATAATACTCTTTGTTTGTCCCCAAAGTTTTGCATAAGCATTGTTTACAGTTTCTCATGGGACTTACAATGGTCCCAGGAGAAAACAAAAACAATGCTTATGCAAAACTTTGGGGACAAACAAAGAGTATTATGGTATTTTATGAAGTGGCCTATTGTTAGCGCTTGTTATAAAAATTATTGAAACTTTTGGAAAAACCCCAGCATTCAAATTTGGAATGGGAAGATAGGAGCTTCTGTGAGTTGTGCTAAGTGTTCCTGAGCTTTAGTGTCCATGCTCTTCAAATTGTAGATAGAGGCATCCACAGTGGTTGCATATATAGGAATTTGGCTTGGGCCCATTTAGCTGTTTGTATTGCAGTTCTAAGTTTCTATATGAAAGATGACTGTTTATTTGACTGTTCTCATTTTACAAGTCTTGGTTCAAATAATTGTGCCAAATGACCAATATATTTATGTGCGATTTTCTGTCAGTTGTCCAGTTCTCAAGCATTGGAGGCAAATCAGAAACACCAGGAAACAATCAAAACTCTACAGGGGCAACTTGCATTCTATAAGGTAAGGCTATAACCATAAAAACCTGACTTCAAATTGGTTTAAGGATTACTAATGATTGCTGACAATGACATAATGACTTTACTGTGTTGTGACCTAACTTCTGTTTTGATTTTCAAAAGGTTTTCCAACAAATAGCTTGAGCTTGCATTGCTTGTTATTTTTCTTTGCCTGGTCGCCAGCAGACAAAAGACATCTGAAATTTAGGCCATTTTTTTCTTTGTATCATCATAAGCATTGTATTTGTAATCTGAAACAAAGGTTATTAAAAAGCAAATGGGTAAAAAAATTCATTTCAAAGTTAAGAAATTTTTATGTAATTATAACAGAGTGCGTTTGAAACAAATTAACCTTGGTTGGAAGAAATTATCCTGAAAATAATTTGGCCCGCAATGACTTTGTCCAACCCTAACGTACCATGAGTTTATACATGTCGTATTTGTTTTTTTGGAGATTGAAATGTCTAGGCGAATAACCTTTCTTCTTGTATCACTGAATGTTTTGGCACATTCATTGTTTTGATGGTCCTAGGAGAAGTTCAAGAAGTCTCAACTTAGAAGGGATGCACCAGTGAAAGATGTAAAACATGATAAAAACAAAACAGCGGAAGGTAATCAGTTGGACTAACACGTAATCTGTTGATTTAAAGATAAGATATCCTGTACATGGAACAACACTGTTACTATGACATTCTGTAGTCCATAGAGCTTGATGAACGCATGGTTCATGTTGAAGGTTAGTTACTGGCATACAAATAATAGAGTCACCAGATGGAGCCAGGGTAAACTTGTTATGGAGCAGAAGTCATTGAGAGTTCTTGCATGCACCTGCAGCTGATGTAGCTTTGTCTTGAATGTTGTTAATTATCCAGGGGACAATCCATTGGACGCGATTAAAGCAGGGGTAGCTCATCGAGAAGAAAGGGAAAAATTGCAGCAGGAAAGAGAAAGGTGTGATCAGTATTCCATTTTTGTTAAACTGTGATTATTGGTTTGTGTAGAATGATAACAGCCATTTAGAACAACCCCTGGAAGAGTAGAACTCTTTGATACCAAATTTGAGATTAGTATTTTCGTTTTTGAAGCTGATCTGTTTCTTAATTATTTACTTGTCACAGTCACCCAGGTCCTTCTAGAAGTGACAGCAGATATGCGGCAAACCGGGATACTGCATCTCAACGCTATCATGGCCAAACTTATGTACCAACCACTCCGTCTAGCGATAACGGTAGGTGGAAATTAATAAAGTAATGGTAACAGGACTGAGTGGAGTCCAGTTCGGTCTGTAATCATACGAGTGATTAACAAAATTGGACGACCACGTAGTGGGAGTCCGATTTGATTAATCACGAGTATGATTACAGACAGAATTGGACGACACAAAGTTATGTTACCAATTAATCATAACTATAAGAAAAATTCAAGAAAAACTTCCACAAGGCAAAACCTGTTTACGATTTATCATCATTGTGATAAAAAAGCGATGTTTGAAAATGAACGTTCTAGGAGTTTCAGTCGTATTAAGAGCGATCATCCCATTTTTTCGCCTGGGGGCGTGCAAAATAAAAAAAATCGAAAATCCCCAAACTTTGCCAGAACATAGGTCCCGGTGAACTATCTCTAGAAAAAATACTTTGAGTTCGATTAGATTTTTATTTTACGCGAACGGAGACCAAATCGGTTTTGCGGCTCTCAGAGCCGTTTTCACGGGGTACATACAACCCATAACTTGACCACCGCTTAATAATAAGCAAAGCAATAAATCTGACCACTGAACATACTGACGTGAAGAACACTTGTCCGAAGGGTTATTTGCTCAATTCGGTTGCGAACTGAATATTTTGAGGATTTTTTTCATTTTGCAATATTTCACCGATTTTGGTGGGATCAAAAATTAGTAAAATTGAAAGGTTAAAATCGACCTTTGGCTAACCAGGAGAAAGAGCAAGGCTTCTTCTACAAATATCTGCAATAAAATTTTTGGGCTACTGATACCAGGATATTTTATGACGCCAAACAAAAGTGACACTGAGGTCAAAACACGCCAAGCCGCGTCACGCATAACAAAGTGTAAAATCAACAATGTGTTCGTGAACAAAATAAAGTCTCCCTTTTTTCGCTAATAATACTGAAGCCAATTTTACGTAACATTGTTCCTTTGTTCTGCTTAAGCTGCCTCAAATGGTAGCTTTAGCCGTTAATGTTTGTAAACAGAAAACATGTTTTTCTTGACAGTTCAAGCAGTTCCGTCTATTCCAAACGGCCGTCGGCCGAGAACAAACACAAATTCTGAATTGCATATTTTTGCTATCAACCTCAAAAATCTGTCTTATTCAAGTTCTACTGAAAGACTACTACATGTTTGTTGATACATACCAAATGCTGGGAGTCAAAAGTAGAACTATACAGCAGTTTCCCTTTCAAAAGCATTGATTGCGTGACAGGCGTTCACGAAACACGCACCCAGGTTCACTCGTCCACATCACCAAAGAGATACAGTTCAAACTCGAAAGCCATCATTGTGCAATTTGTTTTGAAGCGTCCAGTTATGCTTAAAAGTTTTTTGTTGTTGTTTCTTTGTTTAATTTAATGTTGCAGAATTGATGTTGGACATCTACCTCCAGACGGCTCCAGTGCACCCGTCTGGGGCTTGCGCACTAGGCTGACAAAATTTCTTTGACTACTTTATATAATTATACAAACAATTCAATAAAATAAAACACAAAGAATGACAATCACCTTGAAAAAGACGAATAGACTCTTCGAAAAGAGAGATAAACCTACTTGATTGACGTTTTCCTGCAGTTTAACAGAGGTGCGTAAATTACAAATGCATCAGTTTTGACGCTTGACGTCGTCCTACCTCCTTCGAGGTAGGACGACGGCGCCTTTACAGTTTGGTACGGCTTGACAAACTTTGGTATCCAAAATTCTCACCCTGGTAGGCATTTTAAAAAATAATAAAAATTCGTAGTCCGGACGGTAAGCGCGCTGTAACAAACGTCGCCAAAACTGAGTGGCGGTGGGTTTACATCAAAATTAAATGCAAGTTAGTTAATTGCACGAGCACGACCTCACTATTTCTTCGATTAATTCAACGTACGGCTTGTTTAGCCTTAGTGAAAACTCTAAATGTCCACATCAAAGTGATTACATATCATGCGCAACACAGGGACACTGAGCTTGGAAATCTTCTTTCTCGCAAAGATACCACATATTCTTGGTTTTCACTCACGTGACCAGTAACTTGACAACGGTTGCTATCCGCCATCTTGGTGTCCCTAAAGTGTAAACAAACCAAGCTCAAAGAGACGCGACAGGCGAATAATCAAGATGGTTCTGTGTATTGTAGTTGGATGTGGGAACAAAAGTGTAAAGGAAAATAGCGTTGGTTTCTTTCGAATACCCTCAGTTATCAAAAATCAAGGTGAAGAACAGGAAGAGCTTACGAGAAAAAGAAGAAATCGGTGGATTGCGGCGATAAGCAGGGACGACATAAATAGCAAGGACGTCTTGCAAACAGAGCGAGTATGTGGTCGTCACTTTGTATCAGGACAGCCTGCACGACCCTGGGACAGATTTAACCCTGACTGGATACCTAGTTTAAATCTCGGAAAGAAGAAACACAAACAGACAGACGTGGAAAGTGCGACTCAACGAGCTGAGAGAGCAAAAGCTAGAAGGAAAAGTGCTCTTGAACGACAGGAGTTAGAGGCTGCAAAGAAAAGGAAAGTGTTGAATGAAAGCGGTGAACGTGTAGCTGCGATCGATTTCGCCGAATCATCAAATAGTTCGTCAGAAGCAGCAGAAGAGGCTGTGGATACGATGGAGATGAATGCTGAGTCTATTGAAGACCCGGGAGAACCAAGTTTGACAAATGTGGAATTTGTGGATGCTGAAACTCAGACTGAAGACTGCGAACCTCATACTGGAGCCCGTGAAAGTGAAAAACATAACGCGTTTCAAGATTGTGAAACGCAAACAGAAGATTTTGAGTACATGTTTGCTAGGCCAAGCAGATATCAGGCACCCGACAGAGAGTTCTTCGAATCTGAGGAAAAAGTATGATTTTACACGGGACTACCATCTTTTGAGATCCTCATGGTTGTCCTCGAACACGTGTCTCCATTTGTAGCACGCAGAACTCAGTCACTCGATAGGTTTCAAGAAATGGTAATGGTTTTAATGAAACTTC
>OX393564.1:9537807-9545307 GCA_947652115.1 Blastomussa wellsi | reverse complement strand
TGAGCATACAAATTTGTCATTTCTGTTAATTTTACTGAAGGGGAACTAGAGGTGGCACCGCGAGGCACCATTTGTTCCTTTGAAGACGCTGGCAATGCCTCCAATGAGTCGATTTTCATGTCCATCTTTTCCTTCAGTTTTTTAGCAGACGTAAAATCGATGTCTTTTACCCTGGCGTACGGTACCTCGTTTACATAGGTGGGCAGCAACCATGTACACTTCACCTGAGTACACGCGAGTTTTCCGTGAATGCGAGTCCACGCTTCAATGTAGAACAGTACACTTGCGATGTGTGAACAGGATTCGGCCAAACCCGCTTTGCAGCCCAGACAATGCGAAGAGAGGATCGTCCCATCGCTTTCAGCTATGAGCCATATGTTCACAAGGGGGTCATTCATTCGTTGGGAATGTCTCACCTTTGCGACTACAACATGCTTTCCCGATACGATTCGTCCTCTCACCGAAGTAACAAACCCCGAAACCATTTGGTTATACGCCTCTAAACTCTTGAACGCTTTAAATTTTTGCTTTGTATAGTAGCTTGTCTCCAAGACCAGATAACTTACTAAATCAGTAGCCTCAATCGGCGGCAAACATTCGGGTCGTATTCTTCACTTGGGATACTCGACGGGTCAATTCCAACCAGCGATATTTTCTCAACATAACGCTTCTTTACGAGGCTTTCGAGAGTTTTAGCGTACTCCGAAAGCACAGGCACACATTTGTCTAGGATGTCATTCTCACTTTTAGTGTTTTCTCCCTGCACATCCATATAAAACTCGCTTTTTTCACAGAAGACTTAAGAATGGCAAAGAAACAAAGGGAATTATCACTCTGAGGGACACCAAGATGGCGGACGCCCAAATATGGAAAGGCCTGTGACGTCACGTGAAAACCAAGAATAGGTTAAGGACCGATCATTTATTACGTCATTTATTACGTCCTTTGGAGGAAGGGGGGATCCATTTTGAGGGACACATTTTTATCGTGCAAGAAACGTGAGGGGGTCAAATTTTATGACACAGCAGCGGAAGTATAAAAAGTTTTACAACTGAGACGATATCCTTGTTACCTTTCCGACTGCAGGAAATGGCATCTTAGAGGCTTACACTTATAGACAATCTACCGGGAAGCAAGCCCCCAGACCCCCCACAGACCCGCGCCTTTTGCGCTCATGCTCTCTCCCAAAACTTACCTTGTTTCTCAGTTTCTATTTTAAGGGTTGGAATCTCTAACTCTGCAATTCAGAGGTTCCTCCACCTCATTGGGAAGTCGCCATGTTAAATGTGTGTACCCATAACCTACCAGATTACATACAGGCATATATAACTATAAAAAAGAATGATAGCAATTTTATCACAAAAAGAAGCTAAACGTATTTTAATCAAGGTAGAAAATACAAAAAAACGTCGAGAGAAAATAGGATAAATAGGATAAAAATATGTATGCATGAGAAACGAAGCGAAGAATTTTGCATTATTTAAAACATGGTCATGAGGGGCATACATTTTTAAATTAGGATTGCGAATTGGGGTATAATTTTCTTAAGGAATTATTTTTGGGGGTACATTTTTGAAACACCACACTTTTTAAAAAAACCACTCCCCCCTCGGACGTAATAAATGATCGGTCCGTTATAGAGACCACATGTAATTAGGTGGCTCAGCTGACACTGGATGTACGTGGGCACGAACAGAGGAATGCGCGTTTGGCTCTTCCATCGCTTGAAGGTCCCGCTCATCCAGATTTTCGTGACCTCCTTGTCGCAATTTTGCCGCCATCCTTGAGAAGTACGATTTTGTTTGTGAGAGAAATGCATTCATGTTGAATCTACGGTCGCCATCTTCCCTCTTGCCTCTTGCATGCCACATATCCACAGCAACCTGTGCTGGTTCTGCTTTGTGTCCAGTCTGCACCCCAATTTTGAATTTCTCGTCTAGGTACACTTTCTGTTTGGAAGTGAAACGGACAGCCTTCTTGGTGGATCGTAACGCCCATCGCTGTTGTGATAACTCAACACTTTGTTCCGAAGTACAGAACCAGAAATAAAGGGGTGTGCGCTGGACCCTTTCGAGAAGAGTGTGTCTTTCCTCGACAAATTTACACTTGCCATAATGCATGTGTCGCTCCAGGTTACGGAGACGATAGAAAACTGAGTGGCGGTGGGTGTACATCAAAATTAAATGCAAGTTAGTTAATTGCACGAGCACGACCTCACTATTTCTTCGATTAATTCAACGTACGGCTTGTTTAGCCTTAGTGAAAACTCTAAATGTCCACATCAAAGTGATTACATATCATGCGCAACACAGGGACACTGAGCTTGGAAATCTTCTTTCTCGCTCCAGGTTACGGAGACGATAGAAAGTGCGCACACAACTTTCAACTGGACAGGAAAACAATCCGTTCTCGTTTTTGGTTTTCGGTAGATGCAACGTTTCCCCCCACCTTGCAAAGTGTTTTCGTCCTGATGTAGCATTTGCGGGGTTGGAGTTACTGCATCCACAGGGCCCTCCAACAAGCTCCGAGTAGCCGCACGTTGCCATCATCAAGATTTTTTTGGATTGTGAGCTTGTGCAAGAATTTTTAACAAAAAGGACCTGGACTACAGAAGAAAGTGCTTGCTAGATTTTTTTCGCATGGCTCCCCGAAACAAAGTTTCCCCCGTGCCGCGAGGAAACCTCTGGTACCCAGGGTCCATCCCTTTAGGCACTTAGCCTGCGTAGCCGGCGGGATTTGAGGGTGCGAGCTACTCACTCAGCATTCGCGGGCGAAGCCCACGAGGCTTTGCCGCACCCACGACGGCCTCTCCAAAAACAAAAGCACTTCGCCGCGAATCCCGCCAGCTACGCAGGCCAAAAGGCACTTGCCTGCAAATCCGCTTCCCCGTCTCCGGTCCTACACATACTGACCTCGTTACTTCCCTACCCCACCCTGCTACTGTAACTTCAGGATTTCTGTCTACTGAATTCTTTTTCAGGAAAAATATAGATTGTATTAGTTGATCATTTTATTTAAGAAATGATAGTATTAAGTGTTCGAGACAAATCTGCATATCGCGTCTGTTAATGTTAACAGATGATTTGAATCACACAGATAACAGGACATTGGTTGGCTAAAACTAAAATTCTAATGATTACTGGCGAAACAACGGCAGATTACTTTGTTCTCGAACACATTTGTTGATTTTACACTTTGTTGTGCGTGACGAGGCTTGGCATGTTTTGACCTTAGTGTCACTTTTGTTTGGCGTCCCAAAAATCGCGGTTTCAGTGGCCCAAAAATTTTATGGCAGATATTTGTAGAAGAAGCCTTGCTCTTTCTCCGGGTTTGCTTGATATAACGCCAAGCCATGTACCAAAGGTCGATTTTAACCTCTCAATTTTGCTAATTTCTGATCCTGCCAAAATCGGTTAAATATTGCAAAATTAAAAAAATCCTCAAAATCAGTTCGCAGCAGAATTGAACAAATAACCCTTCACACTCTTCGTAAATATGCGTTCTTTACATCAGTATGTTCAGTGGTCAGTTTTATTGTTTTGTTTATTATTAAGCGGCGATCAAGTTATGGGCTGGATGAACCCCGTGAAAACTGCTCTGAGAGCCACAAAACCAATTTGGTCTCCGTTCGCGTAAAATAAAAATCTAATCGAACTCAAAGTATTCTAGTTCTAGAGATAGTTCACCGGGACCTATGTTCTGGCAAAGTTTGGGGATTTTCGATTTTTTTTATTTTGCACGCCCCCAGGCGAAAAAATGGGACGATCGCTCTTAAGTAACCAAAGAAAAAGCGTGTGCATGCGCAGCACACAAACCTTGTTTTTGGACACCTTGTTATTGGACACTACATGTAGCTGCGCACGCTTCAATTTGGTCAAAAATAGGGCGTGCTAAGAACCAATCAGATTCGAGAGTTTTGTTATAGTTATGATCAAGACTGAAAATGTTAGAAAGCTCTCGCTGGAAGCCATACTCAGTTTTATTTAACAATTAGACTACTTGCATTTGTTTTCCATGCCTTGAGCAAATAGTCGACAAGGTGCGGCTGAGATAACTATTCACTTATAGAAAATAAGAGCAAGAAATCTAATTGTTTTCATGGAGGCCACAGCGTTTCTCACTTTTCAAGCCAAAACTCAAGAAAAAATTTCCCCTTTAATGATCTTGCTATCACTGATTAGATAATAAGCTCAATTGTGGACGCAGTTTGATTGGTTCCTACCAATGATCTATTTGAGGACACGCATTGGTGAAGTTTATATTTTGTTTTCTTTATTGTAAAACAGACAGATTCCATGTCGCTGTGGGTCTGTTCAGTAAGAGATCGCAGAAGATGTCAAAATGTGGTAAGAAGATAAGTGGCTATTGACTCGTGTGCCACTTTTTTGTTGTTACCACATTTTGACCTCATCGGTGATCTATTACTCAACAGATGCAAGCAATAGGAGAACCAATCAGATTCGTGAATTTCCAGAGAATGTTTCCTTTTCTGAAGTAGATACTTCAGAAATAGAAACTTCAAGAAGAGCAATAAATTGCCAAATTTTTATTTTTATGTACATTCATGCACTGTTATTTTCTCTCGTTCTCAAAGATTCTGATGAGGCTGAGAGACCACTTGATGAGAATAATAATGAGAAAAAACGAGATGATTATAGCGAAAGCCACTCAGAGCAAAGACGTGATAATGGAGAAGAGAGCAAAATAAACGAGAATGTTCCGCTGAGAGATAGCAATGAAGAAATAAAACGTGCGACGGGCAGAGAGCCTGGGATCCAAGTTGTATCGCCAACAGAGAATTCTATGAACAAGTGGGCAAATATCATCAAGGTAATTTGACACTTCTATCTTTAATGTATAATTCTCGTCTTTTATCTCACAAATTGAATCTCTTAATATCGCCATTTCGAACTGCATATTTTCTTCAAATGCTAAATAATTATTTATGGACGGCTTCAAGCTTTCTCGTCGCCAGAGCCCATGACCCTTCTGGTCTGCGCCAGAGATCGAGGTCTCCTCCTAATTGCGAGCATGTGCAGAGTACTCGTTCTGTAATTTTCAGCGAATCAGATTGGTCAGATTTGACAATGAGTCCGTGAATCGCGGACTTCCGGTGTTGGACCCTGGCGCAGACCAGAAGGATCGTGGGCCCTGGGAACGAGTATGGCTTTCAAGTAGAATGCAGATCGACCTTGTTTTCGCTGTTTATATAGTGACATAAAAAATCCCACCAACGACGTCAATAATTTTCACTTGTTGAATGTTCGCGGTTTATTCATATTCGTAATGCGCCATTGTATCCTGTGAACTCTATTATCAAATTGAACTTGATAGAGGTAAGTGATTCGCCGTTGTTCATTTGGACAGGTCACGTTTCAATCATACACCCTCCACAGTATTCCAGATTAGAGGGGGGTCCCAGGCATTGAAACCCGACAGGGTCAACTTTCTGACCAAACAAAAACTTCTCATGATAAATTTTTGTTTGAACAGTGGGAATTTGACCCCTTGGCACCTTTCCACAAAAACGTAACTACAACCCTGCTTCGTAAAAATAAAATGGCTAGGGAGGTTAATTCCCTTATATCAAATAGCATTACTATGAAAAAGAACGCCCCTTCCTTAGCTCCAAATTCAGACGACATTCTTATTGTAGTGCTTGCGCTTGACAGGCTGCACAGCAAGGTAATGCACCCGAAGGAGGAAAAAGACAGGATAACAACCAAGGTGAAGAGGAGGAACGAGAAGAAGAGCAGAGTGAAGACAGAAGAAGCAAAAGATCAGTTAATGACTACAAACAGGTGGGAAATGACAATTCCCGACGGCTGGAGAATGATAACCCAAGACAGCCTGGCGAGGAGACGAATGGACGGATTGGTAGACCCGTGGATCAGGCAGGTCGAGTCAGTAATGTCAGACAAGAGGAACAGGAATATCAAGGCGACAATGCGCAGAGAGCCCAAGAACGGTATGACCACAGGAATGCAGACAATCAACAAGAGATAAACGACAACGATGAAGGGGAAGATCACGAAAGGGATCAAGGTGAACGGGAGGGTGATTTATCACGCAAAAATATCAACAAGCGGGTGTCTGAAATGCAAGAAAACTACGATGAGAAGCAAATGAAACAACAGCAACAGCAAGAGGTAATTCCTCTTCCGCGGGAACAAGGTGGTGAAATAAGACATAAGCCAGCGTATCAACATGTGGCTCCCATAGCTGCTGTGAGGCAGAGACAAGACGTCCATGTACCAGCAGAGGAACGCATTGATCAATTAGACGGTAGGTACATGGTGTGTGTTGTCAGTAAGTGTCCTATCTTTGTTTCTCACTGGCCCAGGGTCAGTGGAGCCTTGGCACATAACTTTTAGATTAAAACGTTCTTGAAATCTCGATAAGAGTTGGCAGCACCAGCGCGATGTTTGCAAGTTTATTCTGCTCAGTTCACACTTTACTCTAGACTGTTCACAGTCCGCTATTTTTTCGTATTTTTCCTCGATCGGCGAACGCGGTGAATGAATCGCGAGAGAACTGGACTCCGGCGCGAAACGTGAGGAACGAGGGGGTAGGGGGCGGCGAGCAAAAAAAAATAGACGGACTGTGGACATCTTCGAGAAAAAGTGAATTCCCCGTTTCTCCAGAAACGGAAAATTCCCGGCCGATTATGATTGATTCCTGGCGCGTCTTGCGGTTTGAAGCAGTTGTCATCACTCGGCTCATAGATTTCTGTCTAGAAAGATTCCCTCACGTGTCGTCGTTCAAAGATGAAAAGAAAGACGCCGTCAAACATCTCCTTCAGTCGAGGGACGTTGTGGCGATTCTGCCAACCGGTTTCGGAAAAAAAGGTCTTATTTGTCAGCTCTTCTCAGCGGCCATGGAGTTACAACTTTATCGGAATGCTGTTGTTCTCGTGGTTTCCCGCTCAAGAGTATATAATGAATGAACAGATTCAAGAGATGGAAGAGCTGCGTGTTCCTGCCGTCGTTTTGTCGACAAATGATGCAAGTGTGCTTCAGTCGATCGCGAGACAGCGGAGGACTTTCTTGATCCAAAATTTCAGAATAATTTGAAGAAAGAATATTCCTCCTTGCACGATTGTCTCGCTCCTTGTAGTTGACGAGTGTCACATTGTAGAGACGTGGTAAGAGTTGTTCTTTATTATTAAAACATCAGTAAAGCGAATACTTATGAATACGGTATTCACTGTTTGTTCGACACTGATGATTATAGTGATAAATCCTATCGACCGCGACTGTTTTATTGTTGTTAGTTCATACTGAGCATGCATTATTCCTCTGGTTCACAGCCATCGAACACTGAAAAGATCTAAAATTACGTCTCATAGACTGTTCACAGCCCACTAATTATTCGTATATTTCCTCCGTCACTCGCGTTGATAAATTGTGTAGGCTTTGTCTCAGACGACATCCTCAACAACGAACGCTCGTGTTGTTCTAATTCTGTTTCACGTGTTGTTGTTTTGCCAACTGACACTTG
>OX393564.1:9453992-9537607 GCA_947652115.1 Blastomussa wellsi | reverse complement strand
TTCTCACTTTTTTCACAACAATTTCGTTCCCAGGGCCCAATTACGTTCCCAGTATTCAGCGCGCGCATGAAAGCCGCTTTGACCACGTGCTTCTTTCTCTTTCATCCGCCATATTTACACGATGGACAAGCCAGTTAAACTAGCCAAGGTAATTTGAATATTTCTTGTTCTGTGAAACTCGATTTTACCTTTCACCGATGTAGAAATCTTCTTGTGGCTCTCCGTAAGGTTTCTATATCATTACTTTTCAACTGTTGTCGGTTTTCGGCAAGATATGTCCAGGAATATTTTTCAGTGTCACGAACCTCAATTTTAAAGTTTCCTGCTCTTGTTAAAAATTCTTAGCATTGTGAAGGTTATTTGCTCTCCAAGAAGCCATTTGAAGTAAAAACGAGAAGAGCTCATCATATTTCAGAATGTACCTGTGGTGTATGGCGTTATATCCCCGCCAAAATTCAAGCTACTCAATGCAACATTCGTGATCAGAATTTGTGCTCGATTTTCCAATCCAACATTCAACTTCTGTATTTCGACATTGTCCTTTCACCATTGAACATTCATCTTTTAAATTCAGTGTGTTTTATTAACAAGCAAGATGTTGCGGTGCATGATGCGACATGCTTGCCTCGCAATCCAACATCCTTGTTTTTTCCACATTCACAAACCAACATCGATTTTCTAAATTCAATATTTGCTGTGTAGAGTGCGATATGCTTGCAGCGCAATCCAATATTCTTGTTCGGACATCGAACTTCACGCTTGAGTGAACTGACCTTGAGGATGTACTCCGCTGTACAAGGTATGTGGGCTCAAAATAGGGGCGTGTGGAAAACAAGGAATCCGGAACCGGAACCGGAAATGGGAATTTTAAATAGTTTAATTTTTGTTATTATTGTTGTCACATTTTTATATTTAAATCATTTCAAAGCGAGTTTCCTCGTAGCACGAGTCAATTAAGTTCGAGCCCGAGTCAAGTTCATGATAGCCCAACAAAATGTCGAAGTAACAAGAAACGACGATTGTTGATTTGATTGCGCTTTTTGGACGATTAGTCGATTACACAAAAAGTGTAATTCAAGAAGCCGTTAGAAGGACAAAGCGTCACACAGGATCTAAAATGTCGCTGATATATTCATTGGAAAATACGAAAAAAAAGGCAAAAAAAAAAGATCAAAGGAAAAGGCAACAATTGGGTTATTCCTGTCTTCCACCCATCCCAATACTAGCCCTGCCCAACAGGGCTTAACTTCAGTGATGGAACTTGAATTTGTGCTTCCTTTTGCAGTGACAAAGGGTAAAGTAGATCTTTCGTTTAACTTGGCACTCGAGCTCTAATATGCTCTAGACTACCTTTTATTTTCTGAGTTACATGACCCTATGAAGCCTCTTCGCTCTTTGTCTCGTGTGGAACCAATAGCGCAATGAAGAATATCTCTGTCTGCCGACAAGTAACTGTATCACCTCGCGGTAATTGTAATTCTAATTGTTTTGAGATTTGATACCATGTTAACTCGCTTTGAGCCAAATCGTGGAAACTCTTATTCTTCGGCCATTTCAGCTTGAGTAGAAATAAAAAGCAAACTGCGCTCACAAACAGGACAAAACAACGCATGTTGTAAAAATTTTGATTTTAAGGATTTAACGTTTCTACATACATCATCAGAAGTATAAAACGGTCAGCTACATTACAACAATATAATTTGGTTTTATCAACTGGGTTTATAATGTCAATTGGCCACCGTAAAGAGATTCAAGAGCTGACGTTTCGAGCGTTAGCCCTCGTCAGCTCGTCGGAACAAGAATATTGGATTGCGCTGCAAGCATATCGCACTCTACACATCAAATATTGAATTTAGAAAATCGATGTTGGTTTGTGAATGTGGAAAACAAGGATGTTGGAATGGGATACGAGCATGTCGCATCATGCACCGCAACATCTTGCTTGTTAATAAAACACACTGAATTTAAAAGATGAATGTTCAATGGTGAAAGGACAGAAGTTGAATGTTGGATTGGAAAATCGAGCACAAATTCTGATCACGAATGTTGCATTGAGTAGCTTGAATTTTGGTGGGGATATAACGCCATAGGATTAATAGGTCGAGGGGCGGATAACGACAAGGCGATAATAGGGGGAGGAGTCTAATAAGTCCACTTTTTAACAAAGATGTCCACTGCCGTTCTATTTTTTCTTTCACTCACTCCCCACCCCCACCCCCTAGCGCTTCGCTCTCTGTGTTTTTTGCTCGCGCGCTTTCTTTTGCGTTGAAAAAATAGAGCGTCTGTGAGCAGTCTAACTTAAAGGCATTAAGGTCACCCTTGTTCAACCAAGTCTTGTTCGCGGCTGTTAAGTGGCTGAAAGTCGTACATTCCACGACTACTGTCTACTGTATTCTCGTATTGTTCAGTGACAGAGTCAAGCCATTGCTGTTGCGTTTTTGATTCCTTAATCTTGAGTTGCTGTCGAGGTGAAAACCCGTAAACGTTAAATTAGTTTGACGTTTTTCTCATTGTGTAGCTGATAATGACGATGAAGATGCTGACACAGAACATGACACAGAGCAAGATCCTGATGATGCTGATGAAGAAGATAGCGACATCTTAGAGCCTCAAGATTCACCACAAGAACAACAACACCACCAACAACATCAACCACAGCAGGCGCCACAACAGGCCAGACCAATCCAAGGTCAGGGACAACCCCATCAGGAAAGGACTTATGACAGAGCTTTGAAATCTGCTGATTCTAATATTAATTATAATCAAAACGAGCACTAATTAATTTATTTAAGTGAATGGTATCGCGTGCGAGCAATGCTCACCACGAGATTAGGCATTAGATCAAATTTAATAAAAAGGTGGACATGTCTAGGTACGAAGGTTTTCAGTAATCGTCTGTGGTTCTTCCGACTGCAAGGCGTGCATATTGTTATAGAGAAATTCTCCAGCTAGCTTCACCTTGGGACCACGGAAGTGAAAAGAAGTAAGGCCAATTGCAGTAGTCATGGCAACATTACTGTAAATAATGTAGTAAGTATGGCAAAGTTGCTGAATGTTTCATTCCAGTTTATTTTTGACAGGAGATTAGCATCATAAGTGGAAGAATTACAGATAATTGCCATTCACTTGTGGACACTTCGCTTCTGGCAATAGTGTTTGTTAAGGTCTACTGAGATTTTTTAGACTTAGAGGTAAACGCTAAAAAACTTGAAATAACAATTGCACATTTGGTGCTTAGAATTTTTAAATGTCGTAAATCCATGGGCTTTCGAGGTGTATATATACATAACTATGATGTTTATTATTATATTTCATCATACAGGCACTTTTAGTTTACAACATAAGCCACCACAGGCATACACTCGTGAGCGTGACTTTTCTTGTTCATCCACTATTTCATGCTCAGCTCGACCTCAGTAAGGCAATCAAACTACCTTATTTTCCTTACAACATTTGATGAATAATGTGGAGAAGGCCTGATTAAAAATCACATTCTCCAATAGAGAAGTAAAAGAAAATGTGCACTACTGGTAACGAGAATTTCCATGGTGACCTGGGCACTGAAATGGTTATAAGTAAAACATTCTACAGTTGTAAGATCACCACTGGACTATCAAAACGATAAATGCGTGTAAGAGCAAAGAAGGCCAGAAAGTTTGAGATAATATTTTAAGACATCAGATGTGGTAAGGGATACAAGTCAGCTTAGTCTCCTTCTAGCTGCCTTGTTGCAATCGTAACAGTTTGGACGCTCAAACTCGTTGATTTATTCATTGCTAAGGAGTAACTAACATGACTTATTATTCAACAAATTGTCGCGTTGCCTGCATGTGGTTGTGGTCAAAGCGATTGTCATCTGTCATCTGTACTTGACCGGTATCCTCCGAAGTCTCGCAAAGCGCCGCATAACGGCAACTAAACAAACAAATAAACAAACTTTTATAGCTGTAAAATGCGCCTCGTTGACAATTTGTTGAATAATAAAACAATTATCCTGCTCAATATTGCGGAATATCGTTTGATTTTAGCCAACTCGTCTTGGTCAGGGGACTGGGTATAGTTATAAATTACAATAATTATTGAACAATTTATCATAGTACGACCTCTTTTGTAGATGGGAATAATGTACAGCACTGTTGAAAATAAAGGTATTTTCAATTTTATTTGCGCCAGGAAAGCCTTAGCAAGCAAGGTTACATGTTAATCTTGTTGCTCCGCACTGAAAGCGACTTGTACAAAGCATTACCGCGTTAGTATTGCATTGCGCACCCTTACTGCACAGGATGTATGAGTGATTAGCGCGCGCACATAAACTTTATGGGGGCTTTTTCTATACGGATTTGCTCACGAGCGAGTAAATCGTCGTTATTCTTGTAGACAAGCAAGGTGACCTATATTTTTGTTACAGAATTTTGGTGTAGAATTATGGCCTTGCGAACGACTCGAGGGATTGTTGAGTCCCATAAATTATGTTACAATTTTCCATAGAATCGAGACTTGCTAGCTATCAATTTTTTTGCCAAGTATTCCGTTATAAATAATCTTTCCTTTCAGCTACCACAAGATGTACCGTGAAACGATAAAGTAACGCGCGTTATTAGCACCGTTGCAGGCGTAAAATGGGGTGAGATTGGCCCATCACATCTCTTTTGGGGGCACGGTGCTTGGAAGGCAACTTTCAGAGTAAGTTTCAAAAAATCGTTCGACAACTTTTATTTCAAACGAGGACATTTTGGCGGACACAGATGTTTCCCTGTTTGTCCGCCCGCGCAACATTTTTGTTACGGACACAAAAAATATTTCTGATTTTATTCAGAAACATTTTGTCCGCAACAAATGTTTCCGCGTTTGCGCGCGCAACAAATCGCCATAAGCAACAACGTGTCCGTTTGCCAACGCCTTAAGAAACCAACTGCTAAAACAGGAGGAGAGTAATTAATGAAATATATGTTGACTCTAATGCTAATATAGAGTCATACACGAGACAAGCGGCCATATTGGATTGCTGGAACAAAAAATGGTATTTTCATAACAATAGACTTCAATTACCGGACGATTGGTTTGGAACACCAATATGGCCGCCGTTTTTGGTTTGGAAACGTCACATTAAAACACCCTGTAAGGATTTCAAAACAAATGGGATGTTTCCTGAACTAGCACAATACAAAACGACCATAAGCCCAACAACATTTATTTATTACCAAGTCACTTATATTACATTTTATATTTGCGTAGTTTTTTTTACTTCAGTCAAATGACTTATTGAATAAGCAGTTCTTTTATTTTTGTCGTTAACCCATTGGCACCCGGAGATTTTTGGAAAAAGCACTTTTTTGGACATTTACGACATTTTATGGTCAGTAGTGGGCTAAACTGCTCCCAAATACTCAATAACCTCCTTTGCAATATGAAAACATGAATGTATTTTCACGCGTCGTGTTTTCAATCTTTTGGTCAGCACCTTTGGAGCATGCGCATAGTTCAATGTTCTGATTCTCGGCCAATCAGATTAAGCGAAAAAGTTTTGAGTTTGCGCAGAACGGCCGGAAGTCCGTGAAATGCAGACTCCGGGATCAGTCCTGGCCAGAGTCCGTGTTCTTGGTGCTGACCAAAAGAAAAGCAGGCTCTGGGGACGAGATTGGTCGTGTTTTATGACATTTTTGCCCGGGCATGCGCAAAAGGGAATTAATTTGGATTAAAAAGTGACATGTCTTTGGGCTTTTTTTGTTTTTTCCATTTTTGCGCTTTTCCCTCTTCTCCTTTTCTTGTCGTTCTGCTGCAGTTGTTGGCCTTCTAGTGGGCTTGCCTTCAGTCCAAAAATTCCTGAGAAAGCGTCATCCAAACAGGAAATTCTTCCCATGGAGTGGCCAAGGACAACCTCGTACCTCGAGTCTTGCAGGATCGATTTTGATTGGTTTTCAAAACAATAAAAATGGCCAGAAGTAAAATACCATGTAGTTCGTTGGGTCAAGCTTTTGAAAAGTAGGCATGCGCATTTCAACCGAAAGTCCGATATTTTCGGACTTCAAATCGGATCTTTCCAGGGTCGCTCGTTTCCCGACCGACCCTGGGTACGAGGGTGTAGCCAAGGGTAGTTTAGTTATAAGGCAATTTCAGTTCCTCCGAGTTTTCACTCAAATTTCATGCTCAATTAACTCTGTCATTCTGATCTCGGTATCATTGGAAAGATCTTTTCCTCTTGCAGAGATTGAGTATAAGTGATGCCTTTTTTTGGTAAAAAGATGACGACGTCAAAAGCCATTGTCGTCCCCGTAGCCTTTTTCATTTCTCTTTGCCGGCGGGGCCTTGGCACTAGAAAGGCTCTGGTCGAGATTCTACAACTTCCGGACTTCATGTATATAGTATTGATGTTTCTGCATGTTGTGTGCTGTAATATGGCGGTCGGCGAACATTTTGACTTCCGTTTAAGGTTTCTTTGTTCTCAACCAGCCAATGAAGAAAATTCGAATATTTTTGAAAATCCTATGTCCCCAGCGCCCTTCGTTTCTCGTGCGAAGGCCCTGCCGGCTAAGAGAAAGGGCTATGGGAACGAGAATGGTCAGAAGCGGAACAAAGCACAATGTTTGTCACGGCCGGTTTTGGCCGGCACGGGAGCCAATGGGTTAATCTGCAAATGCGCAGTATGTCTAACCATAAATGTGATCAGGTTATTCAACATTTTTCCTCCACAACAATGAGCCAAGTTAAATAAACTATAACCTCCTTTCCATGACTCATTCATCTCTACCCCTGGATGAAGGTACTCTCCGGTCACAATATCCCGAAATTCTTTCATAGTCTTGTACATTGAAGTTTCCATATAAAACAGCTTACTCTTAAAACCAATCCCAAGTCGAAGTGTATATACCCGGAGGCACCCAGCGGACCTCTGCAGTGAGATATTTTTTGGAAGACCTGTAATCCACCCAGATTTATCAGCTCGAGCTATCGTAATATGTTGTTTTTTTGGAATTAGCCGGTGACTTCCCTTTTTGTTTTGAAACGGAATTTCTTTAAATTCAACCGAAGAAGGCCCTGTGGAAAATAAGAAACTTTTCTCAGTGTCGCGTTTCGTTTTCATGACGTTTGTTTACAGGACGTTTGAGTCGTGCAGTACAGGATGTTGAAATTGTTATTTTGAACCCGAAATATGTCAGTTGTAGCTATCGTCCCTTTCATTGTGGAACGTCTTTATGTTTAGACTGCAGTTGAGGAGTAATTAAATTTATCATTTATTTATAAATCTACGGGATTTCGTCACAAATCTCGAAGCTGATCTTCCAGTAGTTTTCTGTATTGGTCGAATCCGCCATCTTGTCTAATGACCGAACCACTGGAGCACAGCCAAACTTCTTTACATACACTTCGTACTAGTCTCTCGTCATGAGTTACCATGACAACACCACCCTGCAACACAACAACACTCGTATATGAACATTGAAGTTTTCATTTTTAGTATGTGGAAAAGCAACCTACATGAACACCCTTGCAACATCTGTAAATAGTACATTTTAGACAAAAGTTCAAGATTGTAGTCTAAATTAACACCTAATTCCAACGTACAGAAGACCTCTTTGTCTACAGATGAATATTGTAAGGATGTGATTGAAATCCTGTGAATAGCGACATTTAAAAATTTCATAATTCAACTCCCGGTTCAACGGCAAACTTGTCACCACCACCACTACCAACAAAATCACCTTATAATTGTTTAAAGCTTTTCCAAGAGCGTCTATAGTCTCAACATCTAAATGATTTGTTGGTTCGTCAAGAATGAGGAAATGCGGTCTATGGAATGAAAGAACAATTCTACTTTAGAACGTTTATAAATTACGGGGCGGAATTTTATTTTTAAGGGGGTGGGGCGGGGGGTGTTGGGCAATTTTTCTGGGTAAGAATTTTTTTCACCTTCAAGTTGAGCAAGATTTTTTTTGGACTGTGAGCCTTTGGAAGAGTTTTTAACATCATCACAGAACCTGGAGAGTAGAAAGTGCGTGCTTGATTTTTTTCGCCTCCCTTTGCACGATATTTTTTTTTTGCGCTTTTGCATGTGCAGGAATGTTTTTTGGTAATTGCCCAACCCCCCTCCCCCCTGAAAAATAAAATGGTCCGTCCCTAAGAGGTAAGGTGACTACTAACACTGGAGGTCATGGTGGAAGTAGAAGATATCTGCACGGTAATTCATAAGCTGGATTGCCCTACCTTATCATACTCATCACAGCCATAACCACTCTACTCTTCTGTCCACCTGACAAACTCTTAACAGGTCTGAGAGCCAAGTCACCTATCACTCCATAGCTACCCAGCTGACGCCGATACTCTTCCTCGTGCTGTCCTGTACAAGAACACATTTAACCTTAAAACATTGAAGTTACACTCTAGCATTGTATGAAAAAAAAAACAAACTTACATGCGAGAAATATAATATAAAATTTTATATTTTTCGTTAAATTGCACAAACTATTAGGAAAAAAGAACTCCGAGGTGTCGCACGGCGGTCAGACTAACATCCACCACCGCGCTACAGCAGACCTAAGATACATGTACGTCCAAATGACCCAGCACTCAAAGCACTCAAGAAGTGTCGAGTGCTTAGATGAGGCTATATAAAAACGAAAAAGTTCTCTACTGCTTTTATAAAATATTTCTCAAAAATATGCGCGAATGTAAACACACCTATCGACCAGTGACAGCGCACGAAATATCCAAGTTATTTTATAAAACTCGATAGTGTACGCAATTGTTAAATAGAAACGGGAGTTGTTCACTCGGAAAAGCCTACACCGAAAAGACAGCTTGTGCGACAGTAGGAATTCGTAGTTTGTACCTGGGAACTTGGAAGCGAGTAGTTCCAGCGGGGAATGCTCTGAACCAAGCTGATCCACGTGATGTTGACTGAAATAACCAATCTTTAAATTCCTGTCAAATAGGAAAAAATAAAATGTGATAACATTTAAGTATTATTCTAAACGTGATCTACATTGATCAGATTCAAGGCTTCCTTGAAGTTACGATCTTCCTAAGATGTGTCCCCTACGGTTGTTCATCTGCTAATGTATCTTGTTCTCAAGAAAGCAAGGTGTTAGTCCAAAGGGAACCATAATCAATCGCCTCAGGAGGCGAGCGTGGCCTAGTGGTCAGGGCGCTGGACTTGTAATCAGGTGGTCCCGGGTTCGAGTCCTCCTCCCTGCCACTAAAACGGATTTGTCTTCGGTGGTCCCGAATTCAACTCCTCCACGCTTTGTAAATAGCCAACTGGTCTGCCTCCTGCCAGTTGGGATTTTTAAGAACTTTCTGTTTCATTTACAATATTTGTTTACGTATTTACAGTGTCCCCAATTAGCACAGTGGTGCTAAATACATTGACACTTAAATAAAGTTATTATTATTATTTATTATTATTTCCATGCAATGTTATCTCTTCTTTTGGTGTCATAGGAACTGTTAAAACAAATTTCAAACCAAACTGCCTACCTGTGAGAGAACTTGAGTCCCGACACTGGCTCCAGATCACCGAGTAATAGCTTTAGTAATGTGGTTTTTCCTTGGCCATTTTCACCAACCTAAAAACAAATACATGAAGCACTGAGACTGATTACCATCACAAGTTCACTTTCAAAGAATGTCAAACTTACCAGAGCAATCCTTGACTCTTGATTTGCAGAAAGACTAACTTTATTGAGAACAACTTTTCCTTTTTCGTAGTAGAAGGTCACCTACAGAAAGCAATTAAACAGTTCAATACTGGCATCAAACTGTCTGCAATGTCAACACGGTTGAATCAAACTCTATCTCCTTTTTCGTAGAAATCCTTTTTCTAGGCTTTCTTTTGAAGCTACTATAATAATAACTTTTATTTCAGTAGTTAAGTTGACAAAATGTTTAAACGGACGAGCAGCTCAACAAAGCAGTACATGTAAAATTTGTATTGACATGTTAGTCTGGAGTGGCACAAAAAAACTTTAAAGTAATATATCAAACACGAGAGACAGTGTTTCATCACATTTCCAAACACCGAGAAGAGAGTTGAAAATACGACGCGCAGCGGAGTATTTTTGACGAACTTCGAGGTGTTTGGAAATGTGATGAAACACTGTCTCAAGTGTTTGATATATCTTCTCAATCGAACCTAAAACTACGGAGAAAACGAAGAAATAAAATCTTCAAAATATATGCTAATTAAGATCACATTTCCAAACCACAGTTACGGTTCTGATTTCCTTTGTTTTAATGTAATGAATTATTAATGAGTTTGAGAAGTAAGTTTCAACGTCAATAAAAGACACTGACTTGAAACTTAAAATACCCGGTTCCTAGTTTAAAACTGGTCGCTAAAGAAAGACAACTATGTTGAAAGGTGTTGCCTTTAATGCTGTAAGAGAAAGAAGATTCACGTAAGGCAAGGACTGATAAAGCACCATACCT
This sequence comes from Blastomussa wellsi, assembly GCA_947652115.1. Classification (NCBI taxonomy): domain Eukaryota; kingdom Metazoa; phylum Cnidaria; class Anthozoa; order Scleractinia; family Plerogyridae; genus Blastomussa; species Blastomussa wellsi. The sequence goes on along the minus strand of OX393564.1, from coordinate 9,527,182 downwards.
CATCCAACTGTAATACAGGAGGGGAGAGTTTTTCACACTCTGGAAATCTACAGCAGATATAAAATTATTAAAAATAAGCCACCATAAGGAAGAGTAACTTAAATCAAGTATAGTGCAGGGACCGCGGACATTTGTAGCGCATACCGACTGCGCAAGCCATCTAGGGGCTCAGGGGGCATTCTCCCCAGGAAAATTTTTAAAGAGAATGCTCCCAGAAGGGCTAAAAATGCATCCCAATACACCACACACAATGAATGATTTCATTATTGCATATCTTTGACAGCAGTAATGCTGTAATCTCCCATATTATTATTCAGCCTCCTGGCAATGCCCCCCTCCCACTCCCACACACAGCTCTGTGGTCCCTGTAGTTTCAAGCAGTAATGGTAAGATACAAAATTAAAATGAATAAAAGTCAACTTACTTGAGTACAACAGGTGGATCGACTACAACAGGCTGCAGATCAGGTCTAAAAACCAACAACAATCACAATCAATTTCCCGTATTTTATAGAATGTCAGTATAATGCAATTAGTCTTTATTTGTGTTGATTTATTACAGAATTAAAACAAATTCCAAGTACCGTACATTATGGCAATATTTTCCATGAAAGCTTGATACATGCTATACTAATTAAAATACCAGTGAAGTTAAATGTAATTTCTGGCAGTTTCTTGTACACAGGTAAGCCAATGAAGCACTTTAATTAGTATTTTAGCTGTAAAGGATCAACTCACAATTTCTCCAGAGCCTTGAGTCTACTTTGTGCAAGCGATGCTCTTTTTGCATTATATCTCCATCTGTCAACAAATGCCTGAAACAACAACAGCACAATTTCAGATTCTTGTATAGCTTTTGTTTGTTCATTTTGATGCTCTCTCTATTTGAATTAACTTGCCTCCCGACTACTGGTTAAATCTTCATAGCTAACACAGAAAGCTGAAGAAATCAGCATTGCTTTTTAAAATTATCTATCAAATTTAAGTTTATTGATTTAGCAGTGGTTTTATCTTGCTATTAAATCTTTACCAGTGGTGAAACTTCATGCTAGCATTTCCTCTAATTTGCTTTATGGAAGATCTTTTTGCATCAGTATTCAAGTAGTTCGGGCACTAGACCTTCTCGGTAATGTTCTAATCCCTGACAAGTGCCAGTTCTCAGTGAAAGTCCATTTCCACGATGCACTACTGACTTGTCATTTGTCCTGGTCGCTGATTCTGCATGACTAAGTCAGTTGGTATAGAAATAATTTTAACAAATGCCACACTCCCTCCCCCCCCATATTTTTATGTGAGCAGCAGATTTCCAAACCTGTAGATGTTGTCTGTGCATTTGCTGAGCCTCGTATTCCCGTTGCTGATTGGCTAGTTTTTCTGTCATGGTTTTAACAAAATTCTGAGAACAATGGAAACATATCAGTGCATGATCAGCGAGTGGGTTTGCATAGTTCAGTTATCCAAACTCTTTCTGTTTTCAATCTACAATGCTGCAAGTTGATAATAATTACTGTTATGGATGATAATGTGAAGACTGTGAATAGGTAAAGCCTCCTGTCTAGTGGCCCACACTGCTGGAGCTTATCCCAGTTTCTGTAACATTAAGCAGCTAGCAGTATATTTCTACTTCCCCCTGGATGGGATGCTAGCCCATTGCAGGGTTAACCCCCAGCAGTAAATTCGCCGGTATCCATTTATACACCTGGGTGGAGAGAGAGGCACTGTGAGAGTAAAGTGTCTTGCCCAAGAACACAATGCAGTGCCCCGGCTAGAGCTCGAACCTGGACTGTCCGATCTGGAATCCAGTGCACTAACCATTAGGCCACCATGCCTCTCAAGGCTGTGAAGAAGGCTGAGAAGTTGTCATAAAATAGATGGAACCCTTAGGTAAGTACTATGCACACATTTTTGGCATATCATGTGCTGGCCACATAAGGCATATGAATATGGGGCTTTTTGTGAACAGCCACAACTTATACTCATTTCCCTCCCTGTACATTAATTTTATATTTGACATACATCTTGTGTACCTCATAGTTTCCTCTGTATGACTCCAGTCTCTGTGAGTGCACGTGAATAATGTCTGTAGCCACAGCATCTAAAAATGTGCGGTCATGTGATACAACAAGCAGGGTGCATGGCCAATTCTATCAATAAGAAAATACAAAACCTATGTATATACCTAGAACCTCCATTGTATGAATGAACTGTAAAAAATATTTAGGTTTTTCCAAATGTTTAGTTTCCATAAAATAATGCCTTTAAATTACAAAATGTGGTCAGGTATGACAGTAACCTTTGCAATTTTTGTATAAAGGGAACAACATTAATTTGGAAAAGTTGGTTTGACATGTCTGTCTTCTATGCATCATGCTACTGTTACATATACTGGTAATTAAGAAATTTACAGCAACCCACCAGAAGGTATTTTTCCAACCACAAGACAGCTTTAAGATCCAACATATTTGTAGGTTCTACACAAAGACAAAAATGTTGCTTAAAAATAAACATATTTCCTACAATTGTATCACAAGAAAGGACAAGCTGCAGTTCACACAGACCACATTCTGAGACCAAATTTAGATACACTATAACAAGCATGGCCATTGGATTAAATATGGTTTAGAGTGCTTGAGTGTATGATACAGTCCTTTCAGCTTTTAAATTCCAGCCATCTTTTTTAGGGGAATTGGATTATTGTACAAGTAAATACCAATCATCTCCTCGTAATTTAAGCAGTAAATTTCAACACCATTAGGGGTAAACATCAAACTTTTTCATAATTAACTGATTTTAAAACAGAAAAAAAAACTCACCGTCAAGAAGTAAAAGATCTGGTCTAAAAATACAATGCAAAATTAAAAATTACTACATGTACATGTAAAATGACATTATTAAATCTACCGCATCTTCAACATTGCACGATCATGTAAACTACAGTAACCACGAAACTGCTCACAATGTTATTTGTACGTTCAGAATAAGAATAATAATAGTAATGATGATGATCAACAAATCACAAAATTCTAAAGATAAGTTTGTGAATGTTTCTATAAAGGGGATGAGCTTAGTAATAAGATACATGAATATCTTTCAGCCTGATTCATTTAAGGTGGCTTACTACAGTTTTGAGGGGTTAAAAGAACTCAGCATCAAAATCTTTTATAAAATGTTCAAAAATGTTTTACCTGTCTCCTTTTAATGATGTTTTACAGCCTACAACCATCAAGTACACCATTTGAACAATAAACATGCTAATAAACAGCCAAAATGAACGACCGAGCATTTCAGAGTGGACTGGGCACTAGCATTTTCAATGTCATTTTGCTCAAAATCTGCCCGTATGACCCTACCTCAAAATTCCACAAATTAAAACTTAGCATTAATTAAACTTTCACGCAAAATAAAATAAAAATCAGATTTTTTTTGGCTGTGGACGTGATTCACACACATAGATAAATTGTGAAAGTTTCATCATCGGCTGTACAGTTGGTTTTGAGAAATTGTGAGTCAAAAACAGGTTTTTACAACCTTGGACGAGAATTGAATTGCGCATGCTCGTTTATTTAAGCACGCGTTCATGTGACGCCATGCGTCGCATGCGTTCAAGAAAGACAAATTTAGAACTTCTCTGCTGGTTGTTTATCGAACTTTCTAATCATATTTTACCCGTCCGAGGCTTAAGTACAAGTTGGAAAGTATATTGAATTTTTTTCTTGTATACCAGGTTGCTTTAAAGCGATAAAATTGCTGAAAATTGTTTTGTCTTTTCAGAGTTGTTAACACAATTTTTGTCTGCACGAGCAATATCAACGTCAGGCAGAAAGTCGCAGAGCACGCTCTTGAGGCTCGTAAAAACTGTAGTAAGCCACCTTAATTACAAGAAAAACTTTGAAAGAATTAAGTCACAGTAATAAGTTGAGTTTCCTGTGTTGCCTTACCTGCTAAATAGTGTTCTTGCAAGAGCAAGCCTCATTCTCCAACCACCTGACAGTTCTCTACAAATAAAAACAAGAAGATGATAGACATCTTGAAACTACACTATAAAATTTACCACATATTTAATTCAACTGCTGCACTTTTGTTGTTTAACCCCCATGGCTTTTATATTAACCGGCCTTGTAACATTATTTTCCGTTGTTGCATTATAATGAAACATGACATCCGACATACGATATACGATACTAGTACATGAATCATGAGGTCAAGTGTCTTGTTTACATGTAAGTTTTGTGCAAGCATGCAAGGTATTTCTGGCTGTCGTGTTATTATTGTAAATTGAGGTTTAAATCAGAGGATAGATGATATCCTGGTAACCGACAAAACGAATAAAAAAGTCAGTGCAGTGCAAGAGCTGTGCTCGCACGTGTGTACGCAGTTAATAATATAACATTTGATTTAAAGTGCATTATGATTTATGTAAGTGAGAAAAGATGACAGATTAACAAGCTTTTGTACTACTTATTGACCTAATTAAAGTATGTTTAGAGGTTATACCTTGTTTGTTGATTCTGCATTTTTGTTGAGAAACCGAGTCCAGCCAATATTAAAGAAGCTCTGAAATAACAAAGTCAAAGAAAATAACTTTCATTTTTTTTTTCCTACAGGCATTACAGTGCAACCGCGAAAATCATGAACTCCTAAAATTATTTCTGGAATGTTTATTGTTTGAAGACCAATCAGATGCAAGATGAAACCGCAAGACATGACCACAAAGATTTGGATTAGTCACGGAAGAACAAATTGGCTTTTTCTTCCACGATAAAATACTGCTATTGACACTGTTGTTCTATTTCTGAGCCTATGCATAAACAAAGAATAATCATGGCCGATATTTTATTAAAAAGAGATGCTGCATTTGATTACATTCAAGTAGCTCTCAGACATCCTGTCTTGCTGTGTCTGATTGTGTTTGACAGTTTGATTCAACATCTCTTATCAGTAAAACACCATTTGCAGTTACCGGTATTCTCTGCTAATGCATAACATCGCAAAAAGAACAATAATAACAATTTCAGCATTGTTAACGGTAAAATTATGGAAGAAAAAGCCAACACGTTGTTGCGAGACTAATCGAGCCTTACAGCTAATTACTCTTGTGGTTTTCTGTGGTTACGTCTTGTGGTTTCATTTTGCATCTAATTGGTCACGAAACAATAAATATTCCAGAAATAATTTTAGGTGTTCACGGTTTTCTGGGTCGCACTGTAAAACTTCAACAGGTTTTGGTAATTATAAAACATAATTATAGCTATATTCTGCATGATAGTGGCTTGGGAATCTTATATTGATTATTAAGCATTATATGGTAGTTAATTAACTAACCCTTAATTATTTCAATTATTAGTTCAATTATTAACAGTAAATAAAATAAAAGTGAAAAAAACAACAACAACATAGAAATATGGTAAAAAATCACAGAACACTTTCCAATACTAACTTTGCAGGAGCTTTATCTGCTTCTATTTCTTGCATTCTTGCATAAACCTAATTCAGGTTTATATTAATATAAAGTAGTAATAAAAATAATAATAACATTAGTAGACTGTTTCACTATTCAAGTAATTGTTTTCGGCAAGTTTGTTTCAGGGCATGGAAAACTTATCACTCTAGGTGGTTAATGATTGACCCATGGCAGCATGCTAAAACAAATCATGAGTGCAAAGGTAAATTCAAAAAGACTGCAGATTGCAATTTCAATTTACCACAACAATGGTAAACAGTAATTATAATACCTTTTTGTTTCCTCCTACATGTAGATGTAGATAGGATTAATAGTAGACTACTAGTCCATGCATAAAACCATAAAAACAGGCAGTGACAAAAAGAACAGAGTTATAGGAAATTGGTTCATACCTGTGCCAATCTACCACTAGTATTGTCAGCTGTGTCAGATGTTAGACTGGAAATGAAGGTGACAGTTGGATATTAAATTAAAACCTGTCATGAAGGTAAGCCTTGCGCCAAGCAGAACATACTGTGGGAGCTTATCCCAGCAAGTAGCAAGGAATATTTCTACTCCTCCCTGGATGGGATACTAGGCCATCACAGGGTTACCCACAGCATGATTTCGTCGGTACCCATTTATACACCTGGGTGAAGAGAGACATTGTGAGTGTCTTGCCCAAGAACACAATGCAATGCCCCAGCCGAGGCTCAAATGCAGACTGTCCGATCCGGAGTCCAGCGCACTAACCATAAAGCCACCACGCCACCCACAAACCTGTCATGAAATAACTGTAAAATAATTGAAACCACACACCAATCACAAGAGATACTGGTACATCTTGCATCTCTGAAAGGACTGTAGCGGGAATGCAGTCATTACGACTTATGACTACAGATGCTAGCTAAGGAAGCTTTACAATAAAACTTGAAGTAGGTAGCTGGTTTGAGTAGAGTAACTGTTTCCCAAATAGTGTTTCGTATTTGCAAGAGGAGAGAAATATTGTCTTGAATATTCAGAAGGAAGGCTGTGTGAGATGCCATTTACCGGTAATACACTTTTTAAAGTCTTCATAACAGCAAGCCTATGATTAGGCAACATTTACTGGTAGTTCTTTGAAATAAATATCCCGGCTATGGACCATGGAACCAAAATTCTCTTTCAAATGCTTCCAGAACATGTCTGCTGCCCCTAATGGGGCAGCAATTATTATTCTCCTTCATCAAATCTTTTACTGTTTGTTTTGAGGACAGAAGAACCTCAACAGACCATGTGAGCGATTTCAGGGAATAGAAAACTATTTTGAAATGTGAATGTGTGTTCAGGGTTGCCTTGCAGCACAACACACTTTGTGTGCGTTACTAACAAGCTAACATGCATAGCATGTTGTTTATCGCGCATGTGTATGCAGCTTTTGTTTTCCACACTGGCATGCTTTATTGTTCGATGTATCACGCTTCATTGTTCGATATCTCACACACTTTCTGTGTTTAGCGTGTTGCAAAAAACAAAGGCAATCGCTAGTGAGGCAGACGTCATAGCATGCTTAAGCGTGCTAAAAGGGATTATTTTGTTTCCAAGTGGAAGCGTGTTGTGAGCGTGCTTTCACCTTTTGCATCAAAGTCCTGTGGAGCGTCGCATATTAATTTGTGAGTTCATGCTGAATACCTTCCATGTCCCGTGAGTGCAAGTAGTTTTCTTTCCTCTTCCAACAGTTTTTCTCTCTCAGTATCACATTCTAAAACACTCTGAAGAACTTGTGTCTCATCACCAGTCACCTGCCAATTGAATTTACAGAAAATCTTGGTATGCAATTAAAGCCCGAATATGTAGTTGTAGTAATGAATGTCAGTAGCAGTGTTGGACAATAGATACATGTACAACAACAACAACAACAAGCTTTATTGTTTATATTCACAATAAAAGAAAGTTGTAAATACAGACTACTTGCAATAGCGGAGCTAATCGAGGCAGGTAGTATGTAGACATGACTATTACAATATACAATATAGTTCTAATGACATAAAAAATATACAACAATTAGGAAATTACAGAGATTAATTACAATAATGAATACAAAATATATTATTCTAATGACACAAAGATACAAGATATACAAAAATTACATTTATTAATATCATTAAGTTTTGATCAATGAAAATTATTTGCTGAGCAAGACATTACCATACATGTAGATGATAGAGTTTTTTTGCATTACGAAAAAATTCAACAGTGCAGTAAACTGATTAAATTTTTGATCCATTAATCAGTAATCATTAATTTGAAAAAAATGAACAACTAAACTCTAATTCTGTAGACTACAATAGTGCTGTCAGTGTCTGAACCTCTTAAAAATGACTAATGTATAGATTTATTTATCAATTTTATTGACATTTTGCTAAAAAAATATTTTTGTTTGTTCTGCGGATTTTGTTGTTATGTCTCGTAATGACATTGTATTCATGTTGTAAAGACACTGGTAGCACTATTGCAGTCTACAGGACTAGGTTTCAGCTGCACCTTTTTCAAAGTATAGATCAATCAAAAATTCCAATACACATACCTCTTGTTCAACACACAGAATAGAAATGTGGGAAGGAACAAATAACTCTCGTCTGCGGGTAAAAAGCAGAGTCTTATATGAGAGTTAACAAAGTTTAAATTACACAAATAATTTTAATATCAATCCCTGATTGTTAAATGTCATGGCAACTCTATCTAAAAGATATAGAATCCATTACATTTTGTCTGTTATAAAAGAAAGACCTCATTCAGTGTCCTCAACAATTAACTATGATATTAAATTTCAATTGTCATTTTTACCATGATTTCTATAGCACAGTAAATATTTGAAAATAGAAAAGAAGGATTTTGGAAACATTTCACCAAAATCAGTTACAAATGCAGATTGTATGTCTTGGTAAACCTTACATTTCATTATTCAACCTTCCTGACTTCACCATCAATGGACATGCATTCACCCAGTCTCCTATCCATGCATTCACCCAGTCTCCTATCCATGCATTCACCCAGTCTCCTATCCATGCATTCACCCAGTCTCCTATACATGCATTCACCCAGTCTCCTATCCATGCATTCACCCAGTCTCCTATCCATGCATTCACCCAGTCTCCTATCCATACAGTCACCCAGTCTCCTATCCATGCATTCAACCAGTCTCCTATCCATGCATTCACCCAGTCTCCTATCCATGCATTCACCCAGTCTCCTATCCATGCATTCACCCAGTCTCCTATCCATGCAGTCACGCAGTCTCCTATCCATGCATTCACCCAGTCTCCTATACATACACCTTATTCCAAAATGGCCACTGATTTATGCACATACAAATTGGCCCTTATTGCCTCGTTCAAGATAAAATATTCTTTTGATTTTTGAGCTTAACAACGAGGCAAGAAGGGCTAATTTGAATACCAACAAAAGAATGTTAAGATGGTAGCCATTTTGGAATAAGGTGTATATGTTGTGGTTTAAATTTATCTCTGGTTTAAAATTTTTTAAACCAGTTTGATATTGATTTCCCTTTGTTTCAGATTATGCTAATCAACATGAGACAAAGGGAAATAAAAATCAAACTGGTTTAAAAATTTTTAAACCAAGGATAAATTTAAACCACAACATATACCCATAGTTGCTTTACACTACAGAAATCACAAGCATAAAAACACTGGCCTACACGGCACGATGAGCCACCATTACCATCTCATTTACAGGTCAATCTTCCTTTCACTGTTATAATGAATTTTCATTTACGATTTCCACTTCTTAGCATACATTACTCAAGCTATGTAAATATGTAACTAAAATAAGAATAAAGCGGAACATATGTATTACCTGGAAATCATTTTAATCAGTGTTGTCTTTCCAATCCCATTTCTTCCAACTAAGCCATACCTCCTACCAAAGATTAGCGACATGTCTGCTTCTTTCAGTAAAACTCTGGAAAAATATTACAGACATCAATCAAACTCAGATGAGATTTGGTACATTTTTTGTATCAAAATTTTGTATCAAAATTTTGGTATCCTATTTTCCAGGCTTACCTGTCTGCATAGGAGAGATCAAAGTTCTCTATTCTGATGTCACGACTTTTGTTTGTACCACTGGCTTCTAGTTTGTTCTCCCTTTTGTTTGAGCTCTGGGAAGCTGACGCATTATCTATTTGTCTGCAGACAGAAAGTAAGAATCACTTGTTACATTACAGATTACTTTACCTCCATTTAAAACAGTTAGTGTTCTTTACACTTTACTCTCTCAGTGCCTTTCTCCATCTAGGTGTATAAATGGGTACCAGCGAATTTACTTCTGGGGGTAACCCTGCGATGACCTAGCATCCCATCCTAGTCCTAATACTCCTAGTCACTTCACTCTACGGAAACCTGAGATAAACGCCGGCTTGATGAACCACTTTGGCTCGATTGCAGACTTAAAAAATACATCATTACAAGAATACCTTACAAGCCCTATCTTACCTCCCTCGTATCTCATTAATGGGTTCACCATCTTGTGCACGTTTCTCCTGCTTTGCTTTTATTTTTGCTTCAGCTTTTTGCAATTTTTTCTGATCTACAACCTGAATTGAATGAGAATTAACGTAAGTTGAGGTATTAACATTTTGTAAATGAATCCTTGGGTAGTACAACTTACTGTGTTGGCTTCCTTTTTTACTATCCAAATACTTGACATGCCATCTTCCTGGGGCTCTGTAAGTTATAACAAAATGACAGCGTTTTAATTATTTTCTGACTGGGAGATCTGTATAGGGGAAATTAATATTATAGTAACTGTTGTGCCAAAGATCTCAAAGAGTGTACATATGGTCAGATGTTGTGGTTTAATTTTACCCTTAGTACTATTAATTTTGGAATTTTGAATTCTTTTCTTTTATAATTATTCATTATGATCAATTAATATTTTTCACACACAACAAAGAAATAATTATTAATACTAAATTGAACCAAGGGGAAAATTGCACCACAACATAGCCACACAGAGTGGTATTGCAGCAAAAGTTTAATGCAAAGTTTTTATTCCATGTAAATACTGCAGAGATCTTAACCCTCCCATTTTTTCCACGTTTCAGTGATCATTTCCGGTTTTCGCTCAACATTCTCCCTTTTCTTTTGCAATTTTCCTCTGGCAAAGGGAGATATTGTTTTCCCTGCTTCACTAGTATTTTTAGCATGGTCTTTTGCTGTTTTTGTGTTGTACCTTTGGGGCATCGTAGCACACGCCTGCATTTTTTGGGCACTGAATTTCCTCAACTTTGTGCGAGGGTTGCATTTGTTTGTGGTTTTGGCAGGCTAATTTTCCTCTTAATATTAACTCAAAATGCAGAAAACGGTATCTTAGAGGCCCATATTTTCAATTAATTTTCTGAGGGAGAATGAACACCTCTAGGGGCTTGCATCTTCGGCGCTCATTTTATGGCTTAGTGGCTTCTGAAACCCATTTTTCTGTTTCAAAAGATTGGAGTCTCTGATATTGCCTGGTGGCGCTGCCATAATATACATGGGTACATGTGTGCATCTCAAGTACTTTTTCACTTCTTTTGAATTATCAGTGGTCTTACCTGAATTTTGTGCCATCTGCTTCATATTAACAGGAGCATGGAGCAATTTATGGCTGCCTTGACCTGTGGTCGTGCCATTGCACATATCACTACAGAAAGCAAATAAACGGGGTAGCCATCTACACCTCTCATGATATGTCAACTATCAATGCATCATGATGAATATACCTTCTTGATCATGAATGCACCCTGACAGAGAATTTCTAGTAACATTATTAGAGTAAATGAATTTACATGTACTACATTCTGTGCACATTAGCGTAACTTACTGTTTTTACTGAAAGATGCAATGTCTGACAGTTTGTATCTAGCAGATCTACAGTGCTCTGATGCTCACATTTAATACATGTACACGTTTGCATGACACTTGCCACCAACTTAGAATTTTGTTGATTAGGTCATAGTTTATAGTTATGTAGATATAATTATGTAATGTGACGTGTAATTATGTAATGTGAAGTATTTTTGCCATGTTAAAAGCTGAAAAAAGAAAGTATTACATGTAGGATTTGTATGATTTGAGGGTAAATGAAATATTTAACAAAAATATCATCTACTATTATTGATGTATATAATACAATAACTAAATTATTTGTTTAAACATACCCTTTCAAAGCACTCATGAGTTGATTACAGATGTCAATAATGTCGTGTTCCCCTTCATCTCCAGCCACCTCTGCTAGAATACTTCCCACAGCATCATGAATATCCTCACCACTCTCAAAATCATCTGATCCACTTTCAAGAACATCTGAAGTTAACATTCCACACAATCAGTATCAGGGTGAGATCTTACTGAGGGTCTCCTATACTTCTTATGCGAAACATGATTGGAACTATTTATTTTCCCATGAAATGTGATACGCTAAAATCAAATTTCAATGATATAACGCCTTCCGAGTGGTTATTATTCATGACGTGTTAAAAGGCAAATATTTTTTTGATTCGATTTTGCAAGGGGTATAGGGGACCCTCCTTATTAGCACAAATCTCTAAGGAGCTAGCATGAAAAATGTCATTTTTAATTCTTTTATTTCAGTTGCTTAAATTTTATGCCTATCTTTATCTTAGGAAAAGATCTGTATCACTTCACTTTCTCTTACGGACTGTCTGCTAAATACAAATGTCAGAAGTTTTCCATCAGAAAAAAATAAAAAAAACCACACACGCCACTAATGTCCACTTTGTGCATCCTGCAACAAGAAGGCACTAACAATCTTTACACCTGTTCCGTGCTATCACAAAGCCTTTTTGTTGCGCCCAGGGTATGTGCAAATAGCACTTTTTACCTTGTTACAAATTCACTGAATTATTTCCATCATATTCTCTCAACACTGGTTAAATGAATTTTATTGTAAACAGTCACAACTTATAACAAGACTGGTCAATTAACTAGTTTTATTACTAAGCCCACAAGAATTGTCAGGGCTTAGTTTAACCTGCATGGTTTATAATTGTAATTTCTAGATATTTGATAGTATATAAATTATTCAACTAGGTTATTTATTCAAAGTATTTTTTTCCTCAGTGACAGTTACCCGTCACACTGCTTGGTACTGAACTGAGACAAATACTGTAATAAACTTTAAGGTAAAAAAATAATCAATTAATTATAAAACTGTATGAACTCAAGATGCCATGAACACCTGAAATATTTCAGGAATGTTGATTGTGTAGTGACTAATCACAATACAGTTCAGCACAAAAGTCATGTGAACAAGCCTCATAACTAAAAACAAATTACTGTTGCTGTTTACAGTTTGGTTTTCTCACAACTGATTGACTTTTTCCTTGTAATACAATAACATTCTATAAATATTTCTGGTGTTCACGGTTTTCTTAAAGTGCAGTTTCCCAAAAGACAAACATCATTTCATGGTAATGACAACTAGATGTTCCCTAAAGAACTGACAGCAATCCTTGTCAGCTAAACTAAAGGGCCTGTGACTTATTATAAATATTTATTTTTTCAGAAAAGAAGGGGTCCAAGAAGTATTTTTGATCCCTCTCAAGCAAATAACTTTAGCCCAAAAGGACATGCCTGGGTTCTCCCTCACTTCCCGTGGATTTGTAACTGATGCACACACATTCCTTATCAATGATACCACTTTAGTTACACTATGCTGACGACACAGTCACCAGCGTATACAAAGATGAAATTGACGCATTCCATGACCACCTTAATGTGCAGAATTCCAACATACAGTTCACCAGAGAAGCTGAAGAAGATGGAAATTCTAAACTACCTGGTAAACAGTGACAGGAACCATGGACAACAGTTAACAGGAAACCAACACATACCGATAGATTACTAGACAAGTCATATCCTACAACCCGACATCTCACAAAGCTATGACTATCAGGACTTTAAGAAGACGAGTGCAACTAGTTTGCAACACAATATACAGTTAATCCGACCAAAACAAATACCTTGACCGTGTCTTTTCCTGGAACAACTAGCACTACAATGACAACTTCACTAGACCTACTGTAATTATCGAAGCACACGGCAACTTAACTCCTACGACTACATATACCACACAATTAAAGAGCATGTCCGAAACCATCTCGCGGATCCTACACCCCTACAATATCCTTAGCGCTCACAGACTGATCACTAAGCTACGAAATTAAAATTACTACTAAGCGATCGAAACAACGCGACATATTGTACGAGTTTAGAAACGACTCTTAATCAAAGATTACACGTAACGTTAATACCATTCCCAAGAAGAACAGAAGTAGTGATATAGGCTTTAGCAGAAATAGCAAGAGAAATATTTACCTGTCACGTACTGGAAAAGATCATCGTCTATTGAAGGAAATCTTTTCAAAAGAATTTGCCGGCAGGTATCAAGTCCGTCCGCCATGTTAGAATTATTTCGCCATCAACTGAGCCCGCAGCATAATAGAGCGGTAAACAACATGAAAACAAAATTGTTCATGTGATCAGTCAGGGAGAGTACTCTTGTTCCAAGCCTCCCAACGCAGCTATCAGCGATTTTTTTGCGAATTTTACATTCTTGAATTTTTTTAAATAATCCCAAACGCATAAATTTATCAGGGTGTTAATTAGTATAAAATACTTCAAAAGCTTTTCGAAGAACGTTGGTAAACTCTCTTTTGGTCCCGGAGGTCTCGTTTCTTCCTATTTCTTCTGAGGTGGGAGGCGCGGTGGCCTAATGGTTATCGCGCTGGACGGGCACTGCCATGTGCACATATTGAGGAGCCTTTTGAGGGGGGGGGGGGGGGGGGGGGCGGGTTGTTTGCAACTTTTAAGTTTCCCTTTCCCAGTTTCCTCTGCTGTCTGCAAAGCTCGATTAAGCAAAGGTACAAGTCTTTTATTTTGACACTGTTTTGTCAAATGTCAAACTGATGACCTGAGGAGTTGAACGTGTTTCTCTGACTTGATATTTTTGGCACCATTTTATAATGTTCAACCGATTTTCCCAGAATACAGCCAATCAAGGGCCTATAAATCTGTTGCATACACCTTACAGAAGTCATACACAACGAAACTTTTACGGCTTGCAAGTTTTCCCGGGGAAATATTTCTGTCTTTGTAAGTTACTCTAGCGTGATGAAAGATCAAAGTTTACTACAAATAATTGAGCCCTTGCTTTTTTCGTGCTTCCTTGGTGAAGGGAAAGGCCGCAGACTGCCATATGTTGCTTAGAATGATTTGGGAGATTGAAGTGTCTCGCGACCGGTTTCGATGCATTTTTGTCGTCTTTCTCTACGTCCCGAAGGTGTTCTCGGAATCGGTCGCCTAGTCGTCTCCCTGTTTCGCCGATGTATAACTTTTTGCAAAGAGTGCAAGTTATGCAGTAGATGACATTGGCTTAGGATACAGGTGAAATAATCAGTGATCTTGATAGATCGCTTGGGTCCAGATATTTTGTCGACGTTGTGAATGAAAGGGCATGTTTTGCATCGTGCGCGAGCGCATTTAAAAGTTCCGGGTTGATCACTTGTTTGGAATGCACTTCTGACTAAAAAGTTACCTATGTTTTTGTCGCGTTTGAATGAAATTAAAGGAGGTTGCGAAAAGATTCTACCAGTGTCGGGATCGTTCTGAAGTAATTTAAAGTTTTTGAGAATGATGGATTTTACCGCGTGGTTGTGAGGGTGAAATGTGAGGGTGAATGGAATTCTATCGTTGTTTTCTCTATGTGACGTTTGTAGTGCTGACTGTCGATCAATTTGTTGGGCGCGATGATTGCCCGCTTGAACAACAGAAGCAGGATAGCCGCGTTTGTCGAAGAAATTGCAAAGGAAAAATCAGAGTCGACACTACAAAGACGGCGAAGTCTAAGAAACTGAGAATAAGGAATGGAATTCTTGACATGTGATGCATGTGAAGATGAATACAACAAATAACTATGAGAATCACCAAGGAAGCACGAAAAGTCGCAAAACTCTAGAACAAAAATTTATTTTTCAAATCGGCACTCTTAATCCTCACGGTATCAACGAACGCTTTTCATTATATTCAACTAATTTATTCCGTTGTTTTCACGTTACCAGGCACCAACCAATAGCGAAGCTCCATCTTTCTGTAAAAAACAACACACGACTCACAATTCCTTGATTCGCTCCGACAAAGGGCTAACGCTCGAAACGTCAGCTCTTGAATCTCTTTACGGTGGCCAATTCACATTATCAACCCAGTTGATAAAACCAAATTATATTGTTATACTTCCCACCGACGCAGCACCACAGTTTCTTTAGAAACTTACACCCTCTACGTAATCACATGGTTCTTTTCGACACCCTTACCAAGTGGATGATGAGCGTGGAAAAGATGGCATAGAGCTGATCATAAAGAACGAGAAAAGGGTCGAGTAAAAAATAGCTGCAAGGAAACATATATAGTCTATACTAGGGGTTTCAATGTGAAAGTAACTGCTGGCGTTAGAGCTGGAGCAAAAAGGCTGAACGGCTGAGGGAAATTTTTAAACGGCTAGCTGTGAACACTTCGACCCGCATTTCGAGTGTAACCATTTCATGAGTGCGTAACGCAATGACTTTAAAACAACATCTCGCTGGTCAGAACACTGCAGTTTGGAGTTGGTGCCGCTTTCCCCGCAAAATGTATCTTCGTAACTGAAATACACAATTTCTGGAAATGAACATTTCCATCTGCTGAGTATTTGTCTTCTATTTTAGTGCGAACATATTTTCATGTCGTCGGCCGGGCATCGATTTGTATTATTAATTAGCACCCCAGCGCGATTTTAAGAAAAGTGATACCCCAAAACGCGTCTAAAGTTAATTGGGACGTATTGAGTGTCAACAACTGGTCAAAATTTTGCTGTGTGCGTTAACATTTCGCTGACAAATAAATTCATCACGTGCCGCGAAGACACAAGAAGCTTTCAGTTTGAAGCCTGAGAATTGAATTTAAAGACGTTTCCCTGAAAAAGGAAATGTTAACTGAAGATGATGATAGTGAAAGAGCAATAAACTTTAAGCAAATGAATTAGAAAATGCTCATCTACTTGTTTCATGGAAAAATTGGCAACGTCAACGGCATCTCGGAAGTGTCTGACAGCGTGCGAAAAATTCTCACATGCAAAGTGCTCTCAGGCGTGGATCTCGGATGATATGACAGCCATGTGATGTGCGCATGATTGTCGTTTCAATTGTCCCGGATATTAGTCTACTGCGCAGGCTTCGAGTTTTACATCCGAAAAAAATTTGGATTTTTTTCCCTGTTGACAAGAATAGTGTGCTGCCTCGCTAACGCTCGCTCGCCAGCAATAAAGTGTGAAAAGCATTTAGGAAATAAATCACTTACCAGAAATTACATCTATTTCCTTTCCTCTAGGTTTTACATGTGTGTTAATAACCAACTAACGATTGTATATACTTCGCATCAATAAAGGAAATGTTGTTTATGTGTTAGCGAGTTTCAATTGAGAGTCGTAAACCAAAACCAAGCAATTGCTTTAATTTACTACTCACAAAGGACGGAGACAATCTGGTGACCAATCAAAACTGGAAGTAATTACACGGACTACACGTCGCCGACACAAAGCGCGGGATAACGTGCACTCGTGAGTCACGATTGGTTTTGGTTTTACTTCTGATTGGTTGAAAAAGTGGCGTGAGATGTTTAAACCAATCACTGAGCGCAGTAATGCAAAACCAAAGCAATTCGCTATTATTTTCGACACTCAATTGAAAACCGCTCCAACTGGAAAGACGTAACGTCAGAAACTGCAGTTCTTTCTTTTCCAAACGCAGTTCCAATATTGCATGCATTTCTATATAACTTTGATGAAGAGTTAGATGGTGCCAAAACTTTGGCTCACAATATCTCACGTTCATACACGACAGGAAAAACATAGAGAAATGTTAACTGCTCGATATAATGGCAAGATCTTTGTCTAAGTTCTTTAAATCATAGTCGCCCCTGTATTAATAACTTAGGAAAATTCGATAAAGCAGCATGAGTAAACTTTCCAAGGTTACTCGTTATTGTACAGTGAATATTACATCTTCAAGGGAAAAAGTCAGACTTGTATCCTCTCCTTTCTTAATTCTCGTGGAACTGTGTGTAACTGTTGTGCAAAATTTAGAAAGAGGAGTGAAACAATATTATTTCTAATCGGAAATGTTCTTTCGGGTGACTGATTGATTGGGCAAGTAGTATTAAAAACATACCTATACCCTTAAATAAATATTCGCCTCTCAGATAGTTGCAAATGTGTGTGATCGCTGCATTTGTCTCATTTTAGTTGAACGAGCGCATGTTCATTTAGACACTACTTTCCAGCACGCCTTGTGATTCTAAGCAATACTTTGAACAAAGATCTTCTGTGTGGAAATGTTGCATTAGCGCCTTTCCTAATGCAGCGTATGTGGCTTTGGATCCCTGAGCTCCTGTCCACCGAGTCAGCATGACGAAACACTTGTCATACAACGTCTTCTGGTCGTAATCAATGTGTTCCAGTTCCTTCTCGTCCAGTAGAATGCGACCTAACACATCCCACTGTTTGCCAACGTCACGTGCTATGAGTAGCAGATCATCACGTGACACACGACCAGGCTTAAACTGAAGCAGGTCTGCGAAAAAAGAAAACTGATTAAACTTCTGCGACAAGTTGGCGATAGGCTTCCGTCAATCAAAATTTTTTACGACCTCATACGGAAAGGTTTGATTGTATAAACGCCTCGAAGGGTCTGATTAACAAACGCTTTCCATACAAGGTCATTAATCTATCGCCAACTATTCGTAGGAGTTTTGATTCAAAGTAGTGGTACATGCAACGGCAAGTTTAAACGTCTAATGATTGGAAACGGTGTAAGCGATTTATTTTCATGTAGCCGAGATATTATATCACAGCTATAGTTCTGAATTTATTTCTTGCAGCATAGTTGACCCACTTTGTAATAGACCTTTTTCGCTTGGGCGTGTTTGTTGCCCCATTACAGACCATGTGACATTCTCTAGGGAATTGTTCTTTTATCCATGCCAACATTATTTATTCATATGCACGCAAATGTTTGAAAATTTGAAAGCAAGAATTCTCAAGAGTGTCATCACTGTAATGGTCTGTAATGGGGCAACAAACCGCCCAAGCGAAAAAGGTGTATTTCAGAATGCACAAATATTCTTCAAGGAATCGGATCATCGCTCCAAACGAGTAATTTTGGCGACGAGCCAAATTAAACAACAATCAATCATTTTATTTTGCCAGATTTACAAGAAAAGAAAAACAGCACAAAAACAATTAACAAATTCACCTAAAAATGAAGGTAATCTCCAAATAATAGTTTACTAAGATAGAAAAACCCTAAAGAGGTGGCACTAAACCAAAATGGAACAAGAATTTTTAAGGATGGAGAAGATTGAGACGGATAGAAAATAACGAATTTGAAAAATTGCACAAACCAAACTCTTTCGAAGCGATCTTTCCTTTACTGCTTACTTTGTGCCAACTATATAACAATTATTCCATGAGCCCGCGTTGGATATGAAGTGATAAAATAACCAACGAGCGCGTAGCGCGAGTTGGTTATAATCACTTCATATCCAACAAGGGCGAATGGAATAATTGTTTTAGTAAATTCTCAAACCGGGTTTTGCCGCCGATTTTTATTTCCACAATTTTAGAAAGCGTCCGGGAAGAGCATACAACTTCCGGTCACACGCGCCCCGACTCCCGACTTTCCATATGACGTAAAACTCCGACTATTGGCTCATAGTCGGAGTTTTTTAGCCAATCAAAAAGCTAGAAATGCAATAGTCGGAGCTGAGAATATACTAATACCTTTTAGTATAACCAAACCAGTGGACTAAAGCAAATCCTGCATTTTAACGCTTTCATTCGTTTTATTCCCAAATAAATATTTCTTCAACTTGCATTTGCCAACTTACCTGTGTCCTGATTTCTGTAGTGGAAATGCTGCGGAAGGAAGAGAAAACAAATTTTAAAAATTTATTAGTGAACCGTTAATAGACCAACAAATACTTTTTCAGAACTATTAAGACGAAAGACGACGCCAGAACAGCGAATTTCCTTCCAAGGACAAAACGAGACAAGAGGAGAACGTCATATCAACTCGTGTGACAACATTATTGCTAACGAAGCTTAATTGACTAGATTTCTCCAAATAAAACTACAATGGAATTTATTTTAACTTCGGGTAAATACGGCGCACAGTTTTGTGTAACAAATGGACATCTGGTTTGGTGTGAACAAATTATTAGATTCAGTGAGTCTTCCATTTGTTCAGAATGAAGACAGCTTAAATAGAGAAAAAGAAAGCTTCAAGTTTTTTTGTATTTTCCTCGATTGCAAGGTAACGTCAGACAATTTTAACCCAGGTTTTGACTTTTAAGTAGAAGTTATTGAAAGGTTATTTAATCTAGCAAGAGCTGAAAGCGGTTTTGGGCTTCAATTGATAAGGTGGCTCAAAACAGTTTCCAGCACTTTCAAAGACTTAGAATTTGATGGGTCATTATAACCACTCTTTATCAGTTGATGCTACAATCATGGAATCAAAAAACTGCCCAATCATTGGTGAACACGTCATTATCATTTTCGTGACATAAAAGGTTACCATAGAAACAACATGATCTGCTTAAAACAACCTTAATTTTAGCTTTAACTGCTAATAACTCAAAAACTAGCTCACGGCTACGAACCAATGAGAGGTAACTTTCCAGTTTTGAGAAAACGATTCGCAGCATGTGATAGGGTAGCTGTCATGCAATGAGTCAATACTGATTGTTTTCTTTAATTGGATTAAAAGGCCTGTGAACGGAAGTGGACGTTCGATTCAGCAGACATCCGTGGGGAAGGAACGCGTGACGAAGCCCAAAGGACGTCTGCGTGGGAGGCCAAATTTTGACGTACCTTCATCCAGGGTTGAAGCTTGTCCACAACAAGCATGGAGTTAAGCTTGTAGGTCTTTTCACACCTCAATGGCTGTAAGGCTAACGGAATGAAGTGTGCACAGTCGGGATGAATACAGGAGTGGACATGATGCCATGAACAGCCTTCAGGATCTTCATCCTCGCCAACACACAGATCACACCGAGCACACAGCTGCCAAGACATGGAGTGTAACCACGGACAATGCGTACCAAGAAAGGCTAGGATGTCTTCAACAAATCTGAAGGACACAATAGTCAACGATGATAAGACAAAAAAGCCCTTACTAACTGTATCAGCTTTTTTATTTGATAGGCCGGCCTCCTGGAAGACAATACATACACGTAAGACTTTCAGAGGACGGGAATGAAATCAAAATAACATTCAATAATATTTCTACCCATTTCAACAGAAAATACCACGTTTCAAAAACTGCTGTAAAAGATGTTAGTGACACTAGGACAGAAAAGTTTCCACAAAGAACAAAACAGCAACAAGCGAAAAATTACTTAATCAACCTTGTGTAATAATAAGGTTGTTACTTTCTGATTTCCATTTACTTTTTTAAATTCTAGTTTGGCATTTTATAGATCGAGTTATTAAGCGAATTTCGATTTTTCAACCTCAGGAACCTTTGTCGCCACTTGGCACTTTTGGAGGGTAACAAATTATGGGGAGAGCACAGGGAGCAGCATTCAGTTGGACGAACTGTGGGCGCCAAAGACGCCACAGCAGTAAGAATAGAGACAAGGGATGAAACAGATTTCGGTCGAATTTTCGTCCCCCAATAACTCGCTACATATTCAACAAACGAGCCCCAGTTTTTGGATTAGGCATAGCATTTACGTCATCTTTAAGCTACCTAAACCATTACGATGAAAGGATTCATGAAACAGGCCTTTGGCGATCGCTCATTTCGTGTTGACAGTTGGCTTTTCGCACGATGTGCACCGCAACATACTAGTGGCGGAAGTACACTATTCAGAATGATGGCGGTTCGAAACGATCGATCGCATATGAATACGTATGTTTGGTTCGCAAATGAGGTTTTAACTAAGAGAATAAATACAAGAACGAAGGTAAGACGTTTCTTTTATTGATGTTTCAAGCATAACTCCTCTGCTCCCTGCGGGGGAGTGCATGTTTTGGTAGCCCAGTAAAACGTGCACTTTACGAAGGCGGATCCATCTTACTAAAATGTTTGCTTAATGTTTTCAACATAAAGATGACGAAGAGAAGAAATTTTGCTGAAAAGAATTTATATCACATCAAAACAGAGACGAATGGTCACCTAGGACAACTTTTATAACATTTGATCCACAACCATGGACATAGCTTGTTGGGAAACTGGTAAAAACATGAAATTATGATGACAAAACGTTGTAAATGTAATTTGTTTACCCACGGTACCATTTTATGAATGAGCTGGAGCTCATTTAAACGTGAGCGTCAACCTCGTTCCCAGGGTCTCTCATCTTCCCGCCCTCCTCTCTCGCTCAGGGAGGGCGAGAAGATGAGAGACCCTGGGAACGAGGTTGCGTGACCGTGCATTCCAGATCGAATTGGAATTTAGAAATTTGGAAAACCAGAGTACTCGGCGAAAATCTCTCGGAGCAAGGACAAGAACCAAACAGCAAACTTAACCCACATATGAGGCCAGGTCCGGAAATCGAACCCGGGCCACATTGGTGGGAGGAATAAAAATCAGTTTCAATTTTATCCAGCTGTGCTTCATAGAGTACAAATAACGCCCAAAACGAGTACAAATATCACACGGTGTTTGTACTCCAGATAACCCGTTAGAAATTTGCCCGCACATACATAAAAATCTCTTATTAGACTTTTTTGTGTAGTATCGCTGAAAAATTTTACTTTTTTTTTGCATTTTGACTCGGCCTACGGGCTCGTCAAAATACGGCACAAAAAGTCTCAGTGATACTAAACAACAAAACAACTAATAAGGTAAATGTACCCTTGTTCCTCCTTTCAATGTTGGAAAACGGTAAAATAGACTCGGGTGGCAGATGAATGTTAATTGTCAACATTGCATGAGGGTGAGGAGGCCAATGGACAAAATCACAATTGGAGTCTGACTGTTACTACTACTACTACTTTTGGGCTCTGCTAACAACCGTGAAGTTTTATTTTTATCGCTACTTGTATACATACTACTGTAAAATATACCTGCAAACTTGCTCACATATGGCGACAGTCTCTGTTCCATCCTCTGACTTGCCTTCATGAACCAAATGAATCGTAATCACGCTCTTGAAGCACGCAAATGTTAAATTGTAGTTGTCTTTCTTGCCAATGAAAAACCTGGCTGCATTTGCGAAAAGCTTGGGAGGTCTGGCAGAAAGCTCGTGAGATGCGTACTGACCAAACAACACAAGAAATCTTGAAAACAAGCCATAAGGGACATATCCAGTGTGGAATTTGATGTAAATTGCTCCAACCGATCCCTGACCAATTAATCCAGATATTTCCTCATCTGGCTTAGCTGTCAACATTGATGGAACAAGATAGACGACTTTGCCACTTTGGACAACCCAGCGGCAAATCAAGTTAGATTTTTCCATGATGGAAATGAGTGAGTCTTGCGAAAGCTCAAGGCTAAGGCTTTGACAAGCATAGTTAATAAGCTCTTCTGACACCATGCCATCTTTAGCAAGAATTCGGCGATGTTCACGGATTCGCATAGGTTCTTTCTTGTGGGGTACAACTGCTATGATTTGACAAAATACGTTGATTAACCACTGTGGGTCCAGGATGACCACACTGTTAGAATGACTGGACTCCTGGAAATAAAGAACTGCACCACAATCGCACAAGAAATGCAACAGCTCTTCACTGTCTTCTTCTACTTCAAACTGACAAATTTTGTTAGCAATCGCCTTAAATTCTGTTTTAGTGATGTGCTTCAATCCACTACTGGCTAAGCGATGGAGTACTTTCTCAACTCGAAGCCACTGCAGGGGAATTTCCCGCTTTGTGTGAGGTAATGTTGATGCCACAGAAAGAATTTTCTTCCTCAGCCTTTGAACATTTAGATCCTCATGTTGAAATGGCTGGCCAGCTCGAGTGTTGTCAACAACAAACTTCTCTTCAACAATATGAGATGAAAATGCCTTTCCTTCAAAGCTGTTCAAGATGACATTCATGATGTCCCATGGATCTCCGGCTACTTTGTCGGCATGAGTTCCAACTAAGATGACGGGAGGTTGAGAAATGCCGGAGGCTTCCACACTGCTGGGATCCTTAAATGAATGAACCAAATCCATCCATCTCATCAGATGATCAAGACTTGATTCGCCCCTGTTTGACATCTCGGCGGGTTGGTGAGACTGTTTCATAGGAGTCTCTGCTCTCTGGAACAGGTCTTTGCTCAGGTCAGATATGAGTAAATACACAGCCTCCCACGACATGAAGATAGGATGAATGGCATGATAGAGCGATTGGCCTGCAAAGTCCCAGATCACTGGCCATATTTCATCAACGACACTGGATTGGTGGTCTTGTAAGAGGATACCTTCTACTAGGCTGATGATCTCCTGTGGCAGATTACCAAAAGACTCAGACTCACTGGTGAAAACTTCGTCTTGAAGAAGTGGTGAAGAAGGCGCTATTAAAAGACTTCTTTCATCCATTGCTAGAGACAAGGAGAAATTAATGTAGGTGGCAAACAAGTTAAAAGTAATTTCATAAAATCTAAGGAGAGGCTCTGTGGGACTTACAGTTACACATACGTGTACCGAGTAACGTGCAACTTATTATAATACCAGGATGCCTCTTTACCTGGTCATTCCGTACTCTAAAGGTTTGATTCTTCATTTTAAATAAATGTGATATTTACCTTCCTTGCGTTGGGACGGTGGGGAGTCTTGAGAGTATCTTATCCCATTGGATTGAGCACTGGTTTGAGAATGAAGCTTTTCTAGATCGACATAAGATCCAGAGCTTTCTACTCCATTAGTTTGACACTTCTTCCCTGTAGGGCATTCCTCAAGCAGACCAGAAGCAGTGGATTTGGTGGGCGAATCGTCTTGCAGCTCATCTGAACCCCCTGACAGCTGCCTGGCCACCAGCTGAGCACTCTTGTGATCAAACACAGTGGTGGGTTCATCAGACTGGGAAACTGGCTTCCAAGGCTGAATTCCAACCCTTAACAATGGGGGATCCATCTGCACTCCAGCTGTGCTGGCTTCATCTTTGTTGAACTTGTCACCCTTGAGGGATCTCTTAACACTTGTCTTGCCTGCATGGTCCTGTCCAATCAACATAACTCGCACACGGATGTCGCATGTTTTACCATGCTCTAATGCTCGTCTGTAGGCTGCTTTGGCTTTGCTGCCTCTTGCCAAAATGGCTGGTGGAATAACACCTGGGTAAAGAACAATACTGAATGAGTGAGTTCCTAGCTTTATTACATACTGACTGCCGTTTGTTTGACAATATAACTACTCCTGAACACTTGCATTAAGTCATTTGTTTGCTTGTTTGTTCAATTAATCATTGCTTTTACAAGTAAATACAGCTGCTCAAGTAGCAGTGAAGTTCAAAGTAATTGTAAGGTGGACATTTGGAAGAAGGATGTCTGTGAAGTAACACAAGACACAGCGCCAAATTTAATTGGATACCATGTAGTCTGATTATGCTGGCTAATGACATGTTATTTCTGTATTTACCTCTCTGTTCTTTGTCAAACTTCACAGGTTTAGTCAGTTGTGTTTTCAGAGAACCACGCTGGTGTTTGTAATACTGGAAGGGAAATAGCAATGAGTATTTTTATAGTCATAGTACACTCAACAAGATTACTTTATTCTGATTGGACGAGAGCAGTGCAATTAATCCCAAATTGTACTCCGCAGAGTTTGTATTGTTTCTATAGCAACAAGGGCAAGCGAGGCAAATTTGAAATGGTGAGACAAAATGGCCGACAGTCATTTTGCTTTCTCTGACGAGAACGAGCTTCAAAACCTTTAAGAAACAGCAACCAACAAAAATACAAAGAAAAGCACACAAACCTGGATAAATGAATGGAACAGCTTCGTCTCCTTCGTAGCCGTTATTAGGGTCGTCACGCAATGCTCCTCCCCACTAACGGCTGCTTAAACCCGAACCACATTCCTTTCCGCGGATTAGCCAGTCACAAGTTGGCTCACATATTCCTGAGTCAGTCACGCCAAGACAAATTGTCCAATCACAACTCGAGTTTTATTGGCGACCCATTCATGATGAGCCGCGCTTTCCCACAAACTAATTAGATTGAATGATGGTTGGTAAGTTCAATTTCCTGTTTTATTTGGCATTTGGTCTGGTGCGTGTTTATAGTGGGGTTGTTTACGCTGTCTTCTGGTGAATCGTATTGCTCTAAAAACTGCTCAATTCACACAGTTTTAGAAAATAAAAGTCCTCTGATACTTCTGTTGAAGACATGACTAAACATCGACCTCGAAAACGGACAAATGAAACTCCTAATAGTGTTTCCGCTTTTCGTGACATTTCGTTGCGATTTAGATTCCTTGTCGTCTTTCTTATCCGTCTTATCTGGTTGTAGAAGTCGCTTTGTCCTGGGTTTTTCTCTTGTATTGAATACCTCTTCAATTTCTTTCTTTAGTTGTTTCATAAAATCTGATGCTCGATGAATTTTTATCAATATATATCGCTAGCATTTGACGCAAGCTCTACAGACGACAGCGAAGATCGAATTATTTCAGCAATGGCGAGAACTTCGAGTGAACTTTTCCCAAATTTAAAAATTTTGTTATTCTTTAGAAGGCAACGAACAATTGAAGTACCTGGAGCTGTTGTTGACTATTTTTCTCGGAGTTTATATATCCACAGGAAATCTCTGAGATCTCGCGAAGGAGCCATTAAATTCATGAAAACTGGCGCTTCATTGACAAACTATTACTGATACGTGACTGGTTTTAGCGATAATAATAAGTAACGTGCGATTGGTGTAGTTTGAAATTATCACTCAAAGTCTAAACAAAGGGAAAGGAATGTGGTTCAGGTTTCAGCAGCCGTCAGTGGGGAGGAGCATTGCGTGACGACCCTAATAACAGCTGCGAAGGAGACTAGAAACAGCTGGGCTGAAGAGCACAAATTTAACCCTAATCTTGGAGAATATTCGGCGGAAGACCTCGACAAAATTCTTCAGCGATATTATGCGATATTATGCGGTCTGTTTTCTTTTAATTTTGTTGAATGTACTATAAACAAAAAATCGCATGACCTTCTCGTACAATTCGTGATTGATAGGTACTTGTGATGTTTTTAAAGTTATTTTATTTATTTATTTATTAAAATTTATGGCATACAAGCCAAAGGATGAAATGCAAAAGAGACAAGACCCCATATTAAAGCAGATCACAAATGGTACTAAAATAAAAATGATGCAAATCAGAATTATAGTAATAGTAAATAACGTACAAAAAATATATTAATCCATAAAAAACTTTTTGACTAAAGCTTTTACAAGAATTTACACTAGTTGCTTCACGAATGGAAGGGAGTTCCATGTTCCCACAACTCTATGAAAGTAAGTATACTTGAGGACATTCGTTCTTGCATATCTTGTCTTAAGGTAATTCAATAGTTTTGCACTGCGCATAACAAAATGGTGGCCAAAAAGGAGTTTCTGCAGAAAGATCATTAAATGGGGTCGATTGAAGAGTAAACGTTAATGAAAATGTCGGTAGGCAAGTTTTCTGGCCAAGATGAGTCTTGATGTCTCAAAATTTGTATAACGTATAAAGTGGTAGTGTTAGTTGTTGAGTTCGACTTACCGAGGATGGCTGTTAAACTTATAATGAACCACTACATTGGCATTTAAGCTCCTACTCTATCATATAACGTCCGAATTGCCGTATTTCAATGAAAATTCTTAAAAATATTTTCTTCGATGCTGTCTTCCACCTTTCAAGAGTCTTAAAACCATATGACAGTTTGAAAACTCGCCCCAGTCTTCGCTCCAAATTCAGAAAAATGCAGGTCGTGCGCACATTCTGCGGCTCTAACGTGATAACGAGTACGGTGACCCCCATATTTTATTTCATGATTTTAATGATTATAGTGTTTTCTTTCAATAAGAAAAAAATTGCCAGAAATCTATGGCCAGTTTTCTGGAAATTGAATTAAATTGCATGGATTCAGCTATAAAGGGCCGAACAGGGCATATGAAAAATAAGTCTATTTTGGAGCGTAAAGTAAAAACAAATGTGTTCAAAGACATTGTTTTGGTACATTGGTGAATACACAATAGCCAAGTCAAACGTTGTGAGATGCTGCAGACTTTAAGGAAAATATGGACTATTGCCAGAGAAGCGTAAATAGCCATATTCGTCAGCACTGTCACGTGGAAACGAGCACGGTGACCCCCACTTTTTATTACATTTTTATAATTTTCTTGACTTGTTGCAAACATGTGCCAAGTTTCAACGGAAATCTATGACAGGTTCTTTTACCAGGGAATTACCAATAGTTAAGAGTTAACTTATCATTATGTCTAAACGAATAGTGATCCGTTTCCTTATAGATATCTACATATTAAGGTTTAACATCAATGTCAATTATTACTTGAAGAGCCTTATATAACAATCGTGCAATCTCAAATTGCACTCGCCTAAAGGCTCGCGCAATTTTGAGAACTTTCAAAATATCACTCGTACCTATTAATCACGAATTGTACTCAACGTCGTGCGATTTCCTATAATGATACTCAAGGTAAAAAACTCTAATGAATACTTTATATGTACCATTTCCCTCCCTCTCTCGTCTGCTTGGGTCCTTCTCTCACACACTCCATCCATCTTTCTCTCCCAGCTTATATTATCAGTTTACTTTTCCTGGATCACCTTGACATCCCTTTCTTGCCACTGTTTGGGTTTTGCCTAAGATAAATATTATGTACTTCTTGCCCCATAAACTTCAATGCTCACCTCAACCAAATCAGACAAGCTGCCAAATTGCTGCTTGTTATCAACAGAGAAAGAGTTTTTCTTGTTGAGCACTCTATAGTGATATGACTTGCCTTTGTACCTGTAGATACAGCAATACAATCAGCAAAAGGTGTTCAAAATTGCACGAGACCTGTAGCAGTAGCAGCTTAAAGGATATAATTTGGTTTTATCAACTGGGTTGATAATGTCAATTGGCCACCGTAAAGAGATTCAAGAGCTGACGTTTCGAGCGTTAGCCCTTCGTCGGAGCGAATCCAAGGACCCTAGTCAGTTGGACCCTAGTCAGTTGCGCCTTTGTGTTTGTTGAATTTTTCGGTTTTCTATTTCATGCTGAGCGCGTCTAAACGAAAGAATTTGCCGTGAAACTGCTAAGGATAATTTAACAGATGCAATAAGATTTCGCGTCACAAAGCAATTTTCATAAATTTTATGGCATTGAAAATGGTGGAGGCTGACTTGAGTCCTTTAGTGGTGATTCCAGGATATTTTAGAACATTGGGCCAGTTAGGCTACGTGTGAAGTAAGAATTCAAATTAATCAAGTGGGAGAAATCCGGTATCTGAGACTTCCCCTAAAAGTTTTTCCTCTCAAGATACATGCCATGATGTTAACTCACCAGACATAAAGAACGTAATCTCCTGGATACGTGATGCTCTCTCTGACGAGGAACATTCCATCTGTAGCATCACCGAGCTCCTTGACTATAGACTCGATATCACCGGCTGACATTTTACCAACGTACCAACTGAATAAAAAAAAGAGATTGTGCATCATCATCGTATTAAGTTTGACAATGTGCTGCTATACAAACCAATCCAGCTTAAATTCAAACAAATAAGAAGGGAAGAGATGATAAAGTACTTGTAGCTCCACTCACTAGAAGTATGATTATCAGTTCTAAACTTTTGTCATAGACAGGAATCATTTTAATCCCCTTGTTGATATGCATTATGTTACTACTGAATGCTGCTGTTCATTTAGAATTTAATTCCAATTGAAAATAGTTAAGAAAAAATAATACTATACGAGTGCTGTAATTTCAAACACCAAAATTATATTGAAAGTAAAAGCTGTTTATCTTAGAAATACTCAAGATTTTTCTAAATTGATAACAAAAATGAACAAACTTACATATAAGTTTGACATAAAATGTCTGACAGAAAACATGTACAATTCATGTGACGCTGTAATGCAATTATCACACTTACTCTTCATTCCAGGGATGAACTTGAACAAAGATTGTTGTGTTGTCCATGACATGATAGTCACCAAGAAGAAAAGTATTCATGACTAGTGGTTTGCCATCCAGTTGTAATAACTGACAATCTACAGGCACTCCACTCAATTCCTCTATCTGCTCTTTGAGGGTATGGACTTGATTAAGAGGACTTGTGAGAAGAGAGAATGTCTTTGGCCCCATTATCACACGAAGCTGGATTTCTGAAGATGCACTTGTTTGAAGTCGAGCTCTTGGCAATGTGTTGTCTGTGAATAAAGCAAAACACCAAAAGGTTATTTAATGAATAAACTGATGTTCTATAAGCAAACCTTGATAATGTTATTGCAATATGGCCTTTACAGTGTATAGATATGCTGCTAGAGATCAAGTTGTGTTGGAACATCATGGATCCACATTCATTTTTTCTCTAAGTTGTCAGCCGGGCAACAATGCCAGATGACATAGGTAGCAGAACAACATGTACTTTGGAAATCAACTTTTTTGCTTTGCATGATCAGTTTTATAGGTTGCTACCACATCTCCACTTTACTCTCCAAGCCACTTTAGTTTGCAATCGCTATAACTTCTTTTAAATGCATCAAAACTCTCTCAGATTTATATCAAAGACAGTTAATTTACTTACCTCTAAAATGTACAAAGGTTGGCAACATTTCTCAAGTATTAATAAAGAAATTATGCAACTTTTCGCAAAGCAATTAAGTCTGACCACCTACATGTACTCCAGTTTCCAGCCATCAACATAAAACACATTTTTTGTAACCCATTGATTTAAACTGATTTGTCAGCCCCTTGGATAAGACAAAGTAAGTTTCAATACAAGTTATTCGGTTGTTCTTTCTCAACTGCCATTTTATGGAACAATCAAATTATGTGTGCCTTCAATGACCCATTAGCATTATAATTTTCTGGTTACAAGATCAAATTCTATCCCATCATCCTCAGTGTAGGGATCCCATGAGATTGCACCACCCAATCCCAGAAGTCAATGCACGTCCTGGGATTGGATGGCGCAATCTCATGTGATCCCTTTACACTTCGTGATGCTGTGACAGAATTTAAATCAAACTTCAACCTACAGGTAAGTCTTGTTTAATCTTCTAATCAACAGCTCCGAATACAGGGATGTAGCTAAGAAATTACAAAGCCGGCTCACAAACAAGCTCAGCTGGCTTTTAAGCTGGTGATAAGCTCTCTTTCAGCCGGTGAAATTAGCGGTAGCCAGCCCTTAGCTACATCCCTGTGAATAAATACAAATTCATTGTACTTTATCATGCTACGCCCTGCTCGAGCTGTCTTGTTTGCTGCTACCCTTAAAAAAGTTCTTTCAAATATTTTCTATGAAACGAGCTAGTCTATCTGTTTGTGTGCGGCAGCTTTGATGTGGAATGGAAAGCACCAAAATTAGTCGCTTATCAATAACTCAACTACACAGAACTTGCCATTCCTCAGTTGTTTTTTATCCAAAACCTTGCCAAAACCATCAATTGGTAGCTGAAATGTTTGTTTTTTATGGCAGAATGTTTAGGCGGATGAAAATTCAAATCCCCGAGAAAATACCTGATGCAATATTTTTTTGGCCGGAAACTGGGTAACACACTGTAATCAGTTGTTTTTATTTATATTCCCATAAAAAAAACAGTAGAATTGACAGCTGGCCCTGAATCATTGATGTTAGTGCATGGACTGTGTAGTGATGGAATTTTTGGAATTCTTTTAATTATTACCTTCTCCTGTATGCGATGAGGAGTCATCAGCATTGCTGTTAGTAAACTCACACCTACTAACAGGTTCTGTCAGTCTGATTGGCAAATGTCCAGTGTTGGTCTGGTAAAACTATTAAACAAAAAGAAAATACACCAAGACAACTCCATGAGAAACAAAATAGCTCATGTACATGTTAAGTATACGCTCAACTCCTGACCAGGCATTAGCTTAGCCTACAGTATTTCTACTCCCTCTGTATCATGGCATACTAAGCTATCACAGGGTCACCTTGGAACCCACTTATTAACCTCTTCCCTCATAATATTGAATACTAAAGAATCACTGGTGCCTGTAATCTGATAGTCATAATAAGAAACAAGTGACAGTTAATTGACTGACTCACTGACTCACTGATTGATCAATTGACTTTGTCAACTATATTGCAACAATTCACAGTGAACAACACTATAAATTGTATGATTATGTTGTGGTTCAATTTTACCCTTGGTACATTTGGGTATTTTCCTCTGTTCTTGCGCATGTGTGACAATAAATGATCTTATGAAATATAAAATGATCTAATGAATTTAAAATGATGAATAAACATCCAATTATGCCAAGGGTAAAGTTGAACTACAACATATCCATGCATTGTTTAAAGGGGCACTGTCACGGGGGATTTTGCGGTTTTGAGTTCAATTCTGCAAAAATCATTGTCTTGTGCCTGTTATTATGCATAAAATGCTCCTGAAGAATTCGCATGAAGAATGCAAACCATAATATTCTTTAGTGACTTTTTCATTGCACAGCTTGGAAACTTGAACAAATTGAACAAACTAATTTTTTCAAGGTTCAATCCACTTCCATCTTCGTCATTCGTAAGAGCATACAAAAGTCAAGTTTCAAGGTAGTACTATCATCTTTGACAACAAAACTGTCTATGCATTGATGCATTGACAGCTTTTTAAAGTGATGCTACAATTCTTGGCTTGCATGTGACGTCATGAAAATCTAAAATCCAAAATGAAAGAGCCACCAAAGTTTTTATTATTGTCAGGCAGAAGTGGTGCCAATTTTATATCTGTTTACAATTTTTCAGCTCAACAGCATGCTTCATTTGGAAACCAGCGCATTTTGAATTTCAGAATTATGGCGGTGCGTGACATAAACTTATGATCGCATTTGTCAAAAAATATATCATTATCTCTGGATTTTTAGCCACTTGAGAAGTAAAAGCATTAGGAAAAGGGTTTATGTAAATGTTTGTATGTTCAGTACAGATAATCAGTTGCTTAGATAACCAAAGTAAGTTCCAGCTGTTTGCACCATTTCCCAGCTGCCATATTGGTGTACCAAAGTTGTACACCAACATGGCGGCTCCATACTGGGCT
This sequence comes from Blastomussa wellsi, assembly GCA_947652115.1. Lineage (NCBI taxonomy): Eukaryota > Metazoa > Cnidaria > Anthozoa > Scleractinia > Plerogyridae > Blastomussa > Blastomussa wellsi. Next base: position 9,494,462 of record OX393564.1, on the reverse strand, counting down.
CTATAAATTTGTGCGCAACATTTCGACGAATTCCTGAAGTTTAGAATCACATACGGACCTAATACTTGGAGAGGTGACTTCGTTAATTATCTTCTATAATATCGCAATTTCTTGACTTCATCCACCAAATGGTTTCGATTTAATTTTCTATTGCGTGACAGTGCAAACCAAGAATAGCATGACAATGCATCTCGTATCATGTGTAGCAGACAAATGGCATTCAGTGTGTGAGAATAACTGTACTACATGCTCTGTGCATTACTTTGTACAAACACTAGTATCTTAAGAATAAATAAAAGATTGTCTATTACCGTCACCATCTCACTGATGCTGTCAAAAAACTCCCGCTCATTGAGAGTAAACATCATATTCCTTTTACAAAACACTCTGTAATGCTTGCTTTTACCTTCATCACTATATAAAACAGATTTAAAATCAACCTACTAATAATCAGTCATCATTTGTGAATTGTATACGTTATCTTTAAAAAGAAAACACAAGGTCCTTGTTTTTATTTACCAACTGCCAGAGAGATCAAGCACAAAGGCCCAGACTGAGTTAGCTTCATTTTGGGCACAATAAAAGAAAGGGGAATGACTTCTTGTGCCATCAAGCTGAGCAAGAATGGTCATGACAAATTTTAACTCTGATAACTTGCTTTTAATAAGTAATTTCTTAGAGATTGATTTTGAGATAAAAATTAGGGATAAAAAGACAACATTTCGACCTCTCCGAGGTTATAAATTTTTGAAATTAGCATAAATATGTTAAAAAACATATTTATGCTAATTTAGAAAATTAGCATAAACATATTTATGACAATTTAGAAAATTTTTACTCACTTGAAAATGACCTCGGAGAGATCGAAATGTCGTGCCTTTTTATCGCTAATTTTTATCTCAAAAACTTGCTTTTAGTTGCAGTTTTATTATTTGCGTCAATTTTTATTTAAATGAACTTTATTTAATGTAGTATTTTAATTCATATCTTCAATATTTTTTAAAAATTAGACATGTATATAAATTATTGTAATGTGTATTTGATCATTTTATAGAATATGTGCAGTACAAGTTTACAATTAAATTATTATTATTATCATTATAGTAAGCAAGTATAAAAATAATCAGACAAACTTACCAAACAAAGAGAACATAGTCACCAGGAAAGTTCACACTCTCTTTGATAAGGAATTGTCCATCAGCAGCAGTAGACATGAGCTGTTCAGCTTGATCGCGAGTTATTTTTCCATGGAACCAACTGTTAAAAATAAGCAAAAAAGAACACTGAAACAGTTACAATGCAGTATGTAGAAATCAGATGATTTCCAATTACATTAATTTTGTTGTCAAAAGCAAAGATTGTTAACTGGGACAAGCAAACCTGTGGAAATAAGGGGTACCAGAAACAACATTAATTAGAATGCATCAAGAGCAACCAGTCGATCCGCTGCCTTCAAGAGAACATGCTGTTCAGTGTGCAGAGGCAGGTAGGAGATTGTTCATGTGACCATGGAGACTTGACTGTCAAGGGGTAGAGTAATTTTTCCCCACTTTACTCCCCTAGAGGGATTTCTGTACTCTTCAGTAGAGGTCTAGGGTAGTGTTCCCCCACAACATCTTCCTTTCCTGGATTACAGTTGGATGTTGCATGTAGCAGAATACAAAAAGTTGCATGTTGAAAAATTGCTGTATCCAAATAGAGACGGTAAGACTGAGGAAGAGTTGAGAATAATTATAAAAGGTGTGCTCTGCATTGTTGAAAATGAAAACTTGAATGTAAAATACATGTAGTTCCTGTTCTGATCTCACGCAAAAGAAATTGCCAATGTTGCGTGCCGAAAGCATAATGTTAAATGTCAAAAATGAAAGGTACAATACAAAATCCAAAATTTTAAATCAAGAATGTAAAAAGTAGAATATAACATTGAATAATGTAACCCACGATACAAGAAGTAGCATGTTAAATATAAAAATCGAACTTTGGCGGGGATGGAACTCCATAGCCTCTCTTGTGGGAGGGTGTGACACGTATTCTCTGCACTGAAAATCTGTATGGGCAAAACAATATCTGTATTTCAGATTAAAAGTGAAAAAGTGTTTTACTGGGTCAAATTATCTTGCTCCTAACATTTTTTTTTGATAACACGAAAATTTTGGTCGGTTGGACTAATGCGGAGAAAAAAGGGATGGCCTTATTTTGGGGGAAAAATTGGCTCTTGATAATTCTTGTGCCAATGAAATAACTAAGTGGTAAGAATTTTTTCATTTTCTGAACATCATGATGGCGGCCGATTGTTCTCACAGAAAAATTGGGCCAAACTCTTAAATATCCAAAGAAAAAGCGAAAAAATAGCATTCTTTTTCTTTACATAAAATTTTATATCTGAAAAATAAATATATTAAATACATGTATGTTTTTCCAAAAAAAACATTTTTTAGTTTAAATAAATAAAAACGAAAGAAAAGCATAGTTAAAAAATAAAGAAACACTTTTTGGAAATGAAAAAAAAGTACAGTACAGTATGTTGCCCTAGTAAGTAGGTTGTAAAGTTTCATCGCCTGAAGCTGTTTGGATTCTTCATAATTTTGGAAAGAGTTTGTTGAGTTGGGTGCCCTATTTCTGGACAGGTCGCCCTTTTTCCGGACTGTCGTTACGAGATAAATACTCCGCTTTTCTTGGGAACATTCTTCTCCCTCGTGGCAAAATATATCTTATAAGAGTTGAATAAAGAAACTTTCATTTAAAAGAATACTTTTTGTCCAAAATCGAAAGCTTTTTCTTTCGATTATTTGGTGAAGAAGTCATCCATAGTTCGGAAACCACTCAAGCTGACATATTTGATTTGTATCATGGTAACACGAGTAAGACGAGGAAGAGGAGTGATTTTTTAGATTACTGGACTGGACTTGGAATGCATGGAAAACAACACACAAGTCTTTTTTCCAACTTCAGGTAAGTTGAAATTACGAAAGGGAGTTATAAAAATGTTTCAACAACTCGTCGATAACATTGTATTTAAAACAGAAACTAGTTTGCTATCGTTAGGTGTCCGTAAATAGCACACCTTACCAAGAATGCAAGTAAAGTATTTTGTGGTGAAGTTCAAAGATTACGAAACTGAAAACAGAAAATTCTTATATGCTTACAAACCTAGTCCTTTAAGCTTTACTTATGTCCAAAAAAAGGTTTAATCTGTATCGCATTTTGCTTGAACAGACAGCTTAACTGTAAATAGGTAATTCAACGTGCGCTAAAAATCACATTTAAGACAAAACAAATTTTACCTACCTCAACTGAAAACTTTAATGTTCCCGCCTAAACAGAGCGTGGCTTGGCCATGAAGGTATCAAACAAAAGCTGACTAGTCGATAAGTCTTCGGAACATATCAATAGGATTTTTGTTATTGTTTCAACATAATACGGAATCGTTAAGTCAAAGTGTCCGGAAATAGGGGTCTCCGGGAAATAGCGTAACATACTATATATATATTAATAAAAAAACACTAAGTAAAAAAACAAAAACAAAAACAAAGAATAAAATACCAATACCAAATACATTTGCATTCTAAAAAAATGCTGTGAGAACAACCGGCCATGAGAAGGCCGGTCATTCTTGTGCAAAATTGTAATTCAAAACAAAATGTTTGATGATGGCTGAGTGTTCTCATATAGCCCGTTATAACAATGATCAGTGTTCTTCTAACCAAAGATGGTGGAAAGGTCGATCCGAAGCAGTGACTGGGAGGACGATGAACAGCTTTAAGTCAGATCTAGTGTGCTGTGTTATGAAAAATCTCAGGTGAAAGGATTCTGGACTTCAATAGTTCATTGGCATTTTCTTGAAAATGCTTACAGTTTGGGAAAGCAGAACTTGAAGGCATCTCAGGAGCATAGTTTATACCCTAGTGTTAGCTACAGATAACGCATTCTATTCCATAATTACAGACCAAGGCTTAAAATAATTTGTTGGTTGTAGACATAATGCTCACCCCAGGCCATGGACTACCCTGACGGACTACCCAAAAACTTTAAAGGTAGTCCATTTTTGACTACCCTAAAATGGATCACCCATGAAATAGACTACCTTTAAAAACATTTAGAGAGTTTTTAGGGGTAGACCATTTTAAGGTAGTCCAATTGGGTAGTTCATTTGGATAGTCCATGGACTATTGTACGAGAACGACCGGTCTCCTCACAGCATTTTCAAAATTCAACTGTATTTGGTATTGAAATCAAAACTCTGATTTTATTCATTGTTTTTATTATTATTATTATTATTTACTGTTTTTTTTATATATATGCTCTAGTTAATTTTTTTCATTTCCGAAACATGTTTCTTCTATTATTCATGTTTATTCTATTATTTTCTTTCGCTTTTAATTATTTAAACCAAAAAAATAAATTTATTTTAAGGTGGCTCAATACCCTAAGGGAATGTATGAGAATCAGCAGTTTATCTTAAAACTAGAGGGTGGGGGTAGGTTATATAAAGGCTCTGTTTTCTGCAAATGTTTTGGTTCTGGGTCTGACATGCATATTTAATGTGTGATGACAGCGGGTAACATGACCATACTCAGCTTATTTGAATTCGACTTCTGCTCAGCAGAATCGTGTGAAGAATGAATGTAATTTGGGGCAAAAATTGCCCCAAATTTCATTGTTTTGGGACATTTGCTGGTGCCGGAGCTCATCATCAAGGGCTGAGATGGCTTAAACCTTGCCAATTCCAAAGAACTGTTTATTGGCACTGTGAATGTGACAAACTTCGACCATATGCTCGATGGCAGCTACTGGCAGTTTGTTCTTCATGGACAAGGGGCCATGAAGCAAATGAACCTTGTCTCACCCAACCTCGTTCCCAGGGTCTCTCTCTTCCCGCCCCCTGGAGCGAGAGAGAAAGACCCTGGCACAGGCTAGTCACGTGTCTCCCAGAATCTGGGAGATGACAAAAAAATCGTTAGAGGGAGCGGCCGCTCAGTATGAATTTTGTATATACTGAGACTACAGGTGCGCGGAAAGTGTTGCCACCAAAAGAAACACAGTACGGCAAAATTGTTTCCATTGGTAATCTGTTGTAAACGCCAAAAAATTTAATACATTGTCTGATAGCAGATATCCGTGATTAGGTCGTATATTTCCTCGATGGACATTTTAAAAAATTCTTCAGAAAGGAGGAAGGCTTATCAGGAATTGCGAAAACCGCGATCAAGGTTGTGCAGAAGGTCTTGACCTCGCAATGGCCACATCTACCATTTCTACCTCATGAAAGACAATTCAAATAATTTCAAAGCAATCGGGGCCATGATCACCGAAGTCAATGTTGCTTTGAAAGGAGCGAAAGGTCGAAAAGATCTCACCATCTCAGAAGAGCGCGGCGAGCGATGACAGAAATAGGAAGAGTCTTCCTTGTCTGACTTTTGCTGCCGCTGCCGATGAACAACGTGTTTGGTGTCCAATGTTCAACAGAAAATGAAGGTTAGGAAAGGAAATATGTTTATATTGCCACAGTATTCGTTCGTCCACTCTGCTCGTTATACAATTTTTGTCTTCATGATATGTTGTTTACAAAATTATGCACCTCATCTGACATTTTACATTCAGTTGTTATCTATCGCGTCGCGTAAATATTCCGTTTAGACGTATATTGTTGTTTGGAAAAAGTCTGTTCCTTGTTTCCTACATTTAATAGTGAACCGGCCATTGGCAAAACAACTAGTGACACTCGTTGGTGAATGGTTATCGAAGAAGATAGTCATATTTCTATTTTGTATGTCTTTCTGCGAGGGGTTTGCATATTTGCTGCCGGAAATTGAGTTTCAAATTCGCTTTTTTCTCCACGTTTATAAGTATAGTTGCACTGAAATTTCATTCATTGGGCCTTCTGATCTGATCTACGATTAGAGCATCGAAAAATGACGGGATTCACATATATGGCACTGTTCAGAGGCGATCACAGTCAATTATGTCGAGTATTAAACAGCAAAGGAAGAAGACAAAATATGATTGACTTGAAGTATGCTGTTGGTTGTACATAACATCCCAGCCACATAAATTGACTCAAGACAATCACTTGCTAAACCTTTAGATCACATGCGAAACCCTCGCTTTGAAATAACGCACTAAATTTCCTGACATTAGAGGACCCCTCCCTAGAGTTCTCAATTGTCCAAGAGACACGTGACCAGCCTGTCCCAGGGTCTTTCTCTCTCGCCCCCGGGGGCGGGAAGAGAGAGACCCTGGGAACGAAGTTGTGTCTCACCAGGCTTCAACTGGCAAATATGGAAGTTTCAATCAATGATGGAAGTGGCTGGAAAACTTTTAGTATATTATTGAAGCCTGGTGACTGTATAAAAAAAATTACATTGGTTGTAGGTAGGTCTTTCCCGCTCAAGGAGAAGTCAAATTTCCCAGGATGCAATGCGGTCAGATTCCTGCTGGTTGCTGCTTGGTTGAGGTTGCTTTCTAAAAAGGAACTACTTGGGCTTGTGTTTGACTTTTTTGGCCGAACTTTGTATTTGAGTTGAAAGCAGAAGAGTTGTTTTGTAATGCTTACCCTGTGATTAAATGACTGAGTCATTGAAAGACGTGTTCACACTGTTTGCTTGTGAGGTAAGAGTTGCATGAAATCCTTGCATTGTTTTGGAGCTGGTATGCTGTTTTTCTGCAATCTCCATTCTCTAACTATGTATTCTTAGAAAAAGCATGGTGCTACCATCTATTTTCCTCTGTTGTTTCAATGCAAAACAAATAATTATGCAGCACGATTTCTTATAGAAATGATAGAACCTAGCCTTAGGAATTTTTTTCTCAACCCTATGCAGTTTTGATGTTCACACTTGCACGGAAGAGGTAAATGGTAACATTTCTATTTTTCCATGCTTTTAACTTTTCCAGGCCTCTGGGGCTGAGACTGAAGGTTGATAAACACTCTGGGCAATGAAGCAAGATAATGCTTATCTGGCAAATTCTTTTGCCACAACATGGAAAACACTGGTGCTGGGTATTTGCCAGAATGGCCTGTTTTTGCAATTTGCAACTTTTCAGATTTTTCTCTCTGCAAGTATTGAATGCCAGCCAACCATTTTTGGTTCATTGCATAGAGCACTGTAAACATGATTTTTAAAAAATAGTTTCTTTTCTGAATGAATTGGTGTTTTTTTTCTCAATTATTGTTATAAGAAAAGCACCCTCTGGGGCACTTTACCAAAGCTTGTACCGTTTCCATGGCAACAAGAGACCCAAATTTCATTGTGTTTGTCATCATTCATGGCAACAAATTGCATGATGGTGGTCTCTTCTGATTAAGTTTGATTCTGAGCAAAAGTTGTATGTTGGGTATTGAGCCACCTTAAAACATATGTAATATATCCCTTTTATTTTTTCAGATATAAAATTTGTGCACCCCTCGACCGATATATCAACCGAGATGTGTCGGTCGACGTATCGACTGACATATCGGTCGAGTATCGACCGATGTATCAGTCGATATGTCAACCGAGTGGCTGTCCGATTGTCGGCCAACATGTTGATCGATAGGTTACCGACATTCCGCCGATACTTCACTGCTACTTGTCTTTTGGTGACTATAGCTTGCGTCGCAGACGTAATTTAACCTAGGTTAGTATCACTGATATATCAGTTGAAGGGGTGCATAAAATACACATGATCCAAATTTTATTCAAAGAAAAAAATGGTTATTTCTTCGCTTTTTCTTTGGATATTTAAGAATTTGGCCCAATTTTTCTGTGAGAACAATGGACCACCATACATCATGGCTCTTTGGCCACCTAAAGAAAATAAATCACTTTTCTCATGAACAAAGTCACCTGTCGATAAATTTGCATTCAGCAGGTCACGTACCATGCAGACACACTGAACTTTATAATGAATATTTTAAACTTACTCTTCTTTCCATGGATGAATTTGCACGTACAAAACAGAACCATTGCTTATACCACACTCCTCCAAACTATTAAATAATGCCGCTAAACCCTTATTCACAAACCGCGACATGTCAACCAGCCGCAGAAACAAGCCCTCTGCTGGCAGATCAAGCAGTGTTGACAAGCTGCTTCTCAATCTATGGACGTTCGATAAATTCCCTCCTTCGGGAGTCACGGTGAAAACTTTTCCACTTCCCGTCACAGCATTCACATAAAAGGAAGTCGTTGACGTATCCTGCTTATAAGCCAAATTGATAAAGGTATTTGGCTTTATCAAGTCCCCCAGATAAATGCGGCAGTTATTTTCAATCTTTGCGCCACTTTGCGAATGGAGCGATTGTACAGCCAGTGGAAGTCCAGTCACTTGCGAGATCGTCTTCTTCAGGGTTTCGACGGTATCCAAAGGCTTCACCTCCACCGCAATCTTCTTTGCGTTTAATAAATTCAGGAAAATCTGCATGGCGAATCAAAGAATCTTGCAATTAACATGCACGCAAATCCCGACAGCAAACTTCGTTCTCATTCATTTCAGTGTTCATTTCAACTGATTTCAAGCACTCTTGTAGGCGTCTCCTTGTCGATTGCCTCTATTCTATTTTATTTGCAGTGACGGTCAAGCAAGAAAAAATAATCAATTACGAAGTTATTTTAGCTCGCACTTCCGTAAGTACAAAATTCCGTCAAATATAGTTGGCTGCACACAGCAACAACATCCAGGTTTTCCGCCATGTTTGTCATTAGCCTTTCCAATGACGTCATGTACTGGGCTACCTTCCACCATTCTCGTCCCAGAGTTGGTCAGCACCAAGAATCACGACCTCTGGCCTTAGTCCGCAAATCACGGACTCATTGTCGAATCTGACAATGCTGATTGGCTGAAAACTACAGAACGAGTACTCTGCGCATGCTCACAAGCTGGGGTGGCCAGAGGTCTCGATTCCTTGGTGCTGACCAAAAGGATCGCGGCCTCTGGGGACGAGAATGACCTTCCACATGCATCACATCCTTCCGCTGTGGACAAGATTGCGCTACTTGTCCTTACATTACTAACGGTCTAAAACACTACACTTTCTTTTCCACTGGCGAAGTCCGAAACATCAAATCACACATAACCTGCAACACCAAAAATTTAATCTACATGATTCAGTGTAACCGCTGTCATTTACAATACATAGCTGAAACTAAGCGACGTCTCAAAGACAGATTCAACGAACACAGACGCTCAGTCGACAAAACTAACATTAAATCCAAACCCAATACTGTTGCCGAACATTTTCTTTCTCATCCTAACCACTGTCACACTGACATGCAACTAATCCCACTTGAACTAATTCACTCCTCACGTGACTCAATCAGAAAAGCCAGAGAGTCCTTTTTAATAGATTTAGCGGGGACATTAGAGCCCCATGGACTGAATAGACGCGATGAATCTTAAAACTTGTAACTAACGAAGAAATGTTATATTTATATCAACTTATAATTCATGTTTGCTTTGTAGCTCTCAGTCTATTTTCATTTTTATTTTATATAGATGTTTCTATCTTTCTCTGGAATCATCTTGTAGACGTAATTCCGCCACTCCTATAAGTTTCGAAATACGTATTGCGACATCACCATAATATATTGAAATTTCATGTCAAAAAATTAGTAACATCTAAACCTGAAGAAGGCTGGTCTGGCCAGCCGAAATATTGCTCAAAATATATCACGTTGTTTCAGCATTGCAGAAGTCTTTGACTTATCATCGTTTATTAATTTTTCAAGTTTGGCTGATTAGATCTCCTGCGAGATCCAACGTTCAATCAAGCAGGATCTTCGCACACGGTTTTTGCAGTCTAGTCAGTTTGTTCCACATGCACATGGCGCGAAAAGTACTTCCGGTTGAACAGCTAATCGGATAGTCTCGATTTCCGACGCTCTGATCTCTCGAGTCCGGTCTTCGTTCCTACCCGAGAAGAGACGGCTAAACAGGGGCCATCCATGTCTGTGACGTATTTGAAAAAAAATAATTTATGCGTTCTCAGATGTCACCGGATGTGAAATTTCTCTTTAATATTTCGCTCCAAATGTACACACGCGCCGACTTAACTACAAGCTCTCAGAGTGAAAGCGAGCATGACCAAACCGGAAATGAGAAGCGAACGACTTTGAGAAAGTCTAACCCATTTATGTACAGTGTACCTCGTGAAAGGTGAAAAACCAGGCTCGATTACCAGCAACTTGTTCAACTTGTTCGAATGAATCACCGATACGCCAACAGGATGTCTTCTGTTGTAACGATCGCTGGTATCGACACGTCCAGAACCTGGAAAAGCTCCGAGAAGATACACAAACTATTCATCGTTCGTTGAAGGTAAAGTTTGGAGAAACGCAAAAGCAAGCGTGGCGTGCCTTCTGGTGCAGTGTTGGCACGCCGCTACGAAACAGATCAAGTAAGGGCCGCAGATCAAGTAAGGCCGCAAAAAGATGGCGGTGAACACCTGGTATGAAAGAAGTAGAAGAAGAAAAATAGGAGACGTCGATCAAAAACAGCTAACATATCTCAGGACACTGGAGAGCCTGTTCGCAGGCGAGCGCTATGCGAGGGAGACACATGTCCGTACAGATGCTAGCCCGGTTTTTGTTGGGGAATGCTTCGAAAACAGCGATCACGAAAGACCGGCCGGTATAACTATCCATCTGGGTTCTCCCAGCGAGGTGGGGGGGGGGGGGGGGGGGGTGAAAACAGGGAGCTTAAGCAAACCACGACGGCAACGTCAACGAGAACGTCGCAAAACAAAAGATTTAATTAGCAGTACAATAGCTCTGCACGTGCGTTCTAATTCTTCGTACATTTCTCTGCCGTCCTCTGCAAAACAACAACGTGAAATGACCAAATTCTGAGTGCTTTGGAGAACGTGAACCTCGACGGCTAAATTTCCGTTTTTCTGTTTGAAAATAAACGCCGTCTTTATATTTTCTACAAGAACTATGTTTGAAAGCGATAGATGCACCGAATACATCAAGGCAATTGCGAGATTCGTGCGTAAAATATCGTCCTAGCCGTCGCCATTGCTAATGCTCCCCAGTAATATGGGGCGTGAGTGGTACCCAGATTTCGTGAGCCCGCGATTACATTCATAAAATAATATGGACTTGGAAGGAAAAATATCTGCTTTAAAAGACTTCGCTTCTTTTGGATCAAGATCGAAAAATGGCTCGTCATCCTCGGCAAGTATTCAAAGCAGCCAAAGTTCTAATTCCTCCTCACAAAATGGTTGGGGAAACTGGTTCGCAAAAGGAGAAAAGGACCCAATTTTACCGTCATTGGTAGGCCATTTTTGTCTGCCGTTGAATTTATCAAAAAGCTTGTAAAGTTGTCGGCCTATGTTGAGGGTCTATTATAGGCCCTAGACCGCAAAACCGCTTTCGTTTTGTCTCAAAGACTGAAAATGCCCAAATATCAGAAAGAGGATCACTGATAACTGATTTTTGAACAGTACAGTATGTTGCCCTATTTCCGGACACTTTTTGCATAAACCGTAATATCTTACCTCAAAACAAAGCAAGCAGCCACAAGTTAACTTCCACGTCTAGTAAGCAGGTTGTAAAGTTTCATCGCCTGAAACTCTTTGGAGCCTTCGTAATTTTGGAAAGAGTTCGTCGAATTGGATGCCCTATTTCCGGACGATCGTTACGAGATAAATACCCCGCTTTTCTTGGAAACATTAGTCTCCCTTGTGGCAAAATATATCTTATAAAAGTTGAATAAAGAAACATTCATTTAAAAGATTACTTTTTGTTGTCCGAAATTGAAAGCTTTTTCTTTCGATTATTTAGCGAAGAAGTCATCAATGTTTTGAAACCGGCCAACAAGCCGCCATATTTGATTGTGTATCACGGCAAGACGAGGAAAACTGGCGACTGATTTATTAGTTACTGGACTGGACTTGGAAAACAACACTCAAGTATTTTTTTCCAAATAATTATTTCAGGTGAGTTGAAATTATGAAAGGGAGTTATAAAACGAGACTAGATTGCTATCGTTGGGTGTCCGGAAATAGGAACACCTCACCAAAAATGCAAATAAACTCTTTTGTGAACTGAAAACAGAAAATTGTTATATGCTGACAAACCTAGTCCTTTAAGCTTTACTTATGTCCTAAAAAGGTTTAATCTGTATCTTATTTTGCAAGAACAGACCGCATAACTGTACATGGTTAATTTGACGTGCGCTAAAACTCGCATTTAAGAAGAAACAAAATTTACCTACCTCGACTGAAAATGAATGTTCTCGCCTAAACGGAGCGTGGCTTGGCCACAAAGGTATCAAACGAAAGCTGACTAGTCAATAAGTCTTTGGAACATATCGATCGGATTTGTTTTATTGTTTAAACGAAATACGTAATCGTTAAGTCGAAGTGTCTGGAAATAGGGGTGTCCGGAAAATAGGGCAACATACTGTACTTCTGTTCTCAAAATCTTTCCGAATGTGATAGGGCAATAATCGTTTTTCTCCTCCCAAATACTGTATGATCTTAAGAAGAAAGAATATTGTTTGTGAGTCCATTCAGTAGCCTTAGGCCCCATTTATATGATCTCGGGTACCTGAGACAACCCCCGCCCCTGAGTTACCCTGTGCGAGCTAACTTTTCACTAAAATGTTGAAAAATTCTGCCAACCGTTTATATGATCCTACCTGAGTTGGCGAGTACTCAAGTAGGCGAGTTGTCTCGTCTTGGCAGTTAGGGTAACCATGGCAGGCCGGACAACTTTTTCTCATATAAACACTTTGGCTTGACTACCCGGGAAAAGTGTCGCGTACTGTCCGGATTTCAGGTTTTTAAGTAAAAAATTACACTAAAGAAATAGAATATAACCCGGCAAGGCCTCCAGTGATCGAATAAATGTAAGAAATTTAAAGTAAGAAGGATAACTAGCTAGTATAACTGGTGATTTGAAGAAAGGTTTATGGCACAAGCAGTAAAATGCAGTTAATGGAGCGTTATGTGCAAGTTAGTTGCTGTATTTAGCTATCTTACAATGCTCTCAATTGTTTTTGGCACCCACAGAGACCGGGTGAGATCCTTGAATGCTTTATTATCTCAAGTGGTGCACAAGATCGTCTAGACTTATCACAGCATGATCTACATCATGGCACTTTTCTATTGGTTACACCCATAGCCATGTCTAGCTATAAAAGTACTATGATTCAATTTAAAGCACTTCCCTTCATGACGGGCGTGCTACATTCAGTAAGCATAAATTGTTAAATAGGGGTCACCTCCTTTGGGATTGGCGGTTAAGTCTTTAGGTAGCGACTTCCCCCAAGCTTTGGGCATGGTTTTGCCTCTGTCATTTGTGCGCCTGTCAATAGTCTTGTCTGATCCAGTGCTGGCTTTCTCGGTACCAGGGAGATAAGTGAGGCTTTCATAGGTCATGTGTTCAAATTTGACCTGCCAATACTCTTTCCGTTTCCAGTGCAGGATAGTTCTGTAGTGCTGGTGATAAGTGAGGCTTTGAAAGATCAGCATACTTGCCAATACTCTTGTTCGGCCCTTCAGCCAGTTGCTGGGCGGACAAGTGAGGCTTAATGCTATTGTTATGTAATCTAGTTGACCTGCTGATACTCTTGGCTGATTCCAGTGCGGTAGTGCTGGAGATAAGTGACGCTTTTCAAAGTCACTCCCCATGTCGACCACAGGGATGTGTCCCTCCACATTAACGCCAAACGATGTGTGGTTTTCTCTATTCGTTGACGAATGCGTCACAGTAATAATGGGTTATAATAGTACATCAAAGCAAGCGGTCACGTAACAGGAACATTAATATTAAAATACTTTATGAATAATCAAACAGGGTCAACTTCAACTCAGTGGACAGGACAATTTTTTGTCGGTAAGGGTGTCTCAGGGGAAGGGTTGTCTTGGGGCCCCAAGACAATATAACTGAGGCGTAAGGGTCTCTTCATATTAGCCCGGTAACCGGGACAAATTCTGTTGTCTGTTCATATGGGAAATTTTAGCCCGGTCGACCGTGATGAAATATCAAAGAAACAATCAAAATAGTGGAACATTAACTTGTATTGTTGGTGGCTGTCATAGCTTTGTGGACTCTTGTAACTTTAATAATAATAAATAATAATAATAATGGTTTATTGACATTCCACAAAAGCCCCGACCCCCATCAATACATTTTTATATAAATGCTTGATAATTCACTGATTATTTTTGTTGTAGTCTCGAACACAGAGAATCCTAGGTTTTTTCCTGTTCCTCTTGTTGGGAATTTTCTGTTTTGTAATGGTAAGTTTTGTTTTAAACTCTAGTAGTGTAGCTGCTCTGGTAAGCTAGCCATTGTACTGCTCCTCTGGAATAGCTGAGTTGCTAATGAATTGCTTTTGGGGCTGGGTTGGGACATTGTTCTTGTTTGTTCTATTGTTCTCTTGGAGCTTTGGGAGCCTTTCATTTGAGAGCTGGCAAGAGATGCTATCCATGCAATCTTATATGGACCAGAACCAAAGAAGTTTCCAAACCACAATAACTAGCTGTAACTTTAATTCATTCAATTAAGTAGCTGTTAAGGTTGAATAATGTAATGACGTTTAACTTGAACATAATCAAAATTTCAATCATAGAACCCAACCAACTCTGGATTTATGAAAGTAGCACTTGATTACTTTTACTGCCGCTTAAACTGTTTGTTAGACGTAAATCAAAATTACCAAGGTTATGTGGTAAAACTGAACTATATGAAGGATAGTAAGAGTTGGTCTTATTTCTATAATAAAAAGCAATTATCAATGAAAATTTTGCGTGCAGAATTGAATTTCTGCTCTGATTGCAGGAAAATACTCACAATTAGTGATTCACTTTAGGCTGGCTTCATTGCACCTTTCATGCTGTTAAAAGCAAGGAAATTTGTTCTCCTGTACACAATGGGGAGTTTGTTTACAATCGGAAGGTACCTTGATATATTATTTAAAAAGATAGTAATGTACAGTGTACTTATACAAATACTTACTGATATGCCACACCTCTTTATGTACATGTGCAATTTCTGTTCCAAATCTGGAGCGCAGTTTATTTGCAAGAACCAAACAAACATAAAGAAACAAATTATACTGTTGCGCCAACTTGCGCGAAGTGACGTAGTACACGAGTAGCCTGAACGCCAATTTTTGCTCTCGATTTATCAAATTTTAAAAACTGGAATACATGTACATTTTGGTGGACAATCAATTGTTTGTGATGGCAAAACTTGGTTAAATTTCTTTATCACAATCAAACATAATGTTTGATTGATGAAGCGAAAGACTACGGCCACATGAGATGAAATTTGCTGTACAGCGACTAGCTCATTAACTTTCGCGACTCGCAACTCGATACTCAATACTTGATCCTCGAAATTTTCGAGGATTGAGGGACTGTCAACTTACCTTTGAGCGGTACTGTTGGTCATTTTAGAGATCATTTTAGGTCATTTTAGAGATCATTTTAGCTTATTTTAGGTCATTTTTGTTATCATATGAGATCATTTTAGGTCATTCCTTCTTTTAGTAACTATGTTATAATCATGTTAAGGAATATCCTGCAGTTTTGTAAGAGAAAGCTTGTTTTTGATCTGTAGATGTAATTTCTCTTCACTGAAGTTTACTTTTGTTCTGTTTTGTTTCAGTTTTTCATTACTCTGGGGTCCTGTCAATCATGTGAAGCATTTGTGCTCACTTGAAAGGCTTCCTTTTACTGCTGCATACTTTGGATCAATGTTTGCTACACTGTACATGGCTATGATTGTAAGCAGATTTAAATTGAACAAGTGGAATTCATTAAAATTTTATTATATTGTGTAGTTCAATTAAGGTGTTCAATGTTCCCTTTTCCAGGTAAAAAGCACAATATTAACAGCCATTTGTGCTGTAGCACAAATCCTTGCTCTAATATGGTGAGTTGTTAGTGGAATCAGGGCTCACTGGGAATTTAATAACAGAGAACAGAGATTACTGGCATCTATATAGCATGAAGCACAATAGCTGTACTTTACGTAGCATTACAAGTATGCAGGTTACGCCTTTGCTTGCATTGCAGGCCTAGTGAAATTGCCTAAGAATATAGGTAAGTGGTTGCAATAGCTTATGGGTCGCCATACTGGAGCTGGTCGACTATTGGAGTTTTCACAAGGAGAGCTTCCACCCCGGGGATTACTGCCTTTTTTGGACAATACAATTACGGATCACACAAGGAACAATGCCAAAAGGGGTAAAAATGATACCCTATTTAGGGACCGAGAACCTCGAAAAACCATACCCTCTCCCGGCTGCGGCACATACCGATATATGGGAGTACCCCCACTTTATTATCACATAAAAATTCAATTTGTGTTGCTCTCAACGGCAAGAAAAAATTGTACAGGTTTCATAACCTCAAATACACAATCGTGTGCCAATAATATACTCTGCTGTCTTCTTTCAAATGTGTTATGTTGGCAGTTTATTAACTGACGTCTGTTCTTTTTACTTTCAAGGTACTTTGTCAGCTATATCCCAGGTGGTACAACAGGCATGAAGTTTTTTTCAAAGCTTTTCTCGTCTGCAGTGACAAAAACAGTTTCCAGCACTCTTCCTGTGTAGCAGTGATCCGTGTGACACTCACTTTGACATCCAAAGAAGTGGTGATTGGCCTTACCGAGAGTACCTCATTCAGTTCTTTATTCTATTGAATGTAGACCTTGGAAATGTGGTTGATAGGTGTGTTAGGCTGGTGTGACTGGTTTATCGGGGTGAGCACTTCTGATAAATGTTGGCAGGATAACTGCCAAGCCATTAGAAAACTCTGCCATGTGCTGTGCATTCTACATACATTACCAGTGACACTGATATGTTGCAAGGCTCTTGGCACCTAGAAAGTTCTAGGCAAATTGTTTGCAATCTTTGATCACAAGGATCTTTTGGAATCTTCAGCTTTCTTGAGATCTGTAGATATCTGTCTTGGGATTCGATCTGATCTGTAAGCGTGGCAAGTGTCATCTGAGCACTGAATGATGTCCATAGAGCGTAGAACAGACGTTAGATGTCTGCTGAATGTTTGTCACATTTAGTGATGTTAAGTCATCTCTAAACTTCATCATTATGCCTTCATTTGAAATTGTACAAGACTATAAATGACATTATATATATAATAATTTTCGAGAGATATGTTTAAACAGTAAAGAGTATTTGTTTATTTTTAAAAAGGCAATGTGCCTCCATATGAAGCACAGGAAATGACACTCCCTTATTCCCTGAAGGGATGATTTCTTGCCAATGTCGTTACTTGGGTCTGTCATCTTCCCACCCTCCCTCTCTCTCGCTCCAGGAGGGCGGGAAGATGAGAGACCCTGGGAACGAGGTTGATTTATCTTTGAACGTTCCTTTAATATATATCTGGTGCAAAGTAGCGTATAAATATGCTCAAATGCGTCTCCCAATTAAAATTATATTTACACTCATTACTAATGCTACAAGTTGCAAGTAAATAAGAACTACACTCGAGTTTTCACAACGTCAATCAGGGGAAGATTTCATGGTGATAAATTCAAGCGGGCATTTTGCAGGTTGCGCATACACAGAAAATTGGGAAAGAGCGACACTCCCTCTGCAATTTGCAATATTATTTAACTACACAGAGTACAGTCTGTAATCGTTATTTAATATCAACCGCAAAGTTTCTTTTCATTTAAGGGCTTTAGCCTTATCAATTTATTGAAAGCACGGAGAATAGTATTTATATTCTTGATCTTGCCCTCAATAATCTTCTGACATTCTTCCAGTAAAGCGACAGTGGTTTACTCCAGGACAAAGTAAACATGGCTTCAAAGTCAAACGGCTTGAAAAATTCCAGACGATGGCTGAAAGAAAATACAAAAAAATGTTATTCAATACAGTCGTTGACTTTCGCTTCTTCGTTCCCGGCTCCCTTCTTTGTTCTGCCTATAGCTGTCTGATGTACTTCCCCACGAAATTCGCGGCAAAATTTAAAGACAGCTTTGAAGAAATCTGAACACGAAACCTCGCGCTGGCTCCAAAACACAGTTCCAGCATTGATCATTAAAATATTTTGTAGTCCTCTTTAGCTGTTAAGTGAACAGAAAACGCCCGAAGCTCCGTTGACGTGAAACCTATTCACAGCACTGGCCCTGAAGAAGACCAGGTGTACTAGTCGAAATATTGAGAAGATTGCGTCTTTATGCGTGTAAATTGCATATATTTTACAGAAACTCACCACGTCAAAGGTTTTAATCTTTGCGCATATTGTAGGAGGGAGGTGGGAGGGGAGTAGCGAACACAAATCTACAGTTGTGTAAATAAATTAAAGCGGTGGTGTAGCAGCTCTTGTAAGCTTGTAATTCTACTGGTAGCAGTTGCTATTGTTCTATTGTTTTCATGCAGAGCTGCTACATCGCCCAAATAAAGTAGAAGAGAATTGCATAATTACATACTCGGTGCTATTTTTAGAATGAATTAATTGGAATTGAAAGTGACGAGTTCGTTTAGTATAGCAATGATATTGCTTATAAAGCACTCACAAATCAGGATTCTTGACCTCCCCTGATGCAGGGTATAGTGATTCGTATCTTCTGTTAATCCCTGATCCGTGAATGGCGTACGCATTAATTTTTTGCACGTCAGGCGGGAAGTAGTCGATGGGGATTTTAGCGGTACCAGTCCATGTGTTTTTAGCTCGGTCAATTGCGGCCGTGTACTCTATGGGTAGTTTGTCCTGTAAAAAAGAGATGAGTATAACTGTGAAGTAGGGAACAACTCAGCTGTGCTTAGGCTGTTTTAATGTGTAATGCAGCATTGGTTCACTGAGAAAGACAAACGGCGGGCAGACAGACCGAAAGATGGACAAACGGTTAAATGGGCAAATACCCACAGACGGGCGGACGGCCAGACAGACAGTTTAGGCGGACAAAATATTATGAAAGGAAAGGCGATGGGAGATGTAATCTGTGTGACAGAGTTTTGCAAGTGGCGTTTAGTGTAAGATAAACTTGGAAGGGATACTTGGTCAACTTTTGTTTTTAACTTTTCAGCCAGACTGCCAGACATTTTTCGTATTTATTATCTTGACTGACGAATCCCAATGCAGCACACGCAAATCTTTTGAACAAAATATTCTCGTTATAAAATCATACTTACTAGGAAAGGCTTTCTTATTCCATTTAACATAAGAAGCAAATGCTGTCCATGCCTGGAAGAGCAAAAAAAAAAAAAACAAACTAACAAAAAGGAAGAGAGGGGGAAAAAAGATCAACAGCAATGATAAAAACAAGCCATGCGGCCTGGATCAAGGTTATTGAAAAGCCCCTTTCCCCACCTCGGTTGACCGGTCGGCAATTGGCTCGATCTCATGCTCGCGGCGCGCTTTGTCGCTCCGCTTGCGTTGTTCGATAATCCAATTATAAAGAGGGAATTCCTTCAGTCTGACTTGGAAAACGTTTCTTTGGAACACTAATTAGACAGTTTGAATTGTTAGTATGCATACGAGAAGCCTAAGTTAGAAAGTTTATGCCCTGCTACATATATTAGGGAGGGAGGCACAGTGGCGAGAGCGAGAGAGGAGGGCGTGAAGATGGGAGACCCTGAGAACGAGGTTGAATGATAGCTTACAAAGGAAGAAAAACTCCAAAGAGGTGACACTAAATTATAAACCAAAAAAGAACAAGGATAGTTGAGAATGGGAAAGATTGAGACAGATTGCAAACGACGAGTTTGAAAAATTTAGGTTAAATGCTCCTTTAAAGAACACTGCATTAGGGAATGAAACCTTATGAACCGAGGTAATTAAGTTCCGGCGTTACGGGCCTCTAGGCTCGAACGCAGTCTTAAACTTATACATAAAAGTTATCCACAATACGGCTGAAATTTCTATGTTCTTTTGGAAATATGATTTAGGCTAAATGCTTCAAAATGCTCCTTTGAAGAACACTACATCAGGAAATGAGACCTTGTAATAAATATTTTATAAAATAAGAAATTACATAACAAAATACGTTAATTCAGTGTGTAAAACAGTTTACTAGTTAAGTAAGTAAAGACTTACGGGCTTAACTCAATCTCAAGGTATTTCTCATGCTTTCCAAGGAAAAACACCTCAGCAACTGAAATACAAGTATCGGTGTGGCGTCAATATTCTATTAGTATAACATAACGGTAATGAATCAATGTTCTACCAGTATGTACCAACATAAAAGCTCACTCTTTTGTTCAACGGTAGAACTGCTATAGTCGCATGGTCCCCAATTTTTCTCCCTATCCAAGGTATATTAAATTTTCGGTAGCTCTAAATTTGTTTAAATGTATTAACAAATAGAAATCTGCAAGACTACTGCAACAAACCGATGAGAAGTGCCGGATCACTTGTAGACCTGGATCAGTAAATTATTCACAAAGCAAGCTATAAACGGCAGACTGATCCTGACGGCGAAATCCACGAAGAATAAGCAAGATAGATAAAACAGCTAATTTGAAATATATTAGCTGTTTTATCTATCTTGTTTATTTTTCGTCGCTTTCGTCATCAAGATCAGTCTGCCGTTTATAGAAGAAGAGGTGTCTCCCTTCCGCGTTTTTCCCCCTTTTACGCCTGCCACGCAGACAATAATTTTGTCATCACCTTGTTAATATTCCCCAAAAAAGTTGTTTTCTAAAAGTAAATGTCAGGACAAATTTGCAATTTATTTTTCCATTAGGTGAGCGGTAGTTTGTTCGTTACGTCTCATCCTTGGAAACCCAGGGGCAGCAGTAAAATAAACGAAAGAAAATTCGCCTAATTGACTCTCCTCCCTCACCCCCATTAACTGGCCCTGGGTCTCCTTCGTCTGGGTTCTTTGTGCAACTGAACACTTACAGTCATTGATGTTATGGATGAGGTAAAAAATAGACAGCCAGTTTTACAGGGATGTTTAGCTATAACCGAATGTCAATGGACACCGAACTGGGTGGGGCAAATCGACAGCCTTAATTACCTTCATAATCCCACAATCCATCACAAGCGCTCCCGACCGCGCACGGTGGAGGGCCTGGGTCATCAAAGAATGGTCCACTAACTGAAATGAGTACGACACGAGAGTCCTGGGCACTGATTTGGAACGTGATTGGGGCATGGCTAATTTGTGCGCCGTCCCATTCCGTTTTGATAGCAAGGTTGTACTCCTACGAAAAGGCGCAAAAACAGGCTTAGATGGAGCGATTATGCCTTAGCATTTTTATTTTACGCCTAATAACCGATGAAGTACTGTGCCACAAAATTGTTAGGGTTTAACTAAGTCTTTAAAAGAGAAATCTAATGCTAATAAGTGAAAATAAATCATTTGGGCCTATGCGCGTATTACACTTTATTCAGTCGTTAGAAAAGGAATGTACTAAAACCAGGAACACCGGAATTTTACTTTTTTATATACTTGTTTATATTTGTTTATAAATTTATGCGCATTTGACGGTACTTTTGGTGGTCCGTGTTCCGGGGTGTTGTTGATTTTAGTACACGCCGTTAGAAAATGCGTAGCTGAAATAATCGTTGGGCACCTATAACGTTTTGGAAGGTAGATTTTCTGATAAGTGGATTTTTTCCTACATATCAAACAATAAAAACCAAAACCGAGAAAGAGTACTGTTACAAAGTTGGAAGAGTTCAATAAGCAGAAACTGGATGAAACAATGATCAAGCTCTATCATGTCTGATATCCAGACCAACGTCACTTATCTCAACTTGATAAGTTATTCTAAAAATCATCCGAGAGGCCGATTACCACCCGTTCAGGTACCCGTCATTTTTTAGCGAAAAATATATTGTAGAAAGGTTGAGGAAGCCGTCAGCTGGTATCTGTAGATTCCGTGCAAGAGAAGTCGATACATAACCATTTTGCACCATTTTACTCAGTAAATTAAAAAAAGACCTATCCAAAAATAGCATACCTTCGGACAAGAACGACAAGCTCTCACGGCGAAGAATTGCAGAAAGAGAAGGGAAATATAAGATTTGCTGAACATTGTTTGTGTAGACCACGGTATCGCATAGATAATAAACCTCTTCAGTCACTTAATGGAACACTCATAAGAATGGATAAAAACTCGGCGGTTATACTTATAAGTCACAATTTGCCGTCTCCCAGTTGAAAGTATATAACGTGAAAAACAGTTTTCTGTCTACATAGGCATCTGCTGTTATCACAGCTGTCTACATGGCGACAAGACTATGACATCATGTTTGGACAGTACATCGTGTTATCTAAACAAGCTGGTACACATCTGCTGTGAACTGCGGTTCATTTAAACACTCGTGCAGCTGTAAAATCTGAAGTCATCTGATTCTTCCAAAATGCATATCTGGAATTGCTGGGAAGATCTAAGCCCGAAACTTGGGATAAAAACCTCGAGCTCGCATTCTAATCCAAACTAGTCAAAATAAAACATTGTCAGAACAACTCTCAACAAAACTAAAAATCTCGAGCTCGCATTCTAATCCAAACTAGTCAAAATCAAACATTGTCAGAACAACTCTCAACAAAACTGTCATTGTGCCTATCATAGGAAGCGAATTTTGGGAGAATTGGGTTATCTCGAATTTTTTATAGATACCTAGAAATTCATTTTATGGCTAAAATCGTGCAAGATTTCATTGCAGAAATTAAATGAAATACTGTAAACTTCAGCAGTTTTTATCTCATCTCCACTAAGGCATTATCTTGGAAAATAACTTGAAAGTTACATAGGAGAATTTCTCCAAAAATTATTAACAACAGCACCAAGAGTTTCTTAGTTGTGGCTCAACTATTATCTGTGATAAATTGACCGGCGCACGGCTTGTAGAGAGCTTAGATGCAGTAAAATAACTGGAAACCGCCTACAAGATTAGGGCTTATCCTTCTTACAGGTGCGTCCGTTAAGAGACAGTCGACTGTACGCCATGTCGAAAATTGAGCGATACTAATATGACCAGTTCTGTGGGAATTTAACTTGTCGACAGCATCAGGAACTAAAGAAAAAGGTAGTAATTGTATTATAAAACAGCTATGCCAATATGGTAACTCAGAACGTGACAAATGATAAAGTTCAAATCCGCCAAAACTGCAACCCTGTGGTAGAATTAACAGCTCTTGCAGAACTAAAATGAACAGTCAACACTCTCCTCGCTGACTCATTTGTAAGATGGACACCTCTATAAGATGGAGAACTGTTTTTGGTCCCTGTACACCGTTTAAGTCAATTTATTGTATCTGAACTCTCTACATGCCGGAGGCCTCTCTACTGAGGACGGACAGTTCGAGCAGGTCCACATGGCTTCCGTCTAGACAGCGTTGACTGTATGGATTGTTGCATGTTTTGTGAGGAAAAACAAGGCCGCCAAAGAGCGCTGGCTGCTTGTAAAGGTTCCATTGAAATTAATTCACGCATTTTACATAAATAATTAATGTCACTGGCGTTATGGACGACACATTGCTCGGTGGGATAAATCTTTACCTTCTCGCAGAACTGACATGATTTTGGACAGTTTTTTCTCATGAATGAAGCTTGATAAGAGCAGTAATTCTTCATGCTGGCATACTTTTTGCATTTTGTCCTCTTATCTACACAACCTATAAACAAAAAGCAAAACTGACGAATACCGGTAATAACTGATGGATGATAAATGCACGCTTCATTTCCCATGCAGAGGTACCTTTTACATTGGTGTCAAAACGGGTCTTCTTGCGAAAATGTGTTTCGCCTGCGCGTTAATGCAAATCAAATTCAATTTCAAATGAAATGATTTGCAGCAAGTGTTTTGGAACAGGGGCAAAGGGTAAACCGGAAATGGCCTATTAGTTATAAAATTAATAGCATAATAGTCATTAATCGGTGTCATCAGAGGACTATAACATACAGTATAGAACATTTGGGTGTTTGAGATCAGAGATATCCCATCGGTTTAGATTCCCTTACATTGGAGTATGTTCACAATGCTTTACTTACTATTTCTTACCATTCGTTGCTGGTGGCTTTACATAACCATTACCATTACCGTTACCATCTGAAACAGAAAGAATTTAACATTTCAGCTATTTTGTAGTTTTTCTCTGTATTTTCCTGTAGACGTTTGACAGTTACATGGCGACTTTACTTAATTGATTTAATGTTTCAGCCGAAACACTATAGTGTCGAATCGTAAAAGAAAGCCACAAATGCAGCCACGAAGGCTAAACACAACAGTACACACAGTACATGCTCTCAACACTCTATTCCCGCTCTCGGACTATCCCGGATGTAACCTTTTACATGTACAACCGCTGTCCAATACACTACAAACACAGGTTAGTGTCCCAAATAACTTGAAAGTTACATAAGAGAATTTCTCCAAAAATTGTTAACAACAGCACCAAGAGTTTCTTAGTTGTGGCTCAACTATTATCTATGATAAATTGACCGGCGCACGGCTTATAGAGAGCTTCGGTGCAGTAAAATAACTGGAAACCGCCTACAAGATTAGGGCTTATCCTTCTTACAGGTTCTTAATGTTTCAGCCGAAACATTATATTGTCGAATCGTAAAAGAAAGCCACAAATGCAGCCATGAAGGCTAAACACAACAGTACACACAGTCCCGCTCTCGGACTATCCCGGATGTAATCTTTTACATGTACAACCGCTGTCCAATACACTACAAACACACGTTAGTGTCCCACGCAGCAGTTTTTTCGTTTCAGTTTCTCTGTGACAATAAAAATATCGTAAAAAAATTCTTCGCGTAAGCACTGAAACATCAAACAGTTGTTTACAAAAGAAAGCACGCATACAAGCACTTTAGCAGCCAACATTTTATTTTACAGTGATGAAACTAAAAATGTTTAGCATAGATGTGTCAAGCTTGTTGAGTGCAATTATAATATACGGCAGAAACTGAAATTCAAATCGCCCTGGCCTTTTTAGCTCAGTATATTAATAATGATTATTTTCAGGACAGAAAGTAATAAATTATCATAATAACGAAACGATTAGAAATATAATAATTAAATTTTTGCTTACTGAGGCAGAGGTTGCAAGACTTGGGGCAGTTTGTTTTCATAAACATTGGATTAGCTTCGCAAAAGTCCTTGTTAGTTGCAACAAATGAAGCGCACATTGGCAAGAGATCTTGACAACCTGTAAATGGGAGCATTTTAATATCTTAAATTATTATTATTATTATTATTATTATTATTATTATTTATTATTGTTTAATTTGGAAATTAAATCGAAGAAAAAGCAATCTTGTATGACGTACTTGATTTCGCGGCACAAATTAAAATTGCCAAAGTATAAGGCTGTGCTTAATTTTTGTTAAACTTTCTCTAGTAGCGTCATGGAACACTAAAATGGTTTCCGAATCTTTATCCAGGCAATACAAACACGAGTACCAGTTTTGTGTCCAATGTTGCCTAGTAACCACGAACTCAGTCAATTAACATGACATGTCGTCTATGAAATGGTATTTGTTTCCCTGATTAATGTCAGGCTGACCATACTACACGTTCTAGTTAGTGGTTAACACGTATCACAAGTATGTACAGGACATGTAGTCAATCACAGCGCACGCAAAGAACCAAACAGAACTGCTAGTTAGAGCCTTACGCAGTGATAAGGTGGTTATTAAAAAGGGACACTGTCATGAGTACAGCTTCAAAAATTCAACAGCCTAAAAACGTGTTTACACCACTGGACACCTACAAATAGTGGTCAGGTTTTAATAAAATTACTATACCAGTGCACTGAAGCTGAATATGGAGTGATATCACTGTGATACTATCAGGAACTTTAGATCTCAACTTGAAAATTTTAGGCTTACTTTTTCAAGTTCTGTCCTTGTTATTTGGAAAAATTGACAAAAACTATTTACGGTCACCCTCTTCCTTAAAATATTCGCTTGATTTCGATCTATTTATGTTCTAGGAGCATTTCTCGTATGGGCGAAAGAACTTAGTCCTAATTTTGAGGCCATTAAAGCGGCATTTATCATACCACAGTATTCGCAAGTTCTTGCACAGTTTTCCCTCATAAATACTGGCTTCGTTTTGCAGTATTCTTTGTCTCTTGCTATGAGAGAGGAACAGTCCTCTGGCATCTTATCTTCACACCGTGAATCTACATCTGGTAATACAAAATGCAAACTACTGTTATGACAATGTTATTGTGTCAAATGAAAATTTACTGCGCCTATGGTTGCTCCAGCATGGGTAGAATAGGGATGGAAAAATTGATTACTGATAAAGAACAAATACAAAATTAGGATAATAGCAAATCCTTTTATAAACGGTGACATATTCATTGCACCTTGCGTGGATAATGTCCCAAAAGCAATAGAAACCTGCTGTGAAGGTCAGTGTGCCTTCGCTACCACTGCTGGCATGACATTTGGAGAACCTTTCATGAACATTACTAAACTACACTAATAAAAATTAAACTACAATCATTCTTAAGTACTAGAACGGAAAAAACGCAAGTGTTCCCAAGATATTTCATATTTGGAAAATGGTTCACAAGGAAACAACTACAGTGCCAGCGCGATACAAATTACACTTAATTACCACACAAGTTGCAAGACTCAGGGCAGTACTCTTTCATATCACGGTTTCTGCAGGAATCTGTGTCATTTGCAACTATTGAAGCACACTCCGGAAGGATGTCTGCACAACCTGAGAACATCGAGATAACGATTGGAATTGAAATTGCAAAAATGAAAAACGCCATGATGTTTGTTTAGAACTATTAACATGTCTTCTACCAACATTTAATGCATGGAAAAATTACCCAAGGGTCCCGGTTGAATGATACTGGTAGCTAGAGGTTTATTGGTCGTTAGAGGCGAAGAAAATGGAGGACTCAATGAAGATCCTGGAGACTTAGCCGATGAAGATTCTGTCGACATAGGCTTAGTTGATGGGGATTCTGTTGATGTAGGCTTAGCTGATGGGGGTTCTGTCGTTGTAGGCTTAGTTGGTGGGGATTTTGTTGATGTACGCGTGGTTGATGGGGATTTTGTTGATGGAGTTTCTGTTGATGGTAATTCAGTGGATGGAACCCTAGGTGAAGACGGTGGTTTTGAAGATGCAGTTGATAGAGAAGGCATATCCGTTATATCTGTTGAAATAATAAAAAAAACATGCTACTATAAACTTTGAAAACACCAAAAAATATTACAAATAAATTTCTTCTTAGCAATTGTTGGCCTTGCCAAGTTTTAAGCATTCTTAAAAGACATAAGTACACTAATAAGAAAGTTTACATGAAACACAGTTTGTTATTGTAAACCAAAGAACTACCTTATCAGCTGGGATGAAAAAGAATGTTGTAAGAAAAGTAAAAGAAGAGCTGAGAGGAAGAACGAAGGGAATTCAAAAACAGGGGATCGAAACCAGCATGTCAGTGTACCTACCACAGATGTTGCATGTCTTTTTACAGTACTCAGTGAAAAAACGGGACGATTCACACTGATTTGGATCAGTGACATATGATGGACAGTCTTCAAGAATATCATCACATGCTGAAGAAACGTGAAACAAACTTGTTAAATTGGATGCAAAGATAGCAGGCCTCCTTTACCTGACGGTCAGGGCAAGATGTAAATGCGCTTTTCATGTTTTGTCAGCAGTGGATACAAAACGACATTTGTACTTATTAAACGTTGTGTTAGCTAAATTAAGTAAGAAATACAGGATAAAATAGCATAAAAAGTATAAATGGCATTGGTGCTTACCACAATATCCGCAAGTGCTTGGGCAGTACTTTGTAAAGAACTCTTGAGCTCCATGGCACTGGGACGGAGTTTTGATGTACACAGCACAATCGGGTAACATGTCTTTGCATGCTGATTAGTCAGGACAACAAGAAAAGGTGATGAACGCTTAGTCAGTGTGCAGAAAGTGTCAAAGTAAGGTTTGTGTAACTCAACTAAAGCTTGTGTAGAGGTGATATTAATTCTAATAGTTGGACTTGGTATCGACCAACAGTGTTCCTTATTTCCTTACTTTTACCGTGTTGAAGTCCTAATGTGGTCTTTTCTCTAGTCAAAAAGTTCCAAGGTAAGATACCTAGCTCACACGGTGTTTTATTTCGGCGGAGTGTTTGGAAAGCTAGAATATATATCATTTAGTGGGAGGTGCAATTCCACCGTTTGTTGCTTCATTTTTCGAAAGTCGGAGTCACATAACCCCATTCCGACATGCACTAATGGCATGCCTTCTCTCTTGCTACTTAACTTCCTACCTACTCCACTACATATTGATTGATTGATATAGTAAATTTGAGCTCACGTGACAGCATTGTCGGGGGATGCGTTGGACCTGTAAAAAAAATTGAAAATGAACATACTAAAAAAACTATAAATTGATAGTATGGTGGTTTCAAATGTCGTCCCAGTTTGTAATACCCGTTACTAATGAGCAAGACACTGCTGCCCGGTAACTTTCTATGGTAATCACTAACAGTTTGACCATCTCGCTTGATCCATTATTTGATCTTAATATAAACTTCTTGGTACATCAGCAATTATAAATAACCAATGTGGACAGGTGTTTTCAGTTTCTCTCAAAGTTTGGGAAAGCAGTGTTAAAAATTGCAATAGAATTAGCTGATAGACATTGGACAGTATCACGAGTAACAGTTATATTTAAATTCATCACGAGAAGTTTACTTCAATTCGTAGCTTGAAATGGCTGAAGTAAAATCTAAAGGTAAGAAATCAAATGGAAATTTAATTATTTCTTATTAATTCTTGAATGGTTAAGTATTAATTAATTATTAAATTAATAAGTAAATTACATCAATTTTTTTATTGATAATTAATCAATTTTTACAAATTTTTAAAAATCATTCATGAAAGGTAGCTAAAGATCACAATCTTTTACTCACAATAGTTACATGTCTTGAGACAATATTTTTTGGTAATATCACGGTATCTGTCGCACTCGTCTGCATTGAAGTAATATGCACAGTCAGAAAGCACGTCCTTGCATGGATTTTCTGTCATAAATAACAAGATTGATAAGTTTTAAAACAAAGCAAAACGAACATATAATTAAAGAGAGCTCTTTCATAGTTCATTCCTTCCCTATTCATAAAACCACTTTCTTTGTGAGAAATTCTTCGAAGTCTTAAAACAATTTCTTCCTCTTTTTTTCTAAATTGAGGCAAAGTACTTATTTTCATAGCGATATTAAACCTATTTTTTAGGGCTTGCTCATATGAGGAAAAACATTTACTGTGAAACAGTAAATAGTGTCGTGGGCTACAGGCAGAACAAGAAAAAAGAATGGCTAATATCTGGTACATGGCAGAAGATTGATGAAAGAAAGCAACGATTACAGGAGAAAATCCAAAAAGCTTATAACAGCAAGGACAAGGAAGAGGTCTTGTATAGAGGAGCTGGCTGCTGAAGCTGAGCTAGCTGCTGTGAGGGGCGAGATGGGTGCCGTCTATAAGATCACCAGGCGCATTTGTGGTAACAACATGAACCAGCCTGGCCTTATTAAGATAAGGATGGTCATATTTTAACAACAGAGTGAAGGCAAGCATCCAGATGGGTTGAGCACTTCCAAGGGTGCTTAACCACCTAGAGCCAGACGAGCCAGCCAACTCCCCTTTGACATTAACAGCATCCCACCCTCGGATGCTGAAGAAAAATGGCAACGCTTCTGGTGTGGATTCCATTTATGCTGAGATACTAAATGCTGACCTTGACACGTCAACAAAAGTTCTGACTGGCCTCTTCGCTACCATCTGGGCCGAGGATAACTATCCCAACCGACTGAATGAAAGGCCTTATAGTCAAACTACCGAAGAAAGGGGATCTCCAAAATGGCAACATTTGGCAAGGGATAACTGTTCTATCTGTCCCTAGCAAAGTGTTCTACAGGGTTCTCCTAAGGAGGATAGAGGAAGCTATTGGCAGTAAGCTGAGGCAGGAAAAAGCGGGATTTAGGAAAGGAAGAGGATGTATTGACCAGAACTTTACACTACGGAACATCATCGAACAGGAGTGGAACACACCTTTGTTTATTAACGTCATTGACTTTAAGAAGGCATTTGATAGCGTGCACCCGGCCATTGTGTGAAGATACTGCATTCATATGGAGACCCAGACAAGATTGTCAACCTGATTGAACGATTCTGTGACAACTTCGAATTCATCGTCATTCTGGATAATAAAACTCTCTCTGAGTGGTTCATAGTCAAGTCTGGTGTGAGACGGATGTATCCTCTCTCCCATCCTCCTTCTCGTCACCGTCGATTGTACTATGAGAAAGCCCACTTCAGACAAACCCAGAGAAATTCCATGGAACTTGTTTTCACATCTAGAGGACCTTGACTTTGCTGATCACCTCGCTGTTCTCTTAACAACCCGTTGCAACTTGCAGGAAAAGACTGACCTTCCACATGGGTAAAAAATTACTGCAGCCAACTTTGACTAAAAGAAAATTTCATGCATTGGAAATTTTTTGCACCCCCTCCCGGGATTTCTAATGGTCCGCCCCTTACGAAGAAGATTTCCTCTCGCTCGCTTTTCTCACGTGTTTCATTCAACTTACAGAGTGAGCAACGCACCACTGGTTTTGCCACCTTTTCACACAATCGCTTCGTTTAGGTCAAACTGAAATGTCCGCAGCATTAATAATATTGAAAAAGTGTACCGTTTAAAAATTCCTACGATAATAATAATCGGAGTTAAAAATTTACTAAAACAGTTATTCTTCTCGGACTTGCCGGATGGGCTGAACTAACCAACTCGGCCTACGGCCTCGTTGGTTGTATTTCAGCTCATATCCGGCGTGTCCTCGAAGAATAAACGTTAACACGGCAAACACTCTTGGAATTAAAGTGGGCCTAAATTGTCTTTGAAAAAGCCACTTAACAAGGAAAGTAGGTCAATCAAGTTATTCAAGAGCGCTTCAAACATTTCAAGTAATATCAAATGCCGCTTCCGGGAAAATTGGTTTCCGAATCACGAGCGACTTAAAGTGGCTGAACACAGTTTTCGCGCGCGCTCTGCAGTCGTTGGTGCTGATGCGAGGCAGCGCGCGCACAAGGATAACACAACAAATATGGAGCCGAAAGAGTGATGAGTTTTTGTTCCAAGGTGGTTTTTTATGAGGCCTTTTTTCTTAAATGATAGTATGTTCTAAACTTAAGTCTTGTTAGAATGGTATGTCAGAAAAAGTCAAATTTGGCAGGTTTTTCAGTGTTACCGTGAGTAACGTAACAACCGTAAGAACCCAGTTGAATGCAGCGCATGGGTAGTTAGTCAAAAAATTGAGATTGAACTCTTTAGGTCCAATCTTTCCGAAATACGCGTATTTCTCGAAAAAATTTCACCAAATTTGGCAGGAAAATACGGCGATCATTTTAGTAACTATAAAATTAGTTACTCTCAGTGCTAGCGACTGTGTCTCACTCTGTGGTGTAGCTGGAATTTGGTAGACATTATTGCCATTTTCTGTAGTTGATAATTAAGTCTATTTACGTGCATAAACATCGTGTTCGAGTTTAATAGTGAACTGGCAATAAACAAAAGAACTCGTTTTCGATTTTCGTAAGGCTTCATTTGTTCAAACCCGAAATAAGCTTTAGGTCTTTGTGATTTAAAAAGATAACCTTAACTTTGCGGTCTTCTTGAAGAGATATGACTAAGTTTGGTTCTTCTCTCGGGGGAACCCAACAAAGTGTTGTGTGAATTTTCAAACGACTGCGGAGACCTTTGATAAAGATAGTAGCACTTTAACTAACTTTTAAGAATAATAACGTTAAATGAAAAAAAAAAAAAAAAAATTGGTGGGAATCTTTTAGTTGATCAAGAGATTTTCTTCGAGGACGTCATGAATATTTCATTATCAGAAATTGCACTTTTCGAAACTTTTTTCTCTGAACTTTATAGGGTCAAATGAATAATAGATATAGGTCCACTTAAAGCTACTTGATGCAACAGCATCAATTCAAAAATAAACACTGGTCAGAGAAGCCTGGTATTCTTGAGGCCGCAAAAAAACATTAACCAAGGAAGCAGGCAAAATAAAAGGACGTATGCAGTATTCCTTTTTACACTGCAGTGTCACATTTCAGAATTTAGCAGGAGAACTTGCAAAAATAAATCGCGTATTTGATGGTTTAACAAATAATACTCACAGGCATTTTTCGCATTTCTGCCTCGCCCATGCGATGCTCTGAAAAATACCTAAAAACTCTTAAAATATCCGCTGTTTTTATTACCCGTACGTATTTCCTGAATGCCAATATAATAAAAAGCCACCGATGCAAAACATGGCATATTTTTATAATGCTTTTACAGATTATGGCATATTTTCTAGCTGAGTTAATTTTACTCATTTTGCCTAAGCAAGTTCACGTGCAGTTCAAACTACTGTATTCTCTGATCTTGGTTTCCTGTTCGGTTAAAGGGGAATTGCCACGCTATTGTAGCGTCACTGCAATAGGCAGCACTGGCCCTGAAGAAGACTACTTGTACTAGTCGAAATATTGGCCCGTTAAAAGTGTCCTTTGCCATAGTGTCAGCATTGCAATATTATAATATTATAATAATGGTCCAGTTTTGTTGCCAAAGACTAAAATTAAAACGATAAACTCTTGGCATGCTTTTCCGGATGAAGAGGACGGAAAGTAATGGATTGAAACCTGAAAAAATTAGCCAATTTTTACAAGTTTTCAAGCTATGCAGTGAACAATCACCAAAGAATATTGTGGCACGCTTTCTCTAATTCTTCTTGATAATCCTGCAGGAGCACTTTGTGCATGATAACAGACACAGGAAATTGATTTTGGTCGAATTGAACTGAAAACAGTAAAATCCCTGTGAAAGGGACCTTTATGTACCAACATACGTGTTTGTCTGAACTGGAGAAATCATTCTCATCACCAGATCTCGCTCTTCCTTTCTCTTCTTCTTTTCTCGAACAAAGTCAGAGGCTCCTCAACTTTCTTCAAAATGATCGCGGCTTAATATCGTAGATACATATAGAATCGCTTCGCGTGAAATTTAACGCACCGCGTTTATAAGAGGAACATTCAAACCGGAAGTTGAAAATTTTCTTCTTCCGCCAAGAACGATTAGAATACGAAAAATGTGTCAATCAAAACAGTGTCACACGTGAGCGCCACGTTTATAAATGGATGAACAGCATTGACAACAAAGCAGCTAAATAAACAACGAAGAAGTAAAATCTCCGCAAGATGCGTATCAGATAACACAGGATAACACCAAGTGCGTCTCAAATCTGTTGGCTTCAAAAGCGTAAAATTCAGAGGTAAAAGTTGAAAAATAAAACAAACGTGATAGAAACTTCGTTTCGAATTGAAGTTCATTTAAGATGAAACCAAAAATGATATCCAAAAGCGCCGAAATAGGAAAAACTTTAATAAGGCCGTGCAATTCTGCTTGCAAGAATTAGATTAATTCGCGTACCACGCTTGGGGTTAGATACATTATGCTCGTAAATTTGACCATTATGCTTTTTAGCGTCACCCTAAAAATCGTACCATTATGCCGAAAATTATGCTTGTGTCAGACCATCATGCTCGTGTGATGCCGGCTGAAATTTCACCCATGAATCCACGGTACCCCCTAAACGTGTCCCCAAAGCTAAAAACGCAACCTCTCCCTCGAGACATGCCATGTTGTGATTGCTTTCAGGATGACTGCCAAGCCTGATGGACCTGGTATAACGCTGTAACCAGGCCTCTAAACCAGTATAATTTGGTTTTATCAACTGGGTTGATAATGTCAATTGGTATCCCATTAGGAATTCCTTGATTCGCTCCGACGAAGGGCTAACGCTCGAAACGTCAGCTCTTGAATCTTTTTACGGTGGCCAATTGACATTATCAACCCAGTTGATAAAACCAAATTATATTATTATACTTCCCACCGACGCAGCACCACAGTTTCTTTAGAAACTTACCCCCTCTAAACCAGTAACCAAGCCAAGCCCGAGAAAGAGCTGAATAATCAGACAGGGAGACATGATTATGCTATAAACTTGGCCATTATGCCGGCATTATGCTCGATCGTCGGACTATGCCATTATGCCCAAAATTATGCTGGCATAATGTATCTAACCCTGACCACGCTACAGCGAAAGTCTTAATTTTAGCCGACGGTTGCAGCTAATTGTTCATTCCCGGCATAGTAAATCGAACGTTCAAAAATCGAACTCAATCGAACTCAATCCGTGGATTTAGTTTGATTAAGTTCTGCAATCGAACGAAATCGAACACCAAACTTTCAGTGAGTTCGATTTCCGAACAAATCGAGTTCAATCGAACTCAATCCATCTGATTGTGTTCGACTGAGTTCGGAAATCGAACTCAATTAAATGGATTGCGTTAGATTGGCTCTGGTAAACCTATGCAAAGCAAGCCCAAAGCAAGCCCATCAAAGCCCATCTTGTGATATTTTACAATTTATTCAATAACAGAAACCCCATTTATAAACTGTCCACGGCAGGTAAGAGAACAGAACAGAACTGAACAAAGCTATCATGAGAAATGTACCAGTATCCCAACAGTGCGTACAAAGCTATTGTATTGCTAATTTCACCTTTTGTTCTCATTCAGGCGTCTCTGGCGACTTGTCGTGACAATTTTTTGTCATAAATGTCAGGACATTTCAAAACTTGTCCGTTGGTGTGAATAGGCCCTTATAAAACGTTTTAACAATTATTAGGAAAATATATCCATTTCTTAATATGAATTTAGAATAGCAACTGAACGCTATGTAAAAATATGCAAAATTTTAAGTGTCGAATGTTAGTATAACATTTGCATTTATGTGGTGTGTTTAGGAGTAAAATAACAATTAATTTTTATCTTTTCGATTATTCTGTTGTGTTAATGTTGCATCCGCAAGCAATCTCCTAGTCTGACAGAAAGGAAAATTCTTTTTCTCTAAACAGTTGTCGGATAAGATTAATTGAAGTTTGCAAAATTTGCTTTCTATATTCCACTTTTTCAAGGGGTTTATCAATCATGGCTTCACTGTTCATGGTTGGTTAGTTTACCACCACACCGGAAATTCTTAATGCTCTGCTTGAAACAGAAGTGAAATATTAAAGCAGATGTCATCAGAACCAGTAATTAAGATTCAAAACGTATCTTGAAGACTGCAAGGTCAAATTATTGAAAAGTTTTCCAAACAATTGATTAAAGTCATGAAACTGACGGTGACTGTTCTTTGAACTCTTTAGACCCTTCGCATTTACCGAACGAAATTGTTTCAGTATAGCTTGGGTGGCCAGAACACCTCATTGAAGATCTATGTTGGTCGAAGCATTGCTCAATACATGTACATACGGTCTACATGACTTATGATATGCAACGGGTATCTTGCTGTTTCGAACACATTGTTTACAAGTTTAACCTACCTTGAGCAAAAGCCCTGCGCGTGCCAAAGTCTTGTAAGACAAGGGCAAGTAACCAGAGGGAAAGGATTGGTTTTAGAAGAGCCTTCATGTTTCTTAGAAATCCACCGGAATCCCAAGCTGCCTTTGCTGAGCCATAAGTGGCGATATGCACGATTGGACACAAGGCTCGCCGAAATGTCTCGTTTCACGTGTCAGTAAATATCTGTACAATAGTATTGCCGGATGCTACCCCAAAGTGTGGAGGCTCTGAATATTTGAGGTTCAAAATCTTGGGCAAAATTTGTCGGATATTTCAATGACAAAAGAGCGCTGACGTTTGAAGTCAGAATCTGAAATGAATGCAACACACGCAAACTATCACAATTTCATTCCTCTTGCGTGAATTATATTAGTATTTTTGGTTTCATTAAAACTTTGCTCTTTTCTTTTGTTATTTCTTAAGAGGCTCTTTATTTTATAACGACTTGCAGTTCCGAGATAAGAAGCGCTTAAGTGGGAAAATGTTAGAATCAAGATCAAAACATACAGTCTAATTCGGCGCTCGAATGAGGTTAGTTATAATTTGTTCTACAACCTTTGAAAAGAAAGATTTTCAGTGGGTATTTCTGTTGAGTGCAAAAAAAGAAACCAGACAAATTACAAGAAAACAACAACCAAAAAAAAAAGAAAATTACTTACACATACAAAAGTTAAAGTTCCAAATGTCTACAAATGTCTGGAGTTAAATATATAACACGTAATAAATTATTCCAATATCAAAACAATATTCCAGGACCTTAAATGGCATATATATATCAACTTATCAAACACCCATTGTCGAGCTATTTTTTAAACATGAAATTAAAAAGCTTGTTAATATCTAGAATACCAGTAACATTCAAGAATCTTAGACTAAAGAATCAAAGATACGTGGGTATGCGTATACAACAACAGCAATCGTTATTTGCATGACCATAAACCGTTACAGTATTGCAAAATGACCAGGTAACAAAACAATACAAAAACATAAGAAAACAAACAAATAACAAAGAATCATCAATTGTTGGACAATAAATTTGTCCCACAGAACAAGGCAGGACGATATGTACTGTACTAACTGCATGTTAATGTAATTATTATACAATGCAATCTCACTTCCTATTTCTATTTTTCGATATCTTGTCATGGTTGTGACTGGAATGAATACTTCAAAATAACATGGGACACCTTGTGTTGCTTAAGCAGTGGCCAGGGACCCCGTTAATCCAGACACCAAGGTGGCCGTACTAAAGAAGCTCTTACAAAAAAGACTGACTGAGGTTAAGCATCACAAGGTGTCCCACCTTTTTTAAAGTATCAATTCCAGTCTCTGCCATCTTTGTCATGTGTAGAGCGCGGTCGCATAACTTGCTCTGGGAGTCCGACGTGAAAACAAGGGCTCGATTCACCTCTTTGTCAAAGCGGGAAATTAAAAAAAATGTAGGGTATAAGGGCTTTTACAACCGAGAAAAGGTAAATGAAAGTGGCAAGGCAGTGTTCCAAGAGTTCCCCAAAGGAAAAGAAAACTACAGAACCCAAAACTTCAGAACCCAGTGCTGTCTCCAGACGGAGATAGCACTGTAGTGTGGTTTTGCATCCTTTAGTACTGTTTAATATTTCCTTTTGAGAAATCAGTGTATAATAAATCATAAAATAATTATTGAATTCGGTTTTTTCCGGAGATCTAGAATTGGTCAAATTCGTATTCTCGAATATAGACTGGAACTAGCTTGCAATGGAGGCTAATGCGGGGAAGCTGGTTCCAGTCCAATACCGAGAATACCAATATTTAACAATTATCCTGCTAATCGCACGGAATATCGCCAGATACTGTTACATATTCACAACACAGACGCCATGTTGTAGCTGGAACTCTAACCTCGTGGTTTAATGTGATGGTTAACAAACAAACAAACAAACAAACAAACAAACAGCTATCATGTCCAGCGGTATAGTGCCATACAATAAAGGAAGAAAAGTAACATTGGTTAAATTGTGATTGTCATTGTTCATGTTCAACAACAGTCCACAGTTCCAAAACAACGTACTTACAAGTCTAGTCTGACTGGCTTTTTGACTTGTCTGCCACTCCGTATTGTGTATACGGGGCTGAATCCTTGGCCTCTGCTGTGTAAGATA
Organism: Blastomussa wellsi; assembly: GCA_947652115.1. Classification (NCBI taxonomy): domain Eukaryota; kingdom Metazoa; phylum Cnidaria; class Anthozoa; order Scleractinia; family Plerogyridae; genus Blastomussa; species Blastomussa wellsi. The sequence continues at coordinate 9,456,961 of OX393564.1, read as the reverse complement.
AAGGTGGTACACTTTTAGCTGAGCTTTACCGAGCACCTTGAAGATCCGGATAGGGGTCCTGTGCTGGGCTCTCCATTTGCGTGCTTGCTTGGAATGTAAGAACTGCATGTATGTTGCCTGGGTCAGGTTCTGGCTGCTGGACGGTGTATGCATGACGGTTTCGATAACCCACATGAGACGCAGAGTCGGTTCTTGGGGCCACTCTATTTTGTCTGATTCTTCTGCCACTTACATTTACCACATATGACCTGGGCAAGGCATGTTGCTGCACTACTGTCGCTGCTCTCCACTCCTTTGACCCAGAGTCAGGTTTCACTCTTACATGATCACCAGGTTTGAGCGAGGGCAGCTCTTTGGCACACCAGCCGTCATGGTTGTACTTTTGCTGTTCCTTGCCAAGTTTCATTCTTGCCTTTATCTCTTGGGTGTAGCATGCTTCAGGCCACAGTAGACCACGTACTATTGGTAGTGTTGTTCTTAGCCTGCGTTCGATAGAGAGCTGAGATGAGGAAAGATCAATCCCTGCAATCGGGGTGGCTCTGTACTCTAGGAGTGCTTTCTTCTTGTCTTTGTTTTTTCTTCTAGCGACTTCACAGTTTTTACTGCTTCTGCTTCTCCATTTGCACAGGAGTGCTTTGGACTCACCAGGGCATCTTCAAGGCTGTAGCTTTTAGCAAAGGTCTGAAATGTTTTGTATGTTTACTGGGCACCGCAATCAGTGACTAACTGTCGTTAGATGTCACAGTTGCGTGGCCCGCTTCAACGAACGATGCACATTTTGAATCGCTTATAGCAAGCAGTTGCTTAATATCTTTTCGCATATTCTTCCGAAACCACCAAGCTGCAGTCGGCAATTTACTCAAAATACTAGTTAATCTATTTTGGCTTGGTCTTTCAGTATTGCTGGATGCACTGGAAAGAAAACAACGCCCGTGGAGAAGAGCCTGATCGACATCTTGACACCTTGCGCATGATTGAAAGTCTTTCATTCTTGGCTTTCCCTTATCGACATTTAGTTTGTCTTCGCTCCGCCTGGAGAATGATTTTAGCATTAACTGTGTTCTTAAGGTTTTGCTTGGCGTGTTTCTGATGGCTTTCCTTTCCATAAAGTTCTCCAAAGTACAAAATTTGTAGCCAAAACATAAACTGTTTTCGAGAGCTTGCAAACTTGTAGCGCGTTGTTTTCACAACCTCGTTGGAAACCATTTGAATTCCCGCGCTCTGATTGGTTAGGTCGTTGTACTCTTGATGCTGATTGGTTATATTTTTCACATGTGAAGAAAGCTATACGCGAAGCTGATTGGACGTATCGCTTTTCTCACATGTGAAAATATAGCAGATATAGAATTCTATCTGCAAGGTTTATTACCTAAAATTGTCGCTATGCATATAATAAAATAGTCTACTGCGCAGGCTTCCGATCTTACATCCGACAAAATTTTGATTTTTTCCCCCACTGTTGACAAGAATAGTGTGCTCGCCAGAAAATAGGAGTCCACAAAGAGGATATTGGCGGCCGGTAACCCATCCAGTTCGTAACCTTGCCCAACAGGGTGGCCCTGTCATCCCGATTTGTGCTAGGAAAAAAAAACCGTTTTAAATTTTTGAACTCGGGCTTTCCCATGTGGAAGCCCGAGTGATGAGCCATATGAGCAAATGAGCAAAGCCAGCGGTGTAAAATTAAGGGACAAACAGAACAAAGGAGCTTGGTACGAGGAGGACGCCTGCTTTGGAAACTTGAACGACCAGTCATGCCGCTGAAATCAGCGTTTTAACTTGTACATGTCGACAAAGAATTACGTACTCTATGACTTACGTACACCTACAAGCCTCCAATCACTGAAGCACAAAACGAAAGAATTGTATTTGTGGTGAACAAAGGATCTTGTTAGAATTTTAGTTATGGCGACAGGTAATGTTCCGTTGCGATACACCGCACGAGTTGTTAAACAAACAATTTTAAGACTCCTTGGATCTCGGCGACGGCTTCTAACATTCACCTGTCTTCTACTTTTATTTACGGTGTATCTTCATATTAATTTTGATTCAACTTATTTCGTGGTCAGTCGGCCTTGGGAAGATACAGTCAAATGTGGCGTAAGCGATGCGGACAGGAGACAACTCATAAACATGACAGGTCAAGTTCGACAGATCTTAGATCAAATGCAAATTGTTCATTGGCTCTTTTACGGATCGCTTTGGGAAATTCGCCGTCTAAAATTTCCTTTAATGTGGGAAGACTCTGTGGACATCGGCATTCTCGCAGATGGAGCTTTTACTGATAAAACGTGGGATGAATTTATGGCACCTTTCGAATCTGCAGGTTTCATTGTTTCTGGAAACAAAGAAAGCTTGGTTATGAAAGGTTCAATGGAGTTTCACAGGAGCCCGTTCAAAGATCTTTCGGTCAAAGTCTACACGTTTTATATCCGTAACGGCGTCGTTCAGCGCACGGGATTGGAGTCTTGGTTGTTTTTCATAAATTACCAAAAGTATCATTCTTTTCCGGCGTCGTTTATAGAACCTGCTCTCCCCAGGGTTCGCTTTGGACATTTGGATATCAATGTGCCAAGAGGGGGGTTAGAAATATTACGATATATGTATCCTACACACTGGAATGAAAATGTCACGTTTCACTGTCATTTTGTGAAACAGCTGCCCGACTAACAACTCTGCACTATCCTCAGAACACAGGCATGCCAAGCTCTTTGGCCTCTACCTCTTTTGTTTTCTAGGGCTAGGAGCATTTTTGTAACCTGTTAGTTATAGTTTTAAGAACCAATGGTATGTCCCAGTACACGTATTAGTGTTACGAACAACGGAGGTTTCCAACGAAGTATGCAGTTTCTTCTCCAAAGCTCCTCCTGTTAATAGAATTGAGTACTTTGAAGTTCGCAATGTTTTTTCACTAATATATAAAGGAAATGCCATGCCACACTGTCTTTTCTCTCTCTAGAAGATTGCAAATT
>OX393564.1:9376492-9446492 GCA_947652115.1 Blastomussa wellsi | reverse complement strand
AAGCGTTAGCCAGCGAGAAGTCGTCTTCGGAAGTAGCTGACGGCTAGACGCAGGTTAACATAGTGGCACGACAAAATTGCCTCAGCTGTACGTTACAAGAAACATGTTTTGATGTTTTTTGATGAAAAGTTCACTTATCTGTCAAAATCTTGTCAAATAGCTACATGTTGAATCGTGTGCCGTGTGTAGTTAGTTGTTACAACTGACGACGAGGGTGAAAAACAAATTCCTCGAGGAAATTAGTACTGGAAATGGCAGTAGTCCGTTCGACTGCAAAGGCAACCAGGCTAACGTTGGTCCAAGAAGGCGGCGCCGGAAACGTTCCCTTTTGAGTTCATTTTCGAAGCTAAAGGCGCCACACCTTCCCAGAGAAAGGCGCTGCTCCTTCACTGCACTGGACCAGACGTCCAAGATATTTTCGGCAGACAGAGCGATCTTGGACCGGTCCCAGAAAGAGATTCCGAGGACGCGAAAGTCACGAGGTCCACGATGCATATTTTTGCATCAAGGTAACCTTCCATTCGAACGACACCAGTTTCGACAAGAGACTGAACAGGAGGAGTTTGATACAGCGGATCAATTTGTGCTGTGATTATTTCAACTGGCGGAAATACTGAAGGCAAGAAGAACGCTCACACTTCAAAAGGCGCGAGAGATTGCAAGATCGATGGAAGCGGCCTGTCGTAGTAGTCCCTAAGCTCTCTGGAGACATCAGACTCTACGCAGTTATGAGAAGAGCTAACGCCACCCCTTACTCACAGTAGATGATGCCCTGCATCAAATCAGCAAACTCGATCTAAGATATGGGGTTTCGTCAGATTGGGTTAGAAGAACAGTACAGAAACATTACCACATTCATTACCCACAAGGGGCTGTTCAGCAGGCATTAGAGGAGTGCGAGGGTGCTTACAACATCCATGATGACATCATTATTCATGGTCATACGGTTGAAAAGCATGATGTCAGGTAAAGGAAAACCTTTGAGCGTATTCAAGAAATGAGAGTGGCCTTGAACAAGGACAAATGTACATTCAGCATGTTAAAGCTAACTTTGATGGGTTATTTACTGCCCACCAAGGAATCGGGCTAACAGAAGCACGTGTGGAAGCGGTAATGGGTGCAAGAGAGCCTCCAAATTCAGGGGTGGTACGAAGTGTTTTTGGTTTTGAACTTTAGTGCCAGGTTCATCACCAACTTGGCAGGCCTTGCCGAACCACTGCACAGGCTGACAAGAAAGGACACTCCCTTTGTGTGGGGTACAGAGCAACAAAGTGCTTTCTCTAAAAAGCAGCTTGGCAAATAAAGAAACCCTGGAATATTTTGACAACAATGCAGAAGAAACCAAACTCATCATAGATGCCAGTCTTGTAGGTTTGGGAGCGGTATTTGCACTGGTTCAAGAAGAATGCGAACGAGTGGTTGCGTACCCAAGCCGTAGTCTAACAGATGTCGAGCGTAGGTATTCTAAAACAGAGAAAGGAGCACTTGGTCTCGTCTGGGGCTGTGAAAGACTTCATTTTACCTGTACGGAGTCGAATTCAGCCTGCTGACCGACCACAAGCCCCTCGGCGTTGTCTATCCGCCAATGCGCGGGATTCAGCAAGGATAAAACGCTGGGTACAGACACACGTGCAGTATATTCTGGGGAAAGATAACTGCAGGAGGAATGTGACTGATGAACAGAAATACCTGGAAGGAAGCGAAGGACCAGACCAACCAGTTATTGGAGATTGGTTCAAAGATAGAATTGCAGACGCAGAGGTTACCCCTGAGGTTACCCCTGAGGCTAACTAGGGAAAGGAGAACGCCAGGGTACCTAAGTGACTACGAACTCTATCAATACCAAAGAAAGAAACACTTGTATACTTTGTCTTAGTTAATTATTACCTTTACTAAGCAAGTGCTGGAAAAATTGAGAACTCAAGTGACGTTAGGAGTAGAACACTTTGAGTTACTTCAGTTTGATTATGAAATCTGCTGACACTTTAACAGTGATCTTGTCAAACGTTCAAACAGTTATTTCAATTTTTAACCCTGTTAAGGACGTTAGGTAGTACAAATACGGCTTGTAGTATCTGCTGGGCTGCCTGCAGCTGAACGAGTTCAAGTGTGGCTTACATCTGGTTGTTACACCGTGCACCATATATACATGGCTGGGAAAGTCCCTTAGTTTTCAACGATCTTTAACAGGCCACCATGATTCAAAAGAAGCATTTGACCTGAATGTTCGAGGTCTGAAGTGTACGGGTGGAAATGACTGGGAGTGGTATTGATGCCGTTGCGAAGTTGGAAAAAAGGATGTTTCATTTCCCTCGATGAATGATTTTAGCACGAACTATAACGGGAGCGAGCAAATGTTGCTTTCCAACAAAGGCTTTTGGAGTAGATGCGAGCGGGCTTATTTCCTTTCGTTACGTTTCGCAAAGTACAATTAGCCCTGGGAGCGAAATTGTTCTTGTTTCTCACACTATTAAGATGCTTTCGTGTAAACTGGTTACTAGATTAAAATACACGAAGAACAAATCGCATTACCTTTGGTACTGCTCATTAGGGTAGTAACCGTTTGATATCAATGTATTAGCGGTACCAGTATCCGGGAACTTTGAATAAGATACTTCAATGTTATATTTCGTCTGATCGCAGGGAACCTGGCAGTCACAGACCTCCTCATCTAAAGATGCTGCAATAAAAGACACATTAATCTATCTTTATTATGAAACAAATTGTCACGATGCCCACATTTGCTCAGTAAGTCCTTGTACCGGTCATAAGGGCATAACAGATATCCTGCGATATGCGTCGGGAGCGTGCAAAGATAGTACGACTTCTTTCAAAGCGCTGTTTAACCAAATTTTATAAAAATGCGTTTCTTGACAGTTTGTTGAATACTAAAAACAATGAACTACTTCAGCAGATACGTTGATCATTCATTGTACAATTCCCAAGACGTGTATGAAGTTATAAAGTCACAGATTTCACCTTCTACTTCCCCAGAGCAGACTTCATCTTGGTGTGATGTGCAGGAAGGTGTGCCTGGGTAATCTTCAAGGAACAAACAAACAAAATATTGCATGTGTAGCATTAGTTTTTTAGTTTTTTTTTGAGTGCAACAAAAGCGTATACTTCTCTTGGCAGTATATGGCAACTCCGAAATCGTTGCAGTGACTGCACAAGCATCTCTTGGTATATTTCGCCATACCACATGTTCAACTCTTTTTTCTAATTACGTAAATTGATTTAGGCGGTAAAATACATTTGCTTAAGAACCGTAAACTTTAGCAAACGTCTTGAAATTTAGCCTAAAAAACTTAATTTAGGTGGCCCATTTTATTAGCATTCATGATAGTTTATTAAAACGATACCGTGACGTCGAGAAAAACTCTACAGATCGTTGTAATGTTACGTTTGACCGGTTTTCGTCAGTTTGTCAGAGTGAGTCGAATTACGTGATAAATTTTCAAACACAACGAAGAAAGAGAAAAAAATTGGGTATCGAGGTTTTCGGTGATGAGCAACAAAAGAAAGAGACAGGATGTTTGGAGGCTTGTTTAAAATATGTAACTGAGTCGAAATTTTACTTTCGAAATTCTAGTCTTACTTTTACGAGTGGCCTGAACAGGTAAAAATAGGATTTGGGTCGTGGGACTGGGGAATCACAACCAAAAAATATTAGACTGGGGCTGGGATTTGGAAAAACAATATGCTGGGGCCTGGAATTTGGGCAAAATTTGAGCTGAGAAATGAGATCCCAACCCCCCTCCTACTTTCACCTTCAGGACGCTCTTTTTCAGCAACATCACAAATTCAACACATATCGTACCTTTGTAGCCAGCGATTCGACACTTGCACATCTTGACAGTGTTTTCAGCCTCGCACTCACGGAGGCATCCCTCTGATGTGTAAGTGGAAAACGTTTTCAACGTCTTCTTGCTGCAGTTAGTCACGTATGGCTTTTCCAAATTCTTAAACTAAAATAAGCACAAGACATTACTAAACTATAGTTAGCCATGAAGCCATTAACGACAAAAAGGCAAAGAGAGATTTCCAACAGACCTTTCTCATGCTGTTTATTATTCTTTCTTGGACAAGTCCGTCCAAGGGGGAAAGGTGCAGTGAGGTTATCCCGATGTTATTGGTTGGGTTCTATAACACCCCCTGCTTGCCGCAACACTGAAGATGCAGGAAAGGGAACCTAAGGTTTTTCCTCCTTATTGCCCGCCAAACCTCATTCCTGAGTTTAAGTTCTTTTGTACTTTGTACATGTTGACAAGGCTTAGCTAGTGAACGAAAGACAACAATTTTCTCCAACTATTAAAGTTATTTCGTGAATGAATGAAATTTATGTCGACTGAATCCAGACGAAATAATGTTATTTACCGCTGAATTGGAAAGCAAGAAACTTAAAAAAGCGGAACAGTAACATATTAGGACATTTTTCAAATTACTAGTGCAGATACCTCTGTACGGTCACAAAAGCTTAAGCTATTTTGAACCCAGCTACGAAGACTCATTCAACAACAAAACTCCCTTCAAAAATTGATAAAATATGCGCGAAAAAATAATTTTGAATCCTTAATAACTTAGAATGGTCCAGCAGGTAAAATCATTTTAACCAGCGGTGTAAACAGTGTTTCACCCGTCGACAAAATAATATGTAAACCAACAAAGAAACAACTGCGAACTCAGCGACAATAGGGTATTACCATGACCTTTTGAGGGATTATTGTTTATTGGCGCCCGCGTAAGGGAGCCAAAAAACAATATTCCCGATAAAAGTCATGTTAATGTCATTATTATCCATATACAAGACCAAATAACATCCTGATGACTCACAAATGTAATAACGTTTTCAAGAATACAAGTAAGAACTTACTTCGCGCTGAAAATGTTATAACTGTAAAAGCGGGACCGATATGTTCTGAACAGGTGCCGAACATTGCCGATATAGCTACAAAGTCTCTGAAAATAATCGCCAATGAGTTAAGAACTCATAGATAATCATAATATTTAACGAACTTACAATTTCTAGTTCATCATCGGTGTAAAATTTCCGCAGTACTTCAATCAAGTGAACGACGTTTTGCTTCTTGTAAAGGCGACAAGAACTTGCTTTCTTTGTTTCTTCTGGATCGTGCTCTTGCTTCTAGCTTATCTTCAAGTCTAAATCCGAATTTTTTTGTCTGTATTCTTCCCATTTATAACAAGCAGACCGATTTTTCTCTCTGAAAACTATGCGTTTTGTGTGAAACTGAACTTCAAAGCTTGCTGTTCGCTCGTACGCACCTAGATGGTTTTCCCGCTTCAAACGGTCTGAATGTAATCTGATTGGTTTAAATTCATCGCGTGAACCAATCAGCTTCAGGGCCGTTGCTGCCCGCACAGCGTACGTTTTGACGATCAATTTGACCGAGTATATGGATAATAATAACGATTTAAAAACGCGGGACGATACAACTTTGATCCAAAATGCTTGCACGCCTTCCACTTCTATAATCTTCTGTTCTAAACTATTGTCCTGATTGGTCAACCGCATTTTGGCGACGTGGTCCCACTGAAGTCTACAAAAACGGACATACCCTTTTCTGTGAAAGAGCAATAACTGCGTGTTGTCCTGGTCCTACATTGATTCCTTCCCATTCGTCGAAATATTCGCCATGTCCATGGATCAGCACCTTGAATCCTTCTGAGAACTTTCCTTGAGTATACTCATATGTCTGCGCATCAAGAAGAACTGTCAATCCGTTTGAAACCCCAGCAGTGTCCACAGTTCTTACTTCACCATCAGTTCCTGAGTTGAAGGTATAACACATTCCCCAGGGAGTTACCTTGGAAACAAAGTCTTTTGCCGAACATTCCTTCTCCTCCCATCCAAAGGTACACGAAGGTCCAACGAGAGCACTTATGTCTTGACTGTAACCCCGATAAAATTCTTCAATGTCGGGACGATGACCCGACCGGTTTACAACAGCCAAGAGATCTTGTCGATACTGTGTAGTACAGTTTGGCAAAGAAAGTGCTATGTTCTCAGAAAGGGCTGAACAGCAACAGAGCAACGACAACCCACAAGGCTGATTACCTCGAACCCCTGACGTCACGGCGCATGAGCTGATGTTTGAGCCGCTGGATGTAAAATCTGGGTTGTCATCAGTCATGATTATTTTGCTTCTAGCAAACAAATTGAGAGAGCAGATAGTAACTGCAGGAAATTCCATCGTTTTGAGATGTTTCCGGCTTAGTACAGTGTTAATTGGGCGGCTGTAGAACTTGTTAAATGCTCTGTAAACTGTAAATATATAGTAACCACCTGAAGTCAGCAGTATTACAAGCCAAAGTAAGCGAATAAGAATGTGGCGCTTCATGAAGACATAACGAATGCCATGTAGTGTGGTGTTATCCGCAAACTCCCTCCACTTTTCTCCTGAAGGCTTTTCATCATTATTCGCCTGAGATGGTTTCTGGTACTGTTCTATTTTTGTCATTGGGAAGTCACGTGTCTTCTCAGCCATGGAAGTTAATTTGACATTGATTTCTATCAGTGATTATTCTGTTAAGAAACGAATTCAAACGTTAGAATACATGGACCAGTGAAAGATGTACGAGATCAAAAAAGATCAACCTTGACACCACAAGCGCGATCTTTGTTATATCTTTATCCCACTCCTTTGCCTGCTTTGGTGACTTTTCGATGCCACTGGGAGGTACTCTCGGGAAATTTTTCTTGGTTTTTGCGGTGCGCTTACGGAAATTAAACCCTAATACCGTACTTCAATATGCGATTTTCTCTACCAAATCATTACCAAATGGTAACCAGGAACTCTTCAGTTTGATCAAAAAGCGACTTTTGTAAATCGCATTTAACTACAGCGATAAAAAGGTTTCTTTCAAAAGTTGCTGAACAGAATGCAAAAAAATAACGTACCCTACTCCTACTACAAGACAGTTAAGTAATCGTTTCCATAAATTTTCAGCTCTTAAGGCTGGTTCATAAGCATAAGCACAAGCATAAACATAAGCAAGTGAGAATACCCACGACATAAGCATAAGGACATGCGCACGCGCAGAATACATTTTTGACGTAATACTCGATACCAGGTCTCCTCGATGTTTAAAAACATCTTTGCTTTACGCCAATGAATGAGTTTCACAGGTTCTTACAACAAGGATGAGACATATTTTTTGAGTTAAAAGGCACGTAAACCTAAAGTTAGCGTTCCTTTTAAACAGTCCATGTTTGGATGTAGTAAATCCAGTTGTTGTGGTCTTCGTGTTAGCTGGAACTTTTAAGTCCCAAAAAATCTATGAAGAAAATGAAATCTATGAAATCTATGAAGAGAATTAACAATAATGAACACTAATGAAGAGGAGCCAGGGAATTACAGGGCCGTACCGCTGCCCCCCGCTATGTACGGCCCTGAATTAAGAGGCCTGATTGTTATATGCCGAGCTGACTGACCACATTATATAATCTAGAAGAAGACCGCTCAATGGAGCGAAAATCTGAAACCAGCTTCAGATACTGACCGAGATGAATAACAGATGAAAATAGTGAAGATATTACTAGCACAGACATAGGTAAAAAAGGCATACGAGCCTAGTACTAATTAGACCGGAGCTTATCCCGGTTTCCTTGGCATGAAGCGACAGAGAGTATTTCTATTCCCTCATGGATGGGGTGCCAGTCCATCGCAGTGTTATCCCCTAGCAGTAAATTCGCCAGTACCCATTTATACACCTGGGAAAGAGAGGCACTATGCGAGTGAAGTGTCTTGCCCAAGAACACAACGTTGTGCCCGGGCCAGGGTTTTAACCCGGACCGACCGATCCGGAGTCCAGCGCACTAAAGATTAGGCCACTTCGCCTCCCACACTGGCACAGACATAATGGCCAACAAATTCTGTAAATATTTTGCAACATCGGTCCAAATTTGGCCAGTAAAATAGCCCCAGCCTCTAATTCGTTCAATTAATTTCTCGGTAATAATGCGCCCTCAGAAGCTCTGTCGAATTTTATCCCTATTACAGCCGAAGAACGTAAAATAATAACAAAAGGCTTCAAGGATGGCAAAGTTCCTGGGGCTGATAACATTTCAATTTCTATTGTCCAAAAAAGTGCTCAATGTTATTTCAGATCCACTGCTGTCAATTCGTTAACTTGTCTTTATCATCAGGAATATTCCTAGATAGACTAAAGATATCTAAGATCATTCCACCTCATCTCAATACTTCCTGCTAATTCAAAACGTTTCAGGTGAAAGAACTGTTTAAAATCGCATATTCCAGTTCCTTGTCGATAATGATGTCGCATGAATACGAATTTCTCCCTGGTCATTCTACTTCCCATGCTTTAATTAACTTTGGAAACAAAGTTATTAATGCTGTTGATTGTCACAAAGATTTAGCACGGATATTTATTGACTAGTCAAAAGCCTTTGATCACTCAATACTATTATCAAAACTGAAAACAAATGGCATCAGTGGAACAGTCCATAAATCGATCACTGACTACTTTCGTAATTGAAAACAATTCGCCAAAATTAAAATGATTTGCCAGCCTGCTCTAACAACATGGAATTTATATTATTTGGGGGTGACACTAGAATATTCATTGCACATAGTGACCTGGTTGTGTCTTAACAGTCAGCTGCACAACGTGTCAACTTGGCTAAAAGCGAATAGATTCTCGATTAACGTTGAGAAAACCAAATTAACGATTTTTAGACCAAGGCAAAAAAACCTTACCTCCCACAACTATGCCGATTATCGTAGAAAACAAGGGCGTCACTAAACACCGAAATGTACTGGAATGAGGAGAAATGGACCGGAATGGATCGGAATGAGACCGGAATGAACCGGAATGGACCGGAATGACACAGGAATGAACCGAAATGAACCCGAATGGACCGAAATGGACCGGAATGAACCGAAATGAATCGAAATGAACCGGAATGGACCGGAATGACACTTGAATTAACCGGAATGAGCCGGAATGACACCGGAATGAACCGGAATGAACCGGAATGGACCGCAATAAGGCCGGAATGAGCCGGAATAGGACGCTGATATGATTACTTGTTCAAGCTTCTACTTATTGGAGACTCTGGTATTGGGAAATCATGCTTGTTGCTTCGGTTCGCGGATGATACATATACAGAATGAAACCAAAACCAATGGATAGAGTGCATTCAGATGCAAAATCTGTAGAAAGGATTTGTTTAAATTCGCAATACTGTAAAAATGTCATGACGTTATAGCTTTTTAACTAATGGCAATCTCCACAAAACCATACTACAGATTTTGCATCTGAATGCACTCTATCCATTGGCTTTGAGAGTAAGCTGTGAGAGTTTTTAGCGTTTTTGTGTTCTGGTCACGTGGCTTTCCAAATATGGTCAAAGCTGCCAAAAGTGAAAGCAGCCTTTATTAGAACAAGCATGGCAAAAAACTAATCCTAGGATTGAAAGGGAACCCAAGATATAATGGTTAGAAGTCATCTATAGCAACCGTTTTGTAGTTAGGGTTCTCCCCCCTTAAAAACAACGGTTTTTATAGTTGGCACTGAATTAACTCTTGTAATAATTGCAATTGAAACAGTCGTCTTCCTCGGCTGGCTCCTCAGCTGTCTTGACCGCCTCTTCCACGTCGGACAGTGGACATATTGTTCGGACGCAGAGAAATAAATTATTTTTGGCGAGGCATGAATTAGTTTTGGCGGGACATAAATTATCACGTAATGCCCACGCCCATCTCCAACGGGGATGGGGGGTGGGGGTGGGGAGGGGGTGTTGGTGACTGAATTAATCCGTCCCGACCCGCAACAAATAATTAAAAAACATGCTAATGTAAAAAAAAAATGCCTTAGAAAGCCTTTAGCTTTGGTACGAAATTTAGAACATTCACTAATAATGCAAATAAAGCTAATTCCGGTGTCTTTCAGGTTCATTCTGGTCCATTCCGATGTCATTCAGGCTCATTCTGGTTTCATTCCGGTTCATTCCGGTTCATTCCAGTGTCATTCTGGTCCATTCCGGTTCATTCCGGTGTCATTCCGGCCCATTCCGGTTCATTCCGGTGTCATTCCGGCTCATTCTGGTGTCATTCCGGTTCATTCGGGTTAATTCTGGTGTCATTCCGGTGTCATTATGGTCCAGTCCGGCCCATTCCGGTTCTTTCCGGTTCATTCCGGTGTCATTCCGGCCCATTCTGGTTCATTCCTGTTCATTCCGGTCCATTTTGGTTCATTCCTGCTCATTCCGGTCCATTTTGGTTCATTCCTGTTCATTCCGGTGTTCTTCCGGTCCATTCCGGTCCATTTCTCCTCATTTCGGTTCATTTCGGTGTTTAGTAACGCCCAGAAAACAATAGAAAATACTAAGTTGCTAGGAGTCTGTATTGATCAACATCCTACGTTGAAAATCTATTAAAAGTTATTAGATGGATCCATAAATAAAAATTCAACAAGATACTGGGATTTCAACCGACCTCATGGACCAACATTAAAATATCTCCTTTTTCAAGGTCCTAGAATATGGAACTCGCTACCGACCGAAATCAAATTATCTTTAACTCTTACCACGTTTAAGCGACTAACAAAAACTTTTTTTACGGGAAAGAAAAGATACAGTTTGATCACCTAAAATACGTTTAATTTATTGTTACGTTATTTTATCATTTGCATTATTTTAACTGCCGCCTATACATGCTGTAGGCAACCAAAAATAGAATTATAGATACGTACACGGGGGAAATGTCACAACTCATATTTACTAAAATTTAATTAATTTAATGTTATCTTTTTATTTTGTCGTGGCAAGTAAATAAGACCAGTTCTAAGATTGGTTTGTCCAATTGGTATATCCAATTTTCGGAAAATATGGATTTGGATTGGTTAAAAGGAACGCTACGAAAATGAAGGATGTTTTAACAGCTTATTAAAATTATTTGTCACGAGGTGCCTACGACAGGGGCAAGAGCTCAGGGTCAACAGAAACCGCTGTGTCAATAAATTTATGTTGATTTAGTTATTTATTATTATTATTATTATTATTATTATTATTATTATCTAATATTCCCTTTGAACAAGCGGTAATGATAGTTTGCCTCATACTAGTTCATACTGCTAGACAACCTCGTTCCCGAGACCCTGGAAACGAGGTTGACTGCTACACTCAAGAGTGGCAGCATCTATCATATTCTTTGCTCGTGAACACCATCTGTATAGACAACAGGAAAACAATCACCCTTGAAAATTTTCGGAAAGAAATCTCGCTCAAGTTATGAAAGCGGACATGGAGTAGAAACTTGTTAATTAGCATACGGTGAAAAGAAACAAAAAACATATTGATTCCAAAATAAACGTGGAACCTTTTCGTTCATTCTGTAGCCTTGTCCAATTTAGCTTCTGACAGCTGATCGCGTACAATGTTCGATATTTTCAACATTAATGCTTTCCTTCATCCACAAGTTCGTAAGTACGATACACGAAATGCTAGAAACTATTGTCTACAATACTGTAGAAATAATACTAAACATTTTACGATCTTGCACCAAGGTCCAGAGGTTTGGAATTCCCTCTCCCTGTGATCCTACCTCATCCCACAGATATTTTATCTTAAAGAATTCATTGAAAAATTCTTCATCGACAGAAAGCTAAATTAAATTCGCCCGTCCTTAGTCACTTAATAGGCCCTTTGCACGATGGTACAAAATAACACCCTGCTGGCGAGCAAGCTACGCGCTGGGACATTCAAAACAAAGCGACTTCATGTCCCAGAGCGTAACTTGCTCACCAGCGACGTGTTATTTTGTACCATGTGAGTGGGTCGTGCAAAGGGCCTATCCCATCTTCTACATTCTATTGGGTTTCCTCGCCACAGTTAGAGATAATTCTAGATTGTAATTATATGAAGTTTTGATCGTAAATTGTTGTAAAACCTTAATTTTGCATAGTATTATCATAACTATTTATTTCATATTGGGGAAAACAACTGTAATATATGTTTTGATGTGTGTGGCAAATAAAAAAAAGTAATTAAATAAATACGTTTGTATCTAAAATTGAAATATTCAAAAGCAAAGCTATTTTGAGAAAGACGCAGGGAATTGTGACTTATTCAAATTAGGACGGTAATAAACTAACCTTGGAAGTAATTTCGTGAGTGCGACGAGCAACGAAGGTCTTCAGATCAGTAGATTCTCAAGTAAAAACTGATAGGAATCGATTTTGAGATGCCGGTAAGCGGCGAAAGATACGTTGTTCTCAAGCGAGTCATATCACGTAGGCAATACAAAATTAATTTTAAACATGATAATGATCCTTCATTCATTCAGATTATTCATTTGACCATGTGCAGTATTTGAGCAATAATTTTAATGACAATCAAAACGTGAATAAATGAAAGGATTCTGTCAATTCCTAGTCTTCTTGATTCAGTTTTTTGGTCAGTGCTTTTGTTTTAAAGCACATTTTTCCTTCACTGGTATTGTAATAAAGCAGTATTTTTCGTTTTTCGGCAATGCCCGTTATTAGATGTGTATGTCAAGTGAAAAAGTGGGTTTTGTTGCGCACTTTGTACAAAAAATTTTATGAGAGAGATAAAGGACTTTTAGGAGATTATCTGCGGTAATTGGAGTAGATAAGAAAAAATGCACAATGTCCCTCTTGAAACCATATAGTCTTAAACGACTGGGAACGCTGGGAAGAATGCAATTAAAATCAAAATTAAACGTACATATGTAAACACGAAGGAAGGTCATTGTTGCAACGTATGTCCATAATTTCTTGTTATCATTTTTAAATGCTAACAAACTTCAAAGAAAATGCGGTACACTTTAATAATCAACTAATATGAAGTGTAAGTTTTGTGTTTAGAAATGGCAATGTTTGTAGAAATTAAACCAAAAAAAACTGAATAAATTGCATGTTGTAAATATGCGCAGCGCAACACAATTATCAAACTGCATTTCAGTCATTTAAAGTTAAGAATACAGCTGTCACGCAACGACACCATTCTAAAAAGACTCAAGTATATTATTCCTTTAGGACACATATCAACTCCTGACATTCGTCAGAAAAGAACTTTTCCAAAGGATTACTGTTAGCAATTATGTAGCAAGCCCAACGGTCCTAGCGTATTTCAAATGCGGAGTGTATGGAAATTAGAACTAAAATCTTACCACCATCTCACCTTACTGTGTCAGAAATTGAATCATCGATAGTTCTGAATAGCATAGAATAATACCTCAGCTAAACACTTTCTTTAAATTATGCCCTTTGGTCTGAAGTTGTATGAGATGCTCTGCTATTGAAGAGTGATCTGTACTGGTTATAAATGACCAGACCAATAGCGGTGACGTAAACGTGCTAGACGGAAAAACAAAACATGTAAATTATAATAGAGATAGTTCACTCAGCCATGGATGGATTATGGTTGTGCTGACGTCAATGCATGCGGGCGTTACGTGAAAACCAAATTTGCCCGTCATACCCGTACATTTGTACGCGAGGAGCTGGGGCAAGGAATTTTAATAAGTAAATAATGACAAAATTGTGAGACTTCTGCATTGCTACGGAAATCAAGAGAGTCATTTAGGGGCAAAGCGCATGAAATTGAACAATAAACAGGCCAACTTAGAGATTTTAATAGATCTTAATAGAGGGACCCATTATTCTCTACTGAACCTTATCATTGGGATGTGCTTTAATATACTGCGTGACGATGAAAGTAAGATGCCGAGTTTACGCCAAACAAATAGTTGGGTTTGTGAGACAAAGAATTGATCCCCTCAACAGAAGATGTGGAAGTTAATTGTATTGTGTCATTAGAGAAGCGGAGGATTAATACTTATAATATTGGACTCAATGCCTTTTATAATGGCCTCCAGGTAATAAAATTCGTTAAGTTAGTGCTATAAACGTGTATAAAACTTTTTTGACCACGTGAGGATTTTTGGAGGTTCCAATGCAATTGTGCAATTTGTCAAAAGGGACTGAATGCATGGGAAGTGGGTACGAACAGAACAACTGTGACATTACATGGTCTGAATTAACGGTGTGTGCCGCGAAGATCGTTAAACCCTCACCCTATTTGAGGATAAAGTAAACGGAATTTGATACTCTATTTAAGGCCCAAACCCGAAAAATGACACCCTTTTCAAGGAAAAAGAAAAAACTAAGAATGGTGTAAGCGGGTCTACGTTTTGTCGTTCCGTAACGTTTTCACTTTCACAGACCACTACCACTTCTTTTAGTTTAGCGACGAGCTGTAAATTGCAACTTGAAATAGCTAAATAATACAATTTAGGTACCCTATCTAAGGATCTCACTGGAAAGAATGCCAAAAGGGCCAAAAATGATACCCTAATTAAGGACCGAGAACCTCGAAAACTCATACCTCATCCCGCGGCACATAGCTATATAGCCCATATATGGAAGTACCCCCCAGTGGGATCCAAACCTGCTCAGTGAATGGAAAAATTTTTAACGTCAAGACTCGCACACGGTTCAACCTTAAAATTGTAGGTGTGACCTTTTATGTCCTTACTTTTCTTTTGTACCATAAACAGCGGTTTTCAAAAAAATTCAAACAGTTTTTGAATTATCAACGAGACGGAAAAGTAAGTGAAGGGTGATGTTCGATTAGCTACTAATTAATTTGGTGAAATGAGCTAAAGTGCTTGCTGTGTGAAGATTGAGTTGCATTACAAAATTTTTGTTATGTTTTAAACCTTTCCTGTTGCCAAAGTAACATATAGTTCTCTTAAGCTTGAGAGGAATGCTTTTTACTCTCGAAGTTAATTTGAATTTCTTAATCATTTCTATTATTAGGTGCTGCTGACATCAGATCCTTCCAGCCATTACTTTGTTTATTACAACTTGACGGATATTGTTCCAAGACTATAACGGTTAGTTCAGATGTGACATTTATCGATATAGCTGATCATATTTCTTGCAAAACATGAATTTTTCACTGGATGAAATAATGGATTTGATCATCAGACAAATATGAGACAAATCTGATGTTATATTTATCCTAATTATGAAGATCACAAATGTGAGATAAATATGTTTGCATATTTGTCTTTGATTAATGCAAGACAAATATAGAAGACAACTATATTTTTTGAAATAGAAGCCATTTTTCGGAAATGGCGATATCTTGTCGTTAACCAATTGCAAGGATGATGTATTCTGGACAGGCAATGGCATACTTATCTTAAGTTTAATTTACAGCCCCATGAAGTTAAATGTTAAAGAAATACCGAATTGAAAATATTTGTCGACCAAAACAATTCTTGGAAATAATTTACTCCTTTGCACGAAAGATAATTATGACATGCAGAGGCATATCTCGACCTTTGAGTTATCTTTACCATCGGTTTTTCCAGCAAAATGTTATCAATGCCCCTAAATGCATTTATGGCAAGGCCTGAGTAATAAGTACAGGATAAATATAGGACCGCTCAAATTCATTAGCTTCCATATGATAAAGAATAGACGAAAACACATTTGTTTGAAAATCAATTGACAATACCAATGCAGGAGTTGAGCATATGTCTATTTACTAACATTGCCGTTCAAGAGCATTTCTAGCACGCTGTATTTAACTTCCAAAATTTCACTACATGTTTTTAAACGGGCGTTCGTTTCTGTACAGTTTATAGTATATGAAGACTTTCTAGGCGCTCTATTAAAACATTTCAGCACGAAAGCAGTTTTTGAATTGTGCAAAAAGCCAAATTAAGTGCTGAACACAAAAAATAGTCTCGAAGCTCATGCTTTCGGTATGTTTCATAGTGCCAAGATGAAGAAACAATGTGAACAGAACACTTGGTCTGTGATTAGTGTTTACTGTGGCTTTCTGTTTTCACGTCACTCGTGTTACAGGGCAACAGCAAGGGTCAAATATTTTGTCATTATCTTAGTGCACCTTCAAGTTAATTTGTTTTATTTTCACTGCAGTAAAGATGAGGCGAAAGCTCAGCAGGTGTCTAAAAAGCTAATCACAGTTCGAACTAACAAAGATTTTAATCTCCCATCCTCTTTTGGACAAAACGACAGCTTCACGTCTCCTTTTTTTAATAAAAGAAAAAAGAAAATTACTATGCAAAAGAGAACGGTCTTATTCCTTGGATCTATTAAAATAGAGCACCATCAGTCAAGACTCATTGAAGGTTGAAGAGCTAATCGTCGCAGTGATTAGTAATTACCAGTCACACTTCAGACAACTGACATCGAATAGAATCTAAAAGCAATTTTCTCAAAAGATTCTTTACGACTGGCTCAAGTATCAAACCGACTAAGGCAAAGCCTAAATACGCAAAATATCTATGGGTTGTTGCTATGGGTGATATGTATAATAAATGTTTTCTTGACAGGAAAAGAAGTGGGGAGCACTGAGTCGAACTGAGTTGAAATCTAGTTATAAATATCAACGTCATGGGCGAGAAGATGAATGACTTGTGGAAGGAAAAAATTCCGGTTGGAGAGTTTTCTAAGAAGGAACCACACCATGATAACAACCAGAGCACGACAGAGATGTGGCAGGAGTTTGTGGGTAACACCACAATACAAGCTAACCAGGCATCGACAGAAATGTGGCAGGAGTTTGTGGATAACACCACACTGCATGGCATTCGTTATGTCTTCATGAAGCGCCACATCCTCATTCGCTTACTCTGGCTTATTTTTCTGCTGACTTCAGGTGCTTTTTACGTTTCTATAGTTTACGATGCTATCGACAAATACTACAGTCGTCCAATCAATACTGTGTTGAGCAGAAAACATGTTAAAGACATGGATTTTCCGGCTGTTACAATCTGCTCTTTAAATGTATATGCTAAAAGTAAAATATTCATGACTGATGACAACCCGTTATTTGTACCCAGCGGCTTAAACATCAGCTCATGCGCTGTGACGTCAGACGCTCGAGGGAATCGTCCTTGTGGATTGTCTCTACTTTGCACTCACCCTCCACCTGGGTATTCACACGTTATCGCTGGTGTACCAAATTGTACTAGTCAATACAGATCAGATCTACTGGATGCAATGAAGAAATCATTCCATCGTCCCGACACAGAAGAATTCCTCCGGCACTATAGCCAGAATATAAGTGCTCTCGTTGGACCCTACTGCGATTTTGGTTGGGAACAGATTCCTTGCTCAGCAAAAGACTTTATTTCCATGGTAACTCCATGGGGAATGTGTTATACCTTTAATTCAGGAATTGATGGTGGCGTGAGGACAGTATATACTGCTGGGGTTTCAACTGGATTGTCGGTCATTCTTGATGCGCAGACGTATGAGTATACTCAAGGAAAGTACTCGGAAGGATTCAAGGTGTTGGTTCATGGACAAGGAGAATATTGGAATGAATGGGAAGGAATCAATGTGGGACCAGGACAACACGCTACTATTGCTCTGTCACAGAAAAGGGTATGTATGAGTCTATGAATGATTTTTTCGATTCTTATTAAGGGATTTGTGCTGGCGCTGAAATGCATATATATGTTAGTACGTTGGAATCAGTCGGACAAGTAAGATCTCTTTGAAGAAGTTTGATGGATAGGTATAACCTGTCTCTAACCGAGCCCGAGGACCGTACTAGGGAATATTGGCCCGAAGTCGTGGCGGGCCGATATACCCCAACACGGCCCGAGCAAGCTAGATTAGTAAGTAGTTTTATTTATATGACACTCGGGTCATGCATGCTTGTTGAAAACGCACTATCGGTGATTTGAATTCAATGGTATTCCACCGTAACTTGTTTTGATACCGCGAGCAACTCAAAAAGAACTAGCTACCAGGAATTTGAAAACAATTTTTTCAAGTTAGAGTATTTATAGGTTTTCCAGTTGCAAATTTTAAATTTATCAACTTTAGTGAAAATGAACTACGCGGCTTACAATGGAAACGGTACGTATGGCAAAATCCCGACCAAGTAAAAACCAATCAGAACTCTCGGAATCTGATTGGTTCTTCCACTGTTTCTATTTATTTTTATGAGGTGATAGTTGATGAGGTCGAAGGTCGAATCAACTATCACCTAATAAAAATCGAGAGCGAATAATGTAATTGTTTTAGTAAAAATCATAATAAACGAATCATGTGTCGAAGTATGTACTTATTTAGCATAAGCACTTTACCATATGACCACCGCGCTTTTTTTTCATTCCTTCCTTTCTTCCTTTCTTCTTTCACTCTTTCGGCCAACATTTGTTTTGTTTCGCGCGCATTTTCAAAGGACCAATGATATCACGCCATTCATTTGGAAACCAGTAAAGCGCTTTGGCCCAATTTTTCTGTGAGAACAGTCGGCCACCATACTGCTCGAATTGTACGCGTTTTGCCCGAAAAATGTCGAAACTTTTTTAAACTGGGAAGCGCTAGAGCACCCCCCTTCCCCCCCCGTCTAGTACGCCTTTGTTCATATGGGAGCACCCTCCCACCCCCGGTAAACTTGGTTTGACGACACCACACAAAGCAGAATTTGAAGAACCTCTTAGTCGTGTCTTACTGCACTGGTAAGCCTTTTTGAACCAGTCTTCTGCTCAAAGTTCCCAAACACTAAGCATTTCAAGTAAATCCCGATGAACAATCGTCCAGAATCTCCTTTCGTCTGAAATTTTTCATAATATAGCGTAGATCTGCTTCGTCCTCCCAGTCACTGCTTCGGATCGACCTTTCGGCCATCTTTGATTAGAAGACCGCTGATCACAGATATAGCGGGCTATGAGAACACTCGGCCGTCATCAAACATTTCGTTTTCAATTACAATTTTGTATGAGAACGACCGGCCGTCTCATGGCCGGTCGTTCTCACAGCGTTTTTAAAATTCATCTGTATTTGGTATTGAAATCAAAACTCTGATTTTATTCTTTGTGTTTTTTTAAACCAAAATTAAATTTATTTTAAAACAGAAAAAAATTTATTCAACGAAAAAGCGTTTTTTTTTCTTCGCTTCTTCTTCGGATATTTAAGAATTTGGCCCAATTTTTCTGTGAGAACAGTCTGCCACCATACAGAGGTGTGACGCTGTAATGTTCAAATCAGCCTTATTGTTATAGAAGAAGAACCTTGTAGCGAAGATTGTACAACTCCTGGTGCGAATATATAGCAGCAGATCTCAATCGGTGCCGTGACAGTCGTGAATTTTATGTTTGCATTTTAGCCTGCATGTGCGTTTGCTTGCTTAATTTGTTATACATTTGAAAAATCATTTGTTAACTGCACTGTACAGTTATGGTAATAAGAGTTTAATACTGATATTTAAAAATGTTAATTTCAGCATTAAAGAAAGCTTGAATTTCGGGAATCCAAGTCAAAATGAAGCCAAGCGAATCGAAGTCGTCGAACCGTTCGAACGCACTCCTAATCTTTGATTACCACTAGTTTAACCATTATTTTTCATTATTTTTCATGCGATTGTTGGATAGGAAATATTAGATAGCCAACTAGGCGCGTTGCACTGCGTTTGCTACAACTGTCCAATTTGCAACAACCGCAAGGGGAATAATTTTGCTATAGAAATACCCACAGAATTGCACTGCTTGAGCTCCCTGAATAGTCTCGTGGATGCGTACACCTACCATATTGGTGGTCCATGGTTAGCTCATATACCGCCATGATGGCTAAGCCAATGTAAACTCTTAAATTGCATTTAACACCCAACGATCCATTTTACAATAATTCTTAATATTGTCACATCCAGCATGCCTACAACCCCGTAATCTAGATCCAATTTACAAAAAGGCCATTTTCAAGTTCCTTTTCCCTTAGGTTTCAAAACGAGTCTAAGTGCGAAACTATTCATATGGAAATAAACTTGTTTTGTATGAAAATGAAGATGCAGATAAAACCAGGTAAAACAAGTTTTCATATGAATGGTTTCGCACTTAGACTCGCTTTGACACTGAGGCAAAAGAGAACTGGCCTAATTGGAACAGTCGAGAGGAGCTTTTAGTTCCATTAAATTCCCTAATTATTAGTTTTAATTTTTGTTTGGCTCGTCGGTATTCGTAGTTAAACTAAAAGTTTGTTTAACAGTTCAAGAATTTGGAAGATCCATATGCTACCAATTGCACAAAGAAAAAGTCAAAAATGTTTGCAGCCTACACTCTGGAGGGATGCTACTATGAGTGCGAGGCTGAGCACATCGTGAAGTTGTGTGGTTGCCGACCAGCAGGCTACGAAGGTGAGAGATCGATCGTGTCAGAAATGTTGTATGCTTGGCGTTAAAACAGCAGCTAGAAGTGAGGTATGGTTTAGGGTCTTGTTACGCTGCGAGCAGAGGTCCCTTCGATCTGGCCTCTGCTCACAGGGTAGGGTCTTGTTATACAAAGATGATGATTAAAATCTAGTTTTAGTTCGCGCCCATGGTGCGAAGATTATTTTTATCCGTTGCTCCCATGATCGCGCGGTCTACTTTCACATGGACAAGATATCTATCTTTCAAAGGGAAAATTGTCCTTCTATTATTACTCAAGGTATTAACGATGAATTGAGTAGTGTAGCAGCTCTCGTAAGCTTGTAATTCTACTGGTCGTCCAGTCTTAGCATTTGCTATTGTTTTAGGGGCCAGGGGCATTGTTCCTGTTGATTGTTTTACACACACCAAAATACTGGTTCTGGCACAGCAATTTTGCAGTTTGTTTTAACTTATCGCTGGAAGCCGAGTTTACACTAAACTTGGCTCCAAAATGTCGCCGAGTTTAGTGTAAACGGCTTCCAGCGATAAGTTAAAACAAACTGCAAAACTGCTGTGTCCAGAACCAGTATTTTGGTGTGTGTGTTGTTCTGAAGTTTATTGTAAACGGCTTCCAGCGATAAGGGAAACAATTGCAAACTTGCTGTACCCAGAACCAGTACTTTTATATGCGTGAAAAAGGAAATAATACGCAAACACAGAAGTAAACAAAAGAGTGTGACCCCAACCAAGCGAGCGGATGTGTGCTATAATTAATTTCCAATTGAAGAAATATCTGCACAAGTATATAAGCCAAGACAATGGACAAAAAGAAAACGCTTGCCATAAAATGCGGGAGAGAAGGGCTCTGCTGGGCTGGAATGACCTACATCAAGAGCTTTTAACAGCACCATTCTGCCAAGAACGAGAAAGTATTGTGAAGGCGCTATTCTTTTTGGAGTGCAACATTGCGGGCGTGACGGGCTCTGCGCACCGTGCTACCAAACCGGTTTTAATCACTATGTTTGGCCGGATATTAATGAATACAACGCTCTCAGACCCTTCGTCAAGGTGAGTGACGATCCAGAGCACAAATTGGTCTCGAACGATCGAACTTTCGATTTGATCTTTCTTGAAAATTGACTCGATCAGAGCCTGTACGTTTCATTTTTTCCACCTCACACACTGCCTCTATAACTTGCTGTGTTATCCGTCTGACCTCGTTCTGCCAAACGGGTGTTGAAAGTTCCTTGTAAATACAGAAAATCGTGTGATTAACCTCAGACTCAATCCCCAGAGAAGGTCCCTTAAAGGCATTCTTCTCCTCTTTGTTGAGCCATATGTCGCTGACACAAGGGATTCAGAAAAGTACCTCAACCCTGACCTGACGAAAGTCAGCGTTACGGTGAACGGCTCACACAACATGCTGTACAACAACCGCATCGAAGGCAAGGACGTCTTTGTCAAGACACAAACGCCACACATGACTCTGACGAAGTTCTACACCGATGACAAGTTCGGGCTTTTGATCGATTTGCGCTGAATGGCAGATAAGTCGCTGCACGGCAGTGGCACGCGCCTCGTGAACACCAAAGACGGGGTCCAGCTTGAGCTCGAGAGGAACGCCAGTGGATTAGGCAATGTGAACTGCCACGTTTTTGTTATCAGTAACTCGAAGATGAACATATTGGAGCTGCAATTATATGATGTGCAATACTGATATAGAAATGAACCCGAGCAACATCCCGTTCAACGCTCTCATTGTTGGTCCGACGAATTCAGGCAAATCAAGGTTTGTGGTGGACCAGATCTATGGCCCTTTTCGTGGCAAGTTCGACTACATCGTGCGCATCTGCCCGACATTCGTGCACAACAAAACCTACCCCCGAATTGGTGTAGACGATCCACGAATGCTTGTGATAATATGCGTGCAACACGAGGTGGAAAGTTGGTTGAAGCTCGTGAGCTTTGTTTTCGAGGGCACCAAAACGCTCATAATCCTTGATGACTGTCCAGCCTCGAAAGATGTGAAAGGGCGCACAGGTCAGCTGGTAAATCTTGCCTTTTCAGCTCGGCGTTTGGGTGCTGGCACAGAAGATGACCAGCATAACAGCCTCCTTCCGCGGACGAACGTCGCGGCAATTGTTCTCTTTTACACCCCGCGGCCAAGACCACGAAAGCAATCTTTGATGATTATGCCGGGGAACTCTCCCAGGATGAGTACAAAGGTCTGATTTCAAAGCTGAAAGAGCAAAAGTTCGCTTATCTCGAGTTCTCGATTCGGTACCCCTACAGGGTTAAGTTATTTTGAATTGAAAAAATGAAAGTTGTAACATATTACAATGGCTGAAGAACATGCAATCGCGGAAGTTATGAACCTGCTGGAAGCCGAGCCGTCGAGCGGGCCAGCTGAAGGTGTTGTGGCAGGCTTAACGGCGCCCGGGCCTGATATTCCAGCTCTTCGTGAGCAGCTGGCCGAGCTGGTGTCGACAGGAAAAGCCAAAGAGGCCATCGGGGTGCAGTTAACACACGAGAAGGTGAAGCGCCTGAGCGACAAAGATGCTGAGAAATACACCAAACGATACGAGACATACGTGGGCTCAAAGACAACTGACAGCTTGATAGACGGCTTCATTTTTCTTGTGACCAAAGCGGTCGGAATGGCCGTTGACGTCAAAGACATCAATGCTTATCAAAAAGAACTCAGAAAGGACTACATCATCAACAAAGAGCTATCCAACCTGGCCGGCAACATTGCTTTAAAGTGCGGCCGTTTCCTTGCTCTGGCCAACACGGCGCTGATCACCACAAAACTCATTGATTTTAATGAGCATTTGAAGAGTAAGTTCGAAGCAAAATCGAAAGAAATTACTGAGCATTCCTCGCCAACTATTGAATAATTACTTTGCATTATTATATTTGCTCAACAATTTCTTTGCACAATGTCGACCGAACAACCTGAGTGCGCACATTCGCAAGTCGATATCACACAGCAAGCGAAAACCCCAACTCCAACCACAAGGCCAGCAAAAAATCCCAAGCGAGTTGCTGCTGGTAAACTCATAGCTGAGAAAACAAGGCAGGCCCTCGAAGCACAGAAATAAGCTTTCTCGAGGCTTCTGCCATAATTGCAAGAGAGAAGGAAAAAAATCTGCGCCTGCTCCTGAGCCGGTTCCAGAGACCGCACCAGAGCCCGCTGCAGCTGATTCCAAAGTTTCAAATGGTCTCAACCCAATGGATCTCTATCATTGGAATTGGCGCTATGCTTGTTACGACTTATGTCAAGCGTGAAGACATAAAAGCCTTTTTAGGAAAGCAACCGGCTACTGCACCGGAACCCGGGCCTCAGGGGATGCAAGCTATCCGCAGCCATCAAGAATACCGCAGCCCAAAAAAGGCATTCACCGATGGATTAGCCAGAGGTGAAATTCATTTGAATTTATTTTATGATGTTGTATAACAAAATGTGGAAAGTACCAGACTTCCAACAGTTTGCGACAAGCATCGCAGCCGTTTCAGGCATTGGTTAATTTGGGAGACGTTCACGTACAATTGCCTTAAGACTATCTTTTGAATTACCAAAAATCCTGATCATTTCAAAGAAGTATTTGAGGAAGAAGAAGGCGAGGAATAATTTCAATTAAATATTTTTTTCACTTCTCTATAACCAACATGTCCTACAACAAGCGGGCGTAAAGTTTTCAAATACGCGCTGACCGTTGTCGACGTGGCCAGCCGCTACAAAGAGGAAGAACCCTTGACTTCGAAAAATTCTGATGAGGTCGCCCAGGCCTTTTAGAAGATATTCAAGCGCGCGCCTCTCAAATGGTCTCAACTGCTGAAAGTTGACCCCGGGTGCGAATTCATGGGCGCCGTTACAAAAGACATGGCAAATCACAAAACCTTTATCCGGCGCGGGCGCGTTGACATTAACCGTGACCAGGCCATTGTTCAACGTTTCAACCGCACCCTTGCCGAGCGCTTCTTCGGGCACCAGTACGCCGTGAAAATGCGACTCCCTGAGGGCCAGCGATCAACTGCGTGGGTGAAAAGACTTCCTGAAGTTGTTGCCGCTATGTAAAAAGGTGGTAACAAGCATTATCGGCAAGAAACCAACAGAAGCTATATAAGAAAAATATGTTTATTCCAAACCATTAATACCTTATAGAAGGCCTGTTGGAAAGAGCGAAGAAATCCTCCCCTCTCTTGTCGAAGTTCGTTACCTATACTATCAGGGAGAGTTGGAAGGTGGGGGAAAGAAGAGAGCCACAGATCCAATCTGGTCGTTGAAAGTTTAAGACATTGAAAGATCTTTTACCAAACCAAATCAACTCGTTCTCTACTATTGCACGATGGGCCCAAGCGCGGCTTTGTGCGTGAAGAGCTGCTGGTTGTCCCTCAAAACACACAGGTGCCCCCCCGAGCAACTCTAACAAAATGCTGACAAATCAACATCTGCCAATAAAGCTTCTATTTCAGCTTCTAACCCCCCGAGCAACTCTATTTCAACATCTGAAGGCCTTGAGTACCCGTAAGCATTTGTATGGATCCCGTCGTCTGCTATCTGCCGTTGTGAATCAAACGCCGACAGCGAAATCTTGTTTACGTGCATGCCATAGATCTCATGCCCGTCACTTCGAAGAATGTTCATTCCGTGCAAGAACTGTTTCGCACCTGAAAGCGTTACCTTGTACTGTTCATGCATTATTTGTTTCTTGACAACGCACTTTTTTACGCCCCTCGCTTTTTTTATGTTTTTTTCGTCCGCCCTCAGAATCGAGTACATTTTCGGCCTCAGACACACGTACTCTGCTATCGGCGTTCCGGCACATTCATCTTTCATCTTGTCCAAGGCCTTTTTGTTGGCGTTTGAGGGATTGGATGCTCCTCCTGGTAATCGCTCGTATCATAAAGAAATTTGTTTCTTTCGATGTCTGTGTAGACGTCATCCGTTTCTATCTCAACCAGAAGGCTTTCGGTGTCTGTGTACAAGAGCTCGCACTTTGGGTCGTATTGCTTTTTCAGATTGTTGTAGAAAAAGTCGTACATTAGTATCTTGCTGTTGTCAAGGATCGTCATGCCCGTCTACACAGGTTTATTCAGCAGCAGCTTACTTTTATGCATGTGGATCCCCGACATGTTGTTTGTAAATTCGAAAAACCGTGAGTAAAAAGGGTTGGACTCCAATTTTCTTATTTTGTTTTCCTCGTCGCTGCGCACGATTTTTATTTTAACACGGTTGAACAGGTTTTCGATGGTTTTGCCGAAAACTGAGTTGTTCATGAGCTTGTAAAAGTTCTTTTGAAAGTCCTTGCGTTTTTTCTGAACCCAGTATTCATCCTGATGTACGGCTCCATCCAGCATTCTTGTTCCAACTCGAGCACCCTGTGCACGCGTTTCAGTTTCATGTCCTGCTTCAGATAAAACTGAAGGTTTCTGTAAAGCACGACATAGTTGTTTCTCTCTTCGAGGGTGGGGTGGTCTTTCATTAAATTCTTTTGGTAGTCCGACATCCATTCCTTTTTCACGACTTTTTTCTCCGGTGCCATGGGATAGCTGTTATGTTCCTCGTGCAGTTCTGCGGGATATTCAAGATCAGCCTCGAGAATCCACCCATTCTTTTGCGTTCTCTTTTTTCTTGAGGATCTCCTGCTCTGTGGGCATAACGCGTTTCCATTTGAAATCTCTTTTGCGGTTTGCTGTGGTCGTAGTCAGGCAGCAAGGGGTTGTTTGCCTTGGCGTACCTCTCGCTTACCATCGAGATTCCACCACGCATTCCTCTTTGCACGAAGAGATGCATTTCAAGGTCTGTGAGTAACTCCAGCTCGACTCCCGTCTTTTTCAAGAGCGCGTTCCAGCTCAGGCCATAGGTTTCGGAAGTTCTCGAATACATCAGCCAGCAGGGCGACATCGGTTTTCACGTAAAGATCGTGATAGTCGCCCAGAGTTTTGCATCCGAAAGCCCCCCAGACCATTTGCACGTGAGCGTACTCCTCGTCTGTTTTGTGCTCGTCATTCAGTTTGCTGTAAAACTTGTCTTTGTCCGCAGACTCGTCTCGCTGAATCTCTCCCATGAGCCCATGCACTCGTAAGGGTAAATACCCTTTTTGTAAAGTAGTTCGCTGCCTTCTGAAATGTTTGATGTTATTTTTAATGACTCCTATGGGGTTGCATTTACAAGCGAATCGAGGCTTCCTTACAAAAAGTTCAAGCTGTCAATGAAATGCAGATTCCCAACTGAAAATGTGATGTACTTTTCCATGTTGTTGGCGATGCTTTTCACTTCTTTCTGCTGCTGTGACATCACTTCCATAAGGTGGTGCGCGTCGTAGCCACTCAGGTTGTGAAATACAACTGGAATGGGTGCCGTCTTGGGGTTTATTCGCAGTTTCAAATTGCATGCATTGTGCGCGGCGCCGCGGAACCTGCCCGTTATATGGCAGTGGTCTTTTACCGCTTCTCTGTAGTTTTTCTGAAGCAAAGTCTTTGCGCAGAATAAAGAGTTTTCCTGATTTTTTTGCCGCTTCTTTGTGCTCGTTTTCTGACAATCTTTTCAGACAAAGAAAATCCACTTTTGTCTGTGCAAAACAAAAACATTTTTGTAACTTTGGCCCAAATATTGGTCCTTTGTTTTGTTCCAAACAGGTAATGAGTCCAAGAATTGGTCTTTTATCAAACTTTTGTTACAAATATGGCAATCAGCTCCTTCATTAAAATTTTCCCAGTCTTCTGCCGTCATAAAAATCGGCTTGGGTTCGGCCGAGCTTTCTCTTATTGAAACCTCCTCCTGCAGAATGTCACTTAGAAACGTTCCCACCGCATTTTCGCCCCTGTAAACTTTTTACCCTGTTACTTGTCACAACCATTTAAGAATACCCGCCTGCTTGGTGCCATTTGGTCTTCTCCGTGTAGCTTTTTTGCTTGCTCTCTGGCCCACGCACGCAGCCAGGAATCTTTCTGACCAATGCCTCAAAGTCGGCGTATATCACTTATTGCAACCTTCATCTGTTTGTGATGATTTTGGAAAAAAGGGTGTTTTCCCCTCTTCCGGCATCTCGATCTTTGTCGGCCTGCCATTCACGCCGTTGCAGTATTCTTTGTGGTTCTCGAGCAACTCCGCTCGTGTGAAACGTGATAAGCACATCATGCAATATAAAGTTTTATTATTTATTGCCTTGTCAAACAGCAAAGCGCTCACCCGTTTTACATAACAATAGTGTTGTTTTTCCCCTGACTCTATTAGCATCAGGCTTATCCGCGGCACATTCGCTTCTTTTCTGCTTATCCGGTGTACTATCACACAGTTGTTTTCCCAGCCAAAGACATTTATTGCGAGGCCTTTGTTTTGCGCCTCAAGCTTGTCTATCTGTTTCACCGGTGTTGGGAAATCGATGCCATTGTAGTTGATACCATCGTTAACCGGATATTTGCTTGGTCTTTGTGGGTTCTTTCCATCTTTTGGAGGGAATAAAGCAGCTCCGAGTGCCCACTTCAAATATTCATTGTCCCTGTTTAGCACGCTGGCCTTCTTTTTTGCCAGATTGGCCGGAAGAGGCAAATAAGTTCCTCCGCGCAGCGGTTGATAGCGTGCGACATTCACGAACGCAGTCTTTATCATTTCAACTTCCCATCCTGATCCCTCCACAGAACAGTTTTCTATTTCTCCCTTTGTTCTTTAAATGAATTCATCGTATTTTTGTTTTATCAGTTCTTCATCATCCCTGTTAAAAACGTGCGATTCTTTTTCTTTAAAATAATGTTTCATGTGTTGCTTTTCATCGTTTCTTTCTCTTGAAAACTTTACTTCTAACCCGAAAATTACTTTCACGCTTTTTAAGTTTTGGAGTTCGTGTTCAACCAAATCAGTGAACCTTGCTTTACTTTCTCTTGCAAACACTAATAAATCTTTGTTGTTTGGATTTCCTTCGGATACATTATTTTGTGATAATAGAAACCCGTCATATAATACAACCAGTTGTGGCTGTAATGGTTGACGTAGGTTTCTGTTTTTCTGCCTCGTTATTGGACCGTAAAACATTTGCAAAACAGCGGATGTATAATTTGCGGCAGCCATATTGGCGTATATACTTGTGCAGATATTTCTTCATTAATTCTGGCACACATCCGCTCGCTTGGTTGGGGTCACACTCCATGAATTCATCGTATTTTTGTTTTATCAGTTCTTCATCATCCCTGTTAAAAACGTGCGATTCTTTTTCTTTAAAATAATGTTTCATGTGTTGCGTTTCATCGTTTCTTTCTCTTGAAAACTTTACTTCTAACCCGAAAATTACTTTCACGCTTTTTAAGTTTTGGAGTTCGTGTTCAACCAAATCAGTGAACCTTGCTTTGGCCTCAATATTGGCATGTGAATTCTTGGACACAGCAAGTTTGCAATTTGTTTCCCTTATCGCTGGAAGCCGTTTACAATAAACTCCAGAACAACACACACACACCAAAATACTGGTTCTGGACACAGCAATTTTGCAGTTTGATGTAACTTATCGCTGGAAGAAAGAAGATTGAGACGGATTACGAATGACGGATTTGAACAATTTAGGTAAATTTTTGAAAATGCACAAACCGTGACGTAGCTCGTTTGAGAACAAAATAGGGGAAAACTTGGCAATGTTTTAAAAAAGAGGAGAACGGACAGTTTTGAGACATATTAATCTCAAAATTCTATGGGAATATAACAGATCACAGAATATTATTAAGCATTGTATAATTTTTCCTTAACTAAGTATCTTTGCTTTCATGTTGAGCCGGTACTCTCGGGATCCCAACATGTGTTACAGTGGAAGATAATCGCTGCTCTTTCCGTGTATCAAGTGAGTAACCATGTTCCATTTGTGGTGAGCTATAACATTTACTAGATTCATATGTGACTGCAGTGTCATGATCTTGATAAGTAACAATAAGGGAATAAAATGACGTTTTAGTAAGAACTTACTTCGCGCTGAAAATGTTATAAATGTAAAAGCCGGACCGCCATGTTTTGAACAGGTGCAGAACCTTCCGGATATAGCTACGATGTCTCTGAAAATAATCGCCAATGAGTTAAGAACTTATAGATAATCATAATATTTAACGAACTTACATTTTCCAGTTGACCTTCGGTTTAAAATTCCCGCAGTACTTTAGCCGAGCTAATTTTGCTCGACTGCAGGAATCAACTGAACGATATTTCGCTTCTCGTAAAGACGACAAGAACTTGCTTTCTTTGTTTCTTCCAGATATTGCGCTTTTGCTTCTAACCTGTCTTCCAGAGTAAATCCGACTTTTTTTGTCTGTATTTTCCCATTGCTGCTACTGCTAGACTGATTTTGTCTCTGAAAACTATTCGCTTAGCGTGAAACTGAACTTCAAAGCATGCCCAGCCTTGCTGTTTGCTCGTATACGCCTCAAATGGTTTTCCCGCGTCAAAAGGCTGAACAAAACCTTATCGTACAAAGCCAGAGGACAAACCATTTGGCACTGAAGACTTTTAATCTGCTTAAACTCGACCACAAAGGTAGAATTTGACGGTACAGCTGAAATTACAAAATGCAGGCTTGCGACTCAAAACGAAAGAAATACCGAATTACAAATGAAAGCGACACAAATAAAATAAGCGATCAAATCGAAAATAAGAGCAGGCTTACATATTTTTGGGCGCCTTCAGGCCTCTAATGGTTACATCGATGAATAAAGAATAACAAACCCACTTCAGCTTCATTGAACTGCATTCAGAAAACGCACAAACTGCGAAAAGCACATGGAATCGAGCACGTCACTGGCACGTGACTTGCACAAGCGGGGTACGGTGGGAGCGCGGGAAAACTGTCCGTAACAACCTGATTGGTTGAAATTTATCGGATGATGGAGCGTGAACCAATCAGCTACAGGGCCGTTAATGGTCATTTGCGGCCCGCGGAGTGTGGCCGAGTATATTGATGATAATAGATAATAGTAAATTTTCAGCTTGATAACTTTATCATGTTCCATCTCCTCGATATAACATCCTTTAGTTTTGAGATATAGTCTTCAGCTCCTTATACTCTCTTGCTATTCGGTTCTTCTTTAGTACTGACCAGGATTTCTTATGTTCATCTTTGCCCTATTCCAGTTTTGATTGCAAACACCGATACATTGTCTCGAGATATCGAAAATTCCTAGTTTTGGTGCCTATTTTTGGTTTATGTTATGGGCTTCAGCCATAGGCGGCTAGGTTCGGCTGATAACACAACTTCAACGTTGGCTATTTTCTTTTTATGTTGTAACTCATTCCAAAATCTGTAGCGAGCATTTCCGGGTATGTTAAGAAACACATATTACAGGAAATAGATCTTGTAAAGACAGACCCATTGAAATGTGGTTTACACACTTTCTCCATTTGTTGGCGGTGTGTAGGTGTGAGAGGTTAACATTGCTTTTAGGTTGTAAATAAATTTTAGCTGAAGAGGTAACTGATTCAAATGTATTTTCTATATAGTATCTCTTGATGATAAAGTCTGTGACTGTCAAGTGCCCTGCTTTCAAACTAAATACAATACGGAAGTGTCTTATTCAAAGTTCCCGGATGCTGGTACCGCTAACGAACTGGTATCCAATGGTTACTATGATCATGTGCAGTACCAAAGGTAAACATTTCTTTTATTTGTAAAAAAGTAGTTTTAAAATGATAACATTAGCTAACAAATCATCTTGGCTATGAAAATTAATAGGTATTTGTAACCCTCCACATGACTTTGATGCAAAAGGTGAAAGCACTCACAAAACGCGAACACAACACGCTTAGTGTGTCCAAGAGTCACGAACATGTGCATATTTAGCAGAAAGGACGACACACTGGGTAGTTGACACGCTAAACTTTTTGTTTCCGTAGTGTGTTCGATCTCACGCTTAGCGTGCTTTGAGCACAGTTAGCGTGGAATTGTGCATAGCTTGTGCATAGCACGCTTCGCGTGCGTGGCTTGAGCAGACTTAGCCTGGGATCATTAGCACACTTAACAATTTGACACACGAATATGCTTAAATTCGGTCACTCACGTCAAATAAAAGCACAGGTTAATACTCCTGGAAATATACGAAAAAATACCGTTGTAGAATGATATAATAAACTATTAGTCTATGTAGTTCTTTTTATGCGCTCCAGTCTTCACTGAGTGGCTAATATGATCTAATATGGTTAACTGGACTCAACAATTATAATAATTGTTATTCTCCCTTATCGAGAGAATAATAGGACAGAATAATCTTAATAGACCACGTGAGCAAGTTTAGGGAATAGAAAACTATTATGGAATGTGAATGTGTGTTCAGGATGCCTTGTGACGTAACGCACTTCGTGTGCGTTACTAACACGTTGAGCGTGTTGTGTTTTATGGCACACAGCTTTGTTTTCCACACATGATGCGCTTTATTGTTCGATTTGTCACGCTTCATTGTTCGATATCTCACGCACTTCTTGTGTTTAGCGTGTTGCAAAAAACAATGGAGATAGACTTCGTAGCACGCCTTAAGCGTGCTAAAAGGGATTCTTTTGTTTTCAAGTGGAAGCGTGTTGTGAGCGTGCTTTCACCTTTTGCATCAAAGTCCTGTGGAGTGTCACATTTACGCACTCATTGGTTTGTAAAAGAAAGCTATTTCACGTTCATTTGCCAAAATTCTGGTACCCTCTGAACTCGTGTTGCACTTTCATGGGAGTTGGGTGGAATTTTTGATTAAAAATATATTCATCATCATCATCAGTTCCTTTTTCTCACAAGGGAAATAGGGCCTTGCGTTCTCGCTCGCCAAGTGTCACGGTTTTTAGCACATGTACCAGCATCCTGCCAGCCTTTGAATCCAATTTCCCCCATTTCCCTCTCTACAGTTCGTCTCCAAGTTTCCCTTGGCCTTCCTCTTCTTCCTCTTCTTCCTCCTCCTTCCGGGGTCCATGCTAGTGCTACTTTAGGGTGTTCATTTACATTCTTCCTCAGTACATGGCCAATGAACTGCCAGCGCTTTATATGCTGCGTGATTTCTTCCATATTCGTCTTTGATCTTATCTCTTCATTTGACACATTCATTGGTCAGTAAATCTTCAGAATGCGTCCCAGGCACTTGTGCAAGAAGACATTGAGCTTGACCTCATCGCTTTTAATCATTCGCCATGTTTCTCGCCCACATAGAAGTACAGCCAGTACACTGGATTTAAAGATCCTTAACTTGGTGTTTATACTTTGTTGACTGCTTCTCCAGATGTTTTTTAGGTTGCTGAAGGCGGCTTGTGCTTTTCCTAGCCTTGCTTTTATGTCTTCTTCTGCGCCACCGGTTGTTGTGACTGTTGCACCAAGGTATACAAAGTTCTCTACTTGTTCAATATATCTCCCTTCTAGTTTGATTTTTGTCCCAAAATTAACATTCCATTTCATCACCGCTGTCTTTCCGGCATAGCTCGGTTTTCTTCCCGTTTGTATTAAGGTTTTCAACCTTTGACTGCATGTCCAATTTCCTACTTGCAACCATGGCGATATCATCGGCAAAGTCTAAATCCTCTTACTTTTTCCTAAATTACCATCTTATCCCACTTGCCACTTGCCAGTCGTCCTCAAAACCCAATCAATCACGAGAAGAGAAATCCAGACATACAAAAGCCCTGTTTCACCCCTGTCTTCACATCAAACTAGTCGTGACATCCGGATCCATCAACAACAGCTCATTTGCTCTGTTCATATATTGCCTTTACCATCGAATCATTTTGATGGAATACCGTATCCTTCCATTATCCGCCACAAAGTATCTCCGTCAATGCTGTCAAGCGTTTTCTCAAAATACACAAAACAAACATTCAAGCTGGCATTCCACTCGATTACTTGCTCGGTGACATTTCTCAATATAGATATCTGTTCAATGGTCCCTCTTTCTCTATTAAAACCCGCCTGCTCTTGTCGAAGCCTGGTACCAACAGAATCCTTAATTCTTGTGATAATCACTTTGCCCAGTATTTTCGCAGCCACAGATATCAGTGTTATTCCTCGCCAATTTCCGCATTCCATGAGATTGCCTATCTTGGGGAGGCGAATGATCAACCCACATCTCCAGTCATTTGGTACTCTTCCGTTTTTCAGATATTAGAAAACAATTCGCACAATACAGTTACTGTAGTTTCTAAATCTGCCTTCATCAGCTAAGTTGTCAAGCCATCAACTCCACTGACTTTTCCTTTCTTCATTCGATGGCTTCCCTGACCTCTGTATGTGTAACTGGACCCACTTCCAATTTTCATTCACAGCTGCTGTACCTGCAGGAGCAGGTCTATTCAGAACTTCAGCGAAGCGTTCCTTCCATCTCTTCCTTACATCTTCCTCTTACTTCCTTCTTTACTCTTCACTGTGTCTGTTCTATGGTTTGGTTTGATACAAAGTTGCCTTTTAGCATCAAACACCACCTTCATATTACCTGTTTTGGCTACTTTCTCAGCGTCACTGGCGGTCTGGTCGACCCAAATTCTTTTATCTCTCCTCAGTTGCTTTTATATTTCTTTGTATTTAACTTGATATTGCTCTCTATATGCTGCTTTCAATATTTCTGACCTGGTTGAATCCACTTTGGCTTTGCAAGATCTTCTTTCATCGATTTTCCTCAAGCTTTCAGCGCTTATCAAGGGCTTAGTCTTCTTTATCCTGAATCCTAAGACTTCTCCAGCTGTTTTTACACTAGTCCATTGGGCCTCTATGGTTTTCTCGCTGTCATCTATACTTTCGTCAGCTAGGTAGCTAAATCTGTTCCTCAACTTGATCGGAAACTACTGTCTTACTTCCGGTATTGTCAATTTGCCAGTGTCATATCTCCTGACATTGGTTTAATCCTTACTTATGCCACGCAAACGAAGCCGCACAGTTGGTTATGATCGCTTCCAATATCTGCACCTCTGTAGGACCTTGTATCTCTCACTGATCTTCTGAATTTGCCGTTCACTGTCACATGAAAGATTTGGTTTATGGTTTTATTATAGGAGCAGTCCATGTGTAAACATTGTTGATAAAATAGCAGAGCTTTTAGCTGCACAAAAAGAGACGAAACGAACGCCTTTTTTCTCACCGCTCATCTCCAAGCCTGTGTTGACCCACCACACCATCCTTGCCTTCCTGTTTAGCCCCAATCTTGGCGTACCACTCACCCCTCATCATGATCATGCCATACCCCGCAATCTCATCGGTGACCTTCTGTAGCACATCGTAAAAGCCATCTTTTGTTTCCTCGTCTGCATCGTTCGTTCGTGCATACACTTGAACCACTTTTGTGTTTATGAATCTTGATGTGAATCGTGCTGTCATAATTCTATCACTAACTGGCATTCAACGCTCTAAGCAACCAGCCGCTTTTTTGGTCAACACAAGTGCAACGCCACTTTGATGTATGTTGTCATCTCTTCCCGGATACAAAATGAAATACACCCGTCTGTGTCTTAAGTCGTCCAGAACCTGACCAGCATTCACTAATGCCCAACGCGCCCACGGTATATCTTCTCATATCCCTAACTACTTGTGTTGTCCTTCCCACACTATACATCGGCCTGACATTCCAGTTTCCTATACGTAGCGTCGTCGTGGGGTTAACAAATGACTTTGTCAGAGTACATGCTTCCTTTCGGATTGGGCGTGCACCCGTCATATCGCCGTCATCCCAAATGATGTATTCATTTTCTGGAGTTCGGCAAGTCGTTGTGCTACTCCCGAACCAAGAAATGAAGGTTTCCGTAATCTGTTTGCTTTATGAGAGGGCTTGATTAGCCCCTTGTCCAACCTACTGCCGACAGGAACGGGCGGGTCATTCTTTGTCTGGGCTCTACCTCTTGGCCTATCCGGTATGGTTGAACCTACCAGGAACCAAGGTCCCAGCCGGCATAGCTCTAAAGGTCACTGAGCCGCACAAGCCTCAATGGAATCTGTTACGCTTAGTTAACACTCGAGAAGTGCAGGCCCGCAAATGCAACGGATCCGCATATTTCAGCAGATATCTTGCGCTGGGATTTGAGATTGTTTTTCCACCGTGAACAACGTGTGAACAACGCTAAAGTAAGCGGAAACGCAAGGTGAAAAGCATCAAGAAACGAAATTATGTCCTACCAATAATACCGGCAAAATCACTTGAAAAGAGTGTCACATTGATCATAAATGTGTTCATTCTCCTCAGGGATAATCTCGTGTTTCTTCAAGTGGGATTCAAGTCACTGAGTTATGAGATGCAGGAACAGCAACCAGCTTATGATAGAACCTCTATGTTAGGTGATCGTATCTACTTTCATTTGCTAAGATCTCGGTGGGCCAGCAAAAATACGATTCAGTGCAGTTGGAAGAAAGAAATTATTTAAATTGACTAAAAAGGCCTTGGATAAACTCCTTTTTATTCAAGAAATAGTACTAGAAGCATTTAAAAGTCATACTGATAGTGGTTTCAATTCATGGATCATCACTCACGATCAACTGCCTCAGATCGAGTAACCGAAATTTAGTCGGAGCTACTCATTTCGAGTCGAAAAGTACAATTGCTCAGCAACGATTAAATGATTAAACAAAAATACGTGAAGAACGCCTTCTTCGTAGTGTTCATCTTAAACGAAGAAACTGATCGAGGTGTAAATTGATTTGTATGGCGTCCAGTTCACTGCTGAAATTTACTCCAAAAAATTTTCGTTTAAGGTTCATTGAATATTCACTTATGTCCAGGACTGAACGCAATTGCAATATTTACAAATTTTACTTGAAGGCCTTAGGAAAATTGCGGATTTTACTATTTTTTTTTCGCGATTTAAGTAATTTTCGTAAAATTCGCAATTTCAGTTCAATTCGCAGTTTCGTCGAGGGCCCTCCTTGAAGCCCTTTGTTATGTTAATCACAACACGCTGGTTAAGCGTGGCTGCGAATTTTACAAAATTTGCTAAAATATTCACCTTAAATCGCATGTATACTGTCGGTAAGCATTCACTTGCCTTCGGCGAATCATTTTTAGTTAATTATGTGGACTAACTGTTTTCTTTGGTTCCCTAGGTGAGATTGGAGGTAACATGGGGCTGTTTCTTGGATGCAGTGTAATAACCATTTGCGAGTTTTTCGACTTCCTCATCAGTTTCCTAGCAAGAAGAAAACGATATCTTACTCATCCGGCGTGATAGAAAGCCGCCACATGATTTCAAATTGAAAAATAAAACCTCAATGTGATGTGTCTGTTGTGCGTGAAGCCTGCCGAGAACGTTTTTGCTGTCTTCAATGCGGCTGAAATGCGAATAAAAGTGTTTTGTATGTTTGTAAAATAAAAAGCCATCTAGCTACGAGCTATTAAACGTAATAGGGAGCTTGATGAAAGCGAAGAAATTTGTTTGTAATTCCAAGCTGGGGTTAACTCGTTCTGGATGCATAGCACAAAATCTTCATTTTCAGTCAATTTTATGTCAATTCTGTCAAGCTTTTTTGTGTTGTCGCAGATCAGCACTTCGAAAAACTCTCAAGTGGAATATATTTGCAATAATAATGGACTGAAAATCAAATAAAGGTAAAAGGGTAAAATTATCTCGTGTACAAAAGCTGCCAAAAGAAGGCAAGAAGCGGTTAAGATATATGTATTTTATTCTCGCACGCCTTTCCTCGATTTTGAGAAAACTAACAGGAACTCCCCACCCCCCCTCGGAAGATACGTCATAGAGCTATCATATAGTGGTTTGATAGGGATATCTATAGGAACATGTGCCTGAATTTGTAAGTTTAAGGAAGGTGGCTATCCAGCAGGCACTTAACTGATTAGGATATCGAATTTACTGGCTGAAGAATGATTAAAAACTACACGAAGTACCTACCCCTCCTTCACAGTCTGCACGGACAGACACTCGCTCGCTCGTATGATCACGGCTAGATGGTTTTTTTTGAAATGTCTTTCCTATGCTGCTCCGCTGTTAGGATTCATCTGCTCCATGAGTGGGATTCAAATATCTTTATCTGATTGATTACTTGAAAATTTTCCCGGCCCTCTTGCTATTTGCAGTTTTCAGCTTAGGGATGCACGAGTTTCTCTGGATTTGCCGGAAATTACGGAATCGCAATATCATTCAGAAACGTATCAAAGGCTCCCATGCATGAACCAGCTCGTCCATATTTAATGCAGAAATAGACCCTTTTCATAAATGGCTGCCAATTAAAAATTATTTTGTATGCATTCAAATTAGCCTCACTAAACTCGTTTGGGAGTAAAAATTCTTTTGAATTATCAACTCAAAAACGAGGTTAGTAAGGCTAATTTTAATACTTACAAAAGAATTTATAATTGGCATCCATTTATGAAAAGGGTCTATTAGCGTTTTAGTGGCCTTTCCTTTCTTGGATCGAAGTAGAATTTGATAACACGCAAGCAAGAAAAACGAACGACGTTTCGGAGTCGCTACAACAGTCTAGTCCCCAAAAGAATATTATTATTTTGCTCCCCTACTTAGGTCCCCATAGCAATCAAATTATTAAGCGTCATAAATCCTTTGAAAATCGCTTCTACTCTTTTGTCAATGTCAAGGATAATTTTCAAAACACATGGCACATCAAATGTTTCTATCCTTACAAGGACTACCTCGACCGACCTCAATTGTCTAAGGTCATACACAAAGCTAGCTGCTGGGATTGCAGTGATTTTTATGTTGCTAACACCAAACGACGTCTACATGACAGAAAAACTGAACATTTCAAGGCCTCTCAAATGGTTACATTAAATGGGACCATTTTGACATTTCGGCGCCCGGAAAAAGCGACCACCGTTGTAAAGTTAAAGAGACTTTGATCATTCAAGAGGTGCAGCCAGCGAAAATCTTTTGCTTTTATTAACAAAGCTTTTCAATTTTGTCATTTGACAGACAGCTTTATTTTTAAGCATGACTGAAGATTTCTCTGCCTAGGTCCCAGACCCCCATCATTATTGTTGCGGGCCCAAGAGAGGCCTGCAACACTAAGCTTGACATTGACCAGCGGATTATGTATCACGCGTGCGCGCCACATTTAGGGGCCGACCATTTAACTCTTGGGGGGAGGATATTTCTGGTCAGCAAGTTTTATTTTCTAGCAACCTGGTGGGCAGGATATTTTTTTCCCTCCTAAATGCTCTGCAGGATATTTCTTTCCCTCCTAATTTCTCTGCAGGATTTTTTCCCTCAAAAAAGTGTCATGTCTTTACATTTACAGAATGTATTTGCATTTTACATTGTGGTTATTGCAGTAATAGTTCTAATATGGAGCTGCAAAACCTTAAAATGTTGTAAGCTATACAAAGAAGACAAATAGCTTGCTGGGATAAGCATAGAGATTGAAATGATCACATGAAATGGTGACCAGTTAAACCTGATAAAGAAATTCCAGCATACGTTTCAATGGATAACTGCAGAGATACCGCTGACCGGAAGAACAATCCTAGTACAACCGCTGACCAGTTCACTAGAGTCGAGTATTCACGGGTCGGACATTTTGTTTTAGTTTATACACGAACACTAGCTATTACAGCTTCTAGCGATCTAAATGTAACTTGTTGCCTCGTTCATCACTATATTACGTAAGTTGATTCTCGTTCCTATGTATTTAGCTCGCTAGTTTCTCCATCTTATTGTATTCTTGTCTTATTTTTGTGTATTAGTTCTCGTTCATCGTTGAGATTATTAAACCTATCATCATCGAGAAGGCTCGTTTGCTTCAATAACTTCTACAAAATACATTGGATGGAAAAGTTCTATGCTAAAAACATAAAACGTACCGAGGACAACAAATCCTGAAAATTTCAGCTCAATTGGACAAATCCTTCTCAAAAATATCTTTTCTCAAAGGCAAAATTAACTCGTTTTGAGAAAATGAGCTTTGAACTTACGATAACAGAAATTCTCAAAATAAAACTTCCAATACCTTAAGCTTCAAATTCCGATGAAAACAAAATTTCGTCCCCCCTTAAGTTTAGAAAAGTTTATGGTTCTAAAATGTTTATCACCGCTGTTTGTGTTCTATTTTTAATCAAACTACAATGTATAAAAACCAATAGTTTACATGGACATATGTCATGGCACCATTAACACGTTCCAAAAGATTAGATGAAAGTGAAGAATGGTTGTTGCAGTTTAATTTCAAAGTTAAGCAGTTGGAAAGAAGAAGCCTGAAAAAAAATCATGGCTTCAACG
Organism: Blastomussa wellsi; assembly: GCA_947652115.1. Lineage (NCBI taxonomy): Eukaryota > Metazoa > Cnidaria > Anthozoa > Scleractinia > Plerogyridae > Blastomussa > Blastomussa wellsi. The sequence goes on along the minus strand of OX393564.1, from coordinate 9,407,154 downwards.
GGATTCGAACCTGTGATCTCTGCGATACCGGTGCGATGCTCTACCAACTGAGCTATGAAGCGAAACTGAGAGCGAGGCCAATTTATCGAGTTCATATTTTCCCGTGGACTGAAATGATGTGAAGTATATATGAAATAATTCATATTTGAACTGCGGATATAGATGAAAGTGAACAATGATTACCGCAGTTAATTTCCAATTTAAGCAATTGGAAAGAAGAAGCCTGAAAAAATCAGGGCTTCAACGGGATTCGAACCCGTACCGGTGCGATGCTCTACCTAGCTAAGAAGCCACACATTGGGAGCGAGGTCAATTTATTGAGTTCATATTTTAACTGTTAGAAATAGTTCCAAGATAGACATAATGATGAAATGTCACGTAAATAGTTTGGATTGGAGTTAGGCCGACAATGGACAATGAGAGATGGTGTCAATTCTCTTATTTGTAGCGGAGTTCCAGCGCGAGAAGTGCGCCAGAGAAGCACCATTATTATCAATATACGCGGCCAAATTGAAATCCGGCCTCGTCAAAACAGGGGCTCTGCGGGCCCAAAATTAAATGACTCCAGACGGGTATGTCGAACAATAACAACAACAACAACAACAAAAAAACGATTCTCGGGATCCCCTAAAACTAAGTTTGCGTTGTGCTTTTTATTTCTAAGGTGCGAGGAAGGGAGCCCAAAGGCTAAATTGGTGGTGCGATGTCATCTGTTGACTGTATGAGTTGAATGAAATGCGACGAATAGCAACCGAGACAGAACTATTTTCCTTTATGTTTATGACATAGCGGGCAAGATTAATGAAATGCGACGAATAGCAACCGAGACAGAACTATTTTCCTTTATGTTTATGACATAGCGGGCAAGATTAATGAATGTTGATTGGTTGAGACAGAGGGCATTTATGGGCATCGCTGGAATTGGGTGATGCATAAGTTCTTTTGGTCTTCATTTAACAAATAGACGCGAGCATGTTCTTCTGCCGCAGATCCTGGCCGGCGTGCAGGACCTACAGAAAAATATGGATTTGTTGTTGAAGACCCAAGAAAGCCACTTCGAAGATGTGGAGGAGATTGGGGAAGGTTTGCAAGGGCTGGAAGCGGAAGTGGAAGAAACAGGCGGAATCCTGGAGAGCATAGAAAAAAACAGCAATGCTATTCGAGAGCAAACAGACAGAATAGTGGGCGCCGCCAATGCCGCAATGTCTGCTGCTTGGGGTGTTGTGCAGGTTGTTGGGATTGTTGGTGGGATTGGTTCTGTCCTCCTTCTTCTGCATGCAACACTGCGACCGAAATTCGAAGAGTGCCAACAACAGAATGCTGCAAAGGTTGGCCAGCCCGCCACAGCAGCCTGCGCCCAAAGGAATTCGTGCAATGGAATAGAGTGCTCGCAATTAGAAACATGCAACAGATATTCCAAATGGAATTGGTCTACGGCAGAGGTGTTCTACCACACTTTCGACGCGATCAGTTCGAAGAATGTAGAAAAAAGTACGAGAAACAAGAAGACACGGAATATTGGGATTCTCTCTGCAAATATGCAGAAACAAAGGAGAACCAAAATGTTGCCACAATTGTGGGCAAAATAGCCCCGGAACACGCGAAAAAAAATGGAAATCCTGGCATCTTGGAGAACTTTTCGTTGTTGCTTTCTACGGGGATTTTGTTTTCTGCCTTCTTGGCGGCCAAAGCCAAGAGATAGACAGAGCAAGCCATAGATTTGGTTTCTACGCCAGAGCAACAAGTCTGTCCTTCTTTTTCTGTGGTGTGGTTCTCTCTTGTCCGATTCTGCAAAGCAATGGCGTTGTTCTTTTTTCGAGGAACTCGAAGCCTCCAAGATTCTCCACCTCTTTTTGCAGAAAATAGCCTTGTATTGGGGTTTCGTCGTCTGTTGTTGGCTGCCCGTCCTCTCCAACCGGAAACACAAACAATATGGTTCGCGGAGAGTTTCGAAAAGTTGTGTAAGCAAACTTCTTGCACTTGTATTCGCCGGGCTGCAAATCTATCGATTTTTTTGTGTCCTTGTTTTTCGGCGCCTCTACTTTTTCGAACTCCGTTTCTTTTTCTTTTTCGAACTCTCCTCGAAGAATATCGTATTTTGCGCTCTCCTTTGCCATCGCTTGCAAAATTGCAGCTCTTTGCGGGTCTGGGGCGGAAACAACACGTATTGGGTTCCATACAACATTTGTCCCTTCGTTGTTGCAGAAACTTTGCGGCTTCCCCATCTGTATTTCCAAACCTCCAAGCTTTTCAACGCTGGAGAAAGAAGGAAGCCAGAAAGTCGTTCTGCCGTACCAATCCGAAACGGACTTTTCGAAAATGCCCAGGCATTCCGAAACAATTTTTTGCAGAGCTTTTGTTGCAAACACGTTGACGATTTTCCCTTCGTTTGCCAATACAACCCGAAATTTGCTTTTGGGGTCGTTTCTTTGCCTGCCGCCAACAACTTTCCACTTCGCGCGTGCAAGCGCCGCAACCTTGGTTGCAGATTCTCGCAAACATTGTTCCACCATCCCCCGCACCTCTTGGCTTTTTTGTTCGTAGACCTATTTCGATTGCATAATTTTTTCCACCCTTTCCAGCTCTGCTTTGCGGCGATTTCACTCTTCTTCGTATTTTTTTCGCTTCGCATCTTGCTCGGCCGTTTGTTTGTCCCAAGAACGTCTTCGCCATTCTTCTGCGCTTGCCGCGTCCTGTATTTCTTGCAACGCTTTTTCGCGAGATCTGGTGGAAAGTGTCGAAATTTGCCGCTCTTGTGCGATTTCTGGTACTCCTTGCAGCTGGAATTTGGAGACATTTCGCCCAATAGCGCTGCATTTGGTTTGCCGCCATTCCCAAGAAACTGTTTTTGTCGATGGAAGAAGTATAGACGGGTCTGGGGCGCCTGGGTGCAGCTGGCATGGCCATTTCCTTGCCGCCAATATTGTTTTCGTTTCCTCGTCTTTTGTGTAGCAATGCAGGGGCCCTATTTCCACACCTTCTTCCTGTGTGGAAAGGATATCTACCCGAAAAATCGGGCATGCGCGGAAACCAAAGTCGGCTGCCGCCCACACCACCGAATTTTCCCATTTCGCCGCGTCCACAACGTTCGCTTTGGTTGGTTGCACGTGCACCCCCGATATTCTTCCTGTTTGTGTGTGCGCGAACCAGCCGACAAATATGTGGCCTTGCGGGTGGTTCGCCAAAACGAGGCAGCGGTCCAGGCAAGAAGCCAGGTTTTCCCATTGTTTGTTTGGTGGTTGGACCACGAAAAGACCTTCTCCTTCCGGCGAAACCTTTGTCAAAGTTTCCTGTACCACATGGTCGGCGGTTGCTTCGGAGAGCTCGTTTGTGGGGCACCCGTATATGGAAACTTCGATTCTGGTGCATCCGCGATCTTGGACATCAGGGTGTTGGAAAGTTCGGCGCAAGTGCTCGTTTGGGCAGTCTGCATAGTCGGCAAGATGGCCGCCCACTGGTTCTCGAATCTCGCCCGCTTCGAAGTTGGAAATGATCTTGTTGTATACTTTTGTCCGGACCGTGCGGTCTTCTCTTTTCGAGATCCATGTGCACACGTGCTTCCCCACACTGTCGGTGTTCTGCAGAATCGTTGGCGCATCCGAACCCATTGCAGAACAAAAGTCGCCCGTCTGGCGAAAACCTTCGAATTCTAGGTGCGAAACAAGGGCTTCGCGGTCCAACACTCCGGAAAAATCTTGCGTGTAGTCGATGGAGTAGATTCCAAAACCGAATACGTGCAGCTGCCGTTCGAAAGCTGGCAGCGCTTCGTGCAAATCTTCCAAAGACATTTCGGAAACGTCTACCTTGGCCACGAAGTAGCCCGCTATCTCGTCTTCTGGAAACAGCCTGAGCCAGTGGGACTGTGCCTGTTGCAACGTGTCGGCTTCTATCGCTGCTATTGTTGTACGTATCGTGCTTCCGCTGGTTCCTTTTGTTTTTGCGAGGGTGTGGACGATGCTTGTCTGCATGTGTTTTCTTTTGCGGCCGTCCGGTCCTGTTCCCAGGCTCTGCTGCACAGCGAGACCGATTTTTGCGACCACGAGTTTTGCAGAACCTTTCTCGCCTGTTGTGCAAGAAAAGCGACCTTTTTGGAAAACGCAGTCTTCGCGGCGGAGATAGCCGAACACGTAGATGTCGTCGACAAACGCGGGCAGTCCTCGCAGTGGTTGCAGGTGTGTCTTGCCGAGGTTTCCTGCTAGGTAGTCGACTTTCGAGATGTCCGGCAAGAGGTTGCTATTGTACGCGTTCTCGAGAAGAAGATGGGAGGCCACGTTTTTTTCGCAACGGAGACCTATGCTTTCGAATGTTTTTTGTACTGCCATTTGTAGCTGTTGGATTTTTTGTTGTAGAAATATGCAAATATTTTTTGGCTACATATGTTCAATTGGGAGAAAAAATTTGTGAAAAAAATGTTGTCTGGCTGATGCTTGTGCAAATTTGGTAGCTGAAATTTGGTAGGCATAATTTTTTTCCGCTCTCGTAGCCGCTGTTGAAGCGTGTGTCCTCCGCAATGCACGCACAGTCGGTCAAAACCCCGATTCCACAGCTGCGGCATGGCGACGGTTTTTGCATTCCTTTTATTATTTGCCAGTTGTGCCGACGCTTCTGTCTAATTAGTTGAAACTGCAAATGTGCTACCTGTAGAAAATTTGGTTGCTATAATTTCCCTCTCTCGAAATTGTTCGAACCTGGCAGGTTTGTTCTTCAAGTAGTAATGCCGGAATTAAATGAATACAACCTCGGAGCTCAACCGTTTATATATCTTCGCCCAAGTGAAAGTAGCGAGCAAAAAGCGATCTTCTTTCACTTGGGCGAAGATATAAAATTGTTCGAACTTCTACAGGGTTGTTATTAAGTAGTAATGCCGGGATCAAATGAATACAACCTTGGAGTTCAACCGTTTTGTTATCTGCTCCCAGGAGAAAGAAGCGAGCAGAAAGCGAGCTTGTTTCTCCTGGGAGCAGATAACAAAACGGTTGAACGACGAGGTGGTATTCATTTAATCCCGGCATTACTACTGCGAGGATTCTTGAAGGCCACGATGTAATGGGCGTTCCTCGAAATTTCTGTGATGCGAATGTTTCGTGAACAGATCCAAAACGCGTTTGTCGTTGCCTCCTTCTTCCATCAAATCAAGATAACAGAGATCTTACACCGCTTCCGCGAGAAGCGCTTCCGTTTTGTTGATAGGGTCTCCTGCTGATTTCGTTCCATTTCAACTCGTTTACAATTAACATCTTTAACTGGTGCACTACTTTATGATCGTTGCTCACGTAATCGTGTTTTTAAAACTGATTGACAAACTCGTGCATGCTCTTGTCTCGGGCTCGGGCTTTAAAACACATCAAGGCGTAATCGCCGCAACTCTGACTAAACGGGACTGTAAACTCTGTCCGTTGCTGATCACGTATTTCCATTGAGTGGTTAACCACGTTTCGAAGGGTTCGGTCGTCCGGTACGTGCTCAAGGGTAACGCCCTGGGTGGTCCACAGGACGATCCAATGGCGTCCGGGGGACTGCACCGGATCCGTGTTCACGATGTAACCTTGCAGCCTGTCAGCGTTCAGGAACGGATCGTGTCGAGCCAAATGGTCCAATTGAACATTGTTCCAGGCGACTTTTTCCATACTCCTCAACGCTGGTACACGTCGCAGATCACGGCTTTGTTGTCGTCGATTTCCAAGAGATTTTCAAATTCACCGTAGACGAGGATGGTGATATTCACGCATGGATTGGCTCCAAAACTGAGAATCAGTTGCACGTCTCCGCCCTGCTTGGGATTCAACACGGGAGTGTCCAAACATCCGTTGGCTGCGTTGTCAAATACAAACAACGTGCAGTTCTTGCCTTGACCCCATTCCACCCTTCTCACCATGTTTCCTTTCTGTTTACACAAACATCCCGTGGCTTGTAAGAACCTGAAGTAACCTCTTCCATCTCGGGTGTCGTTGTTGTGAATCAACTCCAAGGTCTCGTAGCGATATTCGTCGCCTCACACCAATTGCCGGATACTGGTCAATCCAAATTTCTGAAAACTGAAGGGATTGTTGGCCACGTTGCCTGTGAACGCGGTGGACAATACCATTCCCACGATGAGACGATTGGAGACTCGTCCCTGGAACAGATTGTTGCATTCGTAGCGTTGTTGGTTGCCTTGCATGTTGAAGGTTCTGACTTCTCCTCGCACGGTGGGATAACTGACCGGTTTCCTGGTTTCTCTTTGTTTCTGCTCCAATTCCAGGTACACGGAGGGATTGAGTCTCAATTGGCAGAGATACAATTTCACTTTGACGTCTTCGGAGGTCAGGCGTCCAGCTAGGGGACCTACTCCGTTGAGGAACAAGGCGGGCGAATTGAAGTACATCTGGATCTGGATCTGTACGCCGGGTACCAACACTTTGGTCAGATTAAAGACTTCGACGTGGGGTTTGAACCGTAACACGTACGTGTTTCCTCTGGCATACTTGACCACTTCGGCTTTCATGGCGAGTACCGCTTCTTTCTGGGTGGCGGACAGAGCATGGTAATGGGCATTGGGGGCAGCATGGTCCAGGTTGTTGGCTGTTAAAGTGGCTGCACAATCGATGGCATTGTACCAACCTTGAGGTTTCAAGAGGGTGTCTCCGTCATTTCTGTCGTAGTTGAGCAAGGTTTCTAGGTACGCCTTGTAAAGGTAAGTATCTGTCTGAGGGCTGATCAAGGTCCCGTTGAGTTTCACGTTGATCTGCTTGAACAGGGTGTGGGCCGAGTTGTTGGCGGGAAACAGATTTTCGGCCGCCACCAAATGGCCACCATTGGCTTTCTTCAGACTCAATTCCAATTCGAAATAACTACGGCTCAGATCGATGTAATCTTCTTGGGGTCGATCTGAAATTCCACGGGATTGATGCCTGTGGTGAATGTCTGAATGGGGACCATGGATGGATGGGATTCATTTTCCAAAGAGATCGTCCAAACTTCGTTTGGTTCTTTTGTTGATTGTTTGTAAAGCTTTACGTTTCACGGCTCCTTTGACACCTCTCTTCGCCCCTGCGATCGCACCTGAAATGTTCGGTAACGGGGTGACGCCACTTTTTAAACCTTTCCATCTCTCGGAAGCGCTTAGGCTCGATTTCCCCCGCTCCCTCGGGTCCGGTCTACGTTCCTCCCCGAAGAGAGACGGCTGGACGCGTGAGCGGCCGATCATGTCTGTGACGTAAATTCAAAAAAATAATTTATGCGTAATTACTGGTCACCGGAAATGTCATCAGACACCAAACACATGGTTTTTCGCGCCAAATCTGGTCAAATTACCGCTTGTTCGCCAGCATGTGCTGGATACTTTTACGGTGATGCGGAGCGGATAATATTCATTCAATTTTATTTAATGGCCGAGACGAGTTTGTTCAGTAGCGAAACACCTACAAAATCTTCCTCAAATTCCTCCGGTTGCCTGCTTTGTGGTGTAGAGCAACAGGATTCACGAAAGAAAACTAGTTTGAAAGGAAAAGTGCAAGATCTGGCTCAAAGGGTAGCTGATGTTTTCGACATCGAAGTCGCCGCTGTCGAGGTCGATCGATATCTGTGCAACGATCGTTGCTACAAGAGCATCAAGCGTCTTGAAAAGTTGCAAGGGGAAGCAAAGCAACTGAAGAATGATTTAAAAAGAAGCTTTGCTTCGACGTACCGGTTTAAACGTGGCGTTCCGTCAGACTCTTCGCTTTCCCCGAACGTTACGGCACCAGCGAAAACTGCTCGTCCTGATCAACCGACAAACACGCGACAAAGGGTTGCTAAAAGTTTGAACTTTAGAAATGGCAGTGATATTCAAGAGGAAAGAAGTCCTTTGCCGAACATAGCGCCCTTGCCAGTTCTGTCTACGCCACCAACGATGATTCCCGTTTTATTCCCCCTTGCAGCTAACATAATGACCGAAGGAAACTGCGAAGGCAACGTTTGCAGAGTACAGGTTTGTACAATTATTACGATTACCTTTTAATGTATATAGATTCATTTAATATAGGGGGCTAAGGATTTTTATTTTGCTATTTCACGGCGTGCATGTTCGAACTCAGTTAATATTGCATCGATCTTAATTAGGTTACATGTTTTTGACAGGCCGTCGTAACATACGAGTCAGGAAGGAAATCGGGGGATTTGCCTCCAGAATTGCATCGCCTCGGAAAAGCGCTAGCCAGAGGAAGCAATTTTAATGCCCTAGCAGATGCGGTTATGGAAAGTCCGAATCTAAAGGAAGCTATTGAGAGCCGGATATGCAGTGACATTTCAAAAGAATGCAAAACGTTGTGTTCTACGGGCAATCCATCGCCACTGAGAGGCATTACAAAAGAAAAAATGGCTAACTTCTCATGGAAAGCTGTGGCTACAGAACTGCAAAACAAGGCCCCAGTTTTCATGCGGTGCATTTTGGCCGCTGCTGACCCAGCTAATATGGCCAAGCGCACTGAAACCTACGATCCAGTCAAGCACCCTGGTGTCTTTACGGCAGCAGCAATCTTGTTAAAGAAACGGGATAAAGGGATGAGTTTGATTCCTTATGTTATAAGTACGATCCTTAAGGTTGGACAAACATCGAAAACGGTAAGCGCGGCAAAAAGAGAATTTGTATTGAATGTCATCATGCCATATATTTAATGTTTTAATAAACCAAAAAAAATGACTGACAGTTTGTTTGAATGGAACATCATTAGAGGGTTTTTTGTTTGATTTTTTTTTTGTATTTGCTTCTGAAAATTTAAGAAAAAGCCACAGAAGCAGAAAGTTTGCCCGCATCAAGTCGAAGGGAACGTAAACAGCTAACATTGTTTGTTATTTTAATATTTTTGGCAGAGTTTCATTTTAGTTATTATTTTTACTGGTTTGTGTTTCGTTTTGCGAAAAAAGTGTGCTATTTATGAAGACTTTTTACTTGTTTGCGTTTCGTTTTTTTAAATAAAGTGTGCTATTTAAGAAGAGAAATTAAAACAATAGTTTTGTTTCAGGCACTTGTTCGAATGAACCATCTTGGCATCACCATGTCTCCAAAAAGCATAAACAAAGCGCTTGATATTATTGGAGTAGATTTCGATCTGAAACTACGTGAATGGAAAGACAAAATAACTACCTGCATGCTGGAAAAAAAGGCTGCAGAGGAGGAAAAGGCAAGGTTTGAGCTGCAGAAAGAAGCACTAGAAGAGCAATTGAAAAATGGGGAAGATGTGAATGACCAGCTATACGAAGTTAAGGTTCTCGCGTCTGCCATGGACCAAAAAATTCTAAATCTTGAAAAAGAACGTCCTAGCAGTTTCAACATTGTGTTAGACAATTTGGATTTAAAGGTTCTGGCCTCGGACATGACGTCCGACAATCAGAATAAGGATTACCACTGGTGTAATCACAACGCCCATCTTGACAGGGTTAATCCCTTGCACCTTGAAAATGATGGGCCCAAAGCAGATTTGCAAGAGGTTCCAAACAGTTCATTTCTTCCTACTCTAAATGATCAGAATTCCCTCCTGTCCGACTTTGCAATTTTGGTGGGAAGGGTACTTGTAGAGAATTTGCCTGTATTTGCCATGTTCAAAGATGTAGTTCCTCTTCACATCAAGCATAAGTACGCTGATGACTTGAAGAAAAAAACCGAAACAGTAAGTGATGACAAAAAGAGAAAATAATTAATTTCGATTTTAAGGGGGTGGCAGTAATCAAGCTAGTATTGTGTTTACTTTGTTTACATTTGTTAAATTCTAGGTAAATCTGGGTGTGATTTTCAAAGATGAAAACCTTGGCGAGGAAATGATAGACATTATCAGAGGGTTGCATGAAATGGTTCCCACAGTGGAAGGTCCTGGAGGCGAGGAGCAGTTTGATCGTGTACCAGTCGTTGGTGACCAAAAGACCATGGAAAGGGGTGTGGAGGCACAGTTTTCAGTGCGAAATGCATACACAAAGAAGAGAAGACTAGAGGGATTGTTTTTTCAACTTGCTGACTGGCACCATGAAAATAAATTTTTGTCAGTAAGTAAACGCTATATTTATAAAAGTAAAAGTTCTTTTGGTCCTAGCTTGTGGAATGGTTGTTATTAAAAAAAAAATACTCAAGCTCTTCTAAGCTCGATTTCTCCCCCTCTGAAGGTAAGCTTAAAGGTAATAAACACCCCTGCCCTCAAAGGTCATGTTAAGTTATGCCCCCGCCCCAACACACACATGGTTATGTGCATGATCAAGACATTCCTTGTTATTTGGGTGTGTGATGTCATAATGAATCACCTCCTTCCACCAACCGCCCAATCACTATTCAGAGAAAGACAACCCATTAACCACAGGTTTAAGGACTGGCCGCTGTGAAAGTAGACTCCAAATTAAAAATCAAGCCTGATATGCCCAACCATAATCCCCCCCCCCATTTCTTCGTGAAATAATTACCAGCCCCTTAGCGGGTCATAGAGAGAAATCCCCCTCCCTATAAAAACAGCCTTTTACACCACAGGGGATTCATTTTTTAAACAAATTATTGTTAACAGATCAACCAACACAGGCATCAAGCAAGAAATGGAACACTATTTAGTTGATAGTAATTATTTTGTCCTTTAGTTGATATTTTCTAGGTATTACAGTGGCTCCTCTGCTTGTGACAAGACATCTCTCTTTGCATTGAGGAATCTGGTCAATTGGCGAGATGTTGTAACGGATGCTCAGCACAAGCCAGCAACTTGCAAGAGGTTTGTGGATCTGATATTAGATGCAGATATTATTGCTGCTGCTTTGGTTTTCTTTGGAATGGCAGACATGAATGACACCCCAACAAAGCGTGGATTTACTACTGAGATGGAGAACAATGTCAGACCTGTTCGTGCTAGATATTTCAGCAAAGTTCTGAGAGAGTTTATTCTCACTTTTATAGTTGATGGAACCCTATATGAAAGGCACTTTGAAAACATCCAAGCACTGGAAGAATGGGAAGAAATCCAACGAAATCAGCCAGTACTTGCAAATGGGCGATACCCCTGCAGATCCCCTGGTTGTAACAGCTCCTTCAAGCATGACGGTGTCCACAGACTTAGGCATGAACTGACACATAACCCCCCACCAAGAATACCAGTAGAGCCCACATTAGCGAGCACCCTACCTGACCCCACTGACTTAAATTCTGACTCGAAAGATGATGTATTTGATTATCACTGTGGTTTTATGAACATGGCTCTTCTGTTAAGAAATTTCAGAGATGCAATTAGAGAGGGTGATGGTGACAGAATCATCAACTGCATTAAGATGTTCCTATTACATTTCAGACAAGATGGAAGTGGCAGTACCAAATATGCACTAGAGGCATTGTACCACCTATTTCAATTGCTTGCTTTACTCAGTCCTAGAGAAGCCGAGAGGCTTAAATGGAATCGAACTGTAAACAATCAAGGGGGCGATGGTAATAACGTTGCCATGGATGTTGCCCTAGAACATGATAACCATGCTATGAAGGAAATAATAAGAGGTTTGGGGGCAAACATAAATGAAAACAGTGTTCGGAGAATTTGCAGAGCATACTTCATCCTAGTTAAGCTACTTCATTCACTCGATTCAGAAATGAATGTCAAAAAGGTTTCAGGAAATCATACCAAGAAATCTGTGAAAGATGACCTTATCAAAGTTGTATACACCCTTTGTGAGCAGCATGTGTTTGAAAAGCAGGAAACAAGGGAAGCCATGTACTGTTTTCCTGATTGTCCACGAGACTATCTTCAATTACTAAGCTCGAAAGATCTCTTTGGCTGGATGAATGAACACAAAGAGAACGTTAGGCTGGAAAAGAGGCCACGTTAATGAAAACTGATGTTCATTTCTTTTCGTAAGATAGCAATATAGAAAAAAGTGTAGTCCATATCAATGCTGCTTCATTTTAATGTAAACCACTGTAGGCTGTATATTTACAAGTGAATGTTTAAAGGATCACTAGTGTTATATTTTGTCCCGATTGAAACTAGATTTTGAGATCAAACTGTACAATGTAACTGTACAATGAAACCAGTTTATCACCTGGTTTTTCATTAATAGTATTGTAAATATTAAAACAAATATATTTTTTAAACATTTCTTATTTTCCAGATTTCTTAGTACACATCTGTTTTGGAAAATATGACAAGCAAACATGATAAAGTGAAAGTATGTGTACACTGCTAAAAACACTTTTGAACTTCCGTAATCTTCATACATTTCCTGGCCCCTCGCGAAGCATTTATGAAGATCCTGGTTAGACCTTACTTCATATTCAAAAAGGATAACAGTCTCTACCTTACTGCCCCTTCACTCTCAAAGAAATAATAGATTGTCCCTTACTGTACCTCTGTGAAGTCCACTCAATTCTCATCTGAATCCTCAGCATCCTCATACATAGATAAAAGTTCCAGGGGAATTGCAGCCATTAGCGAGTCTTCTACTTCAAAGTCAAAAACAGAAGCAAAGTCAAAATAGCACTCTTCAATGTCATCTGGCTCCTCTTCCAAATCCAAATGACTTGTGTCAACATCTTCAAACACAGTGCTGATAACAAATAAGACTTCTGATGCTACACTAGAATACCAAATGTCGACATATTTGTAAACATCAGCAAGTGAAAAAATGTTTGGGCAATGTTCCACGATCTGCTTCACTTGCTGGTCGCCAAATCCACATATAAGTTTTGGTGGCGTGAACATAGGTGCATTGCTTTTCTTGACCGACTTTAAAAACTGCTGATTCAGTGCTCTCTTGAGATAATTCAGCTTTGATGACAGCATTCCTATTTGCTCCTTAGAGACTGTTCTGACTTTGGCTTCACTTTCATTCAGTTCAGGGTAAGTTGAATTAAAAAATTCAAAGTTACATGAGTCACCATTGCATTTGCAGTCTCTTTGGCAATAATCACAACACTGGTGCAGAAACTCATGGGTTGGCAGTTTTGACACATCCACGTCAAACTTCTCCAACAATATTCTCCTTCTACATTTGTCTGTTTCTTTGAGATAGTTTACCATGCTTTCATGGCAATGTTTTGTCATAATGTTTGAATACAAAATAACTGATTTGCACTGGTCAGCACTTTTTCTTCCAGCTCTTCCACTTTCCTGAAGGTAAGTCTCACGATTGTATGATGGCCCGTAATGGATGACAGTCCTAACTCCTTTGCAATCAATTCCCATCCCATAGGCAATTGTTGCTATTAGGACACGTATGCAGCCATTTTCTTCTCCCATGGATTTCAAAATCTGCTCTTTGTTAAGTTCGTCACTTCTACTATGAAACATTTCAACTAGTCGCTTCCTTGGATCCTGACTGTCATCCGCATAAATGCTTTTGCCCAGCTCAGATTGAAAATACCCATATAAGTGTGTTGTCAGTTTGATTGTAGGGCAGTAAATGATAGTACGTTCATATGAATTCTTCTGTGACTTCAAATCACTCACCATCTTTGAAAATGTTGTAGCAGGGCTTGGAGTAATTACTTTCACAGCATATGAAATGTTCTGCCTGTTGGGGATGTCCACAATTAAGGCTGGATTTTTCATCTCCAAAGCTTCGATGATCTGCAGCCTTGTTTCAGTGGTGGCTGTAGCAGTTAAGGCAATCACAGGCACTTTTTTAATAATCGAACAGATCTCATTTATACGAGAAAACCATCTTCTGAATGCTCGCTCTCCTTTTTTGGCTGCATATCCCCTGCAGAAAAACAAAACAATAAAAAAGTGTATGTAACACACGTTGATAATTAAACACGTGTCAAAAATCCAAACCGAATGGAAAACACTAAATGTGAGACATTCCAGAAAATCTTCGCACCTTTTGTTGGAAGTAAAAAACGATGCATGAGTTTGCAAGGTTAAGTTTTACAGATCCAACAAATATCACAGACCTCAATCACCAATTAAACTGAAGTAACAGTCCATGTAAGAAGGAGGCAACCACGTGGCAAGGAATGATCAACTATTTTCATTTCAACAAAATCTCTTCTCAATCACACAGTAATGAAGGAACATTAAAAATTTAGAGGCTTTTTTTGTCTTTGTTTACAACTGTTTTAATAGGTTGAAATGTTTACACACAAAGCCAACTACCTTTCAGAATAGAGTTTAAATACATTTTAAATTTAACTTTATATACTGTTTCAAAGATTCGAGACAACAAGAATTGTTCACAAATGTTGGCAAACTCAAACACGTGAACAATAACAAACAAAGCATTTCCGAATTCCAAAAATGGGAAATCATTTATAGCTCGATTATTAAACTCACCAGTGAGAAATGCAGTGAGCCTCGTCTACAGCAATAAGGCACAACCTCTCTTCATAGGTTTTGCTCGAAAGCATTTTCCTCCATCGATCCGAGGACAAAAACGACTCGGGTGAGCCGAAAACGATTTGGCAGTCGCCCTTTTCCACGGCTTTTTTGGCCTCTTCGTCGTTCTGATCATCGCCAATGAACTCAGCAGCCAGACCTATTGATTTGAGGTATTTAACCTGGTCTTGCATTAGCGAAGACAGTGGTGAAATTACCACAGCAATGGACTTGAATGTTGTCTGTTTCACGAGGTCAAAAACCATCGGTGCCGACTGGAAAATTAACGATTTCCCTGACCCAGTAGGTTGAATAACAAACACATCTTCGCCACAAATGAACTTCTCTAACGCTTCTCTTTGTAAATCTTTCAGTTTCTCCAATTTAAAACGGTCCAAAACACGATCGCACGCCAAACCAAATAACTCCTTCGCATCCGCCATCTTGAAAATCTGCTTTGAAGATATAATTTATGCACCCTTGGCTGCCTGCTCGATTTGAGCAGGCGACCTCCTGATTGGTGGAAATCGACAATGGCAATCTCACGCGTCCAGCCGTGTTTTCGGGGGAGGAGCGCGGGCTCATTTCCCGAATCAGCGGCTGGTAATCGAGCCTAGGAAGCGCTTTCTCGGATGAGATCTCGGAAGAAACCGGTCCCGTCTTGGTCGGGATAATAACGCGTCAAACTGCCTCCTCTCATTATTCTCGTTTGAAATGCAACGACACGATCGTCCTGCCTTGTTCACCAAACTCTGTCAAGGGTCCGTTCGTCTCGGCGACTTGCGTTTCGATATCCAACACTTCTTTGCGCACGGGAATATATTGAATGTGGATCGGTTCGAAGTAAGCGCTGCCTTGTCCTTTTCTCTCGTAGTTGACTTCCATCAGTAGATCCGTCACTTTATTTCCCACCACGGAACTCTGTGCCACGTCCGAGTACACGAACAGAGATCGCGACGCGGTGGTCCCCATCACGTGTCGAAACGATTTGTTCAAGTTGATGAATCCCCAGTTGCAGTACAAGCTCAATTTGAGAAACTCTCCATTACTCTCCCACGAGGCGGGATTTCCCGCAAAATCTTTCACGTCGGCATTGTCTTTGTTGATGGTGGGAATCGTGTCTGACTCAAATTCCAGGAGGAGATTCGGTCCCAAACCCAGGCCGATCGGCGTCTCTGCCAACCATCCCATCTTCATGGCCAGGTTTTGTTGATCCAGAATGTAGGTGGAGGCCTTGCTCTGCGAGTCGTCTCTTTATTGTCCAAGACGAGTTCCTCTCCTTCCCACTTGAATGTGATGTAGGTACGCTTGCCGTCTCGTTCTGCGAGGTAGCTGCTGCCTAACAAGGGGCCACTGAAGGCTGTTAATTTTTTCTGCTCGTAGAAATGCGTCACGCTTTTCATGAATTCCACGCCGTTAAAGGTGGAAAACACGTTGTTCAAGTCGCTGACATTCATTTTGCTGGTCCCGGGGCTGAATCGCGTGTGATAGGTCCAATCACGATTATTTCTCATCCACGTGTACATGAAGAGGGTGGTCTCGGGATCCTCGGTCACGGCTGGAATGGTCAATTTGACTTCGGGCAACGAAATGCTGCACAGTCCCACGCGTCATCCGGTGACGGACAAACGAATGGGGTTGGGTAAACGCACTTTGAAGTGACTGGTGGTATTGTTTAGAAATTCGGCGCGACTGCTGTCGCTGGGTAAGGACACGTAAAACTCCTCTGTCGCATCGTTGTCGAGACTGATTCGTTGTGGGATGATGCACTGGACTATATGGATTCCAGAGACGCGCGAACGATCCAACTGTTGTATTTCTGGGGCCATCCTTTCCACGCCACCAGCACTTGCTTTCCTTTACGTTTCAGGATCTTTTCAACGCGAAAGAGATCTTGGTTGTCCACACTCACTTTTTGCAGATCGGGTCCGTAAAAGGTGCCTTCCACGGAAGTGCCGTCCCATTCTTGGATCTTGTAGGAGGGTGCGACACCCGACTGCACTCGATTTACGATGAACACTTCTTCGGTCCACCCCACCACCTCTATTTGAACACGCGGAATTTTTGGTTGAGTCTCACACGACCTCCCACGCGGAAACTGGGTTTGACGCGTTTTCCATCAAAACGTTTGGCGTACAGACGATTCCACACCTCGGCTTCGTTTTTGACATTCACTTTTTGCCGATGGAGCGATGATACGATCGGTTGTACCCGCGAATCAAATCCTGCAGCACGGGTAAGAATTTCAACGTGTTGCGTATCGTGAAGTAGCGATACAGTCGTTCTTTGGACGTACGGTTGAATCGTTCCACGATACTGGCTTTGGTATCTCCGCTCGTGGAAAAATGGTGAATACCCTTTTGTTTCATCAACGTTCGGAACGTGCCATTGTAAAATTCTTTGCCGTCGTCTGTCTGTAGTGATTGGGGCACGCGTCCTTTGGCGCGTTTCAATATCGAGACAAACGCGTCTGTGACGGCTTTGCCCGTTTTTTTCTTGACGGGCGTACTTGGAAAACGCGTCGATCACCGCCAGCAGGTAACGTACCCCCTTGTTCTGTTTGGCAATCTTTTGTACTTCGATCAAATCGGCGACCCATTGTTCGTCGTTGTGAAAGACCAGCACCGGTAACGTGACATAACGTCTCCTTCGTGGTTTGTGGAGGGTGTACCCAAATTCTTTTTGCAAGACTTCCCGGACCTTTTTCACGGGTACCTTCTGGGCTTGAGCAAATCGTTCGATCCCACCCAGACTCCAGGGTTGTGTGGGATCGCGATAGGCGTCGATCAAGGCCATCTTCTTCTTCTTTTTCACCATGGTCGGTTGAGTTTCACGACACAATCGTGATGCTCTCGTATGACCTCAAACCACTCGAATGCTTGAGGTTGGTATTTCAACCAAAGGATATAGGCCAGAAAACGAAACGGTGTCTTAGTGACGTGGGCCGCTCTGAATTCTTGTAGAGGGTCGTCACTAGGGGCGAGAGGAATGACGATTCCCTGCCCGTGTTTGAGATACACGCGTTCACACAAGTCACACACGGTTCATACTGAGAAATAAAATTTTTATTGACATGATGAAGACTCTGTTGTATCTTTATATCTTCTAAAGCAATATTCTGATGGTTTGAGAGAAGAAAATCAGATGAATCGTAAATTGATTAATGATGGGATTTATCTTCAGTTATTCGATACTTTTTTGACTTCAGAAATCCACAAAATTTAAAATTTGATCCAAATACATCTGGTATAGAAATAAAGGGAGCAAATAATGTGAGTAATTTAGATTCAAGTCTAGATTTTGATGAAAATAAAAATATCAGTCACTATTTTGGACCAAAGGGTATGGATATAAAGGATGGTGAAACTAATATTAATTTACATATAAATAAATTTACTTTTGTTATTGTCTTTGAGCATAAAAGTGGAAAAGCTAATTATTCACACATTAATTTTCTTGATTCGGAAGGTCAACGAATATTTTATTTTTTTTTTTATAAATGACTCATATATCATTGTTTTTAAAGCCCAAAGAAATATTGTAAACTCATCATTCGTTAGCAGTTATAATAATAATAAAAAAATAATGCTTTGGTTTTGTAAAAATAATGGCACATATAAATTAAAAATGAATGTAAATAGAGCTGAAGCAAGTAAAACTTTCAGTTCAGATATCACTCCAGTTAGAAAAATAATTTTTTCTGATTGGTTCTATAAAACCGAAAAAATAGCGATATCCACAGATAAATTCTTTGACATAGGCGATGCGGAACATCATCAAGTTCTACTCAATGAAATTGGAAATGGACTTTATGTGGAATAATAAGATATTGTCTAAATTACTAATATATGGAAATAATTGACTTCAATCACGTTTCTGATAAAGTGAGTAAAGAAGAGGCTGAGGAGTTGAACACTTGTGCGTATTGCGGTGTGTTTGTCGACATGAACGACAGATTCGATGACCACGGCACATTTATAGCAAAGCCACGACGCTTTTGGGGTTGCGAGCGTTTACCCACCAAATGTAGAATCAAACCTGATATACATTGGCATCACGGCGAGTGTTGCCATGCTCTAGTAGGACTGGTTTGACAAACAATGCATGGCGACTTTGTGTTTTTCTTTTAACACGAACAGATCGAGGATGACGACGAGATCTTCTTTCATCCCTCTAATGATGCCATCATGACCGGTGGTGGTGTGACGACGACCCCTTGAGTTGCAACCCACCAGTCATCGTCGTACGTGGCGAAACGTCCTACACAAACGCACCTACCGGGCAGGTCTCGATCAACGACGGGAGGCTACCGAGAGAGACGATCTCGGGCAGGAAGTGACGGGGGCCCTTCGTCGTGTCATTCAACGTCAGATCGACGGCAACGCGTCACTCACACCCCACTCCACCGTGCATTTTGTCATGCAGTCGGACGTGCTCAACCACGCGTTCCAGTCCGCGACCTTCACGGTTGCCGAGTTCGACGACGACAGCGATCGCCTCAACGTTTACTTGCAATCGTTGGCGCAAAAACTGAACTCGAACCAAAAGTTCTCCTTGAATGACGACTTCACGGTAGAAACCACGTTCATCCAAACGCCCGGACCCGGCAGCGGTAATGGCAAGAGATTGAAGCCTGGTAAAAAAGCCCTCAAGACCCTCCTCGAAATCAAGCAGTCGGTCGTCTCCGTGAAGAACACCGAACAACTCTGTTGTGCTCGAGCCACTGTTCCCATGAAAGCCAGGACCGACGAAGGTTCCAGAGGTCCTGCGTATCGTAATTTGCACCACGGAAGACCCCAACAAGAAAAAATGACCAAAGAGTTGCATCGATTGGCCGGGGTACTCGAAGGACCTTGCGGGATACCGGAACTGAAAAAGTTTCAACAGTGTTGCCGGGCTACCAGATTAAAGTCCTGTCCTGTGATGCGCCTCATCAAGTCACCTTTGAGGGCGACACCAACTCGACCCAATTCATCTTACTGGTTCAAGATGGAGAGCATTACCACGGGTGTTGGTCCTATGGCGGTTTCCTGTCCAAATCGTACTTCTGCCACGATTGTAATCGGGGTTACGATCACGACGACTACCGAAATCATCCGGTGCAAGGGTAGATGGTGCCTTGCCTGCGAGAGAAAAGATTGCCCCGACTTTGTAGCACAGAAAGTCTCGCTACCGGCAGCACGCTATCCGACTGCCACCGAACATTGCCAACGATGTAACCGAGACTTTTACGGAGACGCCTGTTACACCGATCATCTCATCTCGACGCAAAAAACGAGATCTCTGTGTGACATCAAACACAAATGCAAGAGCTGTTTCAAAGTGTACGATCGCGGCACCCGACAAGTCAAACACGGTGGCAATCGTCGCAGTGCTAAGTTCAAACACAAGTGCGGATGGGGTCATTGTCCCTTCTGCGAAAAACAAGTGGATCTCCATTCCCATCAATGTTACATTCAACCCGTGGACGAAGAAGACGACGAACCCAAATTGAAAAAGGTGCCGAGTTCTCAGGTCGGGTCCCGACGGGTCGTTCGTGTCGACGAAGATGGCGGGTGCTTGGTGGAAAGACCTCCTCCTCTCTTCGTCTATGCCGATTTTGATGCTACGACTGACCCCGAAGGAATAAAGACGCCGATCCTCTTGTGCATGGAGACATCCGAACGCTACATCACTGACGTGTGTTACGGCGAGGACTGTGTTGCTCAGATGTTCGATCTTCTGGATCCCTTGACGGAAGACGAGCATGGCGACGATCGTAAAGTCATCGTCGTCACGCAAGGCGCCACGCGATCACGCAAGGCGCCAAAATCCTGTCTCTCACTTCAGACAATCTCAAGTTCATCGACTCCCTCTGCTTTCTGCCTTATCCGCTCTCGGACTTTCCAGCCACTTTCGGACTCACGGAACAATGCAAAGGTTTCTTTCCGCACAAATTCAACACTGCAGAGAACCAAACGTACGTGGGACCCATGCCCCCTGCGGACATGTACGATCCAGAAGGCATGAAGACCAAAAAGAAAGCCGAGTTCAAAGAGTGGTATGAGGACAAGGTCGACGACGACTACGTCTTTGACATGCGTAAAGAGATGGAAGCCTATTGCATCTCGGACGTCAAACTCTTGAAAGCCGCTGCGAAAAGTTCTAGGCCGAGTTCCAACAGCCTGCGGGGTTTAATCCTATGGAGAAAGCCACCACCATCGTGGCCGTCTGCAACCGGTTCTGGTAAGAAAATGCTACCCAAAAACACCATCGCCGTCGAACCTCCTCGCGGATGGCACGGCGCACGCACCAATCAGTCGACCAAAGCACTCAAATCGTTAGCCTACAACGAAAGTCAGCTGCGTCAAACCAACCAGACCCAAGATCGTATCAAGCACGCCGGCAACGGAGGCGAACAAACTCTCCGCATCCCGAACCGATCGTACCTTGTCGACGGCTACGATCCAAGCACCCACACTGTGTACGAGTTCATGGGTTGTTTGTGGCACGGCTGTCCTCGTTGCTATCCGGATCGCCGTCAGAGCTCCTCGACCCAACCCGACCAAACGAAGCCACCGTGACCAAACTGAACGATTTGGTCCATCACGGTTACCACATGGACGTGATCTGGGAATGCGATTGGGACAACGAGGTCAAGACCAACGAGAGTCTCCAAACCTTTCTACAACAACTGGAGCTCGTGGAACCCTTGAGACAACGGGATGCTTTTTTCGGAGGCCGCACAAACGCCGTCAAGTTGTACCATCAAGTCGAGCCTCGTCTGGGTGAACAGATCCGCTACGCGGACGTGACCTCACTGTACCCCTGGGTCAACAAGACAGCCCTTTACCCTGTGGGGTATCCCAAGATTCTCACCCGCATCGATCACCAAGACATCACCCAGTACTTTGGCATGGCTGTACCACCCAGTGCTACCTGTGCGTGACGTCAAATTGGTCATGCCTCTCTGCCGATTCTGCATGGAGACCGAAATGAAAAAACCGAAGGACGAGTGAACACACGGATGCGAGCACGACGACGCCCAACGCCAAGCCGACCACCATCGCCATCTCCACGCCTGCCAGTCCCTTTGAAGCAGTGTCCAATCCTATATGGAAGAACCACATCATCCGCAACTGCACCGACGAGAAATTAGAAGTCGTGTACTCCAATGTCACCAACAACCAAATCGACAACGGCAAACGTAAGAATATCGTAGCTGCCTTCACTACGTGCTGGGCGCGTCTCCAACTCTACAGTTACTTGGAGAGGTTGCAGAAACAGGTCCTGTACTTCGACACGGATTCGGTGATTTACCGACGGAAGCCGGGTCAACCCGAGATCGAGCTCGGTGATTTCCTGGGCGAGATGACGGACGAGTTGGACGACGAAGATCATCCTCACGACTACATCCGCGAATTTGTTGCGGGTGGTCCTAAAAATTACGGCTACATCACCGCCGCCGAAAAAGTCTGCTGCAAGGTACGCGGTTTCACGCTCAATTACCGTGGTCCCGAAGACCTGAACTTTGTAAGAAATTCAGGATCCCTTGCCTAAACGCCGCAACATTCCCGTGACCAATCCTCACTTCTTCACCCGTGAACCCGCCACCAAACGTCTGAAAGTGAGCCCGCGCACCAAACAGTACGGTCGGGTCTTTGACAAGCGCGTTGTCGACCCAGACACCTTCATGTCCTACCCTTACGGATACTGCGAGGACTGGGATTCACAAGATATTCTCATGGATCTTTGTTTGTAAGTCGGGCGAGGGATCACTCGGATCCTGTACACGTCCCGCATTGTAACGTTAAGGGAAAAAACGAGAATATACGCTTTTTAAAAGTACACTTCCGGTTGTCGCGTGATTTTTTTCACTTCCGGTTTTCAAACTCCAAAATGGCCGCCGGCAGATCCAAAATGGCGGTCTACAGCATCCAAAAATCCAACATGGCGGCCTACAGCGCCTTTTTTCATTGTTTCTCGGCCAATCACAGGCCTTCTAATCATGTCGGCCATTTTTAATGAAATCCGGCCTTCTCATTGGTCGAGAGCGGTCACATGGTTTATATACTCGATTCTGATTGGCTAAGTGCCACAGACGCGTGCTTTACTACTGATTGCAACCTAACTTCGAACATGTCGCGGTAATCAGCACATCTCAAGGCCATTTTAATATATGCTGCGAGAAGTGGTTTCCTCCTCCTCCAAGCTTCGTGTTGAATTTCGATGTCGGCCAATGGTTCGTCTTCGCATGGCATTATAATCAATTATAATTATAATTTTGCTGCACAGAATCTTTCAATATCGTTCTCTTCTTCCTTCAAAATATCGTCTTTAGACCTCTTCGATAATTCCGAAAACTACTCGATTCAGAATAACAAAATTTAAGCTCTCTCTCTCTCTGGAAACGTCCCTCAATATCAGTAACAGGAGACGAACATCTGCAAACAAACTGACGTCACAGGCTTGCTTTTCGCAATAATTTCGGACCCAGTCCTTTGGACATTTTTTGAAGGCAGTTGTAAAATCACAAATTTTTATCGTATAATTCTTAAACTTTAGAATTGTGTATTTCAAAAAGGGAACTTTTAAATTATGCAGAAACAAATTTCGCTTCATAGGCACTTAAAGGAAAAATTTCGCATTTAGCGACCACATTTGCATTCGCCTAACAGCCGCAAGATGGCAGGATTCGATGTCACGTGGGCAGAAAAAATTTTAAGTTTCCCAATAAATTCATGGAAAAAAAGTAGGGGTCACCGATCATTTAAGGGAGTAAACTATAAGCAGAGTTAACGGAACGGCTTCTGGCCCTTTGTTTTTCCTCAGCACGCGCTCGATGGATGACGTGATATGGCATTGCAATACGAAATTGCGTGCGCAGTAACGATGCGCACAAACAATTAGCGCGAACGTCCGAAACTGGAAACTGTCACGTGGTGACAATGAAAATTTAGCAGGCCAAGTGCAAACCAAGATTGTGGTTTATTGGAAGTGTCATTTGGCATTCATGTTTTGAGCTCACTTAGCTTGTTGGCCGCACAGTTCTTCTATCCTTAGTTTCTCTCTGTTGGTGAGCTCTTGAGAATAATCTTTTGGATTGTTTACATATATAAGTTGCGTCGTTTCTCACGTAAAGTACTGGATAGGTATAATCGCATTACATATACTTAAATTATTATTATGTTCCAAGTTTCAGTTCTCACCTGTGCATCTGATTATAAAAAATACGGATAGTCCTTCATACAGCGACGCTGCGTCAAACATTTATGTTTCCGTACATTTTCAGACCGCTAGAATTTCTTGAGACAAACTAACTTCCGAGGTAGGATTTCGAGTTGGATTTTCGAGTTGGATTTCGTGTTAGGATTTCGAGTTGGATTTTCGAGTTGGATTTCGAGTTAGGATTCCGAGTTGGATTTTCGAGTTGGACTTTCGAGTCAGGATTTCGAGTTGGATTTTCGAGTTAGGAGTTCGAGTTAGGATTAAATTTATAGAGTTAGGATTTACGATCCTACTGCAACGAATCGGCTGCGAACAAACGGCAAATAAAAACAAATCCTGATGCAACAAGAACGAAGGTTTGCCTCCTCTAAAGGCAATCCGTATAATTGCAAGTTAAGCCAGTGATACACGGTTCAACATCTTTCAACTTTTGTTGATCAACAAAAAAGTTGAACATCGTTGAGACTTGTTGAAACGTTTTTATGTTTTCCCAAGTCGTTCAACAAACGGTTACTTGTTGAACGGAATAGAGCCAAGCTCTATTTTCGTTCAACAAAGTTCAACATGTTGAATGGCATATTTCAACGTTCAACATCACATGATACACTTTTCAAAATTTGTTGAACTCCAGTCGCAACATTTGCTGGTCAACAAATATTTAACCGTGTATCATTGGCTTAAAGCCAATGATACACGGTTCAACCCCCTTCCCCCATACACTGTTAAACATTTGTTGAACCCCCGTCGCAGCATTTGTTCCTAGACAAAGTACAACAAACGTTGGCTTTTAAAGTGCCACTGCGACGAAATTTTTCGAATTCAATGTTTTTGCATTTTCTGAATCTTTAAGTGGTAGTTACCCACCTGTCCAAGCCGTTTTGCCCAACAAGCGCGGGAAGATGCGTTTTTTTAGGGTTTTTCTCAAGATTTTTCGTCCGCCATTATTGAATCATGTTCCTGCAACCCCATAAGGCCATGCTTCTTTGTGACGTCATACTCCTAACCAACTCGGCGCACGTGGCAAATTTTAGATAGCATCTCTATGTAGTTCGCCGTCAAAACTGGTTTCCCACGTGAATAAAGCGCTTTATTCGAGTCGAATCGTGCCCGATCGTTGTCTAGTACACGGCTGCAGCAATAGATCAGATATGAAAGCAGGTATTTCTGCTCATTCTAGTCCTACAATAAAAACTGAGCGAGATAAGTGGTTGAGATTCTTGCGCACTCACCGCGCGAACTTCAAGTTTGTGGTGTGTTCTGTCCATTTTGCGGAGGAATGTTTTTCAAGGGCGTTTCATATGGAAGGCTGTCGTCGTCGGCTTATCCCTGCCTAAATTCCTACAAAATGGAAGATCGAGCCAGGGAAACAATCTTCTAAATGACAACACCGCAAGGTAAGGAGGTCGGTAAGCTTCAGAATGGTGTCAGCCATGAAGTTTTCTTTTCCGTAGAAGTATCCTATTTGTTTATTCACAGAAGTCAGTCTGCGATTTGTTTAGATTTTTCAAGTACAGTAGTTCATTATTAAAGTTATTGTTCATATCGCTGTGATATTATATTTTAGTTTAACTTTTTCCCTTCCCTTGGTTTGAAGCACGGTCATGTGGCGCGCTCAGATGTTTACCGAAGTCTTTTAATGGTTTAATTTCAAGACTTTTCAAATGAAAGACAGTTTCGCTTTCCATAAAGGACTTTACTGGTCTTTTTTGCTCAAGTACAGCTTTTTATATTCACTTTCCACATAGATCAAAAATGAGCTCCTGTATTCACATTCCCAGTGGCATTTTTCATCTGAATTTCCATCTGCAGGAGCTGGACATTCGGTAATTAAATGGGTTTTCTGTACTCTAGATTTCCTTCACCTTGAGTACAGTAATTGCTTTTCTATTCGCTGGCTAGAGATAATGATGCAAGTGAAACTCATTTTTATTTGAATTGTTTCACAGAACTTTACATGCACTGAACATTTTAAGTTAATTTCTTTATTGCTTTTATTTTGAATAATTTTCCCCTAAAATTTCTTTTTACACAGGGCCTTGCAAGGGAAGATATTGTTTATTATTCAACTTGAATGATTAACTCATGAAGAATTAATAGCTTTCAAAGCATATCTGTTGAATTAACTTTTGGTACAATCCTTTAAGTGCAATGAGACAGATGTTCAATTAAAGACAATATATTTTGAAAAGTTATGAATATTGGTTTTATTTACATACCCTATCCCAGTACTCTTCCAACTCCAAAAATTGTACTGGCGATAAGAATTTCCAGCTGATCACCAGTGGGAGATCACCTATTTACAGTACTACATTACCATGATACGTGTGATATGCAAAAATCTCAGTCAAATTAACATTTACTTTGATTTTTGGCATAGGCAATTAGAATACACTGACTTTTATCTTGCAGCTAATTCTGAAATAGAATTGAAAGGGATTTTTCAGTTGATCTACAGTTGTAGCGAGTTTTGCTGCTAGGAGGAAAAAGGAGGAAACAATCAATCAATCTTCATGTAGCTGCCAGCTGGCATGCTGGCCAAAACGTTAATTTCATACCTTGCTATTGCTTACAATTAGATAAGTTGCTGTGTTGTATTACAGGTTATTTTTCAAGTCAGACAGTATTTTGAATTCATTTACAGATTAAAACAAAATGTGAAACAAAAAGATCCTGCAATACTACACACCAGACTTTCCAATACAAGTTGTCCAAAGGTGTGGGCAGGAGTGAACATTACCCAGTAACCTAACCAGAAATGATCAAATGAACAAAAGATAAGTGGTCGCATTAAGAGAAAATGTATTTCAAACTTATTTTCATTTTTAGTTAATGGCCTGTGATGGTCTCCTCTAGCTGTTATTATAAATTTTGGCCAACTGAAAGACCTGCAAACTAAAATAAAATTATGATCAGCATGATGAAATATTACATTGAGGTCTATTGAGGTGAACAACAATGTTTCAGCAAACACCAAACTAGACATCCATCACCAAATAGTTACTCTTGCACTAGTATCAAATACAATCCCATGTTTCTGCTATTGAATAGTAAATTGGAGCACACAGAAGATACAAGCTGCTAATTTTATCTATATAAAAGTCCTATCAAAACGATGAAAAGAAAACAACTGTGTAAATGTGTCACAATTATTTCAACAAATTACAGATCATCAACAAATGCGATGATTTTTCATTTGTTGAAAGCCGCTGTTCAAATATATGAAATTTTATATATTCACTTCCACATCACAATTATTGTTATATAAGCAGGGAATCGCAGCTGTCATTAGACTGATTTTGGTAGTTTAGGACAGAAATAAACAAGAAAATTTCCACTGAATTTGATGGTGGATAGCTATCACACAATTATATTCACATTCTTCTAGTTCGTCCTTTGACACAGTTCATAAAGATGATCGATACAATTTATCTAAAATTGAACTAAGAAAAGTCGAGTCGGATGGTACGGACAAATGAAATAACCAAAACATATGGAATTGTGTTACTCTTCATGGTTGACAATTAGCTTTGTCACGACTCACGTTCAAAAGCATCAAATCAAACAGCATAAATCGTGGAAGGCACGCTACAAATGATTAAAACACAGCTAGGAAAACAAGACAAGAAGAACTGAGTTATGCTTACCTTGTACAAATCGGCTGAGAAACATGTCCTCTTCAACTTCTTTTTCGTTCGGCTCAGTAATGGTTGTATGACTGTAAATCTTCACTTGCCAAACAGAAGATAGCCTCTGAACATTTCGAGGAGCCTTCGCTATGCTCTACCGGTAGAGACCATCTGAATCGACGGACATTTTCGCTAATATTCTTAAGAAAAACCACTGAAACCAAAGGGAAATCGATTTAGTCCGCAACATGGGTTAGGAGTATGACGTCACAAGTGGAGTTTCCGCTGGGAAAATAGCGGGCTCAACTGGAACCAATTTCGAGTAACGGCGGACGAAAAAATTCACTTTTCGAGCGGCGAAATTTTAATGAAGGAAGTCTTTTTATTTTTTTCTTTCTGAACGAAAGGACATTATACATAACGGCAAGTTATTCTGTGTAAAAAAAACTCGTGAAATTTCGTCGCAGTGGCACTTTAAGAGTTTCCTTGTATCACGAGTCAAGTTCGAGCCCGAGTCAAGTTCGAGTTAATGTTTCTTTTTGCCTTTTCTTCTTTTTTGATAAATATTTTTTAATTTGACTATAATCGCTATTGTCAAAGAAAATGAAACAGAAGTAATATAAATAAATAAAAAAAGCAACAAATCCGGTTGATCGCTTCGATTCAAGCATGCGCTTGAAGTTGAATACGCTTCGCAATGCAAGATGTTGTAAAATACGCAATACTAAGTAGAAATTCTTATTGAAAAAACATTTTTTAAAGTGATTTCAAACGCGTAAATTTAGTTTGGTTGGACACGCATATATTGTATTGCGTTGTACCTGGTTGTACTTGTTGTGGAGAAAAATAGGGGGACAGCCTTATAATTGTTTAAAATCACCCCCAAAAAGTGGGAAATAAAGAAGCCGTCAGAATGACAAGAGAGGGGTTCGATCCTTAATGCCACCCATCCAAATACTTACCGCGCTTGACGGGGCTTAACTTCGTCGATCAGAATAGAACTGGTGCAGGGTCAATGTTTGGATGGGTGGTAGACAGGAATAATCCCTTTGTGGCTTGTGCCTTTCCGTTGAATATGACAGTTCCATTTTAGTTCCTTCTTATGGCTTCTTAATTTACACTTTTTTCTTGTAAAACCGCAAACAAATCATCAATCGTCCGGATTTGCTGTCTTTTCTTGTTACTTCTTCGACATTTTGTTGAGCAATAACAATTACTTATTGAAAGAAAGAAAAGGGGAAAATTTTTGAATATTGGCTCGAACTTGACTCGTGCTATGAGGAAACTCTCACCACTGATACATTGCTAATTTCTAATTTCTAGCGACATGTTCTTGAGGACGTGAAGGGAGGGACTCTGGAAATTGAACACTGACTGCACAAATCGATAGGATATATTTGTCACTGGAAGCTATTTTTTGCGAAGGGCGTTGTTTAGGATTCAACACGTGAATAATAACAATGTCAATACTGATGTGGGTATAGAGAGATAAACACCTCCTAGCCCCATCCCCTATCCACACACTGTAACAATAACATCTTAAACTGGACCCCTGGTACAACGCTAGTCTGGGGAGGGAACCAGTAATAAAATGTCAATAATATTGACAATAATGTCAATAATGTCTGTAATAATAACGTCCTAAGATGCACCCTATACCCCGGATGGAACCAGTTCTGCTGAATTTAAGCTAAATTATTAATGCAGAAATCAGGGCCCGCGGAGCGGATTTTCAAGTTGGGGGGGGGGGGGGGGGGGGCTAATGCGAACGCGTTAGCTTGAGCTAACTAGGGGGTCCGGGGAAATTAATTTGAAATTAAAGTCTTCTGAAATGGCTAGAAATTGATGTAAAACTGCCAAAAGTGAAGTTAATTGTTAATTCTTATAAAACAACGAGTAACAAACTGGCCTACACGTTTGACCGAATTTAAATGAATAGACTAACTTCTAAGCTAAACCCGTACCCAACGGACGCTGAACGAGTGAAAATAGAAACAAGAGTTGGAATGCCATTATTGCGCAGGCGAAAATCTGATCATCTGTTCAGGAACAAACCGCAGGAGAAACTGCCTCATATGGCCGTGTCTGTACGAGAAAACCCTCAAAAAACTAAATTGGATCATTGGTTTTCATCATTGCTTCGGCTAAATTGGATCATTTGGGTATTAAAACCATGGTTATGGACAAATCAGAATAACGCTGCGTTTCCTAAGAGGTCCGCATATTTGACATAAACTAATGTAATATACTTTTTTGTAAAAGATAGACCTGGTTTACTAAAGTAAAAAGAAATAGTAATTTAATCAGCCAAAAATGTGGGGGGGGGGGGGGGGGCTAAACCCCCCCAGCCCCACCCCTGCGCGGTCCCTGACTGAAATCATTGCATCACGACCCTTGACTTATGTGGGTTTAGAAACAAATTAGGTCACTTTCTTGATCACTGCTACGACCAAGCTCTTTCTTGATGGGGCTTGATGTTAACTCAATGACAATCTGTAACAAACAGCTAAACTGTATACTTTCGGCTACCAAATAATAATATTGGACCAATTTTTTTGTGTATAAGGGGACTTATTTTAAGGTCCTGGGAAGAGGATCACAATATTTGTACTGTTTGTTAGTCAGGATCTGGGTTCAGAATTGTCAATTCAAGATTATTTTACGAAAGATTTTACAGCTGTTACCGATCACACGCGCCCTCCAACAATGCTTTTTCCGTTTGAAAAACGAGTTTCGATGGACGTCAATCATCTGTTTCCATGACAGTAGTAGGTTTCATTCAAGCCTTGCGGCGACATTCGGCTTTCCGTTTTTGAAAGGAATTCCATCCAGCAGCTGTTTTTCACCCTTTGGAAAGAAAAACAGCACTCAAGTCTTGAATATTGTCGGTGAAATTGCACAAAAAGCACAATGATCATTCAAAACGCACGAGTTTCATGAAACGAGTCGGTATTCAGGTAATACGTTGTCGACACTTGCATTGCTTAACATTCTAAGCAGTCGTGTTAGCTGCAATAAGAAAGATGCTTTCATTCTTCGAAAGAACCACTTCGAAAAGATTTGGTGTCCACAAGCATTTGCCGTGATGATTTGGCGAGAGCAGTCGCTAAGCGGCCGGCTTTTTGTTTTGTCACAATATTACGCTTTTGAAAGAAATTTTGTATTTTTTTCATGTTTGCTTGCTCTGTGGAATACGAGCTACTGCCTATTGCTTAAATGTTTAGACGCTGTTTTGAAATACTCAGCAAATCATGGAAATAGTTCACAAAAGGTTAGAATATTGTCGTCTTGTTGTTGTTTTTGGCGATAAAAGAGCAAATCGAAACTGGCGCATACAATCATTCAAGACATAAACACGGATGATTGACGTCCAGCAAAACTTAATTTTCAAACAACAAAAAAATCGTTGGAGGGCGCGTGTGATCGGTAACCGCTGTAATGCTTACAATAAAATAGTAAAATCTCGATTTGACACGGCAAATGAAAAGACACCCGAAAGTTAACGGATAATTTATACCTATAATATTATTAACGAAGAAAAGCA
>OX393564.1:9323992-9371492 GCA_947652115.1 Blastomussa wellsi | reverse complement strand
CCAATTTTGTGTCTACCTAAACTGTGAAGTATTTTCTTCAATAGTTTCACAATTTGTTGCTGATTTTATCTGATGTATAGTTTAATATTTATAAACACGAGACATTTTAGTATTAAAGATCTTAAAAACTAATCAAACTTCGGCGACATAATGTCGCGCCGCCGACACGTGAAAGCTCTACAACTTGCAAAATTTAAATAAAGGAGTGGACATACCTGTCTCTCTTCTTTGTCGCTTTTTAACTAAAGGTAAGAAGATCTTATCAAGACTTAAGCTTTCAAGCTGACCCCGCGAGAGAAAATTGAACTTGAAGTTATCCATATTTCAATAAAAAGGGACCTTTCGCGTTAGTTGAAAACACAGTAACACACGCTTTGAGCATTCTTACGAGGTTTTACATTAAATTTCTCGAGAATGCGTGGGGATTTAATCGCGGGGTCACCTAAAGAAATGAATTACAGTGAGATGTTTTAAATAGTATTAAAAAAGTTACCGTGTTGTGAGTAGATATTTGGAAAATAATTTTTGCACGTATTGAATTGCTCGAACTTTGAGCGGAATCCGTCTTAACACCTTTAACCTGATAACGTTTTAAACAGCTAGTCATAGACGCGATGAATACTGTAGAGAAGCATAATATGTAATTATCGCCTGCAGTTTTTAATTATATTGGAGCAAAAGGTACAATAATTGCAGCTGGCAAAAATTAAATAAGGGCACAAATGAAGCAATATATGCATATATTGAATCAACGTGGCCTATTTTTACGTAATTTCGGTTTCGCTCCTTTTTCATGGAACAAAGATTATTTTTTTATTCCGTTACGATATTTTTAACAATGTCTAACGCCCTCCAATGCAAGCTGCCCCGAAGGATGGAAATTATGAAACTGACATCATGAATTGTACGCGCTAACCAATGTTCGCCGTCAATCAATTCAAAGGACAATCAGTGACTTTTGGCAGATTGAATAAAATGTTTTTTAAACGTCCCAATTGAAAAAAAAAAAACAAAACAAAAATACATAACTAACATTGCATGTTATTATTTTTTGTATTAATTAAATAGTGTGACTATTAAAAAAAGAACCAAGAGACTTGCTTCAAGAGATCATCAAAGTCATTTCTTGCGAACAAATTATTTAATCAGCCGGATAACTTTCTCTTTCTTTCTTGTACATGTGACCTCGTCGTTGTTTGAGAACTATAAACTATGCTACCATTCTTATGATTATCAGTCACCTAAGACTCTACTGAACAAGAAAGCTGGCCCATCGCAAAGTGTTTGAACAAATGAAACATATAGAAACAATATTCTTAGTCACTGTATCCGTGGCATGAGTCCGGCAATTCTTAGCTTAGGTTGAACCTTCTTTTCAGGAGGAAAGCCATATACATCAATATCAGAAATCAGTGGAAAATTGCCCTCCATGGCAGAGATGACGAATGAGGTGCAGATAAGAAAACTACCAGAAGAAGAGCTTTTCCAGAAAACATTTCAAGTTAATGATGCTAACCAGACATCATCAGATATGTTGCGGGAGTTTGCGGATAACACCACACTGCATGGCATTCGTTATGTCTTCATGAAGCGCCACATCCTCATTCGGTTACTTTGGCTTGTAATACTGCTGACGTCAGGTGGTTACTATATATTTACAGTTTACAGAGCATTTAACAAGTTCTACAGCCGCCCAATCAACACTGTACTGAGCCGGAAACATCTCAGACAGATGGAATTCCCTGCTGTTACGATATGCTCTCTCAACTTATTTGCTAAAAGCAAAATATTCATGACTGATGACAACCCTCGGTTTACATCTAGCGGCTTAAACATCAGCTCATGCGAAGTGACTTCAGAAGTGCGAGATAATTGGCCTTGTGGACTGTCCCTGCTCTGTTGTTGTGGTCCGCCTGGTTTGGCCAGCGCAACTTCTGCTATGCCGTACTGTACGAAGCAATACAAACAAGATCTCTTGGATGTAATGAAGCAATATTCCCACCATCCCGACATTGAAGGTTTTAATCGATACTATAGCCAGAATATAAGTGCTCTCCTTGGACCCATCTGCTCTTTTAGCTGGGAAGAGTTAGATTGCTTTGCAAGCGATTTTGTTCCCTTAGTAACGCCATGGGGAATGTGTTTTACCTTTAACTCAGGAACTGTTGGCAAAGTGAAAACAGTTGAAACCGCTGGGGTTTCCACTGGATTGTCTGTTGTTCTTGATGCGCAAACACATGAGTATACTCAAGGAAAGTACTCGGAAGGATTCAAGGTGCTGATTCACGGACAAGGCGAATATTTCGATGAATGGGACGGAATCAGTGTGGGACCAGGGAAGCACGTTGTTATTGCTCTTTCACAGAAAAGGGTATGTTTTTCATTTTCAGTTTGCTTCTTTCATGTGCAATATGAAAAATGAGACTCGATTCAAATCCGAAAATCAAGAATGCCTGGCACTCAAGGATTTCTCTGGAGAATTTGATTGATTTCAATTTGAATTTTGTTTGGTATGGCAAGTTGTATGGAGGGTCCTGAAAGAGGGGGGGGGGGGGGGGGGGGGTACCAATCCCATTTCCCAGCCCAATTTTTTTTCAAATCCCACTTCCCAGTGTTTTAATCCCATTCCCACTAGTAGAATTCAGAAAAAATACCAGTGTTATACTTATACGTCTTTCTCTACGTCCCGAAGGCGACAAAAATGCATCAAAACCGGTCGCGAGACACTTCAATCTCCAAATCATTCTAAGCAACATATGGCAGTCTGCGGCCTTTCCCTTCACCAAGGAAGCACGGAAAGGCGAAAACCTCTAGAACAAAAAATTATCTTTCAAATCGGCACTCTTAATCCTCACGGTATCAACGAATGCTTTTCATTCAACTAATTTATTCCGTTTTTTCTCACGTTACCAGGCACCAACCAATAGCGAAACTCCATCTTTCTGTTTTTTTTTTTAACCACACACGACCCACAATTCCTTGATTCGCTCCGACGAAGGGCTAACGCTTAAAACGTCAGCTCTCGAATCTCTTTACGGTGGCCAATTTACATTATGAACCCATTTGATAAAACCAAATTATATTGTTATACTTCCCACCGACGCAGCACCATAGTTTCTTTAGAACCTTACCCCCTCTATTCATGCCTGTAGGAAGTCTGTTTTCCGACCAAGAGAATACGAACTAGAGTGTATTCTCAGGTGATTCGATTTGTAAGTATGCTATTCTTCAAAGCCTCGTCGGACGGTTCATGCTCAATGTTGTTTCAAGGATGCTTTCTGCCTCTTGCCCAGAGTCACTGTCACCAGGGATTCTGGCATGAGAGCTCTCCTTCCCCATTTTCATAAAACCATTTTCATAAAAGGAATACGGTTCATCCCAGGTGTAAAAACCTGTGAAACTCACGAGTGACGTAAAACAAAGAACGAACAACAATATAGAACAGAAAAACAATAGCTCAAAAACAAAGAAAAACGTCACAGGTTATTACACCGAGATAAGCGAATGCTCTGTAAACTCGGCTTTTCACACACACTTACACACATCACTGAACACAAATATCATTCACTGCAAGTCCAGGCCACTGATTCGGGGAAAATAAAACGTTCTCGCTAAAAATGCTAAATGATTGATACAAACAAGACGCTTGAACAATTTTCTGACGTTTCTCAGTCCAGGAAATAAGTGATGTCTCGCCGGGTCATGGGTAAAAGATATTTATGCCATTCCCATTTTTGACATATTTTTCCCATTCCGAGTGACCAAATCCCAGTCCCAGTCACCCAAATCTCATTTTCCCATTGCAAAAACAGGCCAATCCCAGTTTTCATTTTACCCCTTCAGGACCCTTTGTATGGCAAATTAACTAATAAACTAATCTTGTACCCAGATCTGAGTAAATATCTGGGTTCGAGATTAAACTGAAACCTGTCAGGCTAACTTCTAGTAGTTAATTAAAACGAATAAAAATTAAATCAAGCTGGAGAAATTATCGTTTTTATCAATACTGACTCCAAATCTGCAGAGAAGTGGTCAAACGTAAAATTTTTGAAAAATTTATGTCTTTTGGTTATGTGGCAACCAGACTGAAATTGTATCCTTTTTTAGTTTGAGAATTTAGAAAAGCCATATAAAACTAACTGCACCAAGAAAACACTGAAAACGTTTTCCACGTACACAACGGAGGGCTGCCTTCATGAGTGTGTGTCTGACAACATTGCCAAATTCTGTGGCTGTCGACCAGCCGGCTATAAAGGTTAGAAGTATTTTTGAGACGTTTTGATGTTTCTATTATTAAACATAAGAAGAAATTAAGAATACTGTCGCGAGATGCTAAGATAGATCTAGCACTGCAGCTTAACTCAATGATAAAAAGTCAGCCATTCGACATGTAGAAAACTACATGTTGTCCTCTAATAGTGAATTAGTCTAAAAGGGGTGGCTGCAGAAACGTCAGGGACTCACAGCCCCGACAATATAAAAGTGCAAACTATCATTACAGACACGCAATTATGGCAGGTGCAATTTTTTCACCAGTTCCATTACGCGGAAAAACAGCAGCTCTTTGGGTAGTGTAGCAGCTATCCAAAACTACTTTTGTTTGTTATTGTAAGCAGCTTCTATTGTTTTCAAGACAAAGCCATTGTTTCAATTGTTGAGTCTTTTGTTTAGGGCTAGGGTATCAAACCAATCACATTATATGTTAGGAAAGCTGCTACATCTCCCGCTCTTTTTCCATCGCTTTCCAGAGTCACTGGAGAGCTGAAAATTTAAAAAATAGAGAAGCCTAAGCCATGTATTATACTGTCATAAAACACGACGGGCATTTGAGAAAACGAGGGAAATGTAGAAAACAGTCGCCTGCGGCTCGTGTTTTCTACATTTCTCGAGTGTTCTCATGCAAATGTACGGAGTGTTTTATGACAGTATAATCAATGGCTTAGGCTTCTTTATTTCCTTTATGATATAGATTTTATACGGCGCGAATAAACAAAACAAAACACGCAAGATCGATAAAGGGAATTTTTTTTCTTCTACTTTCCTCTCGAACTTAGAACTTCCTGAGTCGAAAATTTCTACAGCTTGGCTCAGGATTTTGTCGAGAATTTCTTCGTAGAAAATGTTCTCCGCCATCTCTTGCGAATTTTCACTAGTGGAAAGTCGAATAAAACATGGATTTTTGACCAATCAGAGCGCGCGCAGGAGCCAACATGGAGATTGTGGTCTGTCGCCTTTGAATAAAAATAAATAAAATATCTGTGGAGGTAGCATGGCCTAGTTATAGGGTAATCCGGAGGCCTCCTCTCTATCTGGATTTATTTTCGGTGGTCCCGAGCTCAACTCCACCCCGCTTTGTAAATGGTCAGCCTCCCGTCAGCTGGGATTCTTAACATGTTATGTTGAATTTGTTTCATATTTGTTTTTGACGCACATTTAATCATATTCACATGGAATTTGCGCGATATAAATGTTAATAAGGGAATAAAATGACTTTTTGAGGAAATATTGTTAAGTTTATTTGCGCCCACGTAGAGTCATTTGCGGCCGGAGCGCGAAGCGCAGGGCGGCAAGTGACACTATACAAGGGTGGAAATAAATAATATTCCCGATAAAAGCAATTTTCTTTGTTTCTTCCGGCGATTGTGCTTTTGCTTCTAGTCTATATATTTATCCGACTTTTTTGTCTGCATTTTTCCGATTTACAAATAGACTGATTTTTCTCCCACCCAGAGCCATTTGCGGCCCGCAGTGCGCCTGTTTCCACTAGGCCGGATTTTAATTTGGCCGCGTATATTGATAACACGCTGCAGCGCCCGTTATGTTGTTTATGTTTTCTTGCATAACGACTGTTTGTTTTTCCTCTGTAAGGGACTCCTGAGACTCCTGTGTGCGTATCAGCTCAAGATAGTGTCTGTGCTAATAAAATATCAGGTGAATATGGGAACACGGCCTGCAGTTAGAAACCAAGCACAATGTTGGGTGAAAAAATATATATTTTTTTACGTGTAGGTGTTAGTTTGAACAAAGAGATCCCCTTTATGAACCCCTCTGCTTAAGCCCGAATGTTTTCGGTGAGGAATTTTACCTCATGAAAAGGCTAGTTTGTTTTCAATTGCAGTTGTGCGATATACTGTCCATGTATTGGTTATTCTTATATGACATTACTGGTTTCAACTATGAAAGATTAAAACGTTCTTTCATGTAGCGTCATTAGATGAGGATATCTGTGACTGCCAAGTTCCCTGTTCTCAAACTAAATACAACGTTGAAGTGTCCTATTCAAAGTTTCCGGATAATGGCACCGCTGAAGCCTTGATACTTAATGGTTACTTTGCGGATGAACAATACCAGAGGTAAGTACATTATTCGTAATAACTCAGTCTTATGATAATACAAGCCAAAACACAATCTTAGGATAATTCAAGCCTTGGTGGTCACAAGGTTTTTAATTCATTGCTTTATTTCTATTTTTCCTTCCTTTGCCGACCAGTGCTAATCTTAAATTCGGTAGTGTTCCTTGCACTGAGTGTAATTTAAGCTTACCTTAGCCATTGATGCTTTTTTGTGTTCTTACCACTATAAATACGTAACTTAATTACCAGCCGGGTCTTCTGAATAGGAAAAAAACTGTTCTAGAGACGTTATTTTTGCCCTTAATAAAAGGTAACGATGTAAATAATTATTTGTGATAACACCGACAACAACTTCTTATCAGAGCCCGAGAAAATGAATTTTAAAGATCACAAACTGTAGGCAAAATCTAACATGTAGCCATTTTGTAAAATCGCCTTTAAGTGATTCAATGGAATTATAGTGGAACTTCGAAATTTGTTTTCGATGTTTGGTGTTGTTAGAAAAGATTTCTTTTGATAAGATATTTGAAACAGTAAGTCAAAAGTTTGCAATAAGGTATAAATAATTTTGGTACAACAATTTCTTATCAGAGACTGAGAAGCTCGAAAGCTGTAGGAAAAATCTCACATCTTTTAAGCGATTCAGTGGAATTCAGTGGAACTTCGAAATTTGTTTTCGATGTTTCTTGTTGTTAGAAAAGATTTCTCTTGATAAGATTTCTCTTGACTTCTCTTGCTTTCTCTTGATATTTAAAGCAGTAACACAAAAGCTTGCAATTAGGTGTAAATCAGTTTGGTACATAATTTTGTCCAATGAAGTCGAAGTCCTAACGGATTGCGTATTAAACTGTATTTATTGAAAAGAAAAGAACTTGACTCGAAAAATACGGGGACGGCATTATCACTGTTTAAAATCACCCCAAAAATTAAAAAGTAGGGGCTTGTTAATTTCACTGATATATTGATGGGAAACGAAGAAGGAGAAGAAAAAACTTTCTGCCACCCATCCAAACACTCACCGGAATAGAACTGGTGCTTCCTTGTGGTATCGGTTCCAGACGAGAGAAAATATTAAGAGACTAAGGGGCAAGTAAATTAGGAAATAAAAGCTAGCCTAGAAGAGAGTAGAGTGCCAAATTAAGCGAAGATCCATATAAACCATCCTGTTTTCTCTTTGCATAAACTCGACCCTTTATCACTGATACCACAAGGAAGCACAAGTTCACGTCCGATCACGGAAGTTAAGCCCTGTTGGGCAGGGTTAGTATTTGGATGGGTGGCGGCCAGGAATAACCCTTGTTGTTGGCTTTCCCTTTGATTTCTTTTTCCTTCTTCGCCGTCGAATATATAATGAATATATCAGTGAAATTTGAGGCCCTTCCTTTGTCCTTCTAAAGGCTTCTTAATTTACACTTTTTTGTGTAATCTTCCCAAAACCCGTAATCAAATTAACGATCGCCCAGTTTTGTTGTCGTTTCTTGTTACTTCTTCGATATTTCCGGTTGGGCAATAACAAGCAGGCAAAGGAAAATGAAAGAAAGAAAGAAAGAAAGAAAGAAAGAAAAGGCGAAAAAAGAATTGACTCATTCAAACTTGAATTGTGACTCGAATTTGACTCGTGCTACGAGGAAACTTGCTCTTCATAAACTATTAAAAATTACAATCAAAATAGGACGGAAGACCGAATGAAAAAACAGAACGACAAATGAACAAATGTCACCAAAATCGGAGCCGCAGGCCTGCTAACCCAATTTTTTTTATAAATTACTTTTCACATTACCGGTACGTATTTTGCCGGTAGGAAAAATAGGGGGTCCATGTTTTGTCCTCTCGCAGTCAGTACAGGTATTTATATTTCACAACAACCGCTTCGGTAGTCCAGTTCTGGACCCCCTCCCCTCGACTGAAAATGGAAACAGAGCTTTCTTCCGCTCTGTTGTTCGATCTCAAAATTGATACTTGGTTAATTACAAGAGATTATTTAATTACTTAATTCTATGCAAAGAGTTTTGTAAAAACAAACTCCTTGCATCATCATTGGTTTTCCCATGGGCATGTTTGACAGATAAGAAACCTCGGAGGCCAAAAGATTTCGGTCCTTCATTTTCGGTTCGTGTTGTAGAGCACCGAGATAGACATGAACGGGCATTGTGTCCCTTTTTTGGATTTTTGGCTGAAAACTTTTCAGGCTCGCAAAAGAGGCTCGCGGCTCGCAAAAAGGGCTCGGGCTCGCAGAATAGCTTCCCCAGTCTTTGGAATTCTATTACAGATGCAGATAAAAAGCATTTAGTGTATTCTTGCACAGTATTTAACAGTAAGCAGTTATATTCGGTAAGCAGTAAGTTATATTCGGTAAGCAGTATTCGGTTGCCGTGGCAACGTTGAAAAAGGTCAAAGATGCCATATATTTGACCTTTGCAGGCTAATAACTTTAAAACTACTCGGTAAAAGTTTTTGCATTTTACATATTTTTGTTAGATCGATAAAAAGGAACATTTTTGCAAACTTTTCAAAACTTATGTCAATTTTTTCAGACCCACCTTAAATTTATGAGAAAATGTTGCAGAAATGTTCCTTTATCGATTTAACAAAAATATGTGAAAACCAAAAACTTTCACCCAGTAGTTTTAAAGTTATTGGCCTGCGTAGTTTGACTCGTTTGGCAGAATGGAGGTAAACAGTATTCGATTTTGAAAAAAAATAGCAGAGAAGTAAGGCATTTTGAATGAGCAATAGACACTGATGCAGATAAACACAATCGAACGAAAATCCTCAAAAACAATCGTAAAAACTATGGCCATCAGTTCTGTCAGTGAAGAGAAAGAATACTTGCTTTTTGGAGAACTTCAAGGCGTTTAATTTCACTTCCAAAGTGTCCTGGGATGGAGAATTTAAATGGCAAAATGACACTATTGTGCAACCGATCACCTTTTTTGAAAAACAATAAAACAAACAAATCAACTTAACAGGTCGGTCAATTTGCCAATCAAAACTCCCCAGTAAATAAATTTCTGATTAGTTTATACTGAGGAGGTCAAAGAACACCGGGAAAATAGGATTGTAGCACGTTAAATAATACTGCCTTTGTGGCAAACAGTGAGTGCATAAATTTTATTACCAAGCCTATTATCATTATGTGTATTTTCAGAGAAAATCTCGTGTTTTTACAAGTGGGATTCAAGTCGCTTAGCTATGAGATGCAAGAGCAGAAACCAGCTTATGACAGCACTTCTTTGTTTGGTAAGAAAATAGTTTTGTGAAAGAATGGTAGATGCAGTGAGCTGGATGCTGTGCTCCTTTAAAGGGCCCTAGTCAGCCACACCTTTGTTATTGTTTACATGTCAGAATTTCAGTATTACATTTTACGCGGAACGTGTCGAAACGAAAGAAATCCCTTGAGAAATGTGCTAAAAGCAATTTAAACGATCCCATTACAAAACGTGCGGCAATACAGTACGATTGCGCTTCACCATACAATTGCCATAAATTCGATGCCATCGAAAATGGCGGAGGCTGACTAGGATCCTTTAAAGAACAGTTTCACGGTTTTGCGCATGTGCACGCTATAGCATCAGTACATTAGATTCCATTGTTAAAGAAACAATCGCAAGCGTGCAAATGTATTTTGCGTGAAATTTCGTAGCCATTTTATGAAAACGTTGCAATAGAATGTTTTTGTTTGTTCCGACTCCGATATAGGCACGAGTTCACAACTTGAAACCGAGGAAGGAGGAAGCGTGGCCAAGTGGTTAGAGCGTTGGATTTGAAATGTTCTTGGTAGCCCCGAGTCCAATGGGGTGTGGTCAATTATAAATACTAAACGATTATCCCGCTGGTAGACAATATAGTTGAGTGAGCTTGCACATGCGCCGAACCGTGAAACTGTTCTTTTAAGCTTGATGATAATTATGCCGGCTACTTTCTTTGTATAAAGCATAGGCAGGGCACTGATAGGATTTGATAGGGATGGATAATAGGCCATTTCCGCGAGTTTCCTTTGCCCTATTCTTTCCTTTGCCCTCCATTCATATGAAAATGAGTTTGATTGCCTGAAAATGAACTTGCAGGTTGAAGACATTTTCATATAAATAGATTTGCACTTAGACTCGTTTTGACACTGAGGCAATAGGAAATGGCTTACAACGAATGGTAACGTGTTAGCCTCTGTGATCCAGTGTGTCTGTTAAAAAGCTGCCGCTTTCTTTCATTCTTTAGGTGAGATCGGTGGTAACATGGGACTGTTCCTTGGATGCAGCCTGTTGACAATATGCGAGTTTTTCGATTTTGTCATCAGCTTCTTGGCAGCACGAAAACATCAGACTACTCAACCAGAATGACCTGACGTCACTTGATATACTCTTTGGTAGAACCCCTGTTATATTTACAGCGAAGCTCCGGCGGCCCGAAGGAAAGGGCCGCAGACAG
The DNA here is from genome assembly GCA_947652115.1 of Blastomussa wellsi. Taxonomy (NCBI): domain Eukaryota; kingdom Metazoa; phylum Cnidaria; class Anthozoa; order Scleractinia; family Plerogyridae; genus Blastomussa; species Blastomussa wellsi. The sequence goes on along the minus strand of OX393564.1, from coordinate 9,360,714 downwards.
CGCAGCCCTATAACCATGCATAGAATTTGCAAAACCATGAATACATAGAAATAGGAAAATGAAGCGGCATGGTTCGCGAGAGCGTGCGCTCCACATAGGTTCGTTATGCATACTTCTCAAACTCATTAATAATTCATCGAGTTAAAACAAAGAAAATCATAACCGTGAAGGAGGTTTTGATACCCGATCTTAATTAGCATAGATTTTGACGATTTTATTTCTCCGTTTACTCCTTGGTTTATGTTTCGATTGAGAAGATATATCAAACACTCGACACAGTGTTTCATCGGCTATCCAAACATCTCGAAGTTCATTAAAAATACTCCGCTGCGCGTCGTATTTTCAACTCTCTTCTCGGTGTTTGGATATCCCGATGAAACACTGTCTCTCGTGTTTGATATATTACGTGAAACGTCGCCCAGCATGGCGGCCATACTCAAGAAATATATAGACCTGGTAACGTTACGTTGACGTAAACTTACGTCTTTGGTATTGGACATCCATGCTATGGTCAATAGACCATTTTACAGTTCTGTATGAAAGCGAGGTTTGGGTTGACCTTGTCATGACAAAGACCAGAAACTAGTTAGCATAGGAACACAAGCATTTACACATCAAAAGCAAGAGGGTTTGTATCACAACAAGGTCACCTTCAGCCTCACTTCCACTCAGATGCTTGGTAACTCAGCACAGAACTGTAAAATGGCCTATTCTTTACTTGCACAATCCCATAATACACCGCTTCTACCCCCAAAAAAAATTTGCTTAGGCATTGTTTTAGACTTCCCTTGGGACATCTTCATGTCACAGGAGAAATTGCAAACAATGATTATGCAAAATTTTGGGAGGTAAAAGAGGTGTATTATGGGATTTGTGCAAGTAGAGAATTGAAAGTTTCCAAAACAAGGTATCCGCTGACCATATTGCGGACTCAGGCTTAGAGCTCATGGAGTTGACGTGGTTTTTTGACGTTCATCGCTGACCAGGTATTTTTTCGCCGCTGACCATGAATTGGTTTAAACAAAATGCATACTGCGGTAATAATCATGATAAGACACACGAACTTTAAAGAATCGACAGAAGTACCGTACCGATTTCATAAATGACAGTTGAAGGACGTTCGCGCAAAAAAATCTCGGATAGATTTTTTCTAAGGCTTTCACCACTTTAAGATAATGAGTTACTAATTTCAGAAATGTAAAAATATTGGGGGTCACCGATTTCGTTTTGGAGATAACATGCTTCGTTAGCGAATATGGCTACAGTGTCAAATAAACGTCTGAAGTGAACTTGTCTCTGGCAAATGTTGTTAAAGTGAACCCATTAAGTGAATTCATTCATCAGGTGTCTCATCTCAAAGAAAAAAATTCGCATTTAGCGACCCCTTTTCCACTCGCCTAACAGCCGCAAGATGGCAGGATTCGATGTCGTATGGACAGAAAACTTGGAAATTTTTAAACTTCCCACTGATTTTTTGTTCATTTTTTGACAATGTGTCGAGAATTGTAAATCAAATAAGTTTATAGAAAAAGTAGGGGTCACCGATCATTTAAGAGGGTAAACTGTAAGCAAAGTTAACACAACGGCTTCTGACCCTTTGTTTTTCCTCAGCGCGCGTTCGCTCGAAAAATACGTGGCGTGATATCGCAACACGAATTGCGTTCGTCGTAACGCGAACGTCCTTAATTAAAACGTGACGAAAAACACTGGAATCTAATTAAACAATAGTAATAGCAACAAATGCAATGATGATGGGAACGAGGCAGAAAGGGAATCATCCATCGCGTCTTGCTATTTTCTCACAGGAGACGACTGGGGACAAGTCATCAATACAGCTACATTACTTGCTTACAAAACAACCAAATACAACTCAGTTTAAATTTTGCGAGAAAATGTTCAAATATAAACGAAGAAACAAATAATTTCCTCGGATTAGACATTTTATAGTTTTCATATTCGGAAAACCAGAAACTGTATGGTGGAAAACTGTATGCAAACGTCGAAAGATTTGCAAAATAGCGACCGAGAGCCCAGGAACCGTAGGTAAAACTTAACAACTTTGGTTTGCAAGACCTTTGCCAAGTTCCTGCAAAACAAATAGCCTATCCAAAAAGCAGGAAACGGTAACGTTAAAAATTTTAAACGTTCCGCGATAAGCTTTTTATATAATCAGTCGAGGTTGTGCCTTACTTTTTGATTGGCCATATAATAAACATCTTATTAACTGAGCTTACTCGGTCTGTATGGGACAATAACCTTTATCACAGTCATGAGTTACCTCACTGCATTCGGTCTGTACTTCCAACCTCGGTTCAGAATCTCCCGATGCAGATCAACTAAGCTCGGTTAACTGATACGAGCAATTGTTTTATTGTGGAAAACTTAACCTAAGCATATAAGAAGTCAAGTTTGTTTAAATAGTCTAAGAAAATAGGTCCACCACGGTTTTCATATATATGGCTATGAATGGAGATTAACAGATTTTGGTTGCCCTTGGGAATTTTAAATCCCCTAAAAGGAACAACATAATTCTAAGGATCAACATAGCAAAAGGAGAAAAGCACGATAGGCTATCCATAACATACCGGTATCTGATGCTATATAATCCGAAGGGTCCACTATTTTTTTGTGGTAGGGTAAGTGTGCCTGGTGGTTTGAAGGATGTCTCTGACGATGAACTCGGCTTTTATCGCTAATGTTTAGCCTGTCCTCCTCGCAAGACTATATATTTTTTAAACAACCCCTTAGTGTTCACCTAGATCAGTAAAAATCTTTTAAGATAACAAGTGAGAAACGGTACATCCCACGACGAGGAGAAGCGATTGAAACAAAAACAAACAAGATAAAAATAAGGGGAATATTTTTGTGCAAATATAAATATCCCCCTTATTTTCATTTTATTTTTATGTTTCAATCTCTTCTCCTTGTCGGGATCAGTTTATCGCTTTTTACGTATTAATATAGACCAGTTGCATTTGCAACGAAATAGTCGGTGGAGGTTAGTTGATGCTCTTCGGTGTGATACGGGGCCAGAATCCCAGAAACGTTTTTTAAACATTCTGGTAGAAATTGCAGCATTACTATAGATACGGCCTTCGTTTCAATGATGGCTATAGGCCCTTTGCATTGCACGACCCAGTCACATGGTACAAAATAACACCCTGCTGGTGAGCAAGCTACGCTCTGGGACATACAAAAGAAAGTAATTTCATGTCGCGAGCTTGCTCACCAGCAGGGTGTTACTTTGTACCATGTGACTGGGTCGTGCAAAAGGCCTATTATTGTGGGCACCTCTCCATGTCCCCTTTACAAAGTAAATTATTTTTATTTAGTACATGCCAAAATGATCGCATAAAAATAGAAGGTTTAAGGGCGAATTTTGAGCACCTGACATAATATACATAAGGCCATTTTATTACGGCTAGTTATAGACAGCGTTTTATATCAGCAATTTGTATCTAATCCATATAACTTATAGATTAAGCCTGCAGGCCCTGACAGATTTTAAAATGTGTTTTAATTTCGTTTACATGCTGACAAACTCTTAGTAACAATAGATAAGTCAAAAGCACAAGAATTACGTTTCATTATGAAATAAATAAGTAAGGCCCTGTATGCAAGAAGGTAGGGTAACCGTAGTGCTAGGGTTACCCTAGCAAGAGGGTTACCATGGCACTCGCACATTTCTTCTTTTTTTCAGCTGACTGCTAGGGTTACCCTGGCGTTAGGGTAACCCTAGCTGCCTTGTAAATGCTCTGCTAGGGACAACTCTCCTACCCGGGACAACTATTTACTAGTTTCAAGACCCTTTGAACATTGACAAGAAACGACCATCATGGCGAACCGCGGGGCTAAATTTTGCCGATTTCAACTTAGAAATTAGAAGGTAACACAACAGCATTCCTTGACACTGGAAGGCAGCAATAAGAGGCAACAGAGACAGGAGAATGGAGGTACTTAGCAAAACTCTTCTCTTGTCGGCCATTTTGATACTTGGTGACAATGCGGTAGTAGGGCAGTAGAGTTACCCTACCTGTACATATTTGCTTGTAAACCCGGGCTATCTTTAACCCTCTTGCTAGGGTAACCCTGGCACTAGGGTTACCCTACCTCCTTGTAAACAGGGCCTAAGTTAAATTATAGATTTAAATATAGTGAAAATATGCATGGTAAGATTTAGTGCTTGAGAAGTACTTGATATGTACATGTCTCTGCGCAGATTGCGTCTAAATAGTTGAAGTAAAAGTCCGCGTATAAGAACCTAGAATTAAAGAACCTATTAGGCTTAAATTTTCGATTTAGCCGCTCTTTACATAAGAACCCGTTTAGGCTAGAATTTCAAAGCAGGTTCTTATTTTATCAAATAGAGTCAAAGCTAAAAAATACATTTAGTATAGCTTTAAAGTGTATGTAGGGTTTGTGTAAGTGCATATACTGTAATTTTGGAGACACAATTCGTGCATAATTTGCATATTTGATATACCACAGCTACTGAAAATGAGTCTTTTTTTTCTTAAGAAAAAAAAAAAAGAACCAATTTAAGAACCTGTTTAGCCTAATTTCTCGGCACGCACCATTTACATAAGAACCTGTTTAGGCTAACTTGGAAAACTCAAGGTTCTTATACGCGGGTTTTTACTGTATTTCCATGCATTCATACAGGGAGAATGATAATGGATTGCTTTCTGTGTAAGCATATAAGTATTGATAAAAAGTTGCAGTATCAAAGGTTAATTCTTATATTCACCTCTGAAAATATCAATCTTAATTAAAGATTGTTTGATAAAACCATTGTAAATCTACATTTTCCTTTTTATCCACCTTTTTTAGCCTTAAGGGCTGGCAAAACGAGAAAAAATGTTTGCAGAAACGTGTTTTTTTACTTGTTTAACGGGGGTTGAACCTGCCAGGAGGTAACTCGAAAAATTCTGTCGAACAAAAGGAAAGAAAGGGCCAGGCAGATTGTGGCTGAGAAGAAGAAGCGGGAAGGGGCCCGGCATTTCAGACAATTGTTCACGAATTGTCCCCGGAGGACACGGCAAAGTAACAAATGTTACCAGACGTGGCAAAACCGGGAAATATCAGGAAACATGTTTCTCCACAGCGCGAAATGTTTCTGCTGTGAAGCAGAAGCATAAATTTCCACGTTTGTCATGTAGGCGAGTAAACATGACAGACGATGCTGAATGAAGTTTCGTTCATTCGAAAGAAATCACTCCACGTCTGGATGTTCTTACACTGGGAATTTTGTAAAATCATTGCCAAGGCTCTTTGGGCCGAAATGATCTTCAAGAGATGGTTTTAAGGTACATCTACACATTTATTAAGTTGGTAAAAAATCGCGAGATATCAAAAATCTAAATATAACTAATACAGACAATGGGAAAAAATGCAAAAAACTGTAAAAATCTGAATAAAACTAATACAATGGAATATTAAAGACTATTAACTAACTTAGATTTATAACTATCTACGAATGCTGTATTAACAATATTCTCGGGAAGGGAGTTCATTAACTGATTGATCGTGGGAAGAAAGAAAACTCAAAGATATCTTTCCGATACCTTAGGAACTACAAACGTAAAAGCGTGGCTCCTGCTGGTCCTTCTTTAGCTGAATCAGGTATTAAGAGATCGCAAACACAGTGGTTTCGTTGATCGCACGGCCAGAAAAGAAACTGCCAGATCAATTGCCCAAAATCTATTTCTCTTCGGACCGAAGCTACTCATCTCAGAAACGAGAACCACAAGTTTCCATAAGTTACCAACGATCAAACAAAGGCACCAGATGATTGCATTGTATCGTAGTGTTTCTTTTGTTCCGTTATAATGCCTAACTTATAAATTTGGTAGATGCAAGCTATCATTTGTGTCTTCTTTTTAGGATTACTTCTTTATTATATAGTCCTTGATATTCAACTCTGAAAATTATACTAAAACAATTATTCGCCTCAGGCTCAGTGAAGAACGACAAACGATGATATTCCCCTCGCCGATACTTGGGTGGGCGATGTAGCAGCTGTCTTGAGGTCTCACATGAATGGCTCGATACTCTGCGTGAAAACAATAAAACAAACAACAGGAACAATGCCCCTAGCCCTAAAACAATAGCAACTGCTACCAGTAGAATTGCAAGCTTACGAGATCTGCTACACTACCGATTCACTTCGCCCTCGGAGAATAATTGTTAAACTGATACATGTTTATGGGGTAGATAATAGTCGTAGAGAACATTCCATCCTACCCTTATAAGAGATACTATGATATACAGTAAATTTAACTTCTATGCTAGTAATAAATCCGTTTTTTCAGAAACATAACCCGAGTTGTTCTTATGTATGAATTTAAGCCGGATGCATGTGAGTAACTTGATTTCTTTTCCTTGCCAGAAAAGCAACGAGGAAATCGAAAAACTCGCAGATGGTCAACAGGCTGCATCCAAGAAATAACCCTTTGTTACCACCAATCTCGCCTAAAGAATAAAATGAAAAGATTTCTGGATTACATTCAATACATTTCTTTTCTACAGGTGGAAGAGGTCCACTTTTCTAGGTACTCGATCTAAAAATATTAAATAACACGCAAACTGCGATGATAAACATTTCGAGAAACGCGTTGCTAGAGAAAATTAAATCCTTTTCCGGCAATGCGTTTTCTCGATATGTTTATCACGGCAGTTTGCATGTTATTTCTTATTAACGATGGCCCAAGAACAAGAGTATTTCCAAAAGTATATTTCAAAGGGACAACTAGCTTATGTTTAAGTTTATTGTTTTCTCTCGTCTATTATTTTGTGTCATTACCTGCCTCACGTTTAAGGAACGAGGTATGCCTGTATGTTTGAGTTCTCTATTTGCGTGTTTATTTTTTTATTGTCTGTTTGAGTTTCCTTTGTGTGTTTGAATTGGGCTGCTTCCTTAGCGAGATCATTGTAATTTAAATCCCCATAATCCGCTTAAGCCATTTGCACCTGATGTTGAGCCAAGTTCCCATTATGGAATTGAATAATAGGAAACAATTCATGATCGCTAACGGACGTTTTCGGGCGTTAACTTCTCTCACTCTTCGCATGGGTGGTACGGGTCATGGGGCTACTTTGCAGTGTTGTCGTGTAAAGTGGCATTGTCTAAATTTAATACTACCCATGAACACATACATGCAGGAGTTCTTTACATCGACTCCCTTCTAATATTACAAATACAACGTAACAGTTCAGTACACTGCGGCGGTATTTCCAAACTTTCAAACTTTCGTCCTAATATTTTCAAAATAATAGTAATTTCTTTAAAAGCGGCGTTTCCCCAACTATTACTTACTTACGATCATACCAGTTAACTTCTTACCAAATAAAGAATTGCTGTCATAAGCTGGTTGCTGTTCTTGCATTTCGTAACTAAGTGATTTGTATCCAACTTGCAAAAGCACCAGATTATCTCTGATTCAAAAAAGAAACAAACCTCATACACTTCATGTTATTCACCAAATACTTCATGCTTTTTACACGGAAATTATGTACCGGCTTTTATTTTTCTTAAAATAGTTGTAACCGTCGATAGCAAATACTGTTCTTGAAGATCAAAACACTCGGCTAAACAGAACTGTTTGTACCTTTAATCGCTCCGTAAATCTCTGTTTACAACGCCCTCCGTTTCCGTTGAACCTTTCCGTGGATAGGACGAGTAAAAGACCGTTGACGAACCTTGAAATACAATGTTTAACGCCGTGAAATTCACAAACATCCGCCGAGATACAACCTTGTCTCGAACAGTGAAACATACAAGAAGTACATGTGACACTTGTCCGAGCGGAAACTGGTAACTACTTAGCAAAATACCGCTGTACGAAAAACTAATGCGTGAGCATTAACATGGCTCCTCTTAAAATGTCTGTCATTTTAAACAAAACAATCACTTATCCTATCCTTATCTTAACATCGTTCAGTGTCTGTTTTAACATTAGTTCCTCAAATCACATTGAGTTCTCGCAACGTGGCTCCTCGTCGGGGATTCCCGGTCTCTCTTCAGTTGACTCTAACAACAGGACAAGTTTGTTAATAGGTCTATCCAGTAGGGATCCCTTTGAAGTTCGGACAGTCACTGATCTGACCTGACCTTGGTCATCCGGACACGTAATGAGTACTTTGGCCAAAGACCACTGGTTTCTGCTAGTGTTGCTGTCTTTCAGCAATACAACATCACCTTCAGTGAAGTTTCTGCGTTGGCGTATCCACTTGTTCCTAACTTGTAGGCTCTGCAAGTACTCCTTGCTCCATCTTATCCAAAATTCATTTGCTATGTGTTGTACACGTCTCCAGCGCTGCTTACAATAGACATCTTCCCTTTGAAATTTTCCTGGAGGCGGCAAAATGAGCTTTGTTTTGCCAGTGAGAATTGTGTTTGGTGTAAGCGGTAGTGGAGAAAGAGGATCGCTCAAGGTGTCCACCGTTAGGGGTCTACTGTTCACAACCGCTTCCGTTTCGCACATTAGGGTTCTCAACGCTTCATCATCCAAACTGTGACCGTGTTCTCTCATTAGCGCTGCCATAATGTTTCTCACAGATCTGATTTGTCTTTCCCATACTCCTCCAAAATTGCTTGCTGTGGCAGGATTCCTAACCCAGTCGATGTCATTCTTTAGTAGCTCTGCCTTAATGTGATCATCATCCATTTCTTGGAGCGCCTTCTTCAATTCATTGTGAGCTCCTACAAAGTTAGTTCCTTGGTCACTGCGCAATTCTCTTATGGGCCCTCTTCGACTGATGAACCTCCGTAACGCTTGCAGGAATGAATCCGTCTCTAAGGAGTGTGCTACTTCGATGTGTATGGAACGACTAGCCATACATGTGAACAAGGCTCCATACCTTTTCACTTCTTTCCTACCTTCCTTCACATACCACGGTCCAAAATAGTCAACAGCACTATAGGTAAACGGTGGGGCAGGCTCAACGCGTGACTTTGGAAGGTTAGCCATTTTCTGCTCTCCTGCACCTCCACGAAGATAGCGACGTGTGACACATTTTGAGATGAAATGCTGGACAGCTGCATTTCCGTTTATAATCCAGTAACCGTTTGTGCGTAACTCATTTAAAGTGACACCTCGCCCACTGTGTTGCGCCTTCTCATGAACATGACGTATAATCAGCTTGGTAACGTGGGCGGCTTTTGGCAAGATGACAGGGTTTTTAAGACTTTCTGACAAGTTAGCTTTCTTGATCCGTCCTCCAACTCTCAGAACTCCGTTGCAATCCAAGAATGGATCCAGTGTATGTAGACTGCTGGTTTTCTTCATAGCAACCTTCTTCTGTTTATCACTCTGTCTACTTTCATTCTTTTCGTCAGCGTGGAGCTCCTTTAATGTTTTAATTTCCTTCTCAAAAGCGTCAGCTTGCACTAGCTTGATGACTTCAATTTCTGCTTGCTCCAAATCGTTCACCATAACCGATGCGAGAACAGGGCAACTTGTACCATCACTACTCCGACCACTGTTGGGTGTACTCTGAGAGGTTTCTTTCACTGGAGATCTGCTTATTGCCTTGGTTACGCTTGTCTTCAGCTGCTGTTTGTACTTCATACATAAAGCAATTGCCGTTTTCAGCCTTTGCCAACTGGAGAATCTTTCTAACCTGCTCAGCATGTCCTTCTTCTCTTCCGCAACAGTAGCGTTTACAGTGATCTTCTTCACTTCTGGACTGTTAGGGTCAAGCTCCTTCTCGTATGAACCTTGCTCCGGCCAATGGTTTTCACTTTTCCATAAGAAATCTGGGCCTTTGATCCATCGTGAGTTCTGAAGGAAATATCTTGCATTCAGACCTCGTGAACCTTCATCTGCTGGGTTGGATGCAGACTCTACATATCGCCACTGCGACGGCGAAGTGTAATCTCTTATCAGCTGTACTCTATTCGCTACATAAACATGAAATCGTCGGGACTCGTTGTTGATGAACCCGAGAACCACTTTACTGTCCGTCCAATAAAACTCTTCTATTCTCTCGTAATCCAACTCGTTCTTCAGTACGTCGGCTACTCTTACTGAAACAGCAGCAGCTGCGAGTTCTAGCCTTGGAATGCTTACTGTTTTCCTTGGTGCAACGCGTGCTTTGCCCATAACAAAAGAGCAATGTACATGATTGTTGTCATCGACTAAACGTAGATATGAGCATTGCCCGTATCCAGTTCCTGAGGCATCCGACATATTGTGCAATTGTGCTGAAACAATCTTGCCAAAGTCTGGTGGCTTAAAACACCTTGAAATGCTGAGTGTTTCTAAGAGGGGCAGTTGACTTCTCCATTTCTCCCAACGGGAAAGGATATCACCTTCGACGGGCTCATCCCAACTGCTGCCATGACAAATTTCTTGCAATATTTGCTTTCCGACAAGGATGACAGGTGCTATGAAACCCAAAGGATCATAGACTGAACTGATCGTTGACAAAATTCCTCTTCGCGTGCAAGGCTGATCTTTCATCTCTATCCGAAATTTGAAAGTATCCGATTCGATGCACCAGTGTACGCCCAACGCTCTTTCTATGGGAAGCTTGTCTTGACCTAAGTCCAGACCTTTAATTTCTTTCGCTCTATCTTCAGGCAATACTGACATAATCACTCTTCGACTATTGCTGACAAACTTGGTGAGGTTGAATCCTCCCTTTGCACACATGTTCTTAACATCATGGATAACCTGTATTGCATCTTCTTCTATCGGCAATGATTTCAACAAATCGTCAACATAGAAGTTCTTCTTAACCGTTTCTGCTGCTTTCACGCCAAACTCGTTTTCACCATCCTCTGCAGTACGTTTGAGTGCAAAGTTTGAACAGCCAGGTGAAGATCCACCTCCAAATAGGTGAACTGTCATACAGTATTCTTCCGGTTCCTTTGTTAAGTCTCCATTGGGCCACCAAAGGAAACGAAGGAAATCCTGATCCGCTTTCTTTACCTTTACTTGGTAGAACATCTTCTCGATATCTGCCATGAAGGCCACTCTTTCTTCCCTGAATCTTGTTAACACACCAGTTAGTTTGCTAGTCAAATCAGGACCTTGAAGAAGATGATCATTCAATGATTCACCCTGGTAACGAGCTGAACAGTCAAACACCACGCGAATGCTGCTTGGCTTTCTTGGGTGGTATATTCCGTGATGAGGTAGATACCACACTTTTCCTTTCTGCGTTGCTAAGTTCTCAGAGTCAATCTTACGAGCATAACCCTTGTCTATTATGCCAGTCATAAAATCCACATAATCAGCACGGTATGTGTCATTTGCTTCAAGTTTCTTCTTTAAACCAACGAGTCGCTGAGCTGCTTGAGGGCGATTATTCGGAAGCTGGACATCTTGTTCTCTGAATGGGAGTGGCATCTCATAGTGTAAGTCTTCACGGTGATGAATTCCTTCCTTAGCCTTCCTTAGAAATTCACGATCTTCTTGAGACATAGCCGTTCCATTTTCCCTTTCAGAAAAGTCCAGTTCGAACATTCGTTCAACAACTCGAGGCGTTAACTGTTCCTTAACGCTTCTCTCAGCTACAATGTACCCACTAGCTTCATCAATGGCACTAGGTTTGTGGATCTGAATTCTGTGACATTGCACTACACTGTTGCTTTCTCTTTCAATTGGACCATTAATGTGCCATCCTAATAGTGAACGAACAGCATACGGGTCGTTCTGTTTACCATGAATAACATCTCTTGGCCGTACTGCACTAGGACAGTTAAGTCCAATCAGAAGCCCGATCTCTACATCTTCTATGTATGGTGGTATGTCCTTGGCGACTCTCTGCAAATGTGGCCATTTACTAGCTGTTTCCGGTCTTGGAATTTCATCTCGGTCTGCTGGAATGTGTTGCCTAACATAGGCTCTGGGTATGTCTAGATGTACATCATTTTCACTGAAGTGAGCTACGACCAATCCTTCGACTACCTTTGTTTCAATCTCTTGCGTGCCATGCATGGTGGTTAACAGTAACTTGGTCTCAGTACCTTTGATGCCAAGCCTTTCCAACGACTCTTCTTTAATAAAGGTTCCACCACTCGCATTATCGAGGAGGGCAAACTCTGATTTTGTGTTCAGGATTGTCCTTATGGTACAACCAAATAGGAACTATGCCCATGCTGATAGGAACATCACCAGCCTCTGTTACATTACAAATGGTGTTACAAGCATTAATTACTTGGCCATCATCCTTCCTCTCATTAACCTCCGTCCCTTTACTTTCACCAATCTCAACTTCGGTTCTCGATCCTTCTTGCTTCCAGTTGTGATCATGAAGGGATGTTGGATGTTTCTTACTACATGTCTTACAGGATTTTCTACTCTTGCAGAGCTTTGCGATGTGCTCAGAGCTGTAACATCCAAAACATAAACCTTTCTCTTTAACAAAGTTCCTTCGTTCTGTCAATGGCTTCTTGAGAAACTCAGAACATTCATCTAAATCATGTGCTTTGGAACACAAGGCACAGCTGCGGGAACGAGGGTTTCTTGTGCTTCCATCTGGTTTTGACACATTTGTTCCAAAGTTTGAACCTTTGTCTCTCCTGAATCTTCGATCTCCTGGTCTGCGGTGTTTTACATCTCCATCCTTTGTTCTCGCCACCGTTTCTTCAGAGTAGACTGGATCTGTAGCCAAATCGGCTTGTTCAGACACAAACTGACAGAAATCATTGAAACTGGCCATCCGCTCTGAGGCATTTCTGATTTTACTAACTCTTTCAGTCCACTTACTGCGAAGGTGTCTTGGCAACTTCTCCCACAATTGACGAAGAACATTAGCAGTGTTCAAGTCATTCATGTAAGCCATGCCTGACATAGCATTTCTCGTCTGCTCAAGAACAATAGAAAACTCCTGTAATCCCGTACCATCATTTGGTTTCACCAAAGGCCAATTCGATATTTTGGAGATGTACGCACTTGCAATTTTGTAAGGGTCTCCAAAATGCTTCTTCAGAAGTCGTCTAGCTTCTTGGTAAGAATCTTTACCTTTCATTTGCAAACAGCCCTTGATCAGTTCCTTTGCTTTGCCACTGGTATACTGATCCAGATAATACAACCGCTCCATAGAATTCTCAACCTTTGATTCTATGAGAGTCTCAAAAGCTGTTACAAAAGCTGGGTATTGCATGACATCTCCGTAGAATGTGGGCGGCTTGTGAGATGGTAACTCACTCCTAGCTTGCTGTGTGACAATCATCTGTGACAGTTCAGTTTGTTTCCTTTGAACGCTTAGAAATTCTTGATATGTACTTTCATTGATGACAGAACTTGAATCTCTTCTAGAGAAGTGTGGACTTTCTTGTGGGTCGAACACATGCTTAGGTACAACAGGTGCTTCAGGCTCTTCTCTATTTTTAAACAGATTTCCAGGAATAAAGGGTTGAGCACTAGGATTCATGCCAGAAGTTGTGAATGCAGGACTACTTGAGGTAGGTGTAATCGAGGGTGTAACCATGGGAACCGTACTAACTGAATTTACAACAGCTGACCCTTGCTGTTTCCCAGAGATAACATTAGTTGCAGATGCAACAGGCAATGTAACTTGACTACTGGAAATGTCTTGAGAAGAGATGGGTGTTGAGGTGCTTTGTACCTTCACCTTTTCTAGATAATTATTCATATCATCAATGTTTTGTTCCCTTTCAAACTGTTCATATACCTTTTCTTCTACTTTAGCTTGTGCAATTTCCTGTCTAAGCTCAAGCTCTTCAGTTGCCATTCTAAGTGCTTGCTTCTCTTTTAAAAATGCTGCCTTAACTTCCAAGGCGGCAGCCTTAGCCTTAGTTTCCATTAACTTTGTCTTTGAAGAACATGTTGAAGTGGCAGAATGCTTAGAACGACCAGACAATCGTGATCTTACTGAGCTAATTTCATCATCGTGTTGCTTCTTTGCTTGATTTGAGAATTCAATAATACTTTGCTTTAAGATAAACACATCTTTATCATGAATACCACACCATTCATGAGCCTCTTTAATCTCATGTTCATCTGTCAAAGCATTTGCATAACGCTCGTGTGCTTCATGTAGCTTTGAAAATAGCTCATCTAACTCCTGCGATTCTACTTTCACTAGTTCAACATTCTTCAAACTGGATAACAATGGTCGAATTTTGTTCATTTGTTTAGTTAAATTCGACAAGGCATTTCTTCGATTATCCTTAAATCTTTGAACTTCAAATTCCCTACCCTTTCCAGTGAGAATCCTTTTTCGAGTGTCAGCAGCGGCTGCCACGTTTTCCTCGACTTCGGTATCTTCCATGGTGTTCAGCGGTGATATCACACGTGGTGAACGTTCCGGTGACGTTTCGAGCAACTCCAACCTTTCGAGGTCCTTTTCCATTCCAAATTCGTCCAGAACATCATCCCTCCGTCGATCGTCGTCGAATGCAACACTCTTTCGTTGTAACTCGCCATCCATAACCAATGTTTACCATTCATAAGGTTGTACTATAACCGTCGATAGCAAATACTGTTCTTGAAGATCAAAATACTCGGCTAAACAGAACTGTTTGTACCTTTAATCGCTCCGTAAATCTCTGTTTACAACGCCCTCCGTTTCCGTTGAACCTTTCCGTGAATAGGATGAGTAAAAGACCGTTGACGAACCTTGAAATACAATGTTTAACGCCGTGAAATTCACAAACATCCGCCGAGATACAACCTTGTCTCGAACAGTGAAACATACAAGAAGTACATGTGACACTTGTCCGAGCGGAAACTGGTAACTACTTAGCAAAATACCGCTGTACGAAAAACTAATGCGACAGCATTAACAATAGTAATAATATTAATTAATTGTTAAGTGCTGAATAATCACTTTCGCGAGCTCGCTTAATGACCAAGACTAGCAATTCTCAGTGTAAAGGAAAGTGCTGCCGCGAAGGTCCGCGAACACTGTGAATAAACAAACATGCATCGCAGGTTTGTTCAAAATAACCTCATTTTTGATGTATGTAAGTGTTTCGCGATAAATATCAGGAAATATTTATTTTCATTTGAAGGAGATAAAAAGAATCCACCAGCCAATTTTGAAAAATCCCACGCATCTTATGAAACTTCAGTATATCATTTTTGAACCCAGCTTTGAAAATTTTTAAAGGTTTCAGACAATCGCTTCTAAAGCCACAAACAATGAATTACAAAGACAGAAAAAGCTGAAAAGATGGTAAAAATACGTTGAAACGATTTATTTTTGCTTTTAGAATCAAACAACTTTTGAATTTCTTGTGTGTAACAACACACGCATGCATAAGTTTATCTATTACAGACAATATTTACGACAGTCATTCTGTTCTGAAATAATCAGGTGAAGAATGTTGCTATTTGTATGATTTCTGTGTTATGAGAGTTGAAGGCTCACTTAACGCAAGTCCTGTTTGTCGCTTTTTACATGCAATACGACCTCATTTTCCTCTTTGTCTGCCCGGAGGTTCGTCCTAACTACTTCAGTCTAGCAACAATTACTTTGTTTGATTAAACAAGAGAGAGTCACGCAAGTGAAATCATTATGCCTCAATATTATTGTCAGTTTACATCTTAATAAGCTTTCTAAAGGAAACGAGTATGTACCTCTGATACTGCACATCGTCATAGTAACCATTCTGCACATGTTTTTGGGCTGTGCCAGGATCCGGGAACTTTGAATACGACACATCAGTGTTGTATTTAATCTGGTTACAAGGAACTTCGCATCCACAAGTCTCCTCCTCTAAAGCGTCTACCCAAGACAATCACTCATTCATTAGTCATCTCTAAAAAAGCGGCTCTGACCGCCGGTTTCGACATAAAGTTAAATATAGGACAAAAACAATTACCATCACTCTCATTTCCACAGGAGTTGTGTCGTGAGATGGTTAAAGCTCATCAGCAGATGTTCCTCACGCACCAATGAAATAAACATATCAAGTGTATAGATTATGAAACAGGTAACCATCAGTAGCGTTTAATTTTTGAGTGTTTGCCGCTGTTTAAATCTGTGACTGTCATAGGCGTACGAGCAGGGAAGCCGGGGGGCTGCAGCCCGTCCCCCAGTTTTGAAAATTTTCAACATTTTTCGGGCCAAATGCTCAGGTGGATTCGGGCAACAGGAGTTGTAATTTTTAGGCGGTTGTACACGGGTTAAATGCTAACACATTCAGAGATTATGTAATTTTCTCGCGCATGGGGTTTCAGCCCTCCCGTACGCCTATGATGACTATATTGGTTGCCTCTTACCATTTTTCTTTTTAAGACACGCATTTTCTTCAGGAGTTACACATGCAGGAACCGTCGGGGCACCTTAAAGTTTAAGTTAAGAACACATGGTAAGCAATTATGCAAACAATTTTGAAAACAATGACAAAAATGATAAGGATGAAATAATCAGTAATGACACAAGCGTGAGGAAAAGAAAAATTATGAGTCTGCGACAGCAGTCGAACCAATGACCTCCCAGGTTATTGATCGGGCGCTCTAA
The DNA here is from genome assembly GCA_947652115.1 of Blastomussa wellsi. Lineage (NCBI taxonomy): Eukaryota > Metazoa > Cnidaria > Anthozoa > Scleractinia > Plerogyridae > Blastomussa > Blastomussa wellsi. The sequence goes on along the minus strand of OX393564.1, from coordinate 9,344,274 downwards.
CCAACTGAGCTACGAGCACTCTTGGTGAGCTAAGGTCATTTCCAAGGTTCATATATGATGCATGTCTTGCATACTGCTGGGATCAGCAATGGCGAAGTAACATGTACAAAAACATGTCGAAAATTTGGAAAAAACATGTACAAATATTACGGGAAGTAAGTAGGTTATGGGACGATATCCTCCTACCACGTTCACAGGCGGACGTATATTAATTTCCCCGCAGGGTTCCGGCCCAGAGGCCGGCTATAGTGAGAACTATTTCTAGTAGTGCTGTATTCTGAAGTGCTGTTAAAGTGCTTCTTCGCAAAAAACGAAATGTAAAATTCGTTATTGGAATATGCTTTTATTCTTCGGTTTCACAAACGTTCAATATTAACGCGCTGAAATTGTTAAAGGAGAACGGAAGACAAGAGGCAATTTTTTATTTGACCCCTGGAAACCACTGAGAAAGGCAACAAGAGGAAGAATGTTTATGCTGCAAAGAGATCGAGGAAGCCGTAAATAAAAGGAAGCGTCCTATTTTTTAAGGGCAGTCGATGGAAATGTATCCCTCTTTTGGAATCTCTGGGCGTTCTGTTTGAAGAGCCAACTGCGACACATTCGACCGTGTTGAAGCTGATGTTGTCTTCTGAACTCTTGAAATTCGCGCGTTTATCCCATGAGGTGTGCACTGTGATGTCATGCTATGCACCCAAGCCTTCAAGACTTCCAAAATGGCAGACGTTCAAATTGTTCTGGTACGGAACTTTTTGCTGCTACAATCAGGTTAAAAGGTAAGTTCACATCGTACACATATCTTACCTTTGTATCCAGATGGACGACAACCACACAACTTCACGACGTTTTCTGCCTCGCACTCATAAAGGCACCCTTCCATTGTGTAAGTCGGGAAGGTTTTTAACGTCTTCTTGGTACAATTGGTAGCATATGGCTCTTCCAGATTCTTAAACTAAGAAATACAGTATCTGTTTACTTCAAGGAGTTTAAAAAGTCAAAAAGGACACGGCGGCAAATTCAAAATGTGTGATTTTCTTCATGGCGTATATTTTGCTGAAATATCAATGATGAGCCCAAAATACTCTACATTTACTTGTGATCTATACTTTTGAACCTTTAAATGGTCACTAAGTTGCCCAGCTGCTATAGTACATTTACCATAAGAAGCCCTATAAGTGGGGAAAACGCAGAATAGCCGAGCGATTAAGATGCAGCCGATTCAAATCACAAGTTTGCGAGGCAAATTTGAACAGTTCTGAATAGCTTCAATTTGACTGATTTCGTTTACCGAAGTTCAGCCCTTTGGTTATTGGTAAAATATGACTACAATAGCGCGGCTGTAGGTGATTTAAATGTAAATTACAATCAACACTACTGCTGTTGTAATAACACTACTAGTGGATTGCAATTAGGGGCCAAAGTTTGTAAAGAGGGAGGTGGTATGAAGGACTTGAAGAACAGGTTATCGAAAGCTAGAGGTGCCTTTAACAAACTAAAGAAGATCTGGATCTCTAATAACATCTTGAGGAAAACCAAGCTGAGGCTATATAAAACACTGGTGGTGCCAGTGATACTCTATGGATCTGAGACATGGAAGATGGATAAAAGAAATGATAAAGCAGTGAATGTATTCCATAATAGGTGCCTAAGAAAGATCCTCCCAGTCCGATGGCAAGACCACGTCAGTACCAAAGAGTTACTGGAAAGAGCAGGCATGAAGCCACTGAGTGTGGAAGTGATGTCTCGAAGATGGAAAATGATTGGTCATATTCTTAGGAAAGATCGCAATGATGATTGCAATGTTGCTATGAGCTGGGCACCAGAAGGTAAAAGGAGAAGGGGAAGACCAAAAACCACCTGGAGACGGACAGTAGAGAAAGGCAAGAGACAGGTTGGAGATCGTGGGAGGAGGTACGGACCACAGCAACCAATCGAGAAGAGTGGAAAAGCTCTGTGAAGGCCCTATGTGCCACGAGGCACGAAGAGGATAGGTGTAGTGAAGGTGATGACTGCAGTAGCGCGGCTGTAGGTGATTTAAATGTAAATTACAATCAACACTACTGCTGTTGCAATAACACTACTAGTGGATTGCAATTAGGTTATAATGCGTGAAGACACGGCTTCAGAATTCATGACTCTGAAAGTCCGGACGTAAAATATATATGTACTTATATTTGCATTCAAACTCCATGTAAAACATTTTCTCTTTCATTCGTCACAATCGTGTCCTTTGGCTGAGGCCCCGTTTACACGGGTCCGGACAAATGTTTGCACGGACAAAAACTTGCACGGTTCCACCTTGCGTTTGCGCGGGACCGGCGGAACTGGACGAATTTTTTGAACGGCTAAGTGTGCAAGTTTGGGGCCTGAGAAAAGCAAGACAACTTTTTGACCGGCACGGTCCCATATTTCGTACGGACTCGTGCAAACACCCGAACCGAGCCCAGATAGCGCGGTTAAGGCCTGGAATCTAGTTATATTTTGCCTGGCTGCGTAAAGTTTTTGTCTACCGCCATGTTTGATTTGTCGCATACTGCAAGGGCTGCAACATGATTGGTTTAAAGCAGTAGCGATAATAAATCACTACAGAGACGTAAAAAAGCCATTCAAATGCCGCGACAGGTCCAAAATTTGCACGGATCCGTGTAAATACCACTGTAATCTGTAACAGAATTTGCACGGATCCATGTAAACAGGCGGTCCAGGAACAAAATTCGTCCGTACAAAAATTTGTCCGGACCCGTGTAAACGGGCCCTGAATGTATTTCCAGTGGTCTCTCTTATACATATATATATTGATTCATTTGTACTTTACCCTAAAAGTCTTGTAAAGTCAGAAGGCTTGCTTTCCCCGTAAGAATCTCCCGGTTTTCTCTTCACTCCTTTTTCTTTTTTTCTCCTCATGTTTTCCCACCTCCAGTTTCCTTTTCCATATATTTTTGAGTAATGAATTTTGCTAACAAATCATCCCCACCACCATCACCACCAACAGCAGCATAACCGTCAGCGTAACCCTCAGCGTCAGCGTAACCGTCACCGTCATCGTCATCGACATCGTCATCGTCATCGTCATCGTCATCGTCATCGTCATCGTCATCGTCATCGTCATCGTCATCGTCATTTGCCATCGTCATCGTCATCATCACTCAGCCCCATATGGAAAATGGGCCGGGATCGCAAATGTAGTATGTAGTATACGGTATGCCCGAAAGAGCCCCTTATATAGGTGAGCACCGAACGGTTACCACCGCCATTTTGTAATGCAGATGCTCTTGAGTTCGTGAAGTCTCATTATTTTCCTCTGGTAGAACTAGTACTGTTACAGAAAAGAATGCTGGTGAAATATCTTGACTCATAACTGAACTAAATATATGATTGTTTATAAACCGTCAGGACCTTTGTCAAAAATAAGAGTTTCCTACTGTACTGGAAGCCATGAAAGATGTCTTTCAACTTAGAAATAGCTCCAGATCACGCTTCCAAAGAAAGAAAACGACCATTCAGATTGTATAAACCGGTATCCCTTGTTTTATCACGAACGCGCCTTCAATGATGAGTACATAAAAGCAATACATACCCTTTTTTGCGATACAGCAATACTAGCATGCTGTCCAGGTCCAACATTGATTCCTTCCCATTCATCAAAATATTCGCCTTGACCATGAACCAACACCTTGAATCCTTCTGAGAACTTTCCATAGGTATACTCAGATGTTTGTGCATCGAGTATAACTGAGAATCCTGATGCAACTCCACCACTGTCTACTGTTTTCACTTCACCATCAGTTCCTGAGTTAAAGGTGAAGCATAACCCCCACTGGGTTACCACGGGAACAAAGTCTGTTGCGAAACAATCCGACTCGTGCCAGCCAAAGATGCACAGAGGTCCAAGGAGAGAACTAATATTTTGGCCATAGTATCGAAAAAATTCTTCAACATCGGGACGATGTAAAGACTTCTGTATTACACTGGAGAGATTTTGGCGGTATTGACTTGTGCAGATTGGTATGTCAGCGATTGAGGCCCTTGGAGCACAACAACAAAGCAGTGACAATCCACAAGGTCTATTACCTCGCACTCGTGAAGTCACAGCGCATGAGCTGATGTTCAGGCCACTTGATTCAAATAGCGGATTATCATCTGTCATGAGTATTTTGCTTTTAGCAAGTAAGTTGAGTGAGCAAATCGTAACAGCAGGGAATTCCATCTCTTTAAGATGCTTTTGGCGTAATACAGTGTTGATTGGGTGGCTGTAGTACTTGGCAAAAGCTCGGTAAACTGTAAATATATAGTAACCACCTGAGGTAAGCAGTATAACAAACCAGAGTAAGCGAATGAAGATGTGGCGCTTCATGAAGACATAACGAATGCCATGCAGTGTGGTGTTATCCACAAATTCACGCCACATGTCAAGGTCTGTTTCTTCTTATTATTATTCGGTCCAAATGTCTTATGGGAAGTCTCTTCCTCGAGCACGTTTGTAATCGACGACTTATTCCTATTAGCTAAAGCTGAAAAGTATCCAAATTATAATAGTTAATGAGCTGTTTGCTCTACAAATGTCTAAGGAGGGTCCTGAAAGACGGGGGGGGGGGGGGGGTGGGGGTGTGGGGAATCCAATCCCATTTCTCAGCCCAATTTACTACAAATCCCACTTCCCAGTGTATAAATGCTATTTTCACTAGCGGAATTCAGAAAAAATCCCAGCGTTCTACACACTTAACATCACTTCTAAAATACTGCTTTTAAATACAACCCTACAAATCCTTATAATTCACGAGGAATTGCGAAGATGTCTTGACGACGATGTGATCATTTCAGGCTGTAATACAATGATGTACAAGTGGGAAATATACAACGCTTGGATGCAGGAGACCACGCAACGAAGAAAAAGCTGCTTGGCATGTCTGTTACCGGATCTCTTGATCACCAAATGCTCGTACCAGACGTCGCTCTAAGTGTAGCGTATATAAAACCAAATTGATTGCAAAGCCGAAATTGACTGCATTTCATCCTTTTCATATAGTAGCAGACTTGCAATCAATAGGCCATTTTCGAGTTCCATTGAGCCTCTATTTTAAAGCGAGTCTAAGTGCGAAAGTTTTGTAATTACTTTTGCTTTCCATATGAATGAAAACTCATTTTCATTACAAAGACTTCGCATTTAGACTCGCCTTGAAATAGAGGCACAAGTGAACTCGGAATTGGCCCATTTGGATACAAGAAGGAAAGTTATAAATCAATTATTGGATGAGGTTTTGTGGTATCCGGGGCAATAAAGGGCGAGTTTACAAAAACCGAATTAATAATTATTTTATGATGCATTGTTTTATAGAAAATAACGACATTATGCGAGATTTCACGATTCCACATAAGACGATTTTAACGCTTGTGCTAATTCCTTCCTTTCGTTAGATCCTGAATATTTTTTCCTGAAGGTATTCGTAGAATACTTCCTTCGCGGCATTTGTCGATTTTATTTATTCATTTATTATTATTTTTTTTGGTTTTCAATAATCAATCAGACTTAGCCATATTTTTGGCGGGATTTTAATCTCGTCCACATGGAGACTAGAAATACACAGCAACTGAGTATTATTTTGTTAGATAAATACTTCGTAAATCCAGCATAAAAAACCGATCACTTTAAATTGAGTAATCAACCATGAAGTTCTATAAGATGCAATTTATTTGGCTACATCGTACTGCTATCGCAATTAGATTAGATTACAACTGACAGTAATCCGACCATTTTTCACTTTGCCTTTGACTGACGTCTTTATCCAATGAATAACGTAGTCGTTCACCGCAATTAAGTTTAATCTAAAAAGTCTATGAATTTTTTATTTAAAAAGTATTCATTGAATACTCCTATCAAAATTGACGCTGCCTATCAAAATAATTTCAAAATATCAGTGAATGGGCAAGAAGTAAAATTAAAATTTGGTTTAATTTTTGTTAATTAATTCTCAATTTCTCCCAAAAAATACTTTTTACAAATTAAACCCATACAAAAGGACCTCGAGGCTAGCCTCAAGTGTTATCAAACATAATTATTATATTGCAGAGGAGTTGTTGTCAGCTATAGAAATGTGAAACTTCATTGCAAAAAATTAAATTCAAGGAGACACCCAATATGCATATAGGATGTTCGTGGCAATCAATAAATGTCCTCATATAATTGTATAATTATTTTCGCTTATGTCTATGTGAGTTTAAAATCGCGCCAGTTGTAGATGTTATCACACCTTTATGATAATTAAAAAGAGATTGAAATCTATATACGTTGTATGCGAATCGTTCACCCAAACACGATACAGGCAAACGAATAGTCATTGTCTACGAATTTCAAATAGAACTGACAAACAAGAAGCACCTGTCCTTTTTCCACATTTTTTATAATCTTCCCTTCTCTTTTTCTTTCATCCATGGTTCACGTCAACACAAAACGTATTTTCAGTATAAACATTTTCCATACATTTGTTTATATTTTTCTTTTCAACCAGACCACGTCCAGGCACTTTCTAATGGCTTAGCTAATCTTTTTTTGTGACAGGGCCTGGGAACTTATCAATTTTGTCGGAAGTTGTTTCCTGATATATTTCAAACTAACCTTTGAATTCTTTTCGTGGTGACTGTTAAAGCGCAGATCGCCTTTCTGTTTGCCAAGTACACAGTATTGGCATCAATCTTGCACGTGATAAATTTGCATGCAAGCAATGCTTAAGTCTTTCCAATTAAATATTTTCGGTAATAATAGCTGGCATTGGTGATAAATTCTACGAAAAACAGTTACAAATAAAGCAATGTTGTAGTTTCAAATTTTATTTGTGCACTCGATTCGATCAGAAAATCCTTTAGGCTTATTTAGAATATTGCAAAAAAAAGGCAGGTGGAACATTTACAATTAATGTTAAAAGTTCTCAAAAATAATCGATCATTTAAAAGCGCAACCTAATCGAACTAAACTAACCCAACAATTTGTCTGTAAAAAAGACACCTGGACTAGAATAAACACAACCAAATTCATATAACTTAACCGGATTATTTATTTTCAAAACCCCCTCACCTCATCTTAATCTCAACCAAGTCATCAGTAAGGTTCACTTTATTGATGCGTCTAAAATGTAGTAATAAATTTCTTTCTGTGTGATTACTTGAAACTTTTTATTTATCTTTGGATTGTGTATAATCTACAACACCTAACATATGAAAACTAACCTTGAACTCTATGGATGGTTATGAAAGCTTCCTGTAATTCCACGTTCAGTTTAGAATGGATTTATTTGCATGCAAGCAATGTCTGTTTACATTCAATCACATTATGACTGATATGTGATATTAAAGTCTAAAATGACTTAAAAGCAATTAGTTTAGTCAGACTGATTAGGTTGTTGGAACTTAGTGCAATTCAGCTCTCGATTTTACCAATGAGTGTTCTAGGTTCATTAAGGTTGTTGTATGGTTAAGAAGTAAGACCACAGGTGGGACATTCAAAACTTCTATGTTATTAGCATAAAGTAATCCATATTGGCGAGCCATACTATTTTCCTTTAAAATATGCTCAACCTCGAAACGGTTAAAATGCTCTTTACTTGATTCCATGCAGTCAGTTAAATGCCAGTTCTATGAAGTCGATATATGCATATTTTGCCTGAGCCACAAATTTTGCATTTTTCTTATTTTAAAATTTATATTTTTTATATAGTTTTATGGAAGAATTTTTACGTTATGTTGTGGCGGTGAGTTTAAGGACGTTCGCGCTAACTGCTTATGCGCCTCGTTACTGCGCACGCAATTCGTGTTGTAATGTCACACCACGTCATCCGTCGAGTGGGCGTGCTGAGGAAAAAGCAAAGGGCCACAAGTCATTGCGTTAACTTTACTTGTAGTTTACTCTCTTAAATGGTCGATAACCCCTACTTTTTTCCATGAGTTGATTTTTTTTAAATTCTTGTCAGATTGTCAAAAAATGAAAAAGAAAAAGCTCAATGTGGGAAGTTAAAAAATTTCAAGTTTTGTGTTCACGCGACATCGAATCCTGCCATCGTGCGGCGATAAGGCGAGTGGAAATGTGGTCGCTCAGTGCGAATTTTTCCTTAAGGAACCACGCCAATTGAAATAATTCACTTAATGGGTTACCCTTAAACAACATTTGGCAGAGATACGTTCACTTCAGAGATTTATTTGCAATACTTTTAAGGCTTACACAAACTGTAGCCATATTCGCTAAAGAAGCGCGATTATTCAGATTTAGGGTATTGTTCCGGGCATGTTATCTCCAAAACGAAGTCAGTGACCCCCAGTTTTTTACATTTCGTACTTTGGTAACTAATTATCTTACAATCTTACAGAATTTTCGCGCGAACGTCCTTAAAGTATGGTGTCACATCGTGACCAAGGAAATTTGTCTTTACTCAGTTGCGGCCAAATGCTGCAGGTTGTTGAATTACTATAGAAAGAATCCTGAATTTTAATGATTTGCAAGCATCGTTTGTGCCTCGTCAACATACCGTTGGTCGTGTAACTTGCGTGTAAGTTGTCCGTATTTAACAAGTCAGAACCAGGCTATCTTTGGCTTTGGGTTAAACAATGCGGTATATGTTCTCTATAAACGTAGACTCAGTCACACCAAGTAAAGTAAAGCGGTTTTCAATTGAGTGTCCAAAGAAATTAGCTTATTCCTTTGGTTTTGTATGGCTACACTCCGTGATTGGTTTAAAAAATCTCGCGTCACCTTTTCAACCAACCAGAAGTAAAACCAAAACCAATCGTGACTCGCGCGCGCAGGTTTTCCCGCGCTTTGTGGCGGCTGTGTACACGTAATTACTTTATTCGAGTTTTGATTGGTTCATTAGTTTGTCTCCGTCCACTTTAGCTGACCAAAGTAATTACTTTGGTTTTGATTCTACCACACTCAATTGAGACTCGCTCTAAAACCACAGACAAAGTATGTTGCTATTTGCAGAAAAAAATTATATGACTACTCTTGTTATAGTGTTGCTTGGGATTCTATAAAAAATAACAAATTAAATAAAAAAGATGAAATTATAAAGTAAAGATCGAAACCAAACAAGACCACCTTAAAACATATAAAGATAGCTCAGTAGGAAGAACGTTTACCTTGCGGTCCTGAGGTTACGAATTCAAAACCTGGACACTTACGTCACCCGAATAGATATTGATATTGTATTTTCTTAAATAAGAAAACGAAGATTACATCTCTAAAGTTTTTCTAGCAAGAACGTAAAAGCTCCGTAATTTTTTCGGGTTCTTGATTTCACTGACCCAAAAAAATCAGAATTAATCTTCTACTCCATTGGCAGAAATTTCGCTGTGAATGAGCGTGAAAAATTACAAAATCCTGTCAGAACCCTAGCCTAAAAAAGTTCACTTAAGATAAAACATGTTTAATTGGAAATTAACTGCGATGATCATTTCTCACTTTCATCTACATCCGCAGTTCATACATATGAATTATTTCATATTCTCTACGTCATTTCACTCCGTATGGGAAAATATGAACTCAATAAATTGACCTCGCTCCCAATGTGTGGCTTCATAGCTCAGTTGGTAGAGCATCACACCAGTATCACGGAGGTCACGGGTTCGCTTAAACTGAATTTTGAATTATAATTGCTAACAATAAGCGTGTGAGTTCTGTATCCCTATTGCACAGTAACTGCAGCAATATTAATGGCGTGTCTTTGCTATCTGGCTATCAACGACAAAAAAATCACAGATATCTTCCTATCTATCTTTCGAACATGAAGATTTTGCAATCAAACCATCCGGACGTACGTTTTAGCAAGAGTTCACTTTCTGCTTTGTTAGAAAGCAACCAATGATGCAGTGTCACACTTCTATGGTCCGAGAGCAGTCAATAGTTGTGGTTACACATACCTTTCACCGAGGTGTCCCCGTGGGAAAATTTGCTTGGGTTGGGATCAGCTTGGGTTTCCGATCAGGTTTAATCTGTCGGTTACATTACAAATGATTACCCGAGGTGAACTTTTGCTTCTCATAGAACGATCTCAAAATTTAATATTTTGTCCTAACAAGAATGTGCAAAATGTGTCTGCGATTACGTTTTCTTCATTCGCTCCAACTACTCCATTTATTTCATAAGCCTCGACGTATGCTGTCCCATGCTGGTTGGTCGCCAACCGAGACGTGCTTGGGTATTTCCCCGGCCGCAGAGTGTGGCTGTAGCAACTTTTGAACATTCGAGCACTCGATTTCTCGTGAAAGTAAACCTTTCGAGTTTGTCGAGCTACATTTCAGTTTATCTGCCAACTTGTAGGGCCGTTAATGCAGCAGCAAAGTACCAGAATGCGTGATGTTATTCCGTGATGCAATTCAGGCCATGTATGCTACTCGCGGTTAATTATAGAAAAAATGCTCCCAGCGTGTCTGCGGTTTCCTGTTATTAACAATTGCTGCTTCACGATTGGTGGAACAGCTTTGTGGTTAGATAAACCATAGATAAACCCTGCGACTTGCTTCGAGGAATGACATGGGTAATTCTTTTGTTCTTTTTAAAGTATCCATAGTGATTTCCCGTGGGCAGTTTCACTGTGGGAATATCGGTCACACACAAAACACGCACTCCCCTTGGGTAAAGTCCTACTTTCCCAAGGGCAAAACGGCTAGTGGAACCGCAGCTAATGTTGATTTTAAGTCGAAAGGTGGTGTAATTATAGGCATGAGCACAATGTGCTGCTCAACCACCCATGAAACAGGCATGAATGAAATGTGTGTACCGGTACTTGTAATTGGACACCGTGGCCGGTTAATGTAAAAATGTTATTAATCAATCAATCAATCTTTGTTTGTGCACGGTAAACTCATCCTTTAAGCTAAAAAAAAAAGTTAAAAAAAATTCTAAACCCCGTTTTACATGATTGCCGTGTGGGAATCCGGTATGTCATAGATTCGAAGCCAACATCCGTCATTTCTTGAGGCGGATGGTTTCATATGAGTTCCCCACGGTAACTAAAACTTCGTTAATAGTTTTTTTGTGTGGCTTGGGCAGGGCAAGTTTATCTTCAAGGTTTCTCAAACTCATTAATAATTCATCACGTCAAAACAAAGGAAATCAAAACCGTAACCGTTGTTTGGAAATGTAATCTTAATTAGCATAGATTTTTACCATTATATTCCTTCGTAGTTTTAGTTTTAATTGAGGAGATATATCAAACACTCGAGACAGTGTTCCATGACATTTCCAAACATCTCGAAGCTCGTCAAAAATACTCCGCTGCGCGTCTTATTTTCAACTCTCTTCTCGGTGTTTGGAAATGTGTTTGATATTGATATATTACTTCTCTACATTGGCCTTGAAAAGCCCCAATGGGGAGTGGTCAATTAAGTATTTTTTTAATAAAACATGTTTCATTAGATCTTTATTTAGCCCAGATTTTTTTTATATTTCTTACATTGCTGATTATGCTGTACACAGCAAGGATGAATCATTGCTGAAGAGCAATCCAACTTGTGAAAGCGCTAGCAGATTGCACATGTATACGCACACAGGTGTCCATTTGTGCTACAGGATTCTTCTTCCACAGCCGTGAAAAAACAAAAGAACACATCCCTTGCGTCTTCGCATTCAGCACGGCCAACTCGTTCTTCACCTGGAGAATAATTGATAATTAAAATCTTGAGTTTCTAGATGGCCTAGCTCTTGTCTAACTCATTTAAATGCCCTTTTCCATTTGAAAACTACAATGTGGAAAATGGGAATCAAGGGAAATGACTTGAGTGTGACTGAACTTTATTCGCCCAAGAAATATTTACTTTATCATTCTTAGGAAAGCAAAATTTCGTTTGGTGCAACTCTCTTAAGATTACTTAGATTTCTATTTCATATGAGCAAAGCCATACGTTTGACGAGTCCTCGGAAGAACCTTGCCACTGCCGATTCTTTATCCACACTTTTTCCTGCCAGAGACATCCCCCAACCATTGGACAGCAAGGAAAGGACAACAAGAAGAATCAAAGCCATTTTAAACTCAGCCATTTAGCCTAAAGCTGTAAGACAGGTAATGTTAAATTGCATAATATGTGCACAAATGTACACTTGGATTGAAAATGACAAAGAAATAGACATGCATTATCAGCTCGAAAAGTTCAACTGGTCTCGCAAGGCAAAAGCCTAACCGAAATAACAAAAATTCATGGGTTCGAATCCTGTTGAAGCCCTGAATTTTGTCAGGCTCCTTTATTCCAACTGCTTTAATTGGAATTTCACTGTAATGATCATTTCTCATTTTCAGTTACTTTCGCACTTCATATATATGAATTATTTCACATACTTTACGACATTCTACTTCTCAGGGAAAGCATGAACTTAATAAATTGACCTCGCTCCCAATTTGTAGCTTCTTAGCTGGTATTCGCGGAGGTCACGGGTTCGAATCCTGCTGAAGCCTCTAACTTTTTCAGGCTTCTTTATTCCAATTGCTTAAATTGAAAATTCACTACGATGATAATTTCTCACTTTCAGAAATTATGTCATCGCTTGGCCTGCATAGTTGCTCATGAACATTTCTGTGTTGTCAGAGTACATGAACACCGAGCAATGAATGGTCCAATGAATATTGCATATAAATCGTTAGAGAGTGGAAAACTCACTACACGCCTAGAACCGACTAAACCACGCGCCATCTGTTGGTAGTCTCAACCGCGTAATCGTTTTGGCAGCTTCGCGGTTCACGAATTTGATTAAAAAATAGGAGAGATAAAACCTCAGCAATCAGGGTAAGTTTGAGACCAATTGAAGTAAAGAAATTATTTTAAACAAGCCGCACTTTGTAGATTTATCATAATTATGTTATTGCATAGAATTTAACATGCAGAGAATAATATCATGAAATATCATTCTCACCTGTTTTATAGGTGGTTATGTGTTCCATTTGACTCATACTGGGTCTAATTAACAAAAGTGTTCCTTCTATTCTTTATCAATAAATAATCAATATCAGCTCGTTAACTTAAATCCAAGAAGATTTCTTGAGGTCGCTATATGATTAGAATTCAATAATTTTGCCTCCACTGGCATAGCACATTAATTCACTTGTTCGTAAAAGAGTGCTACGGATGAAAATGATAACTATTGTGAATGTCAATTTTCTTCAGGTGGCGGATCGAAAATTTATCTTTTTTTTCATTAGGGAAAAGTCTTAATCATCTCACATTTTTTGCCTACATTACGGTACATCACTTGGATATCTTTGCAATGCTAAATTTGCTGGATTGACTTTGTAACTTGCAATTCTGCGCTCTGGTGACAATTCCTTGTTTTAGCTACCTTCTCCGGCAATATATTTCAATTGATAAGCTAGTACTTTAAATAAAAGTTGAATGTTGGAATACAATATGCCGTATCAAAAATGCCCCCGCCAACAGACAAAACGGTCACCAGGTAGCGGCGGTTTAAATCTACACATAAAATGTAAAGGAAAATTCAAAGTTGCAAAAAAGTAAGGCTCGTTAACTGGATGACGCCAGAGACGAAATTTTGAAAGATATTTGAAGGAACGCAAGCGATAGAGTGGGCTGCTTTTTTACAAACAGTTTCTTAAGTTGTGAACAGCTGTCCGAGGCATGATAAGATGTCCATGATTTTAGTGCATCTGCTGGCTCATCGGCCAACATTAACCTAAAACAAAAGTTACAATTGCGCAGACAGAAAAAAGTCTGAAAACCTGTTTTGGGGAAAAAACTTGAGAGATGCAAAATATTAAGTGTTTTCTTTAAATTTCTTCTTTGAGGTTATACAGTGAAAATTTTGTCTGTACGTAAAGAATTCAAATAAGCTTCTGGCTTCAAATGTTTTGAAAGATTGGCTGCCTAGATCAGTCTAACCAAAGTGCCAAAGTGCCGCAAACGGTATGACGAGTTATGTACGACATAACTAAAAAATACGAACATACACTTTTTGTAGCATTGATTGGCGATAAACTTACTTGTGAATGAATTTTGGCTCTTGGACCTTCCTATGCTCTTCAGAGTCAACTTTGTATGAGAGAATTTTTCAAGATTCTTCAATTTAGATTTAGATTTGGCAGACCAGTAGTTTAACTGACAGGTAGTGATTGGTTATCCCTTACAAATACTGATAGCAAAATTTTCTTCTTGAACATAATTTATCCAGTTGAAAACAATTGCAAGTTCACCTTAATTGTATTGAGTCACTGGAAAATTCGAAATCTGGCAAAATCTACCTCTTATCGTTATCAATAGAGTAAACAATTGTCCAATATATGAAGAAAATTTCCCGGCATTATATATTTATTGCAAAACTGGGCGGTGTTATCTTATTAATTAATGTATATATCCAAATCAATGATCTTTGCGGCTTTTAAGATGATTCATGGCATGACGTTCGGATTGAATTAATGGCGCCTGACAGACCCGACATACGTACGGTTGTAGAAAGGCGCAAGAATCAGTTATTTAAAATTAAGACTAAATTGCAACCCCTCGCTGTCAATAAAAAAGATGAATAATCAATGTCAAGATGATTTGGAGGTGCTGGTGTGGCTTTATTATTTCCTGTTTGTAAACTATTTGAAATTGAAAAGCACCAGTAAATGTAATTTATGATAATGAATACAAGATTGGTAAATGTTCGCGAATTAGACATTATCACCACTTTTCTCTACCCCATGCCGTATTGGCATTCAAAACATTTGCACCTTACACTTACGTACTTTCGTTACCAACTGACAAGATTGAACATAGTTTTCAGCGCCTTTTATCTTTACTAAGCTAACAGGAAAAAATTGGAATAGCGTTTCAAATACAGTACGATGACTAATGAATCGTTTTTCAATGATAAAATCAACTTGAAATGCTTTTTTCATAGTCCAAACTCACGTAAACGACTGATTTGAGCTGATGGTCATTATCAAAAAAATACAAGTCCATGAGGACATCTTATTTTTTTAACCAGCCCTCTACTCAAGTTATACTGTTGAACAGCGGAGCTTTTAAGTGCTCATCTCAATTTTTCAAAACCACCACCAACCCAGCGTTACAAGGCTAATACTTCACTGGCTTGGGTCGGTCGGGCAAGATTTTTTGCACATTTATTGGAGATTGAATAATGAGACTGAGAGATGATCATCGCAGTGAATTTCCAATTTAAGCAATTGTAATTAAAGAAGCCTGAAAAAATTCAGAGCCTCAACGGGATTCGAACCCGTAACCTCCGCGAATACCGGTGCGTTGCTCTACCAACTGAGCTATAAAGCCACACATTGAGAGCGAGTTCAATTTATTGAGTTCACATTTTCCCGCGAGGAGCGAAGTGATGCAAAGTATACGAAATAACCCACGCATGAACTGCGGATGCAGATGAACTGAAACCTAATGCCTTTAATATTCACATTTTTCTTATAGAACGAACGTCTTTGACATAACGATGTTTCTCGTGACGTCACCCATCGTTATTAATATGCCAACGAGAACATAATTGGCTGTTGAAACAATGACTTCTTTTGTTCTGTGGTTAGCAAATTTGAATGTCAATGTATGTAAACAGGAAATATCGCTATAGGAGCATCTATGTAAAAAGTAGTCGAAACAATTTTTTTTTAAAATCTCTAGATGGAAAGTCTAACATGTTTTGTGTTGTCCCTGAAAAATTCAAAGGCATTGAGTCATTTTAAGAGCGCGAAATAATTGAAAAAATATAGAGTACTTTTTCATTCGTTACGGAAAGATTCGTTATCCGGTTATTTGTTGAGAGCTGATTTATTCCAGAAGTTCACTTTTGTCTATATTCTACACATTTGTGTGCTTTTGCAATCAGCAAGTCTGTCATACTTGCCTTGCCGCGCTTGACTACAGCTTGGGCGATAATGAAAATTTCATTGTTAATACGATCGAACATTAGCATAAAGTTGAGGTGAAACATCGCATGCGGTAGTGTTGCAGCTCTCGTAAGCTTGTAATTCTACTGGTAGCAGTTGCTATTGTTTTCGGGGCTAGGGGCATTGTTCCTGTTGTTTGTTTTATTGTTTTCACACAGGGTATCGCGCCATCCATCGCCCATCGCAGTCTCACAGGCGTCACCGCAGCCTAATGCTAATTGATATAGTACTACTACTTCACGATCGCCCGGGCGGTTAAGCATGAAAAACTTGCCGATTCCAAAGTACACAAATATGTATAACTGGATTTATGAAAACCAGGTCAAAGAATTAATGACCCCCTTCTCACGTTGTAACGATGAAGACTTGTTAGGCATGTTAATTAGGCCTACAAATCGGGTCAAGAAGGGAGCGAAAAGAAAATCCATAATAATAATAGCAATGTTAATAATGATAATAATAATATTAATAATCTGTCTTGATTTAGCAAAAAAAGGGGCTTGAGGCAATAGAGGAAATGTATGAGATTTCGATCTATTTTGTTTGTTTTGCGAAGTAACCGTCGGTGACTATTGGCCACTCTTTGCATGAAATCTTACCCTTCATAATGTTCCCATGCCAAATTCGTGATGTCTGGTACTTTTTACTGTGGCCCACTCCCTCCCCCCTCACTCCCGCACCCCACCCGTTATTTTTGGCCATTTTTACCCAGGCCCCAGCTCGATGAGTACATCGGTTTGAATTTTTGACACCGCGCGGTAGCTGATCTGTAGGTTTACCAATCCTGCCGTCTAAAGGAAGTTTGCCGGAGGACATCATTAAGTCCAATGAAGGTGGAAGTCCAACGATTTGCAATCTAAGCGTTGGCTATTATCTTTCCTTAAACAAAGCTCTAACGGGTGAACTTCAACAACTCGTTACGACTTGTGCGAGGCGGGATAGTGAGGTGCTTGCTTTAGACGGCAAAAAGTCCTTCGCCACACCAAATAGGACTCCCTACCGGACTTGACGGGTGATCCGAAGGCGGCCATGCCGATATGTGGCTGGAACTATTCTGTGGCGAAAGACTTAGAAAAATTCTGCTCTAATAAATTTTGGTAGTATTGTGTCCCGCGCAAAAAAAATTCGTTACATCCGGGCGATTGCATTCAATTTCCTAGAAAATGGCTAGCTGTGTGGGAAAACCGAGGAATAGCGTGGAATTACAAAGCCCTATTTAATGTGAGTACGATTGATTCATGTTCATGCTTTTTTTATGGAGATTTTGCCGCTAGGTAGAAGTGCCAGATCGGTTTTCCGCTGATCTAAACGGCGATTTGTTCAGTTCGGAAGCGTAGTTTCCGGTCGCTGACCGACATGAACCATGTGCGGGTCACTCACTAATCAAAGTACATTTCTCAGCTTTAATCCGGAGCTGCCTAAAAATCAAGCGAATCCTTGATGTAACACACTATTCCTCAGTTCATTTGAGACCATGCATGGCTTGCCGGGTCAACTCTTGCGCTGGAAATTTTGAAGTCTGTGATGCCATTTTATGTTGTAAATAATAATTTAATTGAATTAGTAGATTTTGTTGTTATGCCCAAACTACAATCTTCTTGCTCCGAAAAGACATAGGTTAGAGTAATTTGCGTTGATTTGAGTTCAGAATAGTGCCCATTGACACCGTGAGTCCTTGCGAAAATATGCCTTCAGAACTATAGTGTCATGCCAACTTTATCTAACCGAGTTCTGTTGAATCAAGACAGAGTAATAATAACAGTAATACTAGCACTGAACTTTCGGATAAGTGAGTCACCAAGGAGAATAGAAGCTGCCAATCCTTTTAAATTTTATAGCGTCGACATTGGAGAGAGTTTCTGGCGATAAAACAACCGCTTTTGGCGAGAAAATACAGCTTCGCAGGAGTTTCGCTCACAATTTCCTTTGACCCGGTTTACATAAATCCAGTCATATGTAGAATATAGATAAAAGAGAAATGTGTGAAATAAACCAGCTGTCAACAAATTAATCTGATGACAAAACTTTCCGTAACGAATGCAAATGTACCCTATATTTTTATAATCATTTTGCGCTCTTAAAATGGTTCCATGCCTTTGAAATTTATAGGGACAGTACAAAACATGTAAGAATTTCGATCTAGAGATTTAAAAAAGAAAACATGGACTAGCCTTTACATAGATGATTCTATATTAAAGACGTTCCTTCTAAGAGAAAAATGTGAATATTCATTACTTTTCAGTTCGTAGAGATAAATCTAGTGACGTAAGGAAAGCTGCTCTTTGCCATAGGTAATATATAGATTTAGCCAAGCCTAAAAGCGGAGCTCCCGGGGTTTTTTATGGCCTTTGCTGTGCTCTACGTAACCCGATATCACGAAGGTTGACCGAAAAAACAGCATAAAATGAGAGATCTCCCCACCCCCACCCCCCCAAAATTAAAAACACTTGCCCGGAAGTCTGTGAAAGGCCATTTCTTATTCTGGTGTTTAGAGCAAGTATAAAGAACGAAAGCAATATTTCACAAGCGAGATGTTTTATCCTGGGTTTCAAGACACATGCAAAAGTGTTTTGTTACGCACATCAACAGACCTCTCGTCGAGGAATGACAGTTACAATTTGCTGTGAGAGCCTTCAAGCGGTTACAATCAGCGGCTATATCCCTGAAATCTAGGCTACTAAGCTGTTACAAAATGGTGGCATTTTCGTAAACAGTTATCACATCTTTTTACCCAAGTTTTGTCCTGAATCAAAGACCTTTTCTCTCAACTAGACTGCTATCCTCGCAACAAGAATTATTGGAATTTTATCACTGTTTTCGCGGAACGTGTGCGGCCGGCCTGTCGTTCCTTAAAATATGCCTCAAATGGATCAGATCTACTTTCATACCCGTTCGTAGAAACGTAAGTTTTAATTAATACAACGGTGTTACCAATCCTGAAAACCGTTAAGCAAACTGAAAGGCTAATTTAAGAAATCATAGACGGCAAAGCGACTGTTAATTATTTCACTTGTACGGAACTTTGGCAACCTTCTGGACTGTAAGAGTTTAATATCGTGAGTGTTGTTTTGTATAATTATTTTATAGCCTGACCTGACTCCGAACGTCTTGATATCAAAGCATTTCTGAAATTCACCTGCAAATTGTATCCCGGGGGCTGGGGTGGGGTGAAGGGGGGGTTCTCCTATATTTGGGCTTGGAAGGTATGTGCCGTGGGATAGGGTGTGGTTTTTTTAGGTTCTCCGTTCTCGGATCAGTGTAACGATCTGGCCCCGGTTGTTTAGAGGGATGAATCATTATCCAATGGATAGCCTAGTTTGTTTTTGTGTGTGGCAACATGTAATTTGGAACTCAAGACAATGCTGGCCAGCGGTCTCATTTGTGAATCTCGGGTGCTTGCTTGTGTTACCCTTCGCTGGCTCGGACATCGATATAGGCAGTTTCCTTTGTATGGTTTGGCACCATTGCAGTGTTCCCCTTATCAGGTGGTAACCGGTACAGTAATTTATTTACTGCTTGTAGCAAGACCCTTTGCTGTCTAAAAATGCTTAGATATCTTGAAAAATCAAAAGGTAATTGAAAAATTCATTAATAATTCAAAAGGAATAGATCCAATGAAAAGGCACTATTCAGGTCACATGAATGCTCTGTAAACCCTAAGACAAATCAGCAGTAGAATTAACTTTTGATACAGATCTCTACTGATTAAAATGCAAAGCACGATGGAATCAAATAAAAATACTATGCATTCAATTTATTGTTTCATTTCACAAGTATGATAAAATATTCGCGTCCGATCTGTATCGGCTTCAAAATGGCTCGCCATTGTAAACGTCCATACATATCTGCTGCTCATCATGATAATTCATCTACTACATAAAAAAGTAATGGCAATCTCATTGAAAATAAAATAAAAGATAAAAATTACAGCATTCATTTTCGACTTTGTGGCAGTATTTCATATGTTTTTTTATTTTCTTTCATCTTCCAAATCTCTCAGTGCTAATACTTATCGAAGAAAGAGCAAGTTTTAGCGTACTTTTGCAAGTGTACCTCTTTTGTTACCAAGTTTCCAAGGTGAAGTGGTTGCAATCGCTTCCGTCGTTTTCGTTTGCCACCTCTGCCGACTGACAAAAAAATTTTACGTTCCCATTAAAAAGGGAAGAAGGGCCACAAATGAACATTGATGGAAAAATTAAGGAAAGTTTACTTTTTTTGTTATTTGTAATGATCAGTTTTGGGGTTGTTTATGAACATCGTTACTAGATTTACAATAACCGTTGCGAAGTTTGATGAATTTCGATGATATTGAGATGAAGAGAACAATAGACCTCTACAAACACATTTCTCTGGGAAATATCTTTGCCCATTTAAAAATTTAACAGACTCAAACTTGACTCGTCC
>OX393564.1:9317515-9323792 GCA_947652115.1 Blastomussa wellsi | reverse complement strand
GAGGATTAAGAGTTATACTTCCCACCGACGCAGCACCACAGTTTCTTTAGAAACTTACCCCCTCTATTTATTTGATGGAACATTGCTTTCCCTCTTCTTAGACCCATGGATAACCAACTGGATGACCTTTCATCCTATTTTGTTGTTGTTGAAGAGAAAAAAATGATAATTAGATCATGGTGTCATTCCCTTCAGAAATATGTAAGGGCAAAGATACAAACTATCATCCCTTCAAAGTTCTTTCCTTAGAGTATTCTTAAATTTCATTGGATTCAAGCCAGGAAGCAAACAGAGTGGGGCCAGAATGAAAGCTAACCACAGGCAAGTAAGGGTGAGACCCTGGCTGGTATCTTCGCTGAAACCTTTTTTGGCCAAAAATGGTGTGTGTCTGTACACCTCAACTTGTTAAGCTGTACATAAGTTATGGTTGGCTAAATAAAATTTATAAACAATACAAGGTTGTGATATAAAATTCCTTCACAGATTTGCATTGTGTAGCGAGAAGGATATTTACAAAATGTAGATTCACACCTTTTCTGCGACATCTGCATGGAAGAATTACCATAATTTTATATAACATGTTATAGGTATTGTCAAGATTACAAAGCCATTCTTGAGATTTCTGCATGTATTTAACAAGTATAGCTTTTAGTATTTAAGCAAGCATATTCCTCACAAATTACCCACATGCAGGCAGAGTAAACCTTTACTACACTTAGATGGCAGCCCAGACAAATTACATGTAAACGTAACAAGCTGAAGCCACGCAAAACCACATGGCCAGGTGGTGAATATTTAAATGGTAACCGGTAGTTTTCACCTTAGTCCGTTCGCACGAAACTGTTTCGCCCGGACTGAAAAGTTGGTTCATAGGTAACTTTTTAGTCAGAAGTGCATTCCAAACTAGTGATCAACCCGGAACTTTTAAATGCGCTCGCGCACGATGCAAAACATTCCCTTTCATTCACAACGTTGACAAAATATCGGGACCCAAGGGATCTATCAAAATCACTGATCATTTCACCTGTACCTCAGCCAATGCCATCTACTGCATAACTTGCACTCTTTGCAAAAAGTTATACATCGGCGAAACAGGGAGACGATTAGGCGACGGATTCCGAGAACACCTTCGTGACGTAGAGAAAGACGACAAAAATGCATCGAAACCGGTCGCGAAACACTTCAATCTCCCAAATCATTCTAAGCAACATATGGCAGTCTGCGGCCTTTCCCTTCACCAAGGAAACACGGAAAGCCGTAAAACTCTAGAACAAAAATTTATTTTTCAAATCGGCACTCTTAATCCTCACGGTATCAACGAACGCTTTTCATTCAACTAATTTATTCCGTTGTTTTCACGTTACCAGGCACCAGCCAATAGCGAAGCTCCATCTTTCTGTATATGAAAAAACACACGGCGCACAATTCCTTGATTCGCTCCGTCAGCTCTTGAATCTCTTTACGGTGGCCAATTGACATATCAACCCAGTTGATAAAACCAAATTACATTTATGTGAGACCTTATGAGGGCTGCTACCTCGCCCGTGAGTTTTGGCCTCAAGAACACGGCTCGCTTGTAACATGTTGAATCCCTGTCGATGAAATATGCGTGCTTTCAAATTGCTCATTGACATCAATAATATACATCCGTTTTTGATTTTTTTGCTTTACTTTCTCCCTATTAAATTGAGTACAGTGAACGTTCAAACGAAAACGTTTCTAAACTCTTCGATAATTTGAAGAACTATGGGTAGATTTGTCGCTGGGATAAACCTGGTTGCGCGAGTGCCGATGGCCGCTGTGCAAGACCTCATGGCTGGTGCACTATACTTCATTAGAGACCAATTTACCTTATCTCGATGGTGAACGAAATAATTACCTTAGATTTATTGTCAAAATAACTCATCTAGTAAGCTGGTGATGTAGGCGACGTCCGTTTCACAAATAGGTGAATTTCAACCTCTCCAGTCTAGATATGAGTAATCAAACAGGCAAAAATAAAGATCGGGGAATAATTTAATTTTTTTATTTCATGTACTTAATGTATGTAACAAATCCTTTTAACTGGAACTCTTTCCAATGGATCGCTATTAGCATGATTGCTACAGCTAAAATGTTCATTTAGGTTTGTTGCCCGTTGCATATGTTGCACAAACCCGTCACTGGAGGATGCAACAACTCAAAGAACGGTTTGAGCCGATATAATTTGAAATTGTGTAATTTTCCATAAGTTATATATATATAAAATTGTTCCATATGCTCAAGAAAAACTATTTATCAGTTTTTGCTTCGAGCTTTATTTTAATCTGAATTTGATTTCGGCCACTGAGAAATACAACGATAACCGATGACCACGCTATTAGTACCAGTGCAGGGGTATGTGGGTTAACAGTGCCTCATCATATCTAACCCCATATTTTGGGTGAAAGATGACTTATCCTTTCATGTTGTATTTTTCGAAACAGTGATTAGTAAGAAACATTCAGAGAAAATTTCAAACAAGTCATTCAAAAACTTTTATTGGAGAAGCCTTGCATGTTAAATAATTATCAAAGTAGCTACGTCACGATAACAACAACAACAATATTGTTATTACTTCAGAATTAGGTCTTAATCTCCTGGCTCCGCAGGTAGCAACGCTAATCGAGGCGGGCCAGGAAAATCAGGGAAAAAAAAGAAATTACACACTAAAAATTTACCAAAAAGATGCAAATACGTAATAATTAAATAGGAAAACAGAATAAATCTACAGAAACAGCTATGGATTATAATTGTGAATATCATTCTTAGCATTTTAGTGGATCATTTGTTGTAAATTTAAGATTGTTTAAGAACTTGTTAATAAAATTGTCTATTATTACACAAACAGCTATGTAATATATTTATTTTGAATTATTTTTTAATTACCATTAAAACATACGAAACCTAATACTAATAGTTTCCTAAGGCAGAAAAACATCAAAGAGATAATAGTAAAGCAAAAAGAAATAAGGATGGTTAAGGGTGGGGAAGATTTAGACGGATTACAAATGACGATTTTGAAAAATTTAGGCTAAAATATTCAAAGTGCACAAACCGTGACGTAGCTCCTTTAACTAAACTCAGAAATAGTTACTCAACTGATTTACGAGTTGATAGTTAACGACGAATTTTGTTATTTACTTTGCAAATTTTTATAATAATTTTATCTGAATATATTCTTTATTTATTTAGTTTCATGGTTTTCGATTTATTTTTTGGTCACGTGAGTGAAAACGCTCTTTAGTTCATCTGCTTTTTCTCGGATAGCTCTAGGGCTTGTTCAGTGAGAAATCGCTCGGCTTTTCTGTCATCTCCGCCATATGGTGAGAACAAGAAGAGACTGAAGGAGCCATGCTCGACTTTAATGATTCGCTGGATGTATTGTCGCTTTTTCTCGTTGTCATTGCTCGAGAAAGCCGTGTCCAGTTTCTGGTTTAGGTGCCTCTTTGGGAAAGGGTTAAAAACCCTGAAATCGAAAAATGCACGTCGCCCCCTTTATGCACCTATCAATGTCTTGCCCCAACGGGGGGAGTGCGGGCATACCCAGGGGCAATTGACTTTTTCAATTTTTGGGTGTCAATAATCCCCACCCATGAGCTGTATGAACATGTCAAATGTCCCCACACAAAAGATACTGACATTGAGACCATAAAATCAGCATTACTTTATTAAAATTTTAAGCCTACAAAAAGGTACAAAATCAGAATAACATAATATTGATTTCTGAGGCCATAATATAAAAGGAAAAGTGAACTGAAGCAAACATATAACTGTAGTCCGGAATATGTCATCTGTTTATATATCATTTTCAATAAGACAGTAATAAGTTTCATTCGTTTATATATGTTGTGGTTCAATTTTATCCTTGGTTCAATTTTTGTTTTCCCTTCTTTTCTACTCAATATGATACATCATCATACGCAAAATCAAAGGAAAATAACAACTGAACCAAGGAAAAAATAGAACCACAACATATACTAATACGCATTTTAAAATGATTAAAGTAACTGAGGAAACTGAAACCAGTGTATAGCAAACCTATGTCTCTTCATAAAAAGGTATCCTACTTTCAATACTTGAACACCAAACATTTTAAGCATTCCTCATGGTCAGACTCTTCATTTCCACCTAGAAATCTGGTGGTGCCAGTCCAAGTAACAATCATTCTTCTAAGTCTAAAAAGTCTGAGATGCTATAACGTAGCTGTTTTTACCGATGGAAATTTCAACATCATACTTTTACTCCAGTCAAAATTAACATGTTTAAAAAGATTTACAAAGTAAGGGCCCAAAACAAATATGGCCCTCTGTATAGTTGAAGAAACTGATACCAGTCTATAGGGAAGCTATGTCTCTTCATAAAAAGGTATGCTACTTTCAAAACTTGAAACCAAACATTTTAAGCATTCCTCATGGTCGACGTCAGACTCTTCATTTCTACCTAGAAATCTGGGTGCTAGTCCAAGTAACAATCATTCTTCTAAGTCTAAAAAGTCTGAGATGCTATAACGTAGCTGTTTTTACCGATGGAAATTTCAACATCATACTTTTACTCCAGTCAAAATTAACATGTTTAAAAAGATTTACAAAGTAAGGGCCCAAAACAAATATGGCCCTCTGTATAAAAGGATACTGCAACGGGTCAACCTAATACATCAAGCATTCTTCACAGTGCCATACTGCAAGGTCCATTCCTGCAAGATCAGTTACGTCAGCTTTCTTTGCTCCACCTTTGCGATGTTGGTGAACTGATTCTAAATGCTCAAGCCACAGATGAACCTAACAAAAATCAATGTGACAGATCAGAAATGGTAAATATAAATCTGAAACGAATATGTTTCAAAATGATATAAATCTATGTCTCTTCGAGGCAGTTTCTAAGTATACCTCTGATACTGGTAGCATGACTTTCTCAGCCAGCCTTTCAACCTCCCGCTCATCTGCATTACTTCCCGAGTCTTTAAAAAAGTCTCGAATGACTTCACTTGGTGGGATACTCTGTGGCTTGTAGCCTGGATCCCCAGATTGGAACAACTTCAGTGTTTCTCCAGGTTCTAAGAAATGACCTGCACATTTCCCAGCAGGACAATTTGGACAGTCCTTCCAACCAAATGGCTTTTCTTTGTCTGGCACTGGAAGCGGAATAAACGTAACTGGTGGGCCCCCTTCATACCAAACCAGTTCATCTTCTGGTCGCCCTTTCTGGCACAGTGGATGTGGACATGACTCTTCATAACAGCACGTCAAGCAGAAGACATACCGTAGGGGAATACCATTTCTGTTAGTGTGTCTTCTCTTCACATCGAGTACCTTGGTGATCAGTGCATAGTCAATTGGAAATTCCTTTTCAAGCTTCTCTTTGTCCTGTTTTTTTCCTTTTTTAAAAACATGGAAATGTTCTTTAAGTTCTTGATTTCTTGCGCATTTTTCACCATGAACTAATTTGATCTCGGTATCTCCACAAGACGCCCCATCTACTCTAGAAATGTATATGTCAATCGCATCAGATAGGTTTTGTTCAAGTTTTGGGCTATCTATTTTTCCACTGTTTTTCTGAAGATTGGAACCATTCAGTGTTGAAGGGATGAATAACCCAGCCCTTGCCTTAACCTCACATCCATTTTGCAACTCAACTCTGTTCAGGCTGCTGCCTCCACTGTAGCGACTGGTAACCATTTGCAACCTGGTTGGTCTTTCTATGTGTCGAAGGGTCCACCAAAACTGGACTTCTTCATGGTAAAGTGCTTCATCACCCCCTGAATCCACACGAATGCATTCAATTTCTTTTGGTTGACCTGTTGTGGAATTTAGAAATACATGTCTTATTTCTTCATTAAGCTCCAGGTTATTGAGGTCTGCTGCATGCTGACCAGGACTTTTGGGGTGTAATGCATGACTCTTCACCACTCCAACACAAATTTCCCCCACATTGTTAGAGCCTGTGAAATTGTAAGAGGTGGTTTGCAAGGTGTTTGGATAGGATGCTTGATAATCTGTTTTCGTTGTTAATGAGGGTTTGCCTTTCATACAGTGTGTTGGTGCCTTATCACTTGTGAACATTGTGTCCAAACGAAATGCCGACAGATCATCCCTGTTAAGGAGCAGTTTATCTCTTCCATCACTGTACTGAATCAAGTCTAATCCCTTGTAAAATGCATTTGACCAGTGGCAGTCAGGGTTGTACTTGATTTCAAATCCCTTCCGAGCTCTTCTGCAAGTTACCTGAGCAACCCCTTTGTAATATGTTGAAGACCTCC
>OX393564.1:9255015-9310015 GCA_947652115.1 Blastomussa wellsi | reverse complement strand
AGATCGGGGTCACTTAAGTGTTAAACATTAAGCAGCTTTTGTAGCCAGTGTGTAATGGAAGGTCTGAAACTGGAAAATTCTGGGGTCTACAACAAGCGGAAAAATTGTATGTAACATTTTTTGTTTGGGGTACGTTTTGTAGGCAGGAGACTTACACAGATGTAAATCAATTTTTTTCTTTGGTTTATAGATGTGTCCTTGGAGGTTGCTTTATTTAAGTACAAAAGTTATCTCAATCTGTGGTACACATGTCATCTACATTTGGTAAAAGAAAAAAATAACCATTTGATAGACTTTCTTGTCCCCAAAACCCACAATCCTTCTGGTCTGCACCAGGATTGAAGACCTCTATCTGGCCGCCCTCAGCACCAAACGTCTGCGATTCATGAAGTCATTGTAAAATCTGAACAATCTGACCGGCTGAAAATTACAGAACAAGTATTCTGTGCATGCTCATAATTTGCTAGATAGGACCCTCCCCTGGCCTTTACAGAAGCTAATTCTGACTGGGCGTAAACATAGGTGCAAAATTTGAATTCAGATATGAAAGCTTAGCAAATTAAAGTTTTTGTCAACAATTTAACGATTATTTGCTCTATATTGAAAAGAGAAAATTATCAGAGAAAATGCTTTTGAACAACAACAAAAGAAACCCCAGGTTGGCACTATTCGGATATCAAATAACCGGGCCAAGGATCTATAAATTATTATTGACAGCGAACTATACGCCATCTGATCAGGATCAGTTTGCCTCGTATAGTTTGCTGCATAACCAGAGGTCCCCCTTCTAATTTTCATTTTTTTAATACACAGTTCGGGGAGAAGAGGAAAAGGAAGATGTGAGATCCAGCAGGAATTATACCTGAAGTGCCCTCTATTGTATTAAAAGATGAACTATGTATTTTAAGAAGTGAATGGATGAGACATTATTTTAAAACTGTATTTTTCTTGCGCATTTATTGTCTCGTCATATTCATATGGAATTTTTAATGGCAAAGAAAAGATCGACAATTAAATTTGACAGTTTCCTGTGATAATTCAGATTACATTGTTCGTGGCTTGTCTGACACAGCGCTTGTAGTTTCGTCCCTGCCAAGGGACTCTTCAGATCTTTGTTCAAAGATCACAAAATTACTACTTACTGCCCAGGAGTCAGGTGTGAATAGCTTAAGTATAATGTGAAAATTAACCTCTGGAAACCTAAGAAGAGTGGACATAGAAGATAGGCTTAGTACCAAAGTAGTAAAAACTGAAACAAACAAAGACATACCCCCTATCCTTGAATCCACCCTGGATGCCAGAGGTCCAACTTTTAATTTGCATTGAGGGATTTAACCTGAACAAGGTGACAAGAAGTGATAAACAGCAATCACAGCTTTGGTCCTTACAGGTCACACTTAAGCATCTTTGCTTGACACCATTCACAGGAAAATAATATACCCACTGGCATTCTGGGTAAAGTACCTAGGGCAATAGACCTCTTCAGCTTATAATTTAAATTGCCCATTCATGTGATGCTCTCTAGAAAATTGTTCCTTTGTTTATCTGCAAGTTATTCATTCATTTTCACATGGATTGTTTTTCAATTTGAAAGAAATAATTCTCAAGGGTAAACATCGCATGTACATAGTTTGAAATGGCACAAAAACAAACCAAGCAAAAGAGGTCTATTAACAAAACAAAATACCAGTAGAAAAATAAAATTATATTTAAAACGTTTAAGGGGCAGTCATGTCACAAGAAGCAAAACGTGGTGGGAAAACAATATATGCATGTATGATTATGGTTAAACTCCTTGTGTGTATTCAAATGATGTCGAACAATCTTTGAAAATTGGTACAAAAGAAGTAACTTCACAGGGTTAGAAACGTCTGAGAAATAATCAACAGCTGTACTGGGGAGGTTTAATACATTAAATTGTCTCTGTCATCTGGTCCAAGGATCTTAATACCTTGCCACACTTTTAAGTGATATACTTTAAGGTATATCACAGCATGTACAATTTTCATTTATCCTAAAGTTGAACGTTGCTGGGGCACATACCCCACCTGTAGCATCGCCCTTGCAGGAGGTCCATAGTCAAATGCTCCTGGGTGTCTAAACTGATTATTATGCCAATATTAATAATACTGCCATGTACCATAAGAGATTTGAAGGATCTGATTTGCACTGTCTACATTTTATAAACCTTACAGGACATGATTCAAATTTGGTGCTCTGGTGATTGCCAGAATTAATATTCTTAGAAAGCAGCTATTCTTAGCTGCAGGTAAAATTGAACTAATGACCTAATAGACCGATTTTTTATTGAATTTTACAGCAATGGAACCGAAAACGAAATGTAAGGATTAATAGACTACCAACCTTCAGGATGCAGAAATGTGAGTTGTTTCTCTTCCTGCATTCCGCACCCCTGGGCACCCAGTGAATGTCAAATTCCGTCTGAGTATGAAAAACCGGGAGAAACGTTTGAAATTGCTCGAAAACGCCATTTCTAGCGTTCTGGGACGACAATTTCTGTCAAGAATGTTCGGTAAAATTACCATTTTGTATTTTATCAGGATATCAGAGTGTATAAACTATTATTAGAATTTTAGAAAAATATCAGAACGAATGTCAAAATCGGGATTTTTCCTGTTCTGATCGCATGTTGGTATGTTGGTCGGGGTTCGGAATTTTAAATCAAAATCTGGATAATGCCGACGAAATCGGGATGGTTGGCCAGTCTGCAAGTCAGACTATGTAAACGAATAGAGAAAGCAAGAAAGCACAAAAGATACAAGGGAGTTTGTACTCGTAAAAGCACGAGAATAGGCTAAAATCGTCAGAAGCGATGGCCTAGATGTAGGAAAATAAAACAAATTTGTTCACCTTTTGTTCGCTCATGGCGAAAAAACTTCAAAACGGCGCGGCAGGGCGCGGCAGGGCCTTGGCACGAGAAACGTAGGGCTCTGGAGACACACGATTTCCAGTCCGAGATTCTAGGACTTCCGGACTGCATGTATATAGCATTGATGTTACATGTTGTGTGTTGTAATAAGGCGGCCGGCGAATATTTTGACTTCCGTTTAAGATTTCTTTTTTCTCAACAGCCAATAAAAAAATTCGAATTTTTTTGAAAATCGTATGTCCCCAGAGCCCTTCGTTTTTCGTGCCAAGGCCCTGCCGGCTAAGAGAAACGAAAAGGGCTATGAGGACGAGAATGTGGAAATCTTTGAAAGGGGACCTATTTCCAGGTTCTCTCAGTCTTCCAAGATGGCGGCCATGTCAAATATTCCCGGCCCTGGGGCAGTGCTCAAGTGTCAAAATCCTTACCCAGGGGAAAGCTGGCTGAGTCAATCTCCCGTGGGAAGCCCCCCCCCCCACCCTGGGGCTTAACATTGATAGGTGAAAAAGCCGCGTGTTAATCATATCGCCGAAGTATACACGAAAAACCATAACCACCAGTGTTTTGTCCAAGGTTTTGTGAGAATAGTGGGCTATTTCACTAAATGTTATCGGGACATCAGAAGCTGTTAGATCCAAAAGTCGTTACGGCACGATTTTCTGATTGTGAAATTATCCGTCATGACAAAGAAGTTCGCTCTCCGTTACTTTCCTTGAAACTTGCACTAAAATTATCTCTTATAACAAAATCTTTCCTAACACAGTCAAAGCAGTCTCCCTCCAACCTCTTTCAATCCCATAAGACGCAATGGGCCTTAATCACACGGCGGCCATATTGGCCATAGACAATAGATTTTGTACCCCGAGCCTCGAGTTCAAATTCACCTTATTCCAAAATGGCTACCATCTTGATATTCTTTTGTTGGTATTCAAGTTAGCCCTTGTTGCCTCGCTTTTAAACTCAAAAATCAAAAGAATATTTTATCTTGAACGAGGCAACAAGGGCCAATTTGTATGTGCATAAATCAGTGGCCATTTTGGAATAAGGTGTATTTTTGGGAACGAGTTCCCGGATAGAAAAACAAAAGTTTTCAATCCCTTGGGACTCAACATGGCCGCCGTGTGATTAAGGCCCATTACACGCACTGTCGGTTAAAAAAAAAACTTAAAAAACACGTCTTCTGGAAACATGTTTTCGGCGTCTTGCCGAGGCGAGTCGCTTGAAGTTTTAACTTCACGGCGAGTGTTAATGATATCGCCGAAGTGTAGACCACAAACATAATCACCAATTTTTTTCCAAGGTGTTGTGCGAATCGTGGGCTATTTCACTAAATGTTATCGCGACATAAGATGTTTTTAGATCCTGAAGGTTGAAGGACGTCTTTTTCTGTAAATGAAATTATCCGCCATCACACATCACGTAGCTCTCAGTTACCTTGCTTCAAAATTACATTAAATATGTCTCTTTCATCGAAATCTTTCCCTCAATAGTCGAAGCAATATCTCTTGAACCTCTTTCAACCTTGAAATACAAAATTACATGTAACTGGCGTTTCGAAAAAAAACGAAAAAACACGTCCCCTTGAGACCAAATTTCGACGCCATGTCGAAACGCGGTTCTAGACCTTTCGGTGTGCTTTTTACCGGATGTGACGTCAAATTTTGTTGGATAATTCGGATACGAAAAAGTCGAGAGTTTTCTCCCCCCCCCCCCCCCCCTACGAGTGTGGTGCGAACTGGGAATGGCAACAAGAGAAAGAATGTTTATGCGGCAAAGAGATCGAGAAAGCCGTAAATAAAACACTCCACTCCTTAAGGTATCAGTATGCCTCAATTTCCTTCAAAAAAGTAAATTTCCTTTTCTCTGATGCCTTGTTGGAAAATTTTACGGCCTTTCTATTGCAAAAAGTAAAGCTATTTTTTGTTACCGAGATAGAAACAAAGAACAATTTTTAATCGCTAATTACCGTCAGCTGAGCGTCGACAAGTTCCTGTAATCGCTTACTGTCAATTCACCGCCAAACCTCACGTGAGATTTCACAATAGCCTGCGTAGCCGGAGGGATTTGATGGTGCGAGCTTCTCACTTAGCATTCGCGGGTGAAGCCCAAGAGGTCAAGCGGCAAGCCGCAACTCGACTCCTCACCAATCTCTCCACGGCTTTGCCGCTCCGACGACGGCCTCCCCAAATACAAAAGCACTTCGCCGAGAATCCCGCCAGCTACGCAGGCTAATTCCACAACAAAACTTCTTTTACAAGATATGATCGCGCTTTAGTTCTCCTGTTTTCTTTCAGTATTTTCAGTAGGTTCTTTCGTTAGACTTTAATTTTGCGGGTTTGCTTAATGTCCTCACAGAAACTGAAAGTGTCGTACACGTTTGCTTCTGAACAAAGAAGCCGAAACGACAAAACAACAAGTAGTCGCGTTATTTCCGCTTCGATCGTGGTTTCTTTTTCGAGGTTCCTTTCATTTGCTAGAAGCTCTATCTTCATAATTTTCTGCTGCAATAGTGATGTTTCTAGTACGAGCGCTTTATAAAGATTACAAGAAACTCACTGCCTTTAATTTCCGTGATCTTTGGATTGTTGACCATAGCAACAGTAATTCTGACACTTCGGGTGTCATCAATCGCTTAGAACAAACAAAACTGGAAAAGCTTTTTTCGACTGTATCCCGTACGCACATTTTAAGCTCGTTAACAGCCACCTTTCAACCGATTGAGCTGAAATTTTCCTGAAATGTTCCTTAATACCTGCTCTACAAAATATTGTCTCCGATACCTAAATTTC
Source organism: Blastomussa wellsi (assembly GCA_947652115.1). NCBI lineage: Eukaryota > Metazoa > Cnidaria > Anthozoa > Scleractinia > Plerogyridae > Blastomussa > Blastomussa wellsi. The sequence goes on along the minus strand of OX393564.1, from coordinate 9,304,339 downwards.
GACCTGGTTAAAAAGTTATAGCCTTGTTTGTTCAATGGCATCACAGGCTTTAAAACCTCAAACTTTAGAGTGACAATATAGAAATCGGAGACACATTTTTGAAGGGTCATCTGTAACGAATCATTTGCGATGCTAAACACGTTGCGGCAACAATTAAGGCGTGTAAACGAACTTGATAAAGACAAAATGGGAAATATCACTTAATTGAGCCAAAATTCTTAACCTATTATCCTTTCTAAAAAATAGAATGTGCAATCGAATTCCTAATTTATTAAGCTTTCAGAAAATGTACAACAACAACAACAATAAACTTTATTAATATTAAACAAAATTTGACAAAAAAGTTTTTTTCAACAAATTTTGACAAAAACAGTCGCATTTGTCAGAAGAATTATTAATAGCGTATTAACATGTCTTTTTGAGGGATTATTGTTTATTGGCGCCCGCGTAGTGTCATTTGCGGCCCGAGCGCGAAGCGCGAGATTTTTGCCGATATAGCTACAAAGTCTCTGAAAATAATCGCCAATGAGTTAAGAACTCATAGACAATCATAATATTTAACGAACTTACAATTTCCAGTTGATCGTCGGTGTAAAATTCCCGCAGTACTTCAATCAAGTGAACGACGTTTCGCTTCTTGTAAAGACGACAAGAACTTGCTTTCTTTGTTTCTTCTGGATCGTGCTCTTGCTTCTAGCCTACCTTCAAGTCTAAATCTGAACTTTTTGTCTGTATTCTTTCCATTTATAACAAGTAGACCGATTTTCTCTTTGAAAACTATGCGTTTTGTAAGAACCAGAACTTCAAAGCTTGCTGTTCGCTCGTACGCACCTCGATGGTTTTCCTGCTTCAAACGGTCTGAACGTAATCTGATTGGTTTAAATTCATCGCGTGAACCAATTGGCCGTTGCGCCCCGCACAGTGTGTATTTTGACGATCAATTTGGCCAAGTATATGGATAATAATAAACGTTAACGAATTCAAGTGGAACTTGTTAACGCATGAAATATGTTAGTGCCGTCCACACTCACCTGGATACACTTTTTTCCGATTGAGAACGTTTTTATTTTGCTCACTGTATATTAAAATGTTATTTAACGAAAGCTTTGCTGCATGTACTGCATGTGAACTTTTTTTGCGTCTTTGCCACAAAATCTGGTAAACTTATGCCCATTACAAACCTCTATGTTCAATGCTTTTTCTAAAACCAAATTTAGCCAGTGTTGCTTGGCGAGACATCTCGCATGTGGTATCGGAGCAAGTCGCGCAAGTGTGCGCAAGCAACTTGATACCATCTCAGCAGGCAATGCACTTTGATAGGTTTCCTGGTCACGTCCGCATTAATTTATTGCAATACTATGCCATGTAAATTCCAGAACGTCTTAAGAACGTTTTCAGTCTTAAATCGCAAAAAATATGAGAACGTTCAACCACAGCTCCAAAATTAGACGTTCTCATAGAAAAAAGTGTATTCTGTTTATAGCAGAGTCATGTTGATGGTCAGAGAAAAACAACTACGGCTTTCGCGTTTATTAGAAAATTTGCTTCTTGAAACGCTGACTCTTTCCCGGAATCTGCCCATAGATTTCTCAGGATTGCCACGTTTATTTCAATAAACCTCTCCGCAGCGTCGATAGGAGATAGCCTGGTTACACTCATCTGCTTTATTGGTCAACTGCTAACACAAGCCAACACACACACATTAAGATTTAACCAGCATTTTGTCCAGGAAGTTTTATGGTCTTGATTGTCATCAACACTGAATTGCAGATTAAACCTTTAGAAAGTCTTTTTATGAATTAAGCGGCATATCATGGTATTTTGAAATTGTAACAAACGCCCGAGTGTAACACCACAATTAAAAGCTCGCCATCTCGAAAAGCATCAATTATTCTTCGCATAGAAAATTTAATAACATAAAGGTCAACATTGGTTAACACTTGTCCTCAAAATGATGCGACAAAATGGAATTTCTGAATAAAAGTCGACAATCTTGGGGGCAAAACAAAACATTTGAGAATTTTAACATTGCACTTTGTTACACTAGACAAAATTTCAAACATGAAAAGCACACATTTTGCTTCGTTGGCACTTTAAGGCAAATATAACAATGAATCTAATTTATATGGCTCACCCTTGACGCATCACGGTAAACCAGAAAATCGCATAATTTTATAACAATTGCATTGTAATGTGTGTCACGCCCACAGTAGGTGTTATGTTTACTTCTCTGTAATAACGGTTTGCTTCTAATGTCCCAACCGAATGCCGGGAGTCATAATACACAATACCGTCGAGATCGTACTAAAAATTGTCAGCTCAATCAATACCATCTTATGTTTACAAAGCCTTATTGCTATTGCTGTAAGTGGGAGTAATTGTATTTCAAATTAATGAGCTCTTATGAAGAGATCACTTTGTTTGCCTTACTAAGCATTCTTATGAATCATTTATAAGTTGAATTAGTTTTATTTCAAACCTGAGCACAGACGAAAGTATTTATATTCAGGTCTCCTCATCACTGGTGGAACAGAGTTGTTTTATTGTGCATTTGTAAGTGAACTATGTTTGTAAACTACATATATCAGGTTGTTGGCTGTTTTGGCCAGCAAAAATTCCTTTATAGCGGCATTTTAACCCTCAAAATACATTCTTTATGTAGAACATAAGCATTTGGCGATGGCTACATTTAACGTTGTGTTCCTAATGCTCGTCTTGTGCTGTTTGGTGTCTCACGGAATTCCTATGCCTTTCGCTCTTCAAAGAGTTGCACAAGAAGAATCAGTGTCAAAGAGATTTCTGCGGCATCTTTTAATGGGTACGCTGTTTGTACATTAAAATGAGTTCATTCTAATGTAGGATTTTGCAAACCGTATTCCCTACAATCAATCTAGGTGCACAGTATCTGCTACTTTATAAAGTTGCACTGTTTTGCAATTGTTTTTGTAATGTTTACTGGGGAAAGAAACAGTATTTCCTTTGTACGTGAATTTTTCACCCTTTAGTAGTATCTTTGTTTATAGGTTTAACTGAGTCAGTTATTTGGCAATTGCAGCAGTAACTGGAGATAGTTCAAAATCCTAAATGGCAATTTAAATATTGTGTTTGTTTATCGATATTTTTTGATTTATAGACAAAACGAGACCCAAGCGAAAGCCATGCGAAGACTCCAAGGACGAATTTCATTGCTTCTATTTGGTTGCAGTTGATGAAGCCTGTGACACTCATGGGCACATGTGTAGATGGTCGTGCTCACTGTGCTAAATGAGTAAATAATGATTTTTTGCCATTTTCACACGAAAATCACAAAGTACTGCTGTTAATCTGTCAAAGAAAAAAAGAATAAAGAATGGAAATCCAAATGTATGAATTGTAGTTAATTACCACGAGAGATTGAAGATTTTGATTGTTTTACGCGCGCTGTGTTACTTTATCAGTGGTCCAAATAAATATAAAGAAACTTATGCTTTCATGGTCAACAATTGCTGCCCATCCAGCGCAACAACAAACTTGCTTTTGAATCCGTGACAATTTGCTATTACTTAAACGGTGATAGCTTTGAATAATTCGATAAGCGCGATTATGATGTGCTTCTTCCTTTAAATTACTTTTTATTGATAGCGCTTTGATTTGATCATTTTCTTTTCTTTCATTTTTACTGAACGATGTGTTGCAGTCAGACGTATGTGATAGATTAACTAAGTCGAATGTCTGAATTTATACCGCCCGAACGTGATAACCTCAAGGAACGTTAAGCGAAAAACGCATACATAATAAAAGCAGTCGCCAACAGTTTAATGAAAATCAAGCCTGTGACACCTTGTGGTTTTAGTTAATGAACAGCTTTTTTTCTAAGCCTAGCGGGCATCATAGACCCTCTGAGTGGGTACTTCCTAGTAATAGGATAATGGGGACATGCTGCTGAATGGTTGGGGGGGGGGGGGGGGGAACATTTTCACGAATGGAATGACTATAATGGAATTTCATTTTCACCAATTAATTTTCAATAGAGTTACTAGAATGGGGTCGCACATTTTTGGAACTTTGAGGATAAGAAAATTCTAGCAAGTAAGAGGTTTTAGATTCAGATTTTTCAGATTCACATTTTTATTGTTTTTTATTGTATTTTACTATTTTACTATTCACAAATATTAATTTAGTGAAATACGGTAACAATAAGGAAAAATAGAAAGGAAAAAGTAAAGAAAATGTGCACAGTGACCAAAGTAGGTAACTGTCACGTTGAAGTAACTAACGTACACATATGGAAATAACATGAACATAATACTAATTAGGTGCAACTTAAAATGAGGAGATTCGCGGTAAGAAAAGTTGTTACCGTATTCAGTGCTGTTGTTTAATATTTTTTAACAATCGGGCGCGCATTGCGATCGCCAAAATTACGATTCCCAAAAACTGACTACGATAGGGTCTATAATTGGCCATAAAATTGATTAGAAACTTGATCCAATAACCCCCTTCACACACACCGGTCCCCACCTCCGGGGTAATAGATTGGCAGCTGACGAAGGCTTGATGCGTTAGAATATTCATTAGCAAATGGCATTTTCATAAGCAAAAGACCTTTTTTCAGAACGATTCAGAACTACTCTGTCAAAAGCCATGCAATATGTATTAGGCACGTGAGAGTTTCATCTGTGTACATTTCCAAACACCGAAAAGCTAGCGAGTTGAAAATATCACGAGCAGAGACGGAGAGACGGAATTTGAACCCGTAAGTTTGAGGTATTTGGGAATGTTATAAAACGACTAAACCAAGTGCTTGATAAATATTTTCAATCAGAACTAAAACTTACAAAAAAAGTCAACGGAGAGCTAAAATCGTAAAATCTTGGCTGTGGTTTCCTTTGTGTAAACTTAGTGAATTAATTATGAATTTCAAAACGAAAATTGCAAACATTGCAGTTGCTGAATCCACACAACTTGATCCTTATCGTACCACTGAAAAAATGAAATACAAATATTTTAAATTTGTTTTTGTGATCTTAATAAGGAACACTGTTAATGTGTCTAATGCGTACATTAGGGGTATCCTTTTCACAATATTTTTGTGTGATTGCGACGCCCTGCAAGCAGTCAGGCTAACTGATCACGTTTAATTAACCCTTGTGCAATTTTAATGATATTTCAAGAATAATTATAATTTATCGCTTGCCTTTGCATGATAATCAAGCTCAATCTGAATTTCTTACTACTTCAAACACTGAACTTCAAGTGTCTTCCACACTCATGAATAGCTGGTTTTCACTCTCATGCCATCAAAAAAAAAAAAAAACTCGAAACCATACAATGAAAAAATATGATAAATTCGAATGTTGTAATATTAATAGATAAACAACATCTCCAAGTCTAAGGTCTGTGCGGTACACCACCGAAGCATTTCTCGCGAATTTATAGAGCTCAGTAAAGCTCAGGAAACGGCATGATGGTGCCCAGCTTGATATCTGGCACTCACGTTTTCCATGAAAGCGACTGCGCTTTCCTCGCATTCTAGTGTATACACCGTATTTATTCGATTAAGCGCCCAGTGCTTATTCGAGGCTGGGCGCTTATTAAATTTTCACCAGAAAGTAAAAAGTTGATTTTGTAACAAATCAATAAGCAAGAACAAAACATGACAAAACATTAAAGCATATGAATTGCAACTGTTCATTGTTCGGTTTATGCCAAGGACTAAAAACTCATTGTTCGGTCTTCGCAGAAGTCTCTTCAGCTATCATAATTGTCAATCAACTTCAGGGGAGGGGTGGCTGGGCGTTTAAAAGGTACTTTTTGGGGGTGGGGAGGTGGGGGTGGGTGCTTATTCGAGGCTGCGCGCTTATTAACTTTTTCTACCTTCAGTGTAGACGCTTATTTGAGGTGGGCGCTTATTCGAGGTTGGGCGCTTAATGGAATAAATACGGTACACATAAACATCTTTCCTAATACTTAATACTTGAACTATTTTCACTACTAAAATACCGCGAAAAGCAGGCGAGAACATCAAACTCTCGTGCGCATCGTGCACACGGGCAATGGATTTTGCACGGGACGCAAATGTAGCTATAAAAGTCACAGAACGTAAGATATCGAACACTTTCTCATCTCGTCGAAGACGAACCCGTACTCACGCGCTGACTATTGCCCGTACGTCGCCGAAGCAGCAGTTCTGGGTATCATGAACCCTCAACAACCTGACCAAGACGCGCTGCAAGCTCTTCAAGCTTTAGCTCCACTCAACCCTGTACAGGTTCCTCCAGCTCCTTACGCCAATCCGGCTCCCGTTGCCAACAATCCCGCTCAACCTGACCAAGTAGCCGCAAACCAACCTAACGAGGTAGATATGTTATCCTCGTTCGATTTCGTTTTTGTTTTTGCTTTTTGTTTTTTTGTTTGTTGTACAGTGTTATGCCTTGTGACGTCCACCCTTTGGCACCGTTAACGGCAAGTCCATGCTTCTAGCATTTCATGTGAAACAAAATAATTTTGCGTGGGGCTTGCAGCGGCAAAAATTCTTTACTTGTTTGCGGTGCCTTTAACGGCAAAATTCATGCCTTAATCATTTCATGCTTAACAAAACAGTTTAAGTTGCGCCTTCAGCGGCTTTTGATAATGTTTATGTGATTGGGGTGCCTCTATCGGCAAAGTTTGGTGGTGCCTTCAGCGGCATAGAATCCATGTATTTGTGGTGCCTCTAACGGCAAAGTTTGGTGGTGCCTTCAGCGGCATAAAATCTATATATTTGTGGTGCCTCTAACGGCAAAGTTTGGTGGTACCTACAGCGGTATAAAATCTTCTTGTGGTGCCTTGAACGGCAAAGTTCATGTTTTTATCCTTTCATATTCAACAAAACATTCTTTCGTGGTGCCCCCAGCGGCATAGCATTCTTCGCTTGTTCGTGCTGCCTTCACGGCAAAGTTCATGCTTTTATCCTTTTATGTTAAACATAACATTTTTACGTGCAGCCCCCAGCGGCACAGCATCTTTCGCTTGTTCATGGTGCCTTTAACGGCGAATTAAAGTTCATGCTTTTATCAGGTCGTGTTTTACAAAACATTTTTTCCGTGGTCCCCACAGTGGCATAGAATTTTTTCACTTGTCCGTGATGCCGCCAACGGCAACGTTCTTGCTTTTCTTTTTTCTATCCGTACATTAATACAACTTGTGGTGCCTACGGCGGCATAAAATCTTACTTGTTTGTGGTGCCTTTTACGACAAAGTCCATATTGTGTTATTGCTGAAAGGTAGGAACGTTGTGTATAGCGCATTATTGTACCCCGGTTATGCAAAAGTACCTGGTGTTCCATGCGGTTCTCAACCATTCCTACCCAGCCTCGCAATCACGTCTGAATTTTAAGATACCGGAAGTGGGCTATTTATGTGTCACCTACAGCGGCTTTAGTCGTATTCGTTTGTAGTACTCCTAACGGCAAAGCCCTTACATGCTTCTAGGCTTTCTGTTTAGCGGACGTAAAATGCAAACCTAACACCTTCTGTTTTTCCCGGGGTGAGTGCCCCCTCATTTCGTGCCCATCTCGTACCCAGTGCCCATGCTTTGTCGACCAGAAGGGTAACCTTAGCACAAACCCTATACCCGCCTCCGGGCAGGTCCTGGTCCGGCATTGCCATGGGCTCCCCCTTCCCAGTGCTTCTATTCACTTTTTGGATTAATTTTTTTTTCCGAAGTTTTAGACGTATGCATTTTTCACATTCGTTTTAGACTGCGGCAATAAGTTTCGACGAATTTTGCTCGCAACCTGTACCCCGGAATGAAGTAAATTGGTGTACCTGGGAAGGCAAGAGGCCCAGCGAAGCCGGACCAGTGCCCTCGTTAGACAACGTGGCCAGCGGCAGCGCTTGTGCAAATCCAAAGATGTTAGCTTTCCGCGATCCTGCATCATTCACCGCGGGGAATTTGTCTGTGTGCGCGTCATCGTGGGAAACAGTGTTAGAAGGAAATCCAAAGAGGGATGAATTGTGGTCGTACATCTCAGAAGGGGTAGACGTTTTTCAGTTCTTAATAGCGGTTTTGAGTTTTGGGAGGATATGGAAGCACACAGGAATTGCTGGGCCTGCAACACGGTGTGCAGGTTTGTGGGACACTCGCAGACGCGAGGGTGTAGCGATAGCGAATGAAGCGCAGGGCTTCTCGAATTTACCCCATAACTGAACCACGCTCAGCTATGAGCGGTTACATAGCAGTGAAAAGAGAATCCTATTTTCACTACTAAAATACCGCGAAAAGCAGGCGTGCAGTCCGGCAAGAACATCAAACTCTCGTGTGCATCGTGCACACGGGCAATGGATTTTGCACGGGACGCAAATGTAGCTATAAAAGTCACAGAACGTAAGATATCGAACACTTTCTCATCTCGTCGAAGACGAACCCGTACTCACGCGCTGACGACCCTCCCGCCTCCCCTTCGGCGACGTATTTCAAAGGGAACACCTACCTATTTCGCTCCTGTGTGGCTCGCTCATAGCTCCGGGCTTCTCGAATTTACCCCATAACTGAACCACGCTCAGCTATGAGCGGTTACATAGCAGTGAAAAGAGAATCCTGTTTAAACTGCAAAAAATTTGCGAAAATACCTTTTCTTAGAGCACGCCGATAGCTTTGTCACGGTGCCATCGTCACGTGCGGCGCAAACCAACATTCAGCATGCTGTATTTCAAACCCAAAGGATACTATCTAGCTGGAAACTTGTGAATAGATATATTTTTCGAATTTCAAGGATTTCTTTTACATGGTGACAATAAAAATTAAGCAGGCCCAGTGAATTTTGTTTTATTGTATGCGCGAACACTACAAGGCGTTTGATGGGAAGAATTCCCCGGTGTTAATACATTATTAACAGTATTCCCTGTAGGAATACTGTTAATAATTATTTTCCCTTTCCTAAAGGAAAAGAAAGAAGAAACCATGGTCCTTTTTTCGAAAGTAAACGTCCGTTCTTTAAACATTTTTTCTTTCTTTCAAGAAAGGAATGCCAAACGCCATTTTGCGACATGTGAAACTTAATATTCGTTGACACTTTTAGCTGTCCCTTTGTAATATTAAAGGGAGATATGAGCTTTCAAATAATTCAAACTTTAATTTCTTGGTGGCAGAAGCGTTGTGTTCCAAACACAGATCACAGAAAAGCATTAATGTTAAAGGAGCTAAGTCACGATATTTTGATTTACTTTTTGCATTGAACCAAATTACCCTCAAAACGTAGGAAACCTAAAACTAATAGTTTACAAAGGAAGAAAACACCAAAGAGGTGATACCAAACCAAAAAGGAACAAGGATGGTTGAGGATAGAGAAGATTGAGACGGATTGCAAATGACGATTTCGAAAAAATTAATGCATCGGGATCAAATTCATAGCTAAAGTTAATCGTGCCGTGTTCTTTCAGAAGCGGTATTTTTGTAATTGGAACAGAAACTGAACACTTAGGCTAACTTTGTCGGATCTTAATTAAATCTTTTCTATCGATTAAGTCCCGCGAACTGCACAACTAACAAAATATAGCAGAACCGCATGATATAAAAATAGGACTTCAATTGTCAACTTGTGAAGTGAGCAAAATTATATACGGCGCATGACCGATTGTACTTTGTACTATAACTCGTGATCAGCCGATGATCTTCGGAACCAATCGAATGTGCGATAGTAAGGTCAACAATTGTGCCGAACCATGTGCTTCGAGTTTTTCGCCAACACAATGTGCTTCCGACGAAGCAAGCTTTGACGAATCTATGTAACAGCTGTTTATTTGGCGGCTATCTGATAGGTGAGCGAGCTTTTTGTTTCTTACTTTGTGGTGCCTAAGTAAACGATAGCTTTCGAAGTATTGAAGTATTGATACGAATATTGATTAAAGCTTTATGAGCGCCATTTTGGCAAATTTAAACGTGTATGTTTCGGGACCTTTTGCATTTGTGGAACGACTGAGGAGTATTCTTATTCACAATGGCTTTTAATTATATAAAGTGGCGCTGTATTCTGTAGTTTATATACCAAAAAAAATCCATAAAATAATATTCCTTCCCATTTGGGGAAAGAAACACCCGTTATGAAAATACACTTTACCTCGAAGCACGCTGAGGGATTGATAAAGTCGTATGTGAAGGAGATGTCAACAAACGGCAAAAAATGCTTGTTGTTGAAAGGAACCTAAACGTGGTTATTGTATTTCCACAAAATCATGCCACCACTTGTAATATTGATAGCTATTGCCCAACGGTAGTTTTAAACGAACCTTTCCATGCAATGGTTAGCACTGATAAGGAAGCTTTCACTGCAAGCTGTATGTAAGCTGAAGTGCATTCCCAGAAAATCTATTCTTAAATCTTTGGTATGTACAGGTTAGGTCTATAAGTTATACATGTAGCATATGAACACAGACATGTCGGTTTTCCAACCATTTCTATAACTATAATTAGTTTTTTAAACTGTCAACTTTATTATTGTTATCAATTTCTAATTTTATTGCTGTTTTCTCTTCATATATTTCCGTCATAACTTGATGAGATGGCAAGAGTGACAACTGGAATGTCAGGATTGTATTAATACTGTTGAAGTTACAGAACTCATACAAAAAGACAATTCACAGAGTCTGTTTTGTTTGCTCATCCAACTCTACAACTTATAATTGACAAAGTTAAGTAGCAAGAAATGTTAGTCAGTAAACTGCCATTGAATCCTCATTTTATTGTTTTTGTTAATTTTTTTTTGTAATTTTATTTTTTTTAACTTTGTTTTATAATACAATACACAACAGAGCAATACGTAAATACATTACTCACAATACACTACTTATCACGAATTACAATAATCTAATTATAATTATAAAACTTACGCTTCATTAATTTGCTATAAAGATACGCTACAATTACAATGTTGTTACTCGTGTTCAGTTAAGTTCAGTCACAAAATATTCACATACAACTAACTACAAACAGGTTTACTAATCACTGTAGAAAATAACATACTATGGAGAAAAAAAAAAACAAAAAAATAAAAAAAAATAAAAATAAAAAGATAACAAACAAAATAAATAACATAACAACAGACATGCTGAGAGCAAAAGAGTTTAGGTTTAGCTCAATGACTAATTTAGAAAAGCCATTAATTTTTCCCACTTTTTATGATGCTTATAAAGTTGGTTATTCTTTGCAGCAATTTTTCTCTCAGTATAATAAACTGTCTTAATCTTTGCTAAATAAAAACTTGCCTAAGAGAATTAAGTGATTCACAAGTCTTCATTTATGCTAAATACACCAAACAGTACATTTATCAGGGTCAAGGTGTTCGAAAAAATATTTTCTCTTAAAAGCCAAGAACAGAAAGCTCGCCAAAATTCTTTTGTTGTATTACAGAGTAAAATTAAATGTTCGAGGGACTCGACCTCCTTCAAAGAAAATGTGCACATTGGCGATTCAATCATTTTAAAGCGAAATAACTTCTCATTTGGAAATATTATGTCATTTAATAACTCATACTGAAACTCTAATTTTTGTTTCAACTGTGACAGTGAATGGTAGAGAGTAAATTTTTTTCCAGTCTACCATAAGCTCAGGGTATTTGTCGTTCAACTGTTTTTAGCAGTGGGAGGAGTTTGCTTCTTTGTCTTGAATCCTTTGTAAAGAAGTTTTTAAGTGGCTTTCAACAAATCAGATTTAGTATCGTCAATATTGATTTATACCGTATCCAACTGAAACTGAGAAACTAAATCGTCATATTGAGTCTGTGATTATTTGATAATTAGCCTCCATTCATTTGGTATGGCGTCTACAATGCCTATTAATTTGAAATACTGAGTTGGAGATAGATTTGCTTCTAACACTTTAGGGCTTTCAAGAAATTTACCTGTATCTGATAGTAGGTCTCTAATTTTTACAATTCCTTTAGCATATAAATGTTTTCCAAATAATTTGGTCGATGACGTCCTCATAAGAAACTACCTTCGTTTTCCTTAAGCTTAAAAATGCATCAAGGAACTCTTTGTAAAACATAGGAAGATAAACCGGCAGTTTACGAGTTTCAAAATCACAAAAGAGGATGAATTTTCCACCTATATCACAGCAAAGATCATCTAAAATAATCTGCCATGTACCATCACTCTCTTCTAAATACTTCTTTTAGACCATGCCCTTTGAGCTAATATCATTGATTCGATATCAAGCATTTTAAGACCACCACTTTCAATATCATTAATAAGCACAGTTCGTTTAATTTTATCATTACCTTTTCAGATAAAACCATAAATCAGCTTGTTTATCTCTTTGATAAGATCGTTTGTTACTGAAATTGATGCGGCTTTACTCAAAAAGTTTGGGATAATGAAAGTCTTCACTATTTGAATCCTACCAATCAGGGTGAGACCTCTCCACTTCCACATATTTAGCATCCTTTTAATAGATTTAAAAATTGAGTCAAAATTGGCCTTGTCTCGTGATGGTTTATGGTAGTCAAAAACAGTACCTAATATCTAAATTGATGTTTTCACATTGTGATTGAAGTCATCTTGTACCAGTTTATGAGGGCCAATAGCAAAAATTTCTGTTATGTCGTTATTTACGCGAACGCCAGAACACAGGGAGAACTCCTTCAAAATTACACAAAGTCGTGAATACGAATTTATGTCTTTTAAAAAACAGGTCATATCATCAACAAAAAGCGTCAGTTTTATCTCTACACTTTTCACCATTACCCCCTGTATGTTTTTGTCTTGCCTAATTTGACATGCGAGAATTTCTAGAGCTAAAACGAACAGTAAAGGTGATAAAGGGTCACCTTGTCGTACGTCTCGTCGAACACAAAAAAGATCCGCAGTGAAACCATTATTTATAATACAACTAGATATGTTCGTATAAAATGTCTTGATCCATTGTAGGAAGTATGGACCAAAATTGAATTTTTCCAATACCTTAAATATATATGTATGGTCCAAAGAGTCAAAGGCCTTTTCAAAGTCTATTGCCATAAGAATACCAGACATATTACTAATTTTTGCCAGGTCAAGTAGATCATCAATTGTTCTAATTGCATCAAAAGTAGATCTTCCTCTGATAAAACCATTTTGATTGTAATGAATGATTTCTGGGAGGATAAGTTCCAGCCTTTTAGCAAATGCTTTAGAGGCAATTTTAACATCTACGTTAATCAGTGAAATAGGTCGCCAGTTCTTTATAAAACGTCTGTCTTTATCTTTCTTTTCCAATAAGGTTATCATTGCCTGCCTTTGAGAAGCTGATAATTGCCCATGTTGGTGAGCGAAATTTAGACATTCTTCGAGATATTTCCCAACCAAGTACCAGAACGCTAAATAAAATTCCACGGTTAGGCCATCATTCCCAGTGTTTTGTTGTTCTGAAAAGTCTTCAATGCCTCGTAAAATTCGGATCTGGTAAGCTGTTTATCCAGAATCTCTTTTTGTTCATCAGACAATTTCTTAGTGTCGACTTCTTTAAGATAAATAGCGATGGAAGCCTCACCTAAATTATGCGAATCTTTATCGTAAAGTTTTGCGTAAAAGTTATGAATCTCTTTCATTAATTCCTTTTGGATCTGATGTGTGGGAATCATTATCTAGAAGTACTTTCCGTATGCAGGTCTTTTTAGCATTTTCAAAATTTAAATTTAAGTATTTGTTATTTTTTTCACCATGTTCATACCAATTCATCCGATATCTAATTATTGCTCCTTGGATTATATAATGGCGTTCATATTCTGTTTTAAGAATTTCTAAATCGCAAAGATTTTCAGTGCTTGAGTCATGGTCACATTTCAGCTGGCATTTTTTAAGTCTTCTTTCCAGGTTAGCCAACTCCGACCTTCTCTCTTTAGCTTTCTTCTTGCTATAGGCAATCGTCTCGTAACGTATTTTATACTTTAGGAAGTCCGAAATAACCCTCGGGTCCTCAATTTCCCTACTTTCCTCTACCCACTCACCAAAATTGTTACTTATCAAACCCACATAATCTTCATCTTCTAATAGAGTTGTATTGAATTTCCAAAATAAAGGTCCATAAGCCGAAGTTTCTATACCACTGATGTATAACGTAATGGCAGAGTGGTCAGTTCTAATGGCAGGTATAATGTCTACCGTTTCTACTTCTTCCTGTATACTATTTGATATCAACCAGTTATCTAACCGGCGTTGAATCGGTGGAGATTTTTGTCTCCAAGAGAAACGTTTTGTACTTGGATTTCTGATTCTCCAAATATCTATCAAATCAAGAGGTGATCATAGATTTTCTATCCTTTTGGTTGATTCTTTTAATCTTGGTGATCCTCCCGATCGATCCAATTCTGGGTCACGGATAGCGTTAAAATCACCACCTATTATTATTTTACGGTCTGAATCAATTTCCAATTTATGAATTTCATTCTGAATTTCATCATGAAAGATGCATTGTTCATTAGTCTTATTTGGTGCATAGATATTCAAGAATTCAAAAGAATGACCTTGAACGAGACCTTTTAGAATTATATACCGACCCAATTCATCTTGTTGACATACCTCTAACTCACAATCAAGCCCTTCTTTGACTAGCGTTAAGACACCTCTGCTGTGTTCGTAGCCATGACAAAAAAACAAATCTCCTCTACACTGGGATTTCCAAATGCTCTCCACTTATGGTGTGCTTCATGCACCAGTGAAAAAGTGCTTTTCGTTTATCGAAAGATCTTATTCCTCGGACAGTCAAAGATAGGATTCCTAAATTTAAGTTAAGTTTTGTGACTTATGGAGGACAAATATGAAAATGGGCGAGTGGTTGCAAAGAGTGAGATCGCAACGATTAGTCATAGAGCTAACGAGACAATCTGCATGTCTAGTGTACCAATTTGGTGAACTCTATGAAACTCAAATGAATCTGCTACAGTAATCTCAAGTTCATTCTGCATAAAATCAACTAACACCTCCTTGACGTTCTCGTCTTGAGTGTTGGATGATTCTGCGGTCCCGTAGAAGCGAAGGTTTCCCCGTCGTTGATACACCTCCATATACAGCTTCTCGTTTCTTAACGCCTCGATCTTTCCTTTAAATTTGTTTTCCGTACTAACTGTGTTCTCTTGGATAGCTTGATCCACGAGTTTTACTTTCTTTTTTAGCTTTTCAGTCTCTGAGTTCGCGAACGACATTCCTTCATCCCACACCTTTAATTGTGTTGTGGCGTCTTTAATAAATCTCTCAAACTGCTCAGCTTTATCTTGTAACTTGTTTACTTTACCGTCAACAACTTTGACAAATTCGTCCAGATTATCTAGTTTCTAACTTCTGCAGAACGAGGCCTAGCTATGGCATTACAGAATTAGCCAACTCCAAGGCAGCGACCATTTCGTCCACTTCGCTCCATTGCTCCGCATCGGCCATGTGTGACTCGACTCTAACTCTCTTCTCCAGCGGTGAAAGAGATTCTTCCGAAGATGAGGATATGTTTCTCCAAACCGACCCGGTTCTCTCTACGTGGGTTTTTCGTTTAAACTTTTCTCCTTTTTGTGCCATGCAAAGGCCTCCATATACAAACGTTTAGCGGAGCTGACAAACACACGTCTATACCCTAATCATGCCCGACCCAGTCTCTTAAGTTGGAGAAAGCTATTAGTTTTATGTATAGCAACTGTTTTGTATTTCAACTCAGAGAAGGCGGAGCGTTTTGAAACATGGGGGGGGGGGGGGGGGCCTATATCGCACACGAAGCAGCACATACCTCTACTCGAATTTTTCAAAATGTCTTTCGCGTTGTTCATTTGCACGTGCAAACTTCTTTGCAATGTGTACAGTGGTCAATGTAATGAAGGGGTACGTGTCTTTCTCCACATCACCTTAACTCTTTTTACTTTTACCTTTTTTTCTTTGTTGTCCTGTTGACGCACATCAGCGCACACTGTTATGTTGGAGCTACACATGTACCTCATACCTCTGCTTTGACACATGTCACTCTATTCTGCGAAAATCCTTATTTACCATTAACTATAATAATCTCTGAATCACTCAGTTACCTAGGACAACACATGTACGCATTGCGGTTCTATTTTGCACACTTGCAAACAAATCTGGAATATGCCTCAGCATTTGTCTGCCAGAATTACGAAGTTCCTGCCATAAAAATGTCACTGCCTCATTTACCTATGTGCAATTTTAAATAGAAACCTGGTAAGTAGATTTATCAGCCGTGTTTGAACTCTTCTACTGCCGCACTTTTTAATAAACTTGACTTATTGTCTTCAATGGCATTCTATATTATCCATGCCAAGTGTTAACATGTAAATTTGACTTAACGAATACGTTCCTGCAGGAACTCACGTCTTCCAAAACTAATCTGTTGTCAGTTGCCTTTAACACTTTACTATGAATTTATTACACACTTGTACAAGTCATGCAACATTTGACTCCTGATGCGTACCCGTATTACTGACAAGCTAAATAACAAGAACAGCGACAAAAACAAAAGCAACAACAATAGCAAGTTTTGCATCCCTAAAAGGAATTATTACAGAATTGTAAAGGCTTCTTTATCAACTATTCATTTACCAATTAATTAATTAATTAATTAATTGCTATAACTAGATATTACAGTCATTGCTTATTATCGACTAAGCTAGAAAAATTGCTTTTGCTTGTATATAAAGAGATTCTATTCAAGAAACAATTATGTACGAGTGAACTAATCGGGCATTTTAGTACAAGCTAGTCGCAAAGGAGTTATCCACTGTGCACTTACATCGAAAAACACTGATTTCGAAAATGACGTGTGTTCAAACAAAAGATAAATATAGATTACTTCATAGAAAGTGCGACGTACGGATTTTTATTCACGAGTTGCAAAACTTTGGAAAACGAACGAGTGAGCGCAGCGAACGAGTGAGTTTTCCAAAGTTTTGCGACGAGTGAATAATAATCCGTACAAAGCACTTTCTATGCTGTAATTTGTTTATTATATATAACGAGTACTCAACCATTGTAAACTTAAAGCGATTTTTCCAGTCTATAATTAAAGAGTTAAACGCAGCGCGAGGAAAACAAAGCTGCAAATGCATTCTGATGGCTTTCCAAGCGAGATCTCTTTTAAAAGAAAAGAAAAATTACGGCGACGACAAGCTATCGTAAACAAGAACTTTATTTAAACAGCGGTATAAAACACACTGTGTTCATACTTTTTAAAAGAAAAGCTTTTGCTATCGCATCGAGAAACGTCGCCATAAGTGAATCAACTACTGCACGCAAATCAACTGGCGAATTTTTTAACAAAACTTGTGATAACACAAGGAGTCGGTTCATTAAACAATAATTACGACGTAAATCCATATTCAAAAGTGAAATATTTACTTTACCCTGGTGTTCCCAAGAGTGCTTGAATTTTCTTAGAACGTCCACGGCTGCGTTGTATCAAAGCTACAATGAAAGTCTTTCATTTCTTGGCTTTCCCTTATCGACATTTAGTTTGTCTTCGCTCCGCCTGGAGAATGATTTTAGCATTTCCATATCATAACTGTGTTCTCAAGGTTTTGCTTGGCGTGTTTCTGATGGCTTTCCTTTCCATAAAGTTCTCAAAAGTACAAAATTTGTAGCCAAAACATAAACTGTATTCGAGAGCTTGCAAACTTGCAGCGTGTTGTTTTCACAACCTCGTTGGAAACCATTTGAATTCCCGCGCTCTGATTGGTTAGGTCGTTCTACTCTTGAAGCTGATTGGTTATATTTTTCACATGTGAAGAAAGCTATACGCGAAGCTGATTGGACGTATCGCTTTTCTCACATGTGAAAATATAGCAGATATAGAATTCTATCTGCAAGGTTTATTACCTAAAATTGTCGCTATATATATAATAAATTGCAATAATATACTTGGGGAACGAACAATAGTGTAGTTAATTACATACAATGACAGCATACAGATTTACTACAAAACAACCCATTTGTTGTACGTTTTGGCTTCAGTTTGCCAAAGATTGGTGAAACTTGCGTCGGCTATATCTTTTAAATGAACAATTTAAGCACGCATGCCAACAAGAGCTAACAAGCGAACTCAAATCAAATATAAGCTGTTTTGGCCGAAACTGAAAGGTTTTGAGTATAATTTTTAATCCTGTAGAGGGTCTTGACCAATTGGTATCCGATACAGCATAAAAGTTAGTTATTAATGCCAATTCACAAATATAACATTAAATTATAAAGCCCACGAGAGATCTGCATAAGAAGTCAAGGTAAGATGAGTTCACGCGCTTGTTGAGAATGATCTCGCTCAATTGTGGAAACAGTGACTGAGCTGTGAAAAGAGTGCAAAATTAAAATTAAAATTTATCTAAGCTGGAGAAACTTCAGCTTGACGATTACCCAGTCTTGCTGCCATAAGGCCGATAAGGAATTCAAGAAACTCGCAAATCGTAAGTACACTGCAACCGAGGAACAAACCCATGTTACCTCCAATCTCACCTGTCATAAAAAAGAGAAACAACAGAATGGATTTGAACAATTTGGAGCGATGTGATCTGAGATATTTTATATTTGTTAGGATCGTGATATATTCGTTCACACTGTCAGGCGTGTCGTCGCACAACAGATTAAATGGCCGCCGTCATCTCTCTGTACCGACCAGAGACATGTTTCGAGGTCGACGTTTCCCTCGTTTGTTAAAAGGAATACGTTTCGAAACATGTCTAGCTATAGTGGTTGTACATTAGTATACTCCATTATATGTTGTGATGTTCTTGCGGATACAATTCTATTCCATTGTTGTTACATTTGTCATACTTGCAGCGTTAGGCTTATCCAGCGCCATCTCTGTCCAAGCCGCCTTAGTATTAACAGAACTTACCAAACAAAGACGTTGTGTCGTATGCCGGTGTCTGTATCTGCTCCTCGTACCCTAGTGACTTCATACCAACTTGCAAGTAAGTTAAGCTTGTGCTACAAAAGAGAGTCCGTCATATCATTGTCCGTCACAGATCGAAGGTGCATTCAGTATAATAACAACAACTTATAAAGCTGTGCCGAGTATCAGCTCGTTCAGTTTTTCACTATGCTGAGTAGTTTGTTTAAGTTTTAAATTATCTATACACTGACGTAAAGCATAACAGTGAAGAAATAATTCATATATGAACTGCGGATGTAGATGAAAGTGAGAATTGATCATGGCATTGAATTTCCAATTACACATCATATGTAAATAGTAAAAACAAAAGAGACTAAACGGTCTTGAATAAGGAATCATGCAGCTAAGCTGCTACGCATAAGACGCATAATTACACAGTCTAAGCGTCGTAATGGATTATTTAAACCAGTAAAACAATTTCTTGTTTAAAATGACATAACCTCTGCTTTAAAAGCCATCTCATCTTAACTGAACACTTAGCAAAAGGCAAAAATGGAAAAAAGCATGGTTTTCACTATCGACGGAGCGGAGTCGGAGTCATGCATAAGCGGATTCGCAAGCGTACCATTCTCCTCCTCTTCCTCCTGTTCCTCTTCAGGCTCCTCTTTCTCCTCTATATTTACTTCATTACTTCCATCTTCTTCCTCTGTGTCAAAAATATCTGGTGAACGATCACCCATGGTTTCTTGAACCTTCAACCAAGACAGCGTGCTTCAAATGAACTGGCTGAATTGAAGCGTTGATTGATATACTTCAAAACTCTTCTGTTTTCTGATTCTTCGATACCAACGCGGGTATCCTTCGTGCGTCAAGAGGTGGCTAAAGACGCGTTTCCTGTCGTCGCTGGCCGGATGTAAATCCAAAACCATGTATCCAAACGGTCGTTCCGCCACTTTTTGGTAGTCTGTAATAATGTCTGACCAGCAGATGGGAAATGCTTGAAGCATTACCCTCGTTAAATAAAGTCTCACTTTACCTTACCTATCAAATTCCTCATGTCTAATTGGTAATTGACTTCGTGGATTCTTAAAGGCCACGATGTAATGCGCGTTCCTCGAGATACTCTTGGCGTATTTTCCGGGTGGAAACAAATCCTGGCTCAGGTACATCACAGTGATATTTTTGTGATGCGAATGTTTGGCGAACAGCTCTAGTAACTCTTTATCATCGCTTACCTCTGTCATGAGATCGTCTAACACGAGTAATCCACCGTTGGGAAACCATTTTTTCAAATGGGAGGTCGTAGGAATTCCGTCGTGAAAACGTATCCCTTTTTCATGGCATTATATGATATCCCCATCCCCCTCTTTCTCTGTTGGCCTATATAAGCGAGTGTCCTGTACAGTCATTACTACTTTGGCCGACTTTTCACTTCATGGGCGCCGCCATTTTGAATAGAGGGGGTAAGTTTCTAAAGAAACTGTGGTGCTGCGTCGGTGGGAAGTATAACAATATAATTTGGTTTTATCAACTGGGTTGATAATGTCAATTGGCCACCGTAAAGAGATTCAAGAGCTGACGTTTCGAGCGTTAGCTCTTCGTCGGAGCGAATCGACGAAGGGCTAACGCTCGAAACGTCAGCTCTTGAATCTCTTTACGGTGGCCAATTGACATTATCAACCCAGTTGATAAAACCAAATTATGCCATTTTGAATACATTGACTCATTTGCGTAACAAAGAAAAGATGCATCGATTTCAAGTCGATCGCTGAATTGTTCTTTTTGGACATGTGACCAACTATCCAATGTTTTCTCGGCTTCTGATTGGCTACTACCCCGTTGAGTGATTATAGGCTCTTGATCAGTTCTTGTCAATAAATCATTGTTGGTGATCACCTCAGGTCAATATACTCTCAGAATACTCCTCGGACACTTGTTCATAAAGGTTTGTACTTGCTTTGTAGAAGCTGCCGTCACTCGCCATGACTCTGAACCATACAGTAAAACTGCCTTTGCATTGGTGCTGTATGTGCGTTATCGAGCTGAATGACTCCACTTACGACTCCGATTTTCGATTTAGACAGGTCGTAACTGTTCTTAAGACTCGACTTACTACTCCGACTCAGTCCCTAGTGAAGACTTAACCCCAAAAACACACCCCTCCCAAGGCTAGATTTGGATTTTGAAATCCGGATTTTGATGTCCCCAAAACACGAAATC
Organism: Blastomussa wellsi; assembly: GCA_947652115.1. Lineage (NCBI taxonomy): Eukaryota > Metazoa > Cnidaria > Anthozoa > Scleractinia > Plerogyridae > Blastomussa > Blastomussa wellsi. The sequence continues at coordinate 9,283,308 of OX393564.1, read as the reverse complement.
CAAAAACGAATTTTCCCCCACCAAAATACCATCTTTAAAATCGAAAACGAATTAAAACAATTATTAATGACAGTTTGCGTATACCTTTGCTCTCCTATGTCGCAATAATATTGACGAAAAAACTCAGAGGAAAGTCTATCGGGGAATGTGGAGTATGATACTTCGGCCCGATACTTTACCAGGGAGCATGGGATGGAACAGTGCCCGCATTCTCCATAATCTGCAAAAAACGTTGAATGTAAATTAAGTACATGGAATGATTCATATAATATATAGATTTAGCCAAGCCTAAAAGCGGAGCTCCTAGGTCGGGTTGTTCAAAGCCCGATTAAGCTAACCCAGGATAAGCGAGAATTTTGATTGAGTTTTGTAACTTTTACGAATATTGTTTGGCCGTTGGTTAATCTCAAACTACACAAAACAAAAGCAGTGAAAAAATTTTGTATACAAGAAAAAAATATGTACTTTCAATCCTAGGTTAGCTTTAGCCGGCTTCAAGAAAACTATTTACAACAAGTTAACCTGAAATGAGCCCTAACTAGCACTTGGTCAGCGGTCAACTTTAACGAAAAACACGCGACCTCGATGAGTTCTAAACTTGAGTCTGCGATATGGTCACGTGATACTGGTCAGAGCATACCTTGTTTGCTATAATATGAATGTCCAATATGAAAGATATATGCTGTAAAGACTGTATGATATTTGCTGGATGGCCGCCATGTCGTGGGGCGTCGTCGTCGTCGGGCGTACGCGCCCAGTGATCCATGCCGGTAGTCATTTTGACTACGAAAAAAGAGTTGCATGGGTTTCTATACACCGAATGCAAATGTGGCGGATCACTCGGTTGTCGCCCGGGACGAGTCGCATGAAAGCGAGGCTAGTCAGTCCTTGATGTTTTGTTTTGACCGACCCTTGACCAGAAAGTCTTGCTTCGTTGTCGATTTGGTTCGTTTTGTTTCGCACTACCTACGCGTTTTTGTGTTTCTGAATGCCTGGAGAAGGGATAGAAATCTTTCACCGTTCACCTCTAAGAGGAAGTAGTTGAGACGAAGAAAAGGAGCTAGCGATCGCCGCAGGAACTAAAGTTTGTTCACTACATCATTTCAGGGTAGAAGAACTTAGAAAAGTCGGTTAAATAACGAGCTTATGTGGTGTCTGGTGATGTTCCAACACGATTTGCATGGCCAGAACCTTCCCCAAGGTTACGAAAAGCTCCTCTTAAAATACATCCTATGTCTCAGTGGAAGAAGTTGTTTACGTCCGCGTCCACTCGCACGGAATCGCACGAACACAAACACTGCAGTGTAATAACCACGCGAATGAACTTCAACTGCCCCTTCATTAAAACCAGTGAAAGCATTGGGCCAAATGATAACGACTGGGAGGTAAATGCGATCTCTTACACATTTTCTAAAATCTTCCAGGCTGAACAGTTTCTAGTAGTAGTAGTAATTTATTTATCCACATTTCAGTAATGAGTAGCACTCGTGTTAACGTGAACGTGCCAGATTAATATAAATACAGTACATATCAAACTGAGCAATGATAATAATAAAATAAATAAATAAAATATAAGTAATAATTCTAAAATAATATGGGAATTATAATACATATATAGTAAATAAGAATCAATAAGACTAAGAGGAAACAAGCTATGGAAAAAATCAAACTATGTACAAAAGTTACAATCACACTCCACTCTGGTAGTCAAGTTGACCTCACCCAGCATTGATTTGAAAATATTAAGAGATGGAGCTCTCCTTACATAGTCAGGCAGATTATTCCATAATCTTGTAGTGACGGACTGATATGACCTATGCATGAATCTGCTAAAATAGGTAGGTTGATCAAGCTTGCAGAAGCCTCTGAGGTCATATTTATTAGTACGAAATAAAAACATCTCCCCAATGTTATTCGGCCCCATATAGTATAAACATTTGTAAAAAGGCAGAGAGCATAAGAATATCTGCGATGCTCTAGGGTCTTTAGTCCTACATGGTCAAGTAGGGTACTATATGAGGTTGACTTAGCCATGTTCAAAAGAGTTCTAATGGCATACTGATTAGTAAACTCCAGTTTGTTAGAAAGGCCAGATGATAGCCCAACTAAGACTGGAGCTCAGTACTCTAAGTGTGGTAAAATAAAGGCCTTGTAAATATTGACCATCACTTCTGAAGGTATGAATTTACGAACTCTCCTAAGAGCACTAACTTTGACATTAACCTTATTACATACAGATTTAATGTGGGCTTTAAAAGATAAGAATAGTTACACCTAGTAACTTCATATCGTGTACCACTTCCAAGGGTGGCCTAGTACGGTCAGCAAACAATTCATAGCATGGCGGATTGTCACCCAATGGCAACACTTTAGTTTTAGATTCGTTTATACTTAAGTAATTACACTTGAACCATGACTGGAGCACATCGAACTTGCTCTGAGATCTTGACTCTAACACATATTGATTAGGGTGTGACAGATGCAGTGTCGTATCATCAGCATAAAGCCTTAGTTTAGCATCGTTGACAAAGTAAGTGTAACGTTATTATGTCACGCACCGTATTATCACGTGACTCGGTATAGCCAATCACATGTGCTATACTCCATGTGCTCTCAGTTTTTTCTACGGCACTTGTAAGTTCTGGATTCACCTTATTTAAGTCAGGGGTTAAACTACCTTTGTGATTATCTTTCAAGCGGAATCATAACAGTAAGTGAGATCATTAATGAATAGGTTGAATAGAAGAGGTCCCAATATTGATCCTTGAGGAACACCATGTTGGATTGTTTTCCAGTCTGAGTAGTTGTTACCGATCTTAACTCGTTGCAACCTATTATGCAGATAAGAACGAATAAGATTCACTGCGCTTTCGGTAAAGCCATAAGCTTTCAACTTGGAAATAAGTAGGCTGTGAGAGATTGAGTCAAAGGCCTTTGATAAATCCACTGCAATGGCAATACAATGATCCTTATTATCCAGAGAAGCTCTGAAATCATCAGTCATTTTAAGGAGAGCAGTTGCACATGAGTGACCTTTCAAAAAGCCAGATAGACTATCACTTAGTATTAACTTTGCAAAGTCATACATTTGGTCATGCAGAACTCTTTCAAAGATTTTAGAGAAGCATGTTAACACAGACACTGGAGGATAGTTCACCTTATCAGTAGGACTATCCTTCTTGTAAAGGGGGCTCACATTGCTGCGTTTCCACAAACTTGGCCAAGCATGAATGGTTCTGCAGTGATTTATAAGGTTGGTAAGTGGTACTGCCAATGCCTCAGAAGAGACAGTAAGAACCCTTGGTGATATTTTATCTGGACCAGTGGTCTTCTTAGGATTCAGAGAATCTATCAGTTTGTTGACGTAGCCCTGGAAATTGCAGAGGAAATTTCGGGATTAATCCAGGGCAGCTGATCGCCTCTGATGTACTTCTTTTTGAATGGTAAGTGCTGATCAACAACGTTAATAAATAGATGATGCCAGTGCTCGTAAATATCATCAATGTCATCATATATGTAAGCTGAATCCCAGGGGATCTTACTAAGATCAGCTACATAACAATCTTTATCGAAACCCTTCATACTCCGGTATTCAATGAGTTTTGGTGGAGGTCAAGCAATTTCTGCTTGCGAATAGTGTAGATCAAGTCATGGTCACTCAGGCCTAATTTCATTGTGCCACTTAAAGCAAAGCATTCCGGGTTACTAGTAAGGATGAGGTCAATCAGGGACATAGAGCAGTTAGTTAAGCGAGTGGGTTCAGTAATTGTATTAGTCATACAAAAACGGTCACAAAACTCAGTCAAGTGAGGATCTGGATCAGAATTTCCAGCAGCAAGCATGTTAAAATTCAAATCACCAATGATGAGCAGCTCGTTTCTGATGTTGTACAAAGTTTCAGCTGTAGAGTATAGTGATGGAAGAAAATTACTTGGCTTATTTATGGTTGGAGACCTGTAGCATGCTAGGACAATGAATCTTGAGTTGTTATTGTTGGGTCCGTAAAGGTACCAAGACGACAGGCATAAACACGACATGCTTTAATACGATCGATTTATACAGCTAGAACCAACGAACAACTCTGAGACATCGCTACTGCCGGTCAGCGGTCAGTTAGGACTTCATGTTACTACATCTTCCTTGTTTTTAAATTAACTTAAATGTCAATAAAGACATCACTGTTCTCAAGTGTCCTGAGTGAAACTAATCTTAGCATTGTTCAATAAGTCTGTCCGGTCTTCTAAGAGCTCCTCTAGGTCTAAGGCGTGTCAGCATAGGTTCAGGCTGCAAGGGCTTGTCTACTGCTGGTTGGTCCTCAGGGACAAATAGTTCTTCATAGTCTTCTTGGCTGGCTCCAGGAGCTGAGGGTACATCTGGGTTCATCTCTCTTCTTGGTATTGGCTCGCGGCTCTCATAGCCTTCATTCTGGGGTGAGACCGGAGGATTTTCCTCAAAAACTCTTCGTGTCATCCGCCGATTCCTTCTCACTTGGCCATTTCGGGTCTGTATGACTACTGATCTTGGAGACTCGTGTTGCTTAATTACTGTCCCTTCTGCTTTCAGATCAGGAATCCAAACACGGTCACCGGGTGACAGTTCCTTTCCCTCTACTACTTTGTGTCTATGGTCATAATCGAATTTCATCTTAGCTCGGTACTCCTTCTCTTTTCTTCTGATGTGATCATAGTCTATGGTCTCTGGCTTCAGTTCATCTGGGTGACAGGGGACTCTAGTACGAAGTTTCCGACCTATGCTTAATTGTGCTGGAGAGTAACCGTGATGCAATGGAGTATCTCTGTAGTTCAGGAGGGCCAAGTATTCGTCACTACTCTTATTCAAGACCGTCTTCATAGTTTGGACCGCCCTTTCCACTTCTCCGTTGGACTGGGGGTATCTTGGAGATGAGGTTATGTGCTGAAACTGCCAGTCTGTGGAAAAGGTGGTGAACTCGCGTGAATCAAACTGCGGGCCGTTGTCGCTAAATAAGATGTCTGGAATCCCATGTCGACTGAAGATCCTCTTAAGTTGCAGGACAGTCTGGGCAGAGGTTACATTCTTGGACACTTGACTTATCTCTACGTCTCTTGAAAAGTAATATACGGCTAGGAGGTAATGTTTATCCTTGTGCTGAAAGAAGTCTACGCCAACTCTGCTCCACGGTCGTTCTGGAAACTCAGTACCTTTCATTGGCACAATGCGTTCTCTGCGATATTTCTCACACATGGCACAGTTCTGCACAATTCTTGTAATGTCTTGGGAGATTCCAGGCCACCACACTTAGGAGGCCGCATTCGCACGTGTTTTGGTAATCCCTTGATGACCATCATGAAGACGCCTTAATACATCTGCTCTTAGCCTTGGAGGTATAATGATTCGTCGTCCTCTCAGAAGCAGACCGTCGTGGAGGGAGATGTTGCCACGTTCACTCCAGTATTTAGCTATTGGCCCATGGACTCTTCGTTTCTCTTCAGGCCATCCATTCTGTACATACTGCATCACAGTTTTAAGTGTGTCATCATTCTTCAAGTCAGAACGTATCTCATCTAACCGCTGGTCCGAGGCAGGTAGGGTTACCAATACAGCATTCACATAGCACTCGACTTCGTCATGTAGGTCGTTCCATGACTTAGGCTCCTGGGCTTTACCCTCCTGGGGTGATCGAGACAATGAATCAGCTGTGTACAAGAGTTTGCCAGGAACATGTGCAATGGCAAAGTCAAATCTCATGAGTCTCATCCTGAAGCGTTGTATGCGCACTGGTAGCTCGTCAATCAGCTTTGTGGAAAACAATGGAATCAATGGCTTGTGATCTGTTTCCACTTTAAATCTCATTCCGATCAAGAATTCAGCCCAGTGTTCAAGTGCCCATGTGATAGCCAAGGCCTCTTTTTCGATCTGAGCATAACGACGCTCTGTCTCGGTCATTTATCTGCTAGCATAGGCCACTGGCCTCATCTCACCGGACGGCTGCTTCTGCATAAGGACTGCACCAAGTCCAAAACTGCTGGCATCAGATGAGACCATGGTCTCCTTCTCTGGATCGTACAGTGCAAGAACTTGGTCGGATGCCATGTCGGCTTTCAGCTGTTGAAAGGCTTCTTGTTGGGCTGTGCCCCACATCCACGCTCTCTCCTTCTTAAGCAAGTCTCTTAAGGGTTTCGTCTTCTCAGCCAGATTTGGGCAAAACTTCATAAGGTGGTTGACCAAACCTAAGAAACGTCTCAGGTCTGCAATGTTCTGGGGTTCTGCCATGTCGGTGATAGCTTTGACCTTGGAAGGATCTTTCCTGATTCCATCACTGTCGATGATTTTGCCCAAGTATTGCAACCTGGACTGAGAAAATAAACACTTCTCAAGGTTGAGTGTTAGTTTCCTCTCGACTAGCCTGTCAAGGACTTGCTTAAGTCGTTTGTCATGTTTCGCTTGGTCTCTCCCGATGATTAGAATATCATCCATGCGGCACTTGACCCCCTCTATTCCAGAGAGTTCTTTGTCCATCCTCTTTTGGAAATATTCTGGGGCTGAGGATATGCCGAAAGGGAAGACGCTTAAACATGTAACGGCCGAAGGGCGCAATAAAGGTAGTTAGCTTGGCACTTTCTGGGTTTAGGACTATCTGATGAAACCCTGAGTTGGCATCGAGTTTGGAGAATACTGATCCTTCTGTAAGGCTTCCCAGTGTCTCTTCAACTGTTGGCATTTGATAGACTTCTCGGCGGACTGCTTGGTTAAGCCTTGTGAGATCAACACATATCCGCACCCTTCCATCGGCCTTTGGCACTACCACAATCGGTGAACACCATTCTGTCGGCTCGTCTACTGGTTCAGTAACGTCCAGTTGTTCCATACGTTTGATCTCCTCCTGCACTTGCTTCATAAGTGGCAGTGGTACTCGCCTGGGAGTGGTCAGACAAAAGGGTGTGGCCCCTTCCTTCAAATGAATTGTATGCTCACCCTCCAATTTGCCAAGGCCTTGAAAGAGTGTCGGGTACTGCTTGACAATGTCCCCCTTAGTCGCTGATTGGAGTGGATGGCTATCAGGCGTTTGATAAACAGCTTTAACACTGTATGTCCCTGGGATTTCATGGATAAGACCAAGACTTCGGATAGCGGGTATCCCAAGAAGCAACTTGGATGCCCCACTGACTACGTACACTCGTTCTTTAATGACTGTTTTGTCTTGTTTGAGGTTCATGACTGCACATCCAAGGGTCTTTAAAGGAACATCCCCTGCTCCGACAAGTTCTCTGTCAGATTTTGAAAGTGTCCCATATGAGGACTTGTAGATGTGCTCAGGCATCACAGACACTTGTGCTCCTGTGTCGATGCACCATGTCAGCGTGTCTTGGTCTTGAATCTTGAGTTTGACATGCCATCCAGGGTCGGACCTACTGATTTGAGAGTTTGCTGCTGGTTCTGCCTTGGATGTATTTGAACAAGTGGGCGTAGTAACCCCTCCCACAAATGTGAGGCTTAAGTCATCCTCAGTTTCGAGAACTTCGTTGACCGTTTTTGGAGGTACACTCTTGCATATGATAGGGAAATGTCCCATTTTGTTGCACTTGCTGCATCGTGTATCCGCTGCTGGGCAGTTCTTCTTTCCAGGGGGGTGTCGGCGGTTGCAATACCCGCAGTTCCGGCCACTTGTTTGGAAAGGCTTCCTCTTGGAGTCTCGCTGGTTCCTTTGCTCTGTATCTTGACCAGCATTAGGGTCTGGCCTGTTCCCTCGCGGTGTGACACTCTCAATTTTTGCGGTTTTTGATTCTTGTAACTCGCGTTTTGTTGCTTCCTTCAAGGACAGGATCTTCACTGCCTTTTCGAGTGAAAGGGCTGCTCCCTCGTCATAGAGTTTTAGCTTGTAATTGTCTTCCTTGCAGGAAAAGGTAAGTTTGTCTCTAACTGCTTGCTCATCGAAATCGGCTGGAAACTTGCACTCGGCGGCTCTTTCCTTGACAGTCACGACCCACGAATCAAAGGTCTGCGTGGGCTCTCGTTTAAGGTGAAGCCAAAATTTCTCTCTCAGCATGAGTTGAGGGTCCCGTTTTTGAAAGTATTCATCAAACTTTGCCACAACGGTCGCGTAGTTGTCGGAATCTTCGGCTGGAAGTTTCTCTTCTCCTCCCGCGGGGTTGTCACGCTCAGGTAAGTAGGTGAAATTCGAGTAAATTTCCAAACACGGCTCGCCGATGTGGTTTAATAGCAGCCCCACTTTCATTTCATCGGGTTTCTTTGAAGCTCCAATTGCCTTGAGGTAAATTTCGAATTTTTGTTTCCATTTTGCCCACGAGTGAGCAGGATTTCCCATCGAAATTTCCAGCGGTTCCGGCGGTTTGGCGAATGGCATGCTTTCCGCCATCTTGTTTGAAACCACGTGCGTAGGATCCGCGTGAAGTTTGACCGGTCAATTCGCCTATTCGATCCGTTTCTCCGACTGCTTTTATCTCCACAGCTGTAGGCTAGTAGGAAGATCTCGCTTCTGACACCATGTTGGGTCCGTAAAGGTACCAAGACGACAGGCATAAACACGACATGCTTTAATACGATCGATTTATACAGCTAGAACCAACGAACAACCCTGAGACATCGCTACTGCCGGTCAGCGGTCAGTTAGGACTTCATGTTACTACAGTTATGGCCCTTTACATCGATACATATAGACTCAATATCTGATGGTTCTAGTTTTGATCTCCTATAGGCAGAAACACTGTTCCTGATGTACACCAACAGGCCACCACCTCCCTTTTTCCGATCCCGCCTCAACATCCTATAATGTGGGTGCTGCAGGAGAGAGCTATTATATGTAGTCTAACTTGCTTTCCGAGGTGGCAAGAATTGTGAAATAGGCCTTCATTTAGTAATAAGTTAACTTCATCAATCTTGTTTCAGATACTATTAATGTTTACGTGGGCGATAGACATGTTGTACTTATAATAAGACAGAATGCTCGTCTTGTAATTGGCTATTTCATCCACTTGAGGTTCGCCTGTAGAGTCAATAAAGGAATCAATAGAGGCATTAATCGTAGAGTTCAATGTTGTATTTGAGAATGGAAAAACTGATAATAAACAGGGTGGACAGATCCAGCTAAAGCCACCCATCTGTTGGAATTCTCTGTACTGCTTTGGAGTACCATCACCACACTTTATGTGGCACCATGAGTCACAATGGTCACAGCTCAATGCTCGATGGTTTCGAGCAACTGTTTTGAGGCAAACAGCGCACTTTTCGGGCCCTAGATTTGCACTGATATCACCACTAAATCAGACAAATTAGGTGAAAACTGCAATTCGAATTTGAGTAGTAGTTGACTCTTGAAGCAAAGTATCCTTTACAACGAGGGAAGGATCCAAGATGGCGGACATGCTTCCAAAGGCATGCATACTGTTTCTGTGATGGAATTCCACCTGTGTCGCCAACAGAATTTGACCGGGTGTGGAGAAAACCATTCCGAAGGCTTCCCAAGGTATTTTCACTCACATACGATGAAGTAAGCGCTAGACAAATTAAAAATAGTCGGGAGCAAGGACAAGCTCGACTTCGCGCCATGCTCACCGCTTGCCTGGAATCAAGGAATCAAAATTGTCTGCCACTGGGTAAATGCTTGCAGAAATTATGTAGCCGCCATGCTATATGCAGGTCATGCAGTTTCAAGCAAATTTTAAACTGTGCATCAATATTTGGGTCTGCGAAAATTCACTGGAAGTGGAAAAGCCTTCGGCGATCATGAACTCCATTCCTCGTGTTTCCTTCGTCTGTTTTCCCCTCAGAGGTGAACGAGGAAACTGAAAAAAAAACCACTTTCTCTGTAGTGAAAGATTTCACTCCCTTCTGTTGGCATTCAGGAACACAAAAACGTGTAGGGAGTGCGAAAAAAACGAACCAAATCGACAACGAAGCAAGACTTTCTGGTCAAAACAAAACATGGAGGACTGGCTAGCCTCGCTTTCATGCAACTCGTCCCGGGCGACAACCGAGTGGTCCGCCAAATTTGCATTCGGTGTATTACCATATGCATGCGTGTGGTTCTGTTCCTGTAGTTATGGTGCTCTGTTTGGCGGCCCGGAGCTCCGCTTTTAAGTGCGGATCTAGCTAAAAGTGACGAGGGATTATCGACTCATCGCAGCTAATTTCCAATTTGAGCAATTGGAATAAAGAAGTCCCCCCTTTGGTCTCTTGTAAAAAAGATTTCATTAAAAACCTCAATTCACTCCTCTACTCTTTTGTTTGGAAAGGTAAAGACAAAATAAAACGAACGGCACTGATAAATCCAATTGAGAAAGGGGGACTTAATATGCCTGATATAGAGTTAATGATCTCTACAAAAAGAATAATGTGTATTAATAGATATTTAGATCCCTACAGTGCTGGCTGGAAATTTTTCTTAGATTCGTATCTCAAAAACATAGGAGGAAAATTTTTGTTTCACTGTAATTTTGATTTCGGGAAACTGTCTATGCCTGTTCCCAATTTTTACAAGGAATGTCTTATTTTATGGTCCTCTCTGAATAAAACAGATCCTTCCTCACTTGAAGAAGTTACCAATGAAGTCATATGGAATAACAAATATATCTGCATCGGAGGAAAATCCGTATTCAGCTCTAAAATATTGGGACATGGCTTATACAGAGTTGGCGACCTCTATGACAATGCAGGGGAGTTGGTGATGGGAGGGGAATCTTTGAGATCGGCTCTTTCACCCACCGACTCTTTCTTACTATTCAGTATATACAAGGCGCCTCCATTAAAATGGAGAAATATCTTAAACACAAACCGACGCCTTATACCTCTTCACTCACACCAATTAAACTTAATCACCTTTTTTATTTACATAAACAATGAAGAAATCAATGTAGAGAAAATGCGATCAAAATCTCTGTATGGCAGCCTAATCTCTAATGTAGCAAATGCACCTACCGCCTTGAAGAAATACGAAGATCTCTTCAATACCGAGTCCTTTCAGTTAAATTGGAAAGACATCTTTCTATTACCACTAAAGGTAACGTTGAGTACTAAATTGCGTGAATTCCAATACAAAATATTAAATAGGATTCTCTACACAAACAATATGCTTCACAAGTTCAAAAAGCTGACTCTCCCTTATGCTACTTATGTAAAACGGAAATAGAAACTCTAGAACACTTCTTTTTCTACTGCTCGCACGTAAATACGTACTGGAAAGAAGTAGTTAATTTGTTCAGAGACCAACTAAAGATCTCTAAGGACTTTGAAATCACAGATGTTATTTTCGGACTCAATAATAAAGAAATTTACAACCACTTAATTAACTATATCATCCTTGCAGGCAAATACCTCCTTTATCTCTTTAAATTAAATGATAAGTTCTTATCTCCAAGACTGCTACTAGAGAGAATCAAGAGTACCTACAAATTAGAACACTTCATTGCGAGAGAGGGAAATAATCTTAACTATCATTACACGAAGTGGGAGCCTCTGCTTCCCCTTGTTTCATCTTAGTTTGAAGTTTTTCTAAATGTATTTTGTGTCACTTTCCCTTTTGTGACAGGTAAACAAAAACCTGTAAGGGCAACTGTTTGGAGGTGGTTTTATTTATTTCTTTTCTTTTTATTTATTTATTTATGTATTTATTTCTAGTGTATTGTATTGTATTGTATTATAAAATGTAAATAGGCATTTTAATGATAAGTATTGTAAGTGTTGCTTTATAAGTAAGTTGTAAGTAGTAACTTGTAAGTTGTTAGCAGTCATGTAATTTGTTGTAAGTAATTGAACTGTAGTCTTTATCGAAAAATCTTAATAAATAAAAAAAAACAAGGGTTTTTACCCTAAAAAAAAAAAATAAAAATAAAGAAGTCCCCGGCCTACAAAAAAAATAGAGGGTTAACGGGATTCGAACCCGTGACCTACGCGATACCGGCGCAATGCTCTACCAAATGGGAGCATGGTCAAAGTTGAGTTCATATTTTCCCGTGAAAGTGAGAAGTGAACATCGCAGAGAATGGCTAATTTTAGCAATTTCGCATATATTTTTAATTTTTGTATTTAAACTCACCACAGGTAGCCCAAGCTCGATGTATCAGCAGCTCTTATCAGACACCTACCCAGTTTAAAACTGTTTAAAACCGCACTAATTGGGAAATATGATTTTTAGTGCACTGTAAATTAAAGAAATTTTTATTACATAGGTTTTTACAGAAGGTTAGTTAATTAGTTTGTTAGTTAATGTAATGTTATTCTGATGATATAGTTAATTTGTTCTTTGTAATTTTTTACACGACTCCTAGAAAGACCATTTTATGATAAGATTTCGTGTTTTAATTATATAGCTACATCAAAATCCATTATTGTCAACAGATGCATTTTTTATTCATTTTTGCCAACTGTCCAAATTTAAAATAAATTGGACAGTTTTTGCTCAAACTGTCCAATTTAAGAAAAATCTGGATACCTTTAATTGTCAAGAAAAACTAGTTTGGAGGGAGAAACATTTGCCGTGTTCATTCTATTTTTGGATGCTATATAATTAATAGGTAACAGGACTACATGCTTGCCCAATTTGGAAATAATTGGATTCAAAAAATCCCTCGAACTGTCAAATTGGACTCGGCCTATGGCCTCGTCCAATTTTGCAGTCCTCGGAATTTTTTCTCATCCAATTGTTTTTAAATTGGACAGCATGTAGTCCTATTACATATACAAATAAAGATTGATTGATTGATTATGTTGACCTTTGCATTGTTACTTGACTCGAGTGATTTGCATATTTATAAGGATTTGTATGGGGAAAGAAATAAAGCCGAAAAAAAAAAAACAAAACAAAACTTAAATTGAATTACAGTGAAAACCGTTCACCTTAACTCCTGTGCTTCTTTCTTTGTGTGCTGTGTGGCTTTTTTTATATGATTTGGAGCGATTTAGTTCCAAAAGTTCCAACGGTTCTTCTCTACATAGCGACCCGGCCTAAAGGTATGTCCTAGGATACGCATGCGAATCACCCAAAAACATCGAGGACAGCTCTTGCTTATTTGGCAGTTGCCGATGCCTTATATTAAGGGGACGTTACGATAATTTTACAGAAGTCGCACTCGTTGTCTTGTCGCATTTTGTTTTAACCATTATAATAGTACACTACTATTTTGTGCTCGTTTCAGCAGATTTCAGTCATTTTGGTGCCAAGTTTCTTTCTGGATCGCTCGACTTTCGCTTATGTTTTGTACTTACGCTTGACGGATTGCAAACGCGTTAGTTGAGGTAATCTGGTTAATCCCTCGTCTTCGATAAAAGCTATGATTTCCCTTTTAACGAATTCAATGGCTTTGGTTTGCATAATTGATTTCGTGTATATGAATAAATAATTTTTAGATGGACAAAAGACAAACAAGCGCAAGCGAAAACGGTCACGGCGATGGTCATATACTTCAAAGTTGAATTTGTTGAATAATCTATTTAACTTATTCTCCATGAAAAAGGGAGTACTTTCAAAGTCATTGCAAAAAAGCCGTTACTTTGCATACTTTTATTTCCTCTACAGTGTATTTTATGATGACTGCAGAGATTCTCGCCCGCTCATTGGCTCGGCTCGTGTTTTACCAGAGGAAATAAACGTAAATCGGATGACGCATCTGTAAGACGGATGATGCCATGCATCGGACGAAAATAAGCCACAAATTTCGCCCAAACGGAAATCCCTTTAAAGAGAAAATCACCAAATTTGATTTTAAAACGTAATTAATCCGGATTAAATTAAACCGTAAGGGGTAAAACGCCAACGTTCCAAAGTTTGAAACTCGATGAATGGAATCTGTTAATTTTTTGCCTTGTTCTGCCAAAGCACCACGAGTGGACTAGCCTGCGAGAGCGGACGATTTTTCTGCTCGCGCTGACTACGAGTGGACTGAACTTTGTAGTTATTCAGAAGGGTTTCAAGAATATTCCAATGGAACAAGTGGTTGTTAAAATTCTGTTTCGATATTTCAGTTTTGAGTTAATTTACGTAGTTTGAAGTTAATCCTTGCCTATAAGTAAATCGGAATCGTTTTAACAATTTTAAGTTTCGCTCGCACTTTAATTTACCTCGGCGAAGGCAAGTTTTCGCTTTTAAACTCGTTTTGGCTTCGTTTTGTTATGGTAAAAAAATGACGTTAGTTTTAAATGCGGACCCACACGACTATGATAATGTGATGAATTACAGGACACACTCTTAAAAACCAAACATTAATTGTTTAATTATTCGCGAGAATTAATCAAGTGTCAAAGCCAAATGTGAACACATACTGGATCTGGGTAGTTCTTTACCCTCGGACTTTTTCGCAGCTTCAACAGCTAGTATCTCCGAGCATTTTGCCACCCAAAAATTACCTTCACACCACTGCAGATCAGACTGTATAATAACACTAGGAACTCCGATCCCCACTCTTTACGATTAGTGTGTGGATTCTTTGGCGTCTCCAGTTGACTAACTTTTGCTGGTTTATTTAGTTTTTAAACGAATGAAGAGAAGCATATTATCATACCTGAAGCATTGGCCGACAAACAAGAGAAATGTTTCAGCCAGCAGACATTTTCATGACTTGAGCCTAAAATGGTTAAAATAGAAACATCGTGAAAAAGCAGCATTTTCATTCCAAGCCGGATGCATAACTGAGCTGTATATGTAACTGGTGATCAGTAATTGATTAATTAATTATTCACGGGTTCATCATCATCATTTATTCGCCACATTATAAAGGAATTGTATAGTTACAGTTGAAGCAGAATAGTAGGGCGAGGAGACCTCCAACAAACCACCAGGCTTATAGAAGGAGGTCACCTCGGTTAGCAATATGCTTTAAAAATCAGGCTGTGGAAGTGCGTCTAGGCCAATTCAGAATCAATATAATTTGGTTTTATCAACTGGGTTGATAATGTCAATTGGCCACCGTAAGATTCGAGAGCTGACGTTTTGGGCGTCGGAGCGACGAAGGGCTCTAGAATTTCTTTACGGTGGCCAATTCACATTATCAACCCAGTTGATGAAACCAAATTGTATTGTTATACTTCCCACCGACGAAGCAACACAGTTTCTTTGGAGACTTAAACCCTCAATTTAGAATCACTTCATTAAAAATTCGATCATCTTTTTCTTAAAAGTAGGTAAGGTCGTTGAATCAGTGATGGCTATTGGCAGAGAATACTTTCTTATCGAATTAACACAGTTGGGTAGACTTACTTATGAAGACTGAAGACAAAGCATGTGTAAGCTCCCTTCCCACCCAGGGTAGGAATGGGTAACGTCTTAAAGGTCATTTCCAATCCGTACTGCACAATCTCCGCCTTCAATGTTTATCGAAACACCCCTCTGTAATAGACCTGGTGAACCTTGGTTGTTCACCAGGTGTTTTACAATAATCCACCAGGTTGATCCGATTGTTCACTAGGGAGGCGAACGATTTACAAAATCTAGCCTTTTATGTATATGCCTAAAAAAAGTGTCCCAGTAGTTAAAGGGGGACCCACTATTTTGCAAAAAAGGTATAGCATTTCATTTTAAAAATATGTAAACTTATTTAAACTTACTTGCGGATCAAGGACTTAGGTGGGAGGGGGCAGGGGGTTTCAGACTTCGGATTGTGGGCCGTTGAAGGCGAACCCACCTAGGGGGCATGCTCCCTAGGGAAATTTTGAAATTCAAGTTCTCGGGAACATGATTTCCAGCGTTTTGAAGTATGATTATGGGCAGTTTAGTACCTTTAAAACCATCTCTGTTTTAAGCTATTTTAAACAAGGACTACGCTCAAACCGACATCGATTGAAAAAATAAAACTGAATTCACTCAGGAGAGAATAAAGGAAAAGAGAGGTAATCCCCATATGGCCCTATTCCTAAGGTAATCCGTCTCAAGTTATTTTTAGAACGTACTCATTCTCGCTCGTATAATATTACCACGCGCGTTGCATGGATTTGTTACGTGATGTTTCGTGGACAAAACTTTTTCCACGTTGCATTTTCTCGGAAACACATAAATTTCTTACTCCAGGCGTGGGAAAGAGTAGCTTTTTTGTCAGTAGGCGAAATTCTTTCGTAAAACACATCCCGGATGACTTCATCAATAAAATCACACGTCAACTCGTCCAAGGCGTGTTTTTCTGCTAGTAACGTATCCTTTAATGCCGCTCTTGATGGATTAAACGCTATATTTGCCGAATATTCCATCTTTGTTTTTATCTGAATATTTAGTTCTTCTCTTTTCTCTTCCACGCTTTCGCATAATTCCTGGACTTCATCTTCCGTGATGAGCTTTGCATTTTTCGGCACCTTTCCCTTTTTTCTGCTTTGCTTAGACTTCTTGCGTTTATCACTAATATTTCTGTGCAAATTTCAGAGAAGGAGCTTCCTTGTGGATCGCCGTCATTCTCGAGATCGCTGGCCACTTCCTCCTCGCTTGAACACTCGCTGTCTTCGCTCGAACTGTCATTTGAATCTTCGTCTCTAATATTTAATAATAATAATTAATAAAAATAATTAAAGATTTATAACGGGCCCTTTCCATGCAAATATTCTACTATGAACCAGGATGGACGAATCTTTTTACATCGTCGTTTTCCAGGGCCACTTGGTGTAGAAACCTACTTGTAATCGTTTTCGTCTACGAAACATATCTGCACGTCTTCCGCCATTTCATTTAAGGTCGCTTGGATGATCTGCGTGGGCTATCTACGTCATCAAAATTCGTAATATATGATTGGTTATTTACTGATCCCTTTGGGATTACCTTATTACCTCTCTTACCCTTTATCCTCTCCTGATTCACTGTGATATGGTAGAATCCCGATTTTTCTATCCTCCAAGGGTACCATCACCCGACTATTCATTCGCATTTTTAACACCATCACTTGTCAGAGTCTGCAAGATTTTGGGGCACTGGAACCAAACTGCGCATGTTTCTGGAAGCGGTTACCAAGCCTGCAATCTTTTTGACGAACAATCTCGTTCCCAGAGCCCAATAACAAGTTCTCATACGAGCCGTGAAACGAAATTGTCCACCAGGGAGAATTAAAATTGACCAGGGGATTTTTTTAAAAAAATTCAGCAGGTATCAGGGAGTTTAAAATGCCACCAGAGTAAAATGTCAACGAATTCAAAACAGAAATGTTAACAAATCCCGAGACTGTGCAGTACGGCCTGGAAATGGCCTGTAAGCTTCATCAATATACTCCAAGGCATGGCAGTGAAAACGCCCTTTTCTGTGCTAACTATAAAAGTAAAGAGAGTATTGTTCCAACCAATGAGTTATCGTTCATTAATTTATTTCTGTTTATTCGAATTTTCACTGTTTTTACATGAATAATGTAGCTCATGACACGGGTCAAAGCAATTCCACCGAAAAAAAAAAAACGCGATCGCCTGTGAATGCAAATTAAATTGCTACACTGATTTGAGGAAATCATGTAGCCAGGTCTTCTTTTTCGAACCTGGCGAGTTTATAACCGTGTTGTTAAACGGAGACTGGTTTAATTTGAAAGAAAAATGGCAATTCCTATCAGGAAAAAGGGAAAGCCCCTTGAGGCACCCAGATTACGGATTGTACTTACCATTGTAACCAGCCCTACGACAGCCGCAAAACTTTATTGCACGTTCCGCAAGACACTCCTTAATACACCCCTCTATGGTATAGCTACCGTAACTCGTCAAGGACGTTTTCTGGCACTTCCCATAAGGGCTCTGAAGGTTTGTGAACTAGAATAGAAAAGAGCTTTTTAAAAAGTTACTGATCAGTAACATGCAGAAGGAAGTTAAACGGCATGCATATGCGGAAAACTTCCCAAGTTCTGAAAAAGGAGGAGCAACGGCAGTGCTAAAAACTAGGAAGTTTCAGCGGAAAAACAGAAAATTAACACATCAGATGTAAAACAACATGCTGTAATGTTCTTGGTTTTGTTTGGTGTCCATAGAGTCCTGTATCACCGAAAAAGAACAAGACGGTAAAAGCTATTGACGATACACTTTTTGTTTGACGTGCGACTTGAATCGAATGTTTAAAGGAATTTTAGTGGCGATTCCGAGAACGAGTTCTTCTTGAACTTTTAAAGACGATAGCAACATGAGAAAACTTGGGCAGCACACAAAAATGTTACTGTTTAAGGTTAAGCGTATACCTTCAGATTGACAATTTTTCAGAAAATCGGATTTTTAGATCCAAGTCATAGTCTATGTGTGATCTTTCATTTAAGAAAAAAAATGTTGAAAGATTGAATATCAGCGGAGAAATGAGCATATCTTGTTTTTGACCGGAAGTAAGAATTATTTTTTAGATTGGTACACAATCGCATGTGATGCGTCACCGCAACCATATACCAATTGCTATTGTATTTTACGATCGCCCAGGCTGTATAAATCAAGCCCGGCAAGTCAAGCATGGCAAACTTGCTGATTCCAAAGCACACAAATATGTAGAATATAGACAAAAGATAAGTTCTGAAATAAACCAACAAATAATCTGATAACAAAACTTTCCGTAACGAATGTATATGTACCCTATATTTTTATAATAATTTCGCGCTCTTAAAATGGTTCAATGCCTTTGAAATTTTCAGGGTTAGCCCACAAAATGTTAGACTTTCGATCTACAGATTTAAAAAAAAAATTATGTTGACTAGGTTTTACATAGATGCTCCCATATCAAAGACGGTCCTTCTATGAGATATTTAATATAATATTAAAAGACATTACTCTTGGGTTCTTAGAGAGAAATCTAGTGAAGCAAACTGGACGAAACCTTTCAGGAAAGTTGTTCCGTGCCAAAGGTATAAAACACTGAAAGGACATTGTTTCAATCTACAGGAGGTCCCTGGAATCAACGAACTAACCGAGGCGAACTTGTTAAATTTTGACCGCAAAATATTCAACTTGATTTTTGTTTTCAGAAACGCTCTCATGGTTTTTTTTCAAACTTTGCAGTGTTGAAGATCTACATGTAGGCTACAAGGCGCGTTGATTCGTTTGAAAAGTTTAGGTCTGGATTTCGAGAAAAATGTTGATTTTCAGAAACCATGGCGTCTCGTTTCACTGCTATGTTAACACCGATGCCAATGAAATCTACATATTTGGAAACATTATTCAATCGCGAAAAATCTTGTCTGACCGACCCAACACAGTGAAGTATTAATCTTTTAAAGCTGGGTTGGTGTCTTTCTAAAAAACTGAGACCAGCCACCTTAATGGAATTAATTTCATCGAAAGTTCGACAGCTATTCGATTTTCTTGCGGTAAGAAAATGTTTGGAAGATTTTTAAACAGCAGCATCGACCGCAGGTCTATTAAATCCGATGGTACAGTTGTTCAGAGGTAAATCCGGTAAATGTTTGGGAAGGCCACTAGCCTTTCATTTGATTGAAATAATCCAATTGATAATTTTACGTTTAGTCCAATCTGTTGCTGTTGAAAAGTGATTAAACTAGTCTTAGCCGCAAATATCCTACCTTTTGCGATTGTCAAAAGCGAAGAAACCGGCCGTCTAAAGTTGCATGACGGGAAAACGTCATTGTAGATAACCAATAAGGTGCCGTGCCTAAAATAACCCGCATTTGTCATCGAACAAAAAGTAGATTTTGAATAATTATCATGGAGAGAGGGCCATGCATGGGTGATTCGCTTTCCGACTAGTTTCTTGAGTGACAATAATGCATTTAGTACATCTTAAATGCACAACAGGCGGTCTATTCATGTTAGTCACGCACATTTCAGTGACGACCAACTGTTGAAAGAAGCACAATGCAGCGGCTATATGTCAAATTATCATGAATTGATTTTCAACAAATTAGATCGTACATAGGTACCTTATTTTACCTATTTCCACAAGAACATTTCACGAAAATGCGAAAATAGAAGAGGCAAATCTCGTGAGATTTAAATTTCGCTATTTGGCATAAAAATCACTTTTCGCACATGTTACTTATCGGTTAATCTCAGAATGGGCGCTATTATTTGAAAAGCCATATTTTAAAATGACATTAAACACAATCATATCAATCATATCAAGACAAAACTTTTTACTTTTGCGGGAAATCTCGACGTTATCGTGGTACACGGTTCAGTATTTGCGAGAAGTCTTCTTTTGATCTGCTGGCATTAAGGTTAATAATGGTTCTACACCAGGGTTTAACATTCCGCGACATTGATTTTGCGATAACGTTTCTTCGCGGGTCTTGAGTTCATTATCCTTTTGCACTGAATCGTGAAAATCGTGAAAATAAGTAACAGTCGTCATTAAATTTGCTGTGGACATGTGCTTAAGATGCTTATATCATTATATTACACACTTTAAGTTCGCTTTCGGACTCGTTTGACCGTGTCAAAACATGCTTTTGCTTCTTATCAGCCTTTTCCCACTTGAAAACTTACCCTCTGTTCTGAAACTGTAATTGAAGCATGAGTTCCTGGTGATATACTAATTCCATCCCAGTCATCAAAGTATTCACCGTGTTTATGAATCAATACTTTGAATCCTCGAGAAAGCTTTCCAATTGTTTCATCACTATAATTTGCGTTAAGCATCAAGCTGAGTCCACTATTTAGTCCTGACAGCGAGACATTCTTGACCGATTTACCGTCTTCTCCGGAATTAAATGTGTAGCATAGACCATGATCTGTGAGTTTTACCACAAAATCGGAGGCGTCACATGCCGAATTCCAGCTGAAGGAGCACATAAAACTGTGGCTTAAGAAACCAGTCATGTCTCTACTGTAATGCAGAAGGAAATCTTCAGGGTTAAAATCAACGCCTGATTGCTGTAGAGTATAGCGTAAAGTAATCCTTCTTTCACTGGTACAGTTGGAAATGTAACCTACTTCTAAAGGAAAACCCACATCGACACAGCAACATATCATTGCCAAACAACATGGTAAGTTGTTCATCTTCGACTCGCGCACATCTTTTGTGACCGAGCACACGTTCAGATTCAAACCTTGCGCTGAGAAAGCTGGATTGTCGTCCCAAATCATAACTTTAGCCTTACTGAATAAATTATTTGGGCATATGGTCACTGCAGGAAAGACCATATTCGTCAAATGATTCATGGTTATTCTGGTGGTAACTGGATGATGGAGATACTTGTTAAATGCCTTGTAAACAGTCACAAGATAATACGTGCCAGCAGCTAACAGAAGGATCAACCACGTTATTCGGATGAATTTCTTTCTTGAGGACGCAACGTTTCTTATGCCATGTAGAGTCGTGTCGTTCAGAAA
The DNA here is from genome assembly GCA_947652115.1 of Blastomussa wellsi. Taxonomy (NCBI): domain Eukaryota; kingdom Metazoa; phylum Cnidaria; class Anthozoa; order Scleractinia; family Plerogyridae; genus Blastomussa; species Blastomussa wellsi. Next base: position 9,262,104 of record OX393564.1, on the reverse strand, counting down.
TTCTTTCCACCTTCTTTCTAAATTTGACCTGTATGTTTCACTCCCACTGGGTTTTTGGCTGTTATCCATTTGCTTTGGACCAGAGTTCCCTGCAGGTTGAAGTTATTGACTAACATTACTTTACAATTTGCAAATTAATATATCGCCTGCGAATACAGCCGTCCTTCTTCGCTCCCGGCCCGAGAGGCATTTCACAAGAAGGACGTCTGCAATTTACCGCCGAAAATTTAATACTGACGTCGTGAAGCTGTCCCAAATCTGGTCACGAACGCTCATTGGTCAACTAGGCAATTTGCATAATGTATGTTAAATATATCAACTCATTTCATCAAAGAAAATAGAAGCCGGATATTATTGCAGACTAAAGGCAGACCGGGCGGCGGATTATGAAGCTTTAACTTAGCTTTTACTTCATTGTGTTTGGGAAATAAGAGCAATAGTGCTTTATGAACGACCTCAAAGCTTAAAGTGCCCCTAACCCTTCAATTTGTTTTCTTTTGGTAGATTTCCATATCTGTGAAGAACTCATTTTCGAAAATTTTTTTTAGAAATATTGAATCCTTTTTTTTCACGAGCGCTAGAAGTGAAGGCAGTCTTGTCGATATTTTCACCTATCGTTCGCATTAGTCTCCCACTCGGCCAAAGGGGCACTTTAAAGGCGTACAGAAAGGATATGCCACAGCCTGCCTGTAACAAATAAATAAATTTTTACACCAGCGGTTTTTATTGTTTCCACAACAGAAGCAGCGGACAAAAGGTCTCGGAAAAGACAGACAAGGTACAGCTAACAAAATGTGACTAATCTGAACCGATCTTACAAAGCATAAATGCCACAAAAAATACACGAGTTTTAATAATGATCAACAGGAAGAGAAAAGATCAAAAGAGCCGTTCAGAAAGAAGTGCTATGATGGGTTTCATTTAGTGATTTCGCAGCTTTGACTTTTAAATCTTAGCTGATGTCCTTGTATAGCCTCCACGCACATGTCCTTTGGGCTTCGTAATGCGTTCCTTCCCCCGGACGTCTGCTGAATCGAACGTCCACTTCCGTTCATGGCTTTAAACCAATCAGAGGCAACTTGCCAGTTTTGGGAAAACTCGTGTTTAATATTAAAGATATTACGTGATTGTTGAAATTTGCGGCCGATCGTGCAACTGTTTCTTCGCTAAAAGAAGAAGTACAAGAGGCAGGGTATTTTTTTGGATAACAGAACCTTGGCTAAATGGCGCAGAAATAGAAGAAATTTCGCTGCACTCTCACTCCGAGGTTATCGGAAGGATTCAACATGTAAGTGCTGCTGATTGTTTCTGTATCGCGGCGGCGATGCTTCCTCTGCTGCTGAATCCTTTCGTTTAATACGTAAGTACTTCATTCGTAAGTCAAAGTATTTTTGAACCTTTCTTTCAATGAAAGAAAATTGTTTGAAACTTTTTCAAAACGAACGACAGTGCATCACACAGATGACTAATTTACTCGTCAATGCCAATGGCACTGTTGATAAGACTTTGAATATGCACGGAATTTCCCAGTCACAAAGAAAGAAAGCAGACCGCCCGAATAACTTTTTAGGAGTCGCATCCATATACACATAAATAGAAAGAGAACATCAAAGGATTAATGACTAATCCGCGGGCGACGATTTCCATTCTTTCGTAACATGTAATAGGATAACTGTCATACAATGAGTCAATACTGACTGTTTTCTTTAATTGTATTAAACGGCCTGTGAACGGAAGTGGAGTGTCGATTCAACAGACGTCCGTGGCGAAGGAACGCGTGACGAAACCCAAAGGACGGTCTGCGTGGGAGGCTACTACTTGTAAAGGTATTCCGGATTTTCGCGATAAAAATTGTCCGCTTTTAATACGTCCTTGAGTGGCTTCACTCGTTTATTCAATGAATTCTCTGACGAGCAGTAAGCAACTAAATAAACGCTAATGACGTGAGACCAACTTATATTTCGCAAATCTAATTAGTGGTCAACGTCATCAGTATGTAATTTTCGGCGGTAAGTCGCAGATGTCCTTCTTGCGAAACACCCCTCGGCCGGGAGCGAAGAGGGACGGCTGTATTCGCAGGCTACTGATATGAGGAATAAATAAACAGTGTAAAATCGTACGAAATTCCCCCGTAACGGGCTCGTTCTGTCAATGACAACAATGAAGAGATATGGCCAAATTCTAGTCCTTTTTTTTTTAACAAGACACGAGCTACAGTGTCGGCTCGATTAGCAGTCGCTGTTCGGGAACCGGAGCCCGTGCTCCTCCCCGATTCATGAGATTTCTTTCTTTGGTCTTGGCCAATCAGAATTTGGCCTGCAGATTTTTGTTAGGCCGCATAAATTATCTTGTCAGACAAAGTTTACAAAATGGCTGGCAATGCAGAATTTATGAATGTGGAATGCGATCAGGTTTCTCAAGGGATTTCTTTCGTTTCGACACGATCTGCGTAAAAAATAATACTCAAATTCTCACATGTATACAATAATAAAGGTTTGGCTGACTAGGGCCCTTTAAGATCGGAATTTTTAAAAATTTGCAACGAGACGCTCTTGAGAAGCTGGTTAGCGGCCAGGATGTCTTCCGAATCCAAGCAACAGGGTCGGGAAAATCGCTGATTTTTCAGTCCGCTCCGATTGTTTTTGACACAGTGAGGTTTTTTTTGTCGAATGCGAAGTCAATCTTTCTTCTTATTTCTCCTCTGGTTTTACTTAATATGGAAGATCAAGTTCGATTTCTGAAATCCTTGAGTTTATTGGGAACGAGCAAACCAGTGAAGAGACCAGACAACTCGTGGAACATGGAGAGCGGTCCATGCTATAAAGCTATAAATGCTATAAAGCAGTCTAAAGAGAGAGGTTGCGCCCGGTTGTAGTTGACGAAGCTCTTGGTATTTATCATTGGTTAGCGGAGCCAGATAACATTTCAAGCTATCTACAGCTGTATGTACGAATTAAAAATAAAACAAGATGAGATTTCTGTTTAGTATTTTTGGTTGGTTTTAAACCGTAGTGTATGGAGCTCCTTTGGAAATAATCGATTTTGCTCCCGGGATCGTAACTAGTAACAATTGCCAAAAATATTGAAAGAACGATTTGACTAGATCACTTTGTTTGAATGGATAACCGAAAAAGGCTTTTTGCGGCCTTAACCAATACTTGATCTGCTGCGTAGCGCCAACACTGGGCTAGAAGGCACGCCACGCTTTTGTGTTTCTATGTTTATTCGTTTCAAACTTTTCCTTCAACAAGCGAGGAATAGTCTGTGTATCTTCTCGCAGACTGGGTGTATCTTCTCGCAGACTGGGTGTTTAAAATTAAAAATGGCTTCTAACCGCCGCCTGGTTACCGCAGTTGGTAGAGCGCTGGACTGTTGTGCGGAAAGTCTCGCTGCCCAAGCCAAATACTAATTACTTGAAACGAAGCTTTTGTTATGCTGGGGCTTGTTCGTGGAATAACTTGCCCCAGGATTTAAAAAGCGTTGGTTCTATTGGGCAGCTTAAAAGGGGTATTAAGAAGGTATCTGAGATATAAGATTCCCACACGACAATCATGTAACTTTTAGCTTAACTGATGATTCTCCGTGTTTAAACAAAGCGCATACAGCATCCTTCCACTTTTACCTTTGTCTCGTACAATTAATGTAAAGCTATGATCTGGCATTTTTTATGGGATGGAAAATCTTGATAATAATTGTTTGCAGACAGGAAAAGGGTACGTATATTACTTGCAGTCAGGTAGCTATAAAACGTAGTTTTGAAGCTTTGCCGGACTCCAAACCACATTCTTCTGCACAGGCCAAACGTGAATGTTTCATTTGATGCAGTAGACAAGAAAGAAGTATCAACAAGCACAGTTATTGGCTAGCATGTTTTGGAATCATTAACTAAAGGAATATCTTCCATCGTTGCATACTGATAATTCAAGCGGGACATACCACGATTTCAATGTTGGCTCCTCTAAAAATATCTAATTGTCATAACCGTTCATCAACCGTTCATTTCAGGCGGTAAAGTCTTTCTCGGGCTTTGCCGGGCAGAATGCTTTTGTAAAATGATTTTCCAACAAAGAGGGTATTAAACTGAGGAATTTAACTGGGTGAATATTTTGTATGTAGCATCGAAAACTTACACGAAAGCTCTCAAGCCGTTATGTCATCGCCGTTCGCCTGAAAGAGAAAACATGTTTTGGTTTTTTAGAAATTAGACCAGTTGGCCAACATTCTGGCCAAGTTAGAGTGTTTTCAATTTCCTTTCCATTTTGCAAACATCCGAGCAATTTTCCAGACGATGGCTCTGGCGGTCTTCTTCAGAGCTTTGAACAAAAAAGGTTTCAAAACAAGAAAATGTTATCGCAAAGTGAAGCCGTGAAGAAAATAAATAAAAATTTCCGTTAAAAAATGGTGAAAGCACGGTTTAAAATTGAACTAAAACAATTCAGTCTAACATGTTTTACAATATGTAAGGTTCTGGAGGTTTATAATTTTGATTTTGACCAGTTTTCGAGATGATATAAGGTTTGCGTAAACAATTTAACCCACCCCCAAAGCACAAATTCTCTATTCATTCTTTTCAACAATGTTTGGTGGAAATTTAAAGCCGACTATGTATTCCCAAATAATTAAGCAATAGAACCGCTTGAAAAGGCTTTACAAATGTTTGCAGAGACTTTACCCAAAAATGATGCTAAGTGCGCTCGTTAAAATCTTCTACATTTACATTTTGCTATATTCAATTAAACACTAACACGGCTTCCAAACTTACCAGTAAACAGACGTCTACTCTGTCCTAGTCAGTTTAAAGTTTGTGCTTCTTGTTACAAGTATAGCTGAACAAAGACAAATGCGGAAAGAAACCTACACGTCCGTTATTGTGCCATCAGTGCCCTCAAGATTTAACACAGTCTAGCCAGCCCGCTTTAACTGTGCATGGCTGCGAATAATTTATGTTGTAATACAATGGGTAGTTTAAACAGAACAGGAAAAGTTAATTAACTTCGAGCCCACACGTTGGGAAAAGTTTAATTATAATTTCATTTATTCAATTTATTTAAACGAGGGAGGCTAGACTATCTTTAATGTTTAGCGAAACGTTTTTTTTGAAAGTGAAAGTGAGGAATGATCATGGCAATGAATTTCCAATTTAAGATATATTTTTTATTATAAATAGTTGGCGTGTTGTTCAAAAAAAGTTGATGCACCACTCAATTTACTGCAGATGTATACACGGTGAGATAGGATAATATTTTACATCACGGGGTAATCTTTTAAATAGTTTTGCTTACGAAATATAGTTTTGATAACAGACGTTACCAGTTGTTTATTTAATAAGCGATGGCAAAAAATGGCTTCTTCCGTAAAGCAATTGTTACTTGTTTCAAAGTCGTTAAAATGTATACAACGCAACATGCGTATTACAGCCGAAAGTTCAAATCATCAGAAAGATTGTTCATTGAAATGTATAAAAGAGCGGTATTATTACTTTTAGGTATTCTCATTTAAATTTGTTTCAAATAATCTCATCTCTGAGGCATGTAAGTTACATACACCAACATACAGTTGAAGCAAAAAATTATTGCTATATTTCAGATAACCATTGAACGCCAAAATCGATTTAATCAATATTCTTCTCGTGTTTTTCTATTCACCAAAGTGCTATCTAACACCAAGATAACATTCTTTTGGCTGCTTCGCTGATCATGAATGAATCTCCTTCGCTTTTGGTAAGTAATGTGCACCTCCGAAACCTGCAACTCACTCAATAACAAAAAAATTCGAGCGAAACAGAGCACATGGCGAGGAATAGGGGACATTTGTGGGAGGAGTCAATTTTCGGCGCTAAATTGTTCTGCTAGTAAAGCATATAAAAAACCTCTCGCTTCGCATTGGCTGGTTTCGTTACGTCATTATCAAGCTGAATCATCAATGCGATGACCAACTGAGTCATGTCGAAGAAAGTATCGCGAGCGCTATCTCGCTTGAAAAAGCAGTTTTGTGATTAATTTATTCAGGTGTATTTAATCAAATGTTTAGTTTCCAATGTTCTCGAATTTCCTTTTGTGATGCACATGAAGCTTTCAACGGATGGCTTTACGTTTTAAAATGACATACTAATAGTGACATATTAATACACCTTGATACAAAGATCTAGAAAGAGATTTTAAAATGTTCATTGGTTCCTTTTCAAAAACCACGCGGTTACAATAATATGCTTTCTAAGGCTACGTCCACACTAATACGGATAAATTTGAAAACGCACTTTTTTCTCCGGATTGGCCTTCCGTCCACACTAAAACGGCGTTTTCGGTCACCGAAAACGGAACTTTTTGAAAACGCTCTCCAAGGTGGATAAATTTTAAAACACTGGCTAGGTGTGTTAGTGTGGACGGCGGGAACGGAACTTTTTGAAAACGCTGACATCAAAACAATCGAATAACGTTGCTTGGACAATGTGGGCATGTTCTTGCACGTATTAAGCGTTTCTTGCGAAGCAGCGTTTCAAAATCGATGGCGAAACAATTTTTAAACGGTATAATGTGGACAGAAAACATTTTATCCGCGTTCGAAACGAAAACGCTGTTTTCAAATTTATCCAGCTTAGTGTGGACGTAGCCTAACACGACACGCTTTTCAACAATGTCACATCATACCTGTCAAATGCAAAAATCTTCATCTTCAAAAAAATTCAGTTCCCGCAGGCGGTTATTTTATCATTTTTTGTTTTCAATTAATGAAGTCCTTGCCTTTACCGACAAAATCCTTTCTAGGAACACATTTTCCGTGAGCGAGCAACACGAACCGATCTTTGATTACATAACAAACAAAACGTGACTAAGATAGAGGGGGTAAGTTTCTAAAGAAACTTTGGTGCTGCGTCGGTGGGAAGTATAACAATATAATTTGGTTTTATTAACTGGGTTGATAATGTGAATTGGCCACCGTGAAGAGATTCAAGAGCTGACGTTTCGAGCCTTACCCCTTCGTCGGAGCGAATCAAGGAATTGTGGGTCGTGCGTTTTTTATATACAGAAAGATGGAGCTTCGCAATCGGCTGGTGCCTGGTAACGTGAAAACAACGGAATAAATTAGTTG
>OX393564.1:9194411-9254815 GCA_947652115.1 Blastomussa wellsi | reverse complement strand
AAGCGAAGGGGTTCACTTGCTGGCGTTTGATTTTAACATCTGCCTCATACAAAAGATGGTGCAGACATGCCGACGGATGGAATTGTAAACAGAATTATGCAAATTTTCGGCTTTGTGGAGCACAAGAAAAATTGGAACCAAACCCCACATTGGTATTTATGTTTTCGAAACATTATTACATAAACGCAGTAAAATAACTCCTTTAATAAAAGAAGCCGTTGAAAGAATTTTTATTTGCCATGAAAATTTGAAATTTTTGTGAACATCGAATACGCAAATCTTGAACAAACTTTAGCGAAGCGTGATGCTGTGAATGCTCCTTCACTCAAGAATTCTTGAAGGTCGATAAAGCCAGAACATCCCATCTCAAAGAAAAAATCAATACAGCGGCAATGCACGCTCTCCTCTGGCCGTAGCGTGAAATTCTTCCCACTTTTTTGAACAATTTCCTTTCACTCAATCTATTTGTTTGTAAAGGTTTCAGATCGAATCTCTTGGGTAAATATATAGCAATTATCTTGAATGTAAAACTCAACAATAGAGGTAACAAAGACAATTAAGGGAACGAAAACGCGTCCTTTGAAGAACGCGTGTTTCCATCGTTTTCGTCTCGCTTTCGTCTCGTGTTTCGTTCTCTTCTCCCGCACGTCCACCTCGTGAAAACCGCGTCTGATGTGCATATGATTTCAGGCGGTACTGTGCGTGGGACATTCTCTTCTCGAATTAGAACAATATCCCCTTCAACCAGGTTTCGTTGAGGATGTTGCCACTTGCTTCTTTCTTACTGCCAGATATTCCTTCTTCCATCGGGACCAAAATAGATTTGCCAAATGCTGCCCTCTTCGCCACCGGCGACGCATATACACATCATTCTTCTGAAACTTTCCTGGTGGGGGCAATATCACTGTCGACTTGGTCGTCAAGATGTGGTTAGGAGTAATTGGCTCAAGATCGTCAGACTCACCAGAGACTGTCGTCAAGGGTCTTGAGTTAATAATTGCCTCCACTTCACACATGAGGGTTCGGAACGATTCCTCATCCAAGCAGTGACCATATTCTTCCATTACTCCAGCAAGAACTTTCCTTGTGGTCCTGATCTGTCGCTCCCACACGCAGCCCATGTGGCTGGCGGCGGGTGGATTGAAGATCCAGTCGATGTTCTCTTTCTGTAGTTTGACTCGAATCTCTTCATGATCCATCTCTTCTATGGCTTGGAGAAACTCGTTCCGCGCACCATTGTCGCTCCTCATTTCTCTGACAGGACCACGGCGAGCTATGAATGAACGAGGGGGTAAGTTTCTAACGAAACTTTGGTGCTGCGTCGGTGGGAAGTATAACAATATAATTTGGTTTTATCAACTGGGTTGATAATGTCAATTGGCCACCGTAAAGAGATTCAATTGCTGACGTTTCGAGCGTTAGCCCTTCGTTAGCCATTCGCTCCGACGAAGGGCTAACGCTCGAAACGTCAGCAATTGAATCTCTTTACGGTGGCCAATTGACATTATCAACCCAGTTGATAAAACCAAATTATATGAATGAACGAACTTGATTCTTGGGAACTTGCCACCTCACTATGGACTGCACGACTGACTAAACACGTGAAAAGAGCGCCGTATCGTTTTACTTCCTTACGTTCTTCCTTTATGATGAAGGGTCCAAAGTAGTCAACACCTGTGTAGGTGAACGGTGGTGCTGGCGAGATCCGATTCTTGGGTAGGTCGGCCATCTTCTGTTCACTTGATCTGCTGTAGTTGCGACGAAAGAAGACGCACTTCGATATTACATGGCGCACTGCTGTGTTCACTTTGATGATCCAATACTTACGTAGGCTTGAAATAACGTGACCAAGCCCAGCATGACCCAACCGTTTACGGGCATGACGGATGAGTAGCGTAGTGACATGACTTTTCCATGGCAAAATTGCTGGGTGCTACAAGGACCCATGTACTTATATTTAGAAAGAGTCCATCCACCTCTCGGTCTTGGTAATTTGCCTATTATTTTATGAATGTCTATACCTTGACCTGAAATTTTACTTGATAAATCCTGAGTGAAAAAATCGAGAGCATCATCTAAATATTTGTGAGCTACTCCTTTTATTTTATTCTTAGCGAAATCCGACTTAACTAATTTATTTAGTCCTTGTCTTCCTAAAACTGCAGCCATTTTCACTCCGCCTTTAAATAATTCTTCTCCAACAGAGCCGACATTGCCCCCTTCTTGAGGGGGCTTATTTAGTTTTTTGATTTGACAAATTTAGTTTTTGTAATTCCGCATTCTGCACAAGTACAAAAAAACATCAATCGTCCATTCTTGGCTGTCTAATAGCCCGATGGTTCTACGCATTCTGTTTCTTTTCTTTGCTTAAACACAATATGATTTAACCATTCTATATATTAATGGAATAGACAATTGTTTTCATTACTCTATAAAGACTCATTGAAATTTTTTTTACTTCCTTTTTCTATTTATCTACAAACAAGAAATCGTATTTGCCTAATTTATCAAAGAAATGTGGTTCAATAAAATTTTCACGAGAAATTAAATTGAGATGAGTCTTAGAATGAGGTTGGAAGAGAATCATATGAGAACAATTATTTCTAATTTTAGGATCTAAGTCATGATAGCTCTGACTCAAGTAACACGTCGAAATATGTTGATGTCTTCCATCAGAAAAATGATTAGCAATTTTATCTTGTTCTTTAGAATAATTTATGAGGTTATCGAAAATTACTCTCTTCCTGTTCTCTTTTGGATATTCTGAGGTGTTCATAATTTCTTCAGTTCCTTTAATTTCTAAGACAGGATAATTAAATTTCTTTGATATATCATTCATTATCTTCTTTAGACAGACATATTTTTCTTGTTCATGATTATTTGTATAAAGATATATTTTGTCATAATACAAAAGACGAAGGAGCATATTTAAGAAAGTATTAGTCTTACCACAATTACTCTTTCCGACAATGATCATACGAAAATCTTCGGGCAGAAAATCTACTCTTCTTTAGTTGCTGATGTAATTTATCAAGAAAGAAATTTAAGAGATGATAGACAATACGATTACTCTGATTTGCTCAAACCTGTCATCTCTTGTCAAGATCGTCAGCAAAATAAATTGATAAAACAATTACAAAGTGATTCTCAAAAAAATAGAGACAAACAAGTTGCTATCATTAATCAATTGAAAGAAAATAAAGATGACATGAGAGAAATTGTGAAAGAAGAGGAAAGATTAGATAATATGAATGAATTACTCTTCTCTTCTGTTCCTCTTCCTCTAGAAGAAGTTGACAAAGAAAAAAATTACCTATATATGATTTTGAAAAAAATTATACTGAAAAAGATTTTGAAAATCTTAAAAAAACATCTTAAATTTCCAAGACCAAATGATTTATTGAAGATGAGTGAAGAAGATTTAATACATTTTAAAAGAGAGAAACAAACAAATACTGACTTTAAACGGAAAAAGAAGTTCATATATACGTACAAAAGAAAAAAAATGATAAAGATTTAAAATCTATAGATTTTTAGATAATGTTATGTCAACTCTGAAAAAATATAATAATTATATAAAATTAGCTATCGAATCAAAAAAACTAATGACATGTCAAGGCATAAGAAAATATAAACAGAAAAAGAGAAATGCTTATAAAATACAAAATGAGAAATATGGCGGTCTTATGATCAATGTTCCTCGTCTTTTTCAAGAGATGATCATTGAAGCTCATAAAGACGGAAAAAAAGTCTATGAGAATTCTGTGGATAAGAGTCTAATAGATCCTATAACTAAAAGATTTAATCCAAAAAAGAGATATACTTCGAAAGCTTTACAAATTTTCAATGACTTGAATTTACTCTCTAATTTACCAATTCATCGTTCTTCTGGAAAATCAAAATTATTAGGTGGAAATATTTTCTATTATAATTCTCCACAAGAACTCATTAAGAGACTTAGACTTATAACAGGAACTAGTATAGAAGAGCTGGAAATAATAATTTGCAAATTAGAAATGAAGCTTGGCAAATTCTTGACGAACTTCAAAAAATAGGTGCTATCTCTAAAGAGCAATATGATAAATACGCGAAGAGTCATTTAATCTGAGATAAATGGAAATACCTATCATTCTAAATTCAACAGATGGTGTAAAAAATTCTAAGAGTCATGATTTCACAATACAATTTTCTTCTTCTCGGAATCTTGATCCAAATAAAAATTATTATCTTGCTCTAAATACTCTGAATATGTCTTATTCATGGTAAAACATATCTCCTGCGTATTCGAATAATAAAATTCGTTATTCAAAAGATGGAGGAACAAGTTGGAAAGATATCATATTTCCTTCTGGTAATTATTCTTATAGAGACATAAATCAATATATTCAAAGAACAATCAAGAATAATGGAGATCAATTTTACTTACGAGAACGTAAGTTTCAATTTACAAAATCCAATAATTTTACCTCCGAATAATGAATTCCAAAAAAACACAGGATAAAGATTTGTTGTCGACTCTTCAGGAGAAGCTTCTCCTATGGAATGGTATAATGCTTATTTAGAAATTGTTTTTCAAATTAATAAAAAAGATGGATCAGGTGGATTTGATTATTCAAAATGGCGGGAAAGCGGGCCATACCGGTCGTCAGAAATAATGGTCAAACTTCTGAAATAAAAGCTGCCCGTGAACGCGGCTTTCATGGCACGCCAATAAATCAGATAAGATTTCGTATTGTAACATATCAAGCGAAAGAAGGAATAATAAATATTGGATGTATAAACTTTATTACTTTCCCTAGCCCTCTCGATTGCTTTGGAAATCCATCACCGGACGGCTTAACTCTTTATTTTTTTTTTGCCATACAAACAAAAATCGAGGTATAATATATGTCCCCATGGAAGCTCGCAGGCCTATTGCCAGTTAGGCTGGGGAACTACAACTGTCATTACACATCTCATGTTAGACTAATATACATGTATGTCCCCAAGTAAGCTTGCAGGCTTCTTGCCAGTTAGGCTGGGGAACTCCAACTGTCATTACGCATCTCATGTTACACCTTTATATGTCCCCATGTAAGCTCGCAGGCTTTTTGCCAGTTAGGCCGGGGAACGACACATTCATATTTCATTAAACTAGCATCGCTAAGTCAAAACAATCTAGCTTATAGACAGTGTGGACTGGTTGAGATACCAGAACAGAGACGCGGATACACAAGATAACAATGAAAATACAAAAACACAATATATTAAAGGTAGAAAGCAAAATGGCGAGGGAACCTAATAAAAAACCACGGGGCTTGTAGGCTAGGTTTCCTCACAATAAACACAAGATGACTGATTTATGTAATTAATGACAAGCCATAAAATAGATTCAACTTACTTGATTGCTTTCTACGTTGCGGTATACATGTTTAGTCGTCAAAAATTCATTCAGCTTTTACGCTTCACACTGAACCTTCTTTAAATTCAAACTCGAAATGATTTTAAACTTGCCTGGTGAGTGTTTGACAACTCGCACATGCCACACTCGCGGCTTCTTTTGTTGAACTTAAAGTGAACGCGTTGCCGGCTGAAAAACTAATTTTGAGCTGAAGAAATCTTTTTGTTTAAAGCCTTCTCAGATCGTTTTAACAGCGTCAGGTATAAAGCAAGTAATTCATTTGATGAAGCGGCAGCGTCATTAAATTAAAATAGCTCAACGTTCTTGAAATTTCAGAAATTTAGTCTTGCCAAGAAAGTCGGTCTAAATAATAAAAGTAATTATATTTCTTAACCTGAATAAACAAATGAATACTGAGTGAAGTAGTTGTTTTAGCTGCTGTACGTTTTGTACTGATCCAGATTCATTCTAAAGTTTTCCTTTCTCGTGAAATATTTGAGCTAACTTTGTAGAAGAGAGCAACGCATTTCATTATGTCAAAATGACCAACATCGGCCGCCATCGTTTCACGTGCTCTCTGATCCCGCCTCTTTTAGCCATGCCAAATGTCAAATTGCCTCCCCACAGGGACGGGGAGAGAGCGGGAACTCTAAGTTTCGTTTCCAGTTGCAACCTCTCGGTGACCTCTTGCTTAGGGAGAAGCTCGAGAAAGCAGGCTTTAAAGGTCAGATCAAAGGCCAGATCAAATCCAGATCAAAGGTGAGATCAAAGGCCGATCGCTCAGTCTTCTGACTCTCTTTTGATCTGTGGAAGTGTTTTGTATTTGTGGAAGTGTTTTGTGATCTGTGGAAGTGTTCCGTATTTGTGCATGTGTTTTGTGACCCGTGGACGTGTTTTGTCCGTACAAGCCACCGTAGTAAACGCCCATACAGATCTCCCGCTCATATTATATACTACTTAAAAGTACTTGGTGGTTAAAAATGCCACTGTCCGTTTTACTTGACTTAATCCTCAAATGTTCCCAATGCGAAACGTTATACCACTGCAGAGCAGTGAGAAAAATCTGTTTGAAAACACTAATTTGAGTTCCAGGCAGAAACATGTGCCTGCCCAGAAGCACAAATAGTGTTTTATGATCGGCAAATACAACACAACAAAAAATGGACACACCTAATCAAAGTTTGTAAAAGAATAAAACACCTGAATATTTAAGTGCAACATATTAAGGCTTCGCGTTAGCTATTAAAAGTACTGCCTTTCTCTGGGTAAAGGAAAATTATCACCCAAGGTCAGTAAATATATCGATCAGTAACCCGGAAAATAAAATGAGCATGTCATTTTCAACAGTGTTTAACAAGAATTATCCATCGAAATTGTACGATGAGAATAATCAAGTCATAATCGATATCAAGAACAAGGAGGCAAATGTACATTGTAGTTCTCGCCATTTCAGAGTTCTCTTTTGCCCAGCGTCAAAACGAGTCTAAGTGCGAAACCATTTATATGAAAATGTGTTTTACGTGCATCTTCATGCTCATGCAAACCAAGCTTATTTCCATATGAATAGTTTCGCACTTAGTCTCGTTTTGCAACTGAGGGAAAAGGGAACTCGGAAATGGCTATTACTTTATGCTGTGCCTGAGAAAATCTTTCATGATCTGTGATAGCATGTTGGAAAGGTGCTCCAATCCGTTAATGGAATTTCTTGTGATAAAAGCGTATGTGTTCTACCACAGGCGGGTTGATGTGCTGTGCTGTAAAAAAAAAACGCGTAGCTCTCACAGTGTCTATTTCGAGTCATGCCAAACTGTTAACTAATCCCGAAACGACACGCCATTCAAGGGTTAAAGATAACTAAGAATTTATAAGTTGTGTGGGTGAGCAGGTCTTTTTTAATTTCTCAGACTATACCTTTTTCGTTTAGCTGCTGGACGTTTGTGCTCTGTAATTGAATGGAACCCGATCTAAGGATTCCACCGCTAACAACTGCAAACCGTATATTGCAGGTAGAAAGAAACAAATAGCTGTCCATGGCGAATTATTGATTGGAAAATGAGCTAACTAACCATTTCACAACGCATAAAAACAATTGTATGTTTCACATTTTTATTTCTCATTTACGATAGATTTTGAAACTATTAATTTGAGAGTTACTTTGTTATCATCTTTATCAGTATAACATCATGACTTTTACATCAGTTACATTGCTATTTCTTGCTTTCTTCAAAGACTGCCATTCTCGCGCATCCAACACTTCTTGCCACTTCACAGATGTTTTTTGTGGCTCCCTTCACTGACTGTAAGAGAGTAAATACAGTAAAGTATGTGACTGGGTGAAATAATTTTGCGAGAGTCCAAAACGTTTAATAACATAAACAAAACAGCCCAGAAACATTTTGTGCGTTTGACATGTTGAGTCGGAGTTGAAACTCTGTGTTCTGTACAAAGGTTGTTTCTCTTTTCACACGCTAGGCTGAAACCCTGAAATTTTGAACATGGTTTTCATTTTATACAGTTTTATAACAGTGAGTTATGTATGCTAGTCAGAAAAATCTCAATCAAGGCTACAGTTTAGCCGGATTAAAGGGCCAAATAAAATTTCGTGTGAACAAGATCAAGGCTTTCCTAACCTTTCCTTTCAACTCTCTTTTCCCTGGAGGAATATGTGCATGCCAGCAGTCACTCTCGGGAACCAAAGCTATAAGCAGAAGAAGAGCGGCAAGAACTACAACAGCTTGGATCTTCATTCTCCTGTGGATAACTCAGAACAGTGGGTTCGACTGGCATTCTTTTTGAATATCTCTCTCAATTTATATGCTGTGCCAGGCGCGAAAATGAAATAAAGTACTTTTTGCTAACTTTGGCTAACGACCAAATAACCGAATCATTAACAAGAGGCCCTGCTAGGATAAATCTTTTTCGGATACCGATTTTTGGTCGTGTAGATCTTGTACATGCGAACATCCCACCAAAAAAAGAAACATAAATTGTAGGCTTTTCCTTGACTATTTTCGGTGCGACTATTTCGCCTGCGCCTTAAATTTACTGTCACTACGGTTGTCGGTGCTTTAAAATGTTAATATGCCATCAGGACGTTGGCTAATGATTTCAATATCACAGCACGATAAAGCAAATTAAAGCTGGTTCTAGTACATCTACTATACGCAATTCTTACAATGTCTAAACTCCCATGAGCACCTGACATTCGAAGAATCATAATACAATGCGATAACCGAATGATCAACGCCTTTTTGAATTTATCAAAATACTGATTAATATCCAAAATGAAAGAAAACCAGAATAAGTTTCGTTTCAATGTTTGTTCATATACTTATCATTCGGATAATTAACACTGAAGTCTACAGGGGCATTCAAACAAACCATTAAAACAATATTCCAGTTTTAAACTTTGTCTTAATGGTTATTTACTGTGCTTTGATAAACCTGCTACTATTCCCCGACAAACCTGCTAAATGAGACATTTGCACAAACCCCCACTGAGTTTCTTATTATTCTAAAATGCCACTAGCTCAGTGGTATTTGGGAAATGCCGATGTCAATTTAATACAAAAAAGTCGCAACAATTTTCTCTCAAATGATTAAAACGCTTTGCGAACAGGCTACGTCATATTCATAAACAGTACATGACCATACATTTTTGAAAGGTGTAACCATTACACGCGCCACAACAGCAGCTTTTTCCCGGGGGGAGGGTTATGAGGGTTACTCTGATTTTTGATTGCTCAAAAATCGACGAAAGTCGTGAAGCCATACCCTGTCTAGGACAACTCCATACCCTAATAAGGACAGACTTGCTTGAAATTGTATACCCTGTTCAGGACTGAGGAGACAAAAAACATACTCTATCCAGCGGTACCTCCCCGTATAACCCATATATGGGAGTACCTCCCCCGGGAGTTTTTGGTATTACTATTCTACCACTTAGGTATGAGTTTAAATTAGAATAAAACAGTCATACATGGACGTTTCACCTTTTCATTTCTTATTTACGATTTTCTACTGGGTTATAGCGTATGTCCCTTATTCACCCGAATCCAATATATACTGATTGTCACTGACTTCACAAATGTTCTTTGCATCTCCGTTGAACTTCTGGCGAAGAAAATGAAGGAGATAGAGAAACCTAAGAATTTAATTTAATTTTGAGTTATTCGTTTTTCCTTCTCATTTCCTAGACCGACAGTTTACCAAAGTTAATGTATTTTCTAAAAACAGGATATATTTTTTTTACATGTTGGGTTTTTGTGAAAATCCGTTTCATGGCGGGGAAGCGGGAAGATATTCTTCCTCACGTTTAGAGGACCAATCCATTAACAAAAAGCCTCAAACAACCGATGCATTAATCGACATTAAAATGAAACACCCTCGCGCCTTGGAAATCTGCGAAGGGACTTTAAATAGTGCTAAATGACAACGTTATCTGGTTATTGAAAATTCCGGACACAGCAATGACACGGAACATTCGCCTACCTCAACACCAGCAGTAGGGCCCTAACGTCTTTACGATACAAAAGTTGGAGAAGGCACTTACACTTGATTAAAGGAAAATTTAGTCGCCTTAAATTATAAAGACCCGTTGTTAAGTACTGGAACTTTAATGAACACAACAGCTACAACTGTATCGAGCACATGGCGGACGCGCTGTCGATCATCCGACCATCTTACATAACA
Organism: Blastomussa wellsi; assembly: GCA_947652115.1. NCBI lineage: Eukaryota > Metazoa > Cnidaria > Anthozoa > Scleractinia > Plerogyridae > Blastomussa > Blastomussa wellsi. Next base: position 9,244,743 of record OX393564.1, on the reverse strand, counting down.
ACACGTGAACGGGCAACGCTTGCCCCCAGACTCCACGCGGGAATAAATACACCACACCCGTGAAGAAAGCGATTTTGTACATGCTGTCATGTCGGCATCTATGTTAAAGAAACATAATTTATAGGCTTTTTCGTTGACTATTTTCGGGGCGGCAGCTTGACTCTGCCTTTAAATATATTCAAACAATTTTATCTCAAGCTTCCCACTGCCATGAGTCATCTCTTCTAAATTTGGTTGTTATATTTTTTCAGCCCGTTACTGAGATAACACCCTCGATATCACTTGAATATCTCAAACCCCCCGTTATCTCCCAAACACTCTGCGCTTTCTTTTTTGTTCCGGACCTGCAGTGGCGGATCCAGACTTCTTTCTAAGGTGGGGGCCCGAAAGATTTTATGTCACGTTTAATAAGGAGGAGGGAAGAGTATTTTCGTGACTCCGTTATTGGCTAATTTGGTGGTCTCTGAATCGGGTTTCCTTTATTTGGAGATGTAGCTGGGAACGTAGCCAGAAAGTCACGGATAATTCCTTTAAACCTAATTATAACTGTACAATAATCCTTTTTATTATGTAGAAAGGAAAATCCGAGCGTTCTGATTGCTTCTTTCTTGGTCGGGATTTTGCCATGCGGTCCTTAGCCGCGTATTTTTTTTGTGTAAAGTTGGATAATTTAAAATTTGCAACTATAACTGCGGAAAGAAAACGTATAAAAATACTCTGAAAAATGTTCTAAAAATCATGGGAGCTTGTTCTTTCAATTCGGAGTTGTTCGTAGTATCAAAGCACGTCACGCCAGAAAACCTCTGAATTCAAGTCACCGAAAGTGCGTCAGTTTTTTACAAGCATGCACGACCGGGAAACTGGGGAATATTGGCCCTCGTTCGTTTCTGCACGGACCTCGCTGCGCTCGGTCCGTACTTCCACGACCTCCTCCCAGTACGGCTTTCGCGCTCGGTTAGTAAGAGGTTAGCCATGCATGAGGCGGGTTCGCCTTTGATGGAAGAGGGTATAGGTTATACCGATAGATACTAGACTGTGTGAGAAGGCAACGCTGTAGGGCGTTTTCGCTGGATTTAGAAGCTCAAATCTTGAAGTTTCACATCGATTTAATATCAAACACACGCACTAACTGTACAAACAACAACTAGAACGAGCAAGAACCACGAACCAAAATCACATGATTAACAAGGCGTGTTACCCACGTGACCCGTGTCACGCGTAACGCCATATACTGTCCGTAACACTCCCCCCTGTTGACCAGATCATTACTTGGCTACCTAATTCTATCTGGTCAACACACCCATACATAATAATCATTAAGAAAACTGAACATAACGATTGTTCCTAGAGAAAGTCCACAGTTCATTAATTCAGATCCTCCAACCAGGTCTTCCTTCTTCGGTCGGCTTCAACTGCGCCATTCGTCTTGGACGGTTTTGTCTCGCTACTGGTCGCTCAACTTCAGAAGCACATGTAACCGGATCAGGATGCTGGCTTGAGCAATCTTCGGATGCTTGTTGCACAGGGACTTCACATTGGATCTCTAAAGGGTAAAGTCGCTGAACTGGACGTTTGAGTTTCATAGATTTTCCTCCCTTGCTTCGGACTTCGACAACAGCTCCTCTGATACAGCTATCAGCTCCAGCGATGACATCTATAATCTTTCCAACACGTCATTTTCCTCTGGGCTGATTTTCCTCATGGACAACGACTACATCTCCAATGGATATGGCCGTGCTGGCATCGCTTTGACTTTGGTGACGGTGGGCATTCCGCAGCTCGACCAAGTATTCATTTCTCTATCGTTTCCAAAAGTGGTTCAGGACATTGCTCAGGTGCTGCATTCTTCTACTTAGATCTTGTGGCTGGACATCAATGTCATAATCTGGAGAGTCACTTGTGTTACTATCTGGAAGGCTCATGAGGCGTCGGCCACATAAGAGGTGTGATGGGGTGAGGGGTTCCTCGGGATCCTCGCTTGACACATAAGAGAGAGGTCGGCAGTTCAGAATAGATTCTACTTCAACAACTACCGTCAGCAGTTCGTCGTAGGTGAGGATTGCACCACCAATTGTTTTCTTAAGGCACCTCGTCATAGATCTTACAAGCCTTTCAAAAATGCCGCCCCACCAAGGGGCCTTTTCAAGGTTGAAACACCACTTCATCCGTGCCTTGGCAAGGTACTGTTTCACTCCTGGGTCGTTCATCAGTCGTTTGATTTCTCGTGCTGTTGACTTGAAGGTTTTCCCATTGTCAGACACCATTAACAGGGGAGTACCACGTCGGGCGGAGAACCGTCTGAGGCTTCTCAAGAATGCAGAGGTTGTTAGGCTTGGTACGAGATCCAAATGAATAGCCCTGCCTGCCTTGCACAATCCAAAATCTTGCTCTTAGTTCTGTAAGCGCCAACTTCACACCACCGTGCATGACTCGTTTATGGCTGTCCTGGACTATCAGGGATGTGATGTGGTGGCCTTTATCCAACAAAATAGGGTGTTTAATTGAAGCTGATAAGTCTGCCTTGGACAGACGACCATTGCATCTCATGATCCCTTGGCTATCAGTAAAGATGCCAAACTGTTTTTCCCAAATTTTGAACTTGGGGTTCTTCCTTAAGGACTTCTGAACTTCCTTGATCCACATAGTTTCGGCCTCTACCATGTCTTGGGCAGCAGACTCACTAGGCAAAGGGACATCCTTCTTCAGCAATGACTTCATGGTCCTTACGAACTTGAAAACCAGGGCGCTAACTCTTAGCAGTCTCTGCAGATCACTAAAGTCTTCCGCTTCCATGAGATATGCTATACCACAAGGTTCAGTTGCTGAAAGAAATAAGGATGAGGTTTGGCACTTCACTTTCTCCTCAGCTCTCACTTCTGTAAGACATTCTTCAGGGACATGTGTACTGTTAAACACACTCTTGGTGTCTTCTGTAATGCTTGTTACCCACTTGGGGCCTTCCTTCCAAAGGGGGCACTGTGAGAGCTCTGAGGGACTCAATCCCCTGGAGGGGATATCGGCTGGGTTATCCTTTCCGTTGCAGTGCTGCCATCTACTTGCTGGTACAAGCGTCCTGATCTCATCCACCCGATTTCGAACAAATTGCTTCCACTCCCTTTCCTCACCTTTAATCCAACACAATGTTACTCTTGAGTCAGTCCAACAGTTCAGGTTTGTAATTGTAACGTCCAACTCTAAAGCCTCCTTAACATGTGTGATACGTCTAGCGAGTACTAAGGCGGCCAGAAGTTCTAGTCTTGGAATTGTTAAGTTTTTCACAGGGGCAACTCTAGATTTGGAGGCGACCAACCTGACATAGCTTCCTAGGGTTGTTGTCACGTGCAGATAGATGACTGCAGCATAGGCTTTACTGGATGCGTCGCTAAATCCATGAAGACTACAACTGATGACCTTGTCTTGAATTCCTTGGAAGTAGCACCGTGGTAGCGAGAGTGCTGTTACACCTTCTAACTCATTTAGAAGCTTGCGCCACGTCTTCAACAAATTTTCATTTAGGGGTTCATCCCAACCAATTTTCGTTTTGCAAAGTTCCTGGAAGAACAACTTAAACTCAATGATGACTGGTGAAAGGAATCCAAAGGGATCGTAGAACTTCGCAGCAACACTAACAACATTTCTTTTGGTGGGTTGCAAGTCTCTTGCATAGTTCGCTATCTTGGTAAGATCAAAGATGAACACATCCTTCAAGGGGTTCCATTGTACTCCAAGCACCTTTTGTTCCGATCTGCTGGTCTCTTCTACTCCACGAAGCATGCTCTTAGCATAAGTCTCGTCTTCTTCTGACACAACAGTCCTTTCCGAAAGAGCTTGGGGTGACTGTGCATGTTCAGGTTCAACACTAGACGTATCGGTGTTAGACTTTCTGGTTTCATTACACTGGATTCTGCTTGTTAGTTCCGGGCAATTTGACACAAACTTCCTAAGGTTGAATCCTCCCTCAGCAAGCCTGAGCTTGGACTTCACATACAGTTCATAAGCCGCGTCGACCTCCAGGGCTCCAGAACTTAGGTCATCAACATAAATTGAACGACGAAATTTCTTCACGAATTCAGGATCGGCTTCCTTGTACTGTTCAATGTGATGCTTGATTGTGGCATTTAGCAGGAAAGGACTAGACGATACTCCAAAGACGACACGAGTGAACCTCAGGACCACAATTTCTGGAGAGGGCTTGTCTATGTCATCTACCCATAGGAATCTTAACACGTCTCGGTCTTCCTCCGTCATTCCAACCATCAGAAACGCCTTTTCTACATCACCCGTCAAGGCCACTTGATTAACGCGAAATCTCAATAGCACATCAAATATGTTTTCTGCAAGAGGTGGTCCTGTGTACAAGCAGTCATTTAAGGCTGTACCATTGGATCTGGCTGAGGCGTCATAAACAACTCGAAGTTTAGTGGTAGGGTTTTCTCTTCTTATGACTGCGTGGTGTGGAAGGTAGTGAGTGTTCCCAACTTCCCCCTCATCCGGTTTCTCCACGACTTCCACTATACCCTTTGTCAGCTGCTCCTTGATGATTGAGTCATACTCCTTCAAAACTTCGGGTTCTTGGTTTAAACGTTTGAGTAGGTTGCTTAACCGCTTCAAGCTCAATTCATAGTTGCCAGGCAGAGGTGGGTGTGGCATTTTCCATGGCAAATGAACTTCGTATCTATTGTCCCTAAAGGATATTTTCTCTTGGAATTCTTCGTACAATGTCCTTGGTTTAATGCCAAGTGATTCTAGTTCCCAGAATGTCCTTAAATTTCCATCGAGGGTCTCGTTTGTAACATCAACAGGGTTTACTGCACTCTTCAGAACATGTGTTGTGACAAGATTACTTTGTTGCCTGTCAACTTGTATTCCCTCTGGGATTGGACCTGATAGAACCCATCCAAGCTTGGTTTCAATAGCAGTGGGGCCATGCTCCCCCCGTACCACCCTACCAGACACTAGACTCCAATACTGGTCTGACCCAACCAGAATGTCAACCTCAACATCATCTTCACCAGTACCATAATCCGCAAGTTTAAGTCCACTGAGATGAGCATATGTGTGGGTAGCTTTTGCAATAGATTGGCTCTGCAGAGGATCACAAATGATGGGAACAACAAAAGCTGATAGTTCTACACCTTCCCCTTGATCAGTGGCGACACAGAGTCGAACAACATCCACGCACTGACTGTTCTCCTTCGTTGAGCCAAATGTCTTAATGGATATTCTTTGACTGCTTTCGGCTGGTAAATTCAGAAGCTCTCTTAGCCTTGCACTCACATAGGTTCGCTGACTTCCGCTGTCCAGGATGATTCCGGCTTTCACTTTGGCCTTTGAGTTTCCGGGCTTGTAGGTCAGTGCATTGGCTGTTTGAAGAAGGACTGGGGTAGAGGCGCTGACATATAAGGCTGTGAGGTTCTGTCTTGAATTCCTCGAACGGTTCTGGATCTGTTCCGGGGCGGGTGCGACTCTTGAGGAATTTACACCAGAGTTGGGGCAGGCGTCGTTGCTGCTCGAGGGATGATTGTTCCCCGATTGCTTCTGAGCATGTTCTTGCTTGGGTGTTGTTCTTGAAGTATTGGTACCATTGCTGCCATTGGATGGACAAATGCTGATATGGTGTTTACCCTTGCCCTTGAAACATTCATGCCTTGAAGGGCAGTTCTTGCTGAGATGATCCTTTCTAAGGCAAACAAAACATCTTCCTTGTTTGATCAAAATATCCTTGCGGGCAGCAGGATTGGTTACCATTTTACAGGAGTTGGAGGGATGGCTCTGCTTACAATACGTACAGGTGGGTCCAGAATGCTTCGTAAATAAGGCAGAAGTAGTTGTACGCATCTGGAAGTTTGGAAATGCCTAACTTTCAGCAGATAACTGAGACTCATCATGAAGGGCTGCACGTTCTCTGGCTTCTAACTCATTCTCCAATACACGCATAATAGTATCCAGCTGCCACTCTTGATCCTTTATTTCTCTACTAATAATCAATCGTAGCTCCTGAGGCAGCTTACTCATAATAATTGATGATAGTAGACTTCCATAGGAGTTTGAAGGGAGTCCTAAAGACTTAAGGCTTCTTACATGAGACTCTAAAGTGTCATACAGTTCCCTTAGCTTTCTTGTGTCTTCATTAATCACTGGGCTGACATTAACAAGAATATCCATGTGGCGATTTATAATCTGTTGTTTGTTTCCGAATCTCTTCTTAAGGATTGCAATTGCTTCTTCATAATTGGATGCGGTGAGAGACAGACCAGAAATGGCATCAAGAGCTGGTTTCATGAGAAGTGAGTTCAGATAATTGAACTTGTCAATAGGAGCCAATTTAGGATTCTTGTGGATAGAGGATTCAAAGGCATCCCAAAAGGTGGGCCATGTACTAACTTCCCCATCAAACCTTTTCAAGTCCAGTTTAGGTAATTTAACTCGAGGGCCTGTTTCTTGTATGGATGAATCGACAGCAGGATTAGGAAGTTGGACAGAGTGATTTGAAGGTTCACAATTTCCAGGAAAAACTTCTGTAGATATATTAAGGCTTACAGGAGATTCAACAGAGTCACTAGGATCAGCAGATACAGAAGGGCTTACCGGTGTTTCCTGTTTTGGCGCGTCCACGCTCTTCGTTGGGGGTCTCGAAGCTTCCATAAAATCTTCAATCCTTGTAATTGTAAGTTGAACCAATTCATTTACAAGATCTGCTTCGCGAATTTCGTCTTCAATTTCCTCCTCTTCTACATTTGACAGGATTTCTTCGTCTAAGACTTTCAGGGTTCCTAATTTGGCGCGCAGAGATTCCCTTTGCTGGCGAAGCTTCGACACAAGCTTCGCTGGCGCTTGTTTGTACTTGTCCAAGTTAACATCGACGGCCGAGGCCTCCAATTGCTCGTTAACTTCATAGGCGATGCGTTTAACGGTGGTTCTGTGTCCTTCACGCGTAGCTTTTTTCCTTGAAAGTTTCCCTTTGGGTGGCATCACGTGATAGGTAGTCGACTCGAAGAATGAAGAAATATCCAGATCCAGAGCACGTGCATGTGAACAAGAATTATCCGGTTGAAGAATGAACACAAGGAGTATTACCACAGGAAAAATCCGTCTCGAAGGGACCATGTGTGAGAAGGCAACGCTGTAGGGCGTTTTCGCTGGATTTAGAGGCTCAAATCTTGAAGTTTCACATCGATTTAATATCAAACACACGCACTAACTGTACAAACAACAACTAGAACGAGCAAGAACCACGAACCAAAATCACATGATTAACGAAGCGTGTTACCCACGTGACCCGTGTCACGCGTAACGCCATATACTGTCCGTAACATAGACTCAGTAACTGCATAGTATTTAAAGACCTTGCCTTTCCAGTCTAAGGACAATTTCGTAGCTTAAATCAGCTGTGTGGTTCCCCAAACCTCGGGTTATCCCGTATACATTATCATTCGATCGATTTTTAGACAATACCAGAGGTGCTACAAAACAATCCAAGGCTTTGCTTTGTTGTTACTGAGAAGGGAAACCCACAGATGGACTGGGCCACTCAATCAAATCTCTCGAACAATAATCTATCGACCGAATCTGTGGCATCAGGACGACAAAATAGAGATCCTAACCATCTTAGCAGGAAACCTCAGGTATAAGGCCTTATCGCTTGAAATAGAATGAAAATTATTGGACAGCGAGACACGGAAAATATTAGCGCGTTCTGAGGGAAATAGAGGGAATATAGGCGAAGTTTTCGTTTCATCGATCCCCATTGAAAGAACGAGCAATGACGAAAGGTTCCTGAACTTACGCATAAAGGGTTTTCCTTTCTTTGGATAAGAATTCACTCAGATTGTCGCTTTTCTCTTGTATGACGTTGTACATTACGCTCAAAAGAGATTTTTCGCATTTCTTTTGGGAAGGGCAAGATTTTGCTGTTTTCTTTTTCCAGTGCACCATACGAACGTTGATTAATAAATATATGTCCTTTTAAGCGCTTGAGTTCTATCTCTACTTGATGTGGCTTGACAATGTAGTGCATGAAATTACATACACCCTATGCAGAACGAAAAGAGACTGGGAGCGATCAACTTGAAAACGAGGCTAGTTGGGCCTTGTTTACTCGTGTTAGAAATATGGCCGCTCATGGCTCTGTAAGTAGCCGTCTTTCTCAGAGTCTTACGGAGGAAGATATCCCCGGAGCATCGCTTCAGGGAAGAAATCCGACTGCTCTTAAAACAGATGAACTTCGCTTTTGGTTAAAATGTCGTGGCGATCCAGCAAAGGGGTTAAAAACAAAGGCACAATTGGTGAAAAGGTAAGTACAGTATTTGTCAGTCGTTCGTGATACTTTTTAGAATTAAAAGAGACTTTGGTATTGTAAATGGAGATCAAAAGATTTAGGAGTTATTTTTCTCGATGAAATGTTTCAAAAATGTAATGATTAATAGTTTTTCTACTTTTCATTTTGAAGAGTTCTTGAATATGTTGCGTCTGGTCGTGATAAAGATGTTGTGGATCCCGATAAAAATATGATATACACGCGTCGAAAGGCGAGACAAGAACAACTCGCTCAAAGTGATGCGATGCCTGAGGAAAGTCCTGTTAAATTTCCATCAGCCGGATGGTCTACAAGTTTGCAACGAATGCCATTATTCACAAGGGCAGAGATGGATTTACATATTTCTAAATCTGGAAAAAACTTTGACAGAAATAAACAGAACCATGCTGTTCCAACAAGCATGAAAAAGGCAAAAACATTTCTTGATGATGAATACCTGAAAGACTTAACTTACGCAAGTGATGACCAATATTTCTATTTCAAATGCTTGTGTTACCATAGCTTTAAAAAAAATGAGCCACCCCACAAATTACAAGTTGCACTTTGTTTAGTGAGTGGAGTTGTTAAATATGCTTCGTGTACATGTGTAGCAGGATCTGTCGGTTTTTGCAATAATGTGCTTGCTGTTATGATGAAACTCTGTAAGTTCAGCTTGTATTGTTGTCAAGATATTAAGGACTTGCAAAATGAATCTGATATGACACAAGCTAAGGCATGCACTTCAAGTTTACAACTATGGCACAGGCCTGTAAGAGGAGATAAAATCAAGCCCCAACCTGTCATGGAACTTGAGGTAAAAAAGTCGAATATATACACAGAGTATAACCCTGATAGTGGAGTAAGGTGCTTGTTGTATGAAGCTAGGAAAAATTTGGGTACACAAGCATCTGATGAAGCTTTGTTAAAAAAACAAGCTTCAAGAGATCAACCCTAAGTTTGCCTTGTCTCAAATTATGTCTACTGGTGGTACCAACTTACAGGAAACAAAATTTGGAAAATGTCCAAGTGGCTCATATGCAAGTTACCAGTTACAGTTCACAGAGTCTAATTTTCAAGCTTTCTGTAATATTGACTCAGTGCCTAGAGTGGACTGTAATGATGAACATAATGCTATTTCCGTATATCCTCCATTCCCTTTGCAACAATCTGAGCAGTATGAAAAGCCAGATGATTTAAGCAGCAACCAAGAAGCACTCCTGGATCATTTGATTGTTGATGAGGCAAAGCTTAATACCATAGAGAAGAAAACAAGTGAACAAGCAGCCTCACAGGAATGGCAGGCTGAAAGGAAATTTCGGTATACAGCATCTAATTTCCACACAATTGTAAAAAGGCAAAGGAATCATAACACTCTAGTAAATAATCTGCTTCATCCCAAACCATTCACTGCCAAACAAACTGCACATGGGAAAACCTATGAGCCTGTAGCCTTAAAAGAATATGAAAAATATATGTTTTCAACAAGGAACCCAGTTTCAGTGTTCAAAAGTGGCCTTGTTGTCAGTATGGCCTCTCCCTTTTTAGCAGCATCGCCAGATGGCAAGGTCATTGACCGAGGCTGTAGCAAGCCTTTTGGGCTGGTAGAGGTTAAATGTCCCTACTCTAAATTTCATGTGAGTCCTTTAGAAGCATGTGCCGATGACACTTTTTATGCAGAAAATGTAAATGGAAAGCCGAGGCTAAAAAGGGGGCACCAGTACTACTTTCAGATACAGGGTCAACTAGGTATTACAGGAGCAAGTTGGTGTGACTTTGTTATCTATACTAACAAAGGCATGAGTATAGAGAGGATCACATCTGATCCTCAATTCTGGGACGTATTGAATGAAGGCCTAAAGAAGACCTATTTTGAACATTTCATAGCACCAGCTTCTGTGGAGTTCAGTAACCATTAGAAGGGTTAACTACCCTAATCTAATCTTGGTAGAAATTTTGTGTCTCATACCTAACTTGATATGTTTAAAACAGAGTATCAACCAACATGGTCTGTATAATAAGATAGCTTTCTTTATTCTTTGATTTTACGATCTTTAGAACTACATGTAAAAGCTGACATCTTTTAAGTGTTTGGGACTGAAAGCCAGCGAATAACATTCTTAGTTTTAGTTGGTTTAGAGAATATTTGACCTGAGGTGGATAAGCAGGTTTACATTTATTAAATTGACAGAAATTCTGTAGTGTGCCTCAGAGCTCTGCCTAACTCAGTGTTAAGTGGAAATAAGAGGGTCCTGAATGTCACATAAAAAGGCACAGACACTCCACATTTGGTTTACTACCCCAAACAAACTGAGGGGTACAACACTATCCCATAAGTGAAAATTCTTGATTTTATTGATGGCCCGTTCAACGTGTATTCTAACAGAAGCAATTTCTTGAGTCTTGATAACATCTTCTGCTGTCATTTGGCTATTAGACCCTAAAAAGGGGGGAATGTTTAGGGTTACACCCAGTGGGAGTAGGTCTTCAATTGTAAAACCTTTATCGGCCATCACGGTGTCACCATTGTCAAATTCTAACTTCAGGAAACCACTTCGTTCAACAATTTCGCGATCGGAAATGCTTCCACTATATAGCTGACTGATAAAAGTTATAGCTCCACTGGGAGCAATTCCAACTAAGCCTTTTAGAGTTACATGGTTCTTATAGGAGCTGAACAATTTGGAATTCAACAGAAGGCTGGAAGGCATTTGGCATCCAATTTCTGTACAATCGATTATTACACGGGTGCAAGAGTATTTCTCTTTAAAGCTGTCAGGCATTGTAGCTCTTATAACCTCCCTATTAGGCCATATAGATACTTGACCAAATTTTAAATACATGTAATTTATCCAAGAGAGGAATGTTCTGCTTACTGTCGACTGCGAAATACCAAACAAGTGAGCTAGATGTTTTTTCTGCAAATCCCCTTCTCAGTCTGCAAAGAACAAGGAAGAACTCCTCTCTGGGTTCTAAGCTTCTTCGTCTACCTATGCTAGTACATCCCTCTGGTTCCTCGTTTCCACTATCGTAAAACTCCTTTTGGACAGTTCTTTCTTTTGATGAACAGTACCTAATGTTTTCCCCTTTCGATCCAGTATTTAAAAATTCAAACACAGCATTAAATGTTGCTAAATTAGGAAATCCCGTATAAAAGGCAATGTCCTCGTCGGTAGTAAAATTGCGTAGCTGAAAAAGGCGGGAATCTTTAAGGCTCCTCTGGCGTTTTAATACCTCTATTTCAGCCTTTAACTTCGCATTTTCAAGTTCAAAACCTCGAATTCCTTCAAGTTTTTTAACTTCTTCTGTTTGATCTTCACACGAACTTACGCTGTTTTCCACATCATGATAACTAAAAGCTGCTGATGAAGTACAGGTTTCAGAAGTTGCTTCAGCTGCATCTGCAGTTGTTTGACTTTGAGATGATTGCAACTCGTCTACAACACTCTGTTGTAGACGAAAGATTGCGACATTTAGGAGGTGCTCGCTTTTTCGGAGAACCTTTGGACCACGAAAATCGAGATGGAATTACCCCTGCCTTTACATAAACACGCTGACCTCCAATAGCTTTAACCAAGTCCTCGGGCTTAAAATGACGAGAACAGATCTTCGTGTTTTGGTTGACTCTAAACGCTTTTCCTTCGTCTCGAGGAATGGCATGGAGCCAACGTTTTTTGAGGATAACGTCGTCTGGAAACTTCAAGTAAGACATTTTCTCCCCGTTTTCGGTTCTGTATTTCTTTTTGGTACAGTTTGGAACACAACAATTTTGCGGCATTTTCAAAAACTGGCGCCCTTCACATCAGGCGGCCATTCTTATTTACCAGGCCCAACTAGCCTCGTTTTCAAGTTGATCGCTCCCAGTCTCTTTTCGTTCTGCATAGGGTGTATACGCAGTGAGGATGTGCATGAACAGGTAGGGCGACTATGGGGACGGGACAGCTCGGGACAGGTCGTCCAAACAGTCTGAGTGAGACGGAGTGAGCCTGAATCTAGTCCACTATTCCCGAGTTTTGATGAAAGATGTGGAGAAACTAACTTGAAGGTTGAATTTACTGCCTTATAAATTTCGGCTGAGTTGAAATAGAGAGACTCTCTTTATGTCAATAATTATCATTTCTGACTCGTTTACATTTATCTACCCCCAAAATGGCGTGCGGAATTAAGTCTAGTAGAAGTCAGTAAATTGCTTCCCAACGAAAGCCAAAGTTTTCCAAATGCCATTTTCTATATATACTTTATAGGTTTTATAAGTTTTATTATCTTCCTTGATACAAATTTATGGAACGGCACAAATTGACACTTTCGAGTTTCGGCTCCTATGATTATCCATGGCATACAATAAGGGATGACACTACGCGGGCGCAAATAAACAATAATCCCTCAAAAAGTCATGTAGCCTGCAAAGCAGGCGGTTTTTGTGGGGGAATGCTTCGAAAACGGCGATAACGAAAGACCGGCCACCATTTCCAGCGTGTGAACACTGGTGAGAGGAAAAAAGAGAGGGGTAGGGGGGGGGGGGTAGTGTGGAGGTTGCAAATTCCCGCCTGCCCGTAAACTAGGGTCAAGTGAATTGTCCGTCCACAGAAGGACGGAAAATTCTGATTGGTTGTTACTGAAATTTGTCAATCAATCTGTCAGCATCGGATACCATTTCTGACTCTTTCTTGAAAGATGGACTTGAGAACGATTGTATCGAAGCAGCATTTGATATCTTTCTTGATAGCATCAATGAATAGAAAGAAAGTAATCGAAGGATCATTCTCAACGAAGAACAGCTATTAGCAGTGAAATATTTGATGAATGAGAAGGATGTTCTGGCGATTCTTCCGAGTGGTTTCTGAAAGAGTATGATATTTACTGTGCTCGTGCGCACCTCGATGGTTTTCCCGCTTCAAACGGTCTGAACGTAATCTGAATGGTTTTAATTCATCGCGTGAACCAATCAGATTCAGGGCCGTTGCGGCCCGCACAGCGTGTGTTTTGACGAGGCCGGATTCCAATTTGGCCGCGTTTATTGATAATAATATGTTTTAACGTGTTAAAATTGTACAACAGATTTTTGTGCTTCTATTTTATAATTTGAAATTACCAACCTCATTAATTCTTTTATCCTGTTTTGACATAATTGAACAGGAACGACAATAATCTTTCTCCCTGACCTTCCATCCACAACATTGTTTGTTGTAGAAAACAAAATTCTCTCGACAATGGTAGCCTCTACCAGAATATTGTAATATGGAAGATACTTTTTATTCAAGGGTACAAATATTAAACAGCCAGTTTTTCTCTGGTAAGCATATTGATAAAATACCTTTGATATTATATATTAGAGAGGAATGTAAGAGTAGCAGGCATGAATAAATATAATTTTGGCTCAACTGAAGTGACACTGGAGTGCTGTGTGGGGCCGAAGTGGTGCGGCACCTTTCTCGGTTTGGTTCGTGGACTTATCACTGGGCTTTGTTTTCCCTTCCCACCCTCTCATGTAATCGCACTATAGCCGTAGACGGGTCGCCAAATTTATCCCCAATCTTATTGTGGTGCGATAATAGATACGGTGTGTAATAGATCACTTTTTCTTTGACCGGCCTGAGTTTTCACAGAGGCTAATCCATTTGAAGTTCTGTATTATTGCACTTCTGGTATGGCATATAGACCCGTTGCTATTATTAATGTTAGGGTTGTCAAGGAATTGCCCCGAAGAGGGGAGAAATTTTATAGGTTAAATTTGCATTAATTTCCTTGTGAGATTGGGTGCAGACACATATGAAAACGAGCATTTCGCTTATTTAGTTTATTTTACATAACAGAATGGCCAGGTCCAGGTATTTTTCTGGTTTACTTATAATGAATAATTATCAAGGTACATAAATGTGAACACTTATTAGTTTATTGTCATTTAACCAGTGTTGAGTAGGCCTTCCGAAAACTCCGTCGTACGTAAACGACACTTGTAGAAGTTGGAAGGTAGCTTTGAGTTTTAAGCAATTTGCTAAGAAACTAAATGTCAAGTACAAATGCAAACGGCGGTGCTAATTAAAGCGGTTTGACAAAAAAATATCACATCCATAGGTACAATAAGCGTCAAAGAACTCTCCCTGTCTCCTGAAATAGCAAAAAAGGCGTAAAATATCAGTTATATTTGCAGAGTAAGTTTGTCACTTGTCGTTAACTAAATGAATTCTGAAAGAATAATGTTTTCAGTGCTTGTGTTCGAAGTTCATTACTCAGTGAGATCTATCATTACCTTTTATTGGGTCAACAAAAGCCGCAAGTTTTCGCACACCTCATTTTCATTGGTGTCTCGTCACAGCTGTTCTCATACACTGCCTCTATAAAGCAGTAATAATCTAGTCTTGCATTTTTACACTGAGCTCTTTTCTCTTTGTGAGGTCCTTCTGAAATATAAACCGTGAGAAAAAAAAAATATGAGCAGAAACGTAAAAACGAAAACACTCTTTAGGAGGTATTGAACAGAATCACGTTTGCTAGCCTTTACAAGTTACCACAAGCCTTTTAACTGGCATCAATTCACAACTATTACACCCAAAGACCCAGTTACTGAGGAGAGGCAGTACGGCATAATCTTTCAACTAGCTAGAGTATGCAGATTGTGGAAATGGCTTGATTTGTGGAATGGACAGAGCTTTAAAAATCAGACTCAAGGAGAATCGCAATAGACCTTTTTAACCCTTTACTGCCCAAGGGGTCTCCCTTTGACGAGTAAAATCGTCTGGCGTTAGACAGAGTAAAATCTATAAGTCACGCTTGGGCAGGAAAGGGTTAAGGGAGATAGTTTTTTAACCCTTTACTGCCCAAGGGGTCTCCCTTTGACGAGTAAAATCGTCTGGCGTTAGACAGAGTAAAATCTATAAGTCACGCTTGGGCAGGAAAGGGTTAACGATACGGCGGCTACCTTGAATAAATTAACTTAGCCCTATTATGGGATGCCCAGGGGGCAAATATTTGACAGCTCGTGTGATCCTGGGTGTGATGGAAGTTCATGGCACGTGGAATGCTTGCTGTTACTGTCATTCGATAGCACTGTTTAAACTTCTGATCACCGTAAACAGATCATAACAGCTCTTCGCTCGCTTTGGAACGCTTGCTACGCAGGCTACCGTTTAATAGTCATTACTGATCAACCAGGTGCGAACAAAACACTTTCAGCGTAGAGGTGCTAAAATGTGTGGGAAGTCGAGAAATTACGAAACTACGGTATGTGTAGACTGTTCACAGTGAATGAATCGTGAGAGAACTGGACTCCGACGATAAAACGTGAGGCACGAAGGGGCAGGGAGCGGGGAGCATAACAATAGACGGACTGTGGACATCTTTGAGAAAAAGTAAATTTCCCGTTTCTCCAGAAACGGAAAATTCCCATTGGTTGAAAGGCGAGAGAAGTGTCATCTCCTTGACAACGGCCGATCATGATTGTTTCCTGGCGCGTCTTGCGGTTTGTAGCAGTTGTCATCACTCGAAAGCCGTTGTGATATCGTGATGGACCGGCTCGTGATGGACCGGCTCATAGATAATAGGGGGAGGAATCTAATAAGTCCACTTTTTAACAAAGATGTCCACAGCCGTTCTATTTTTTTTCGCTCGCTCCCCGCCCCCACCCCCTAGCGCTTCGCTTGCTGAGTTTTTTGCTCGCGCGCTTTCTTTTGCGTTGAAAAAATAGAGCGGCTGTGAACAGTCTACGGTATGTGAATTTATGTGGTGAATAAATACACATTTTAAAACTTTGATAACAACAGTTTTAAATAAAATATCGTCAAAGAAATGATATCTGCGTATCCAGTATAATTACCGAGAAATAACACTTGAAAGTCAAAATGCTTCTCGAGAAACTTGCACCGAACATGACCGAAGGATCGGAAAACAAGCGTTCTATGGCATGACAATTAATTGTTAAGTTTTCTTCCAAAGCAAAGCTATGAATAAAAGCTAATACAAACGCTGCATTTGTCATTAAAAGCACATACTTTCGTTATTAATTTCTCTCGTGCGTGAAATCCCTTTCCCGCGAATGGCAAGAATTCAACTTTTGGCGTTTTCCGTTAGGTCTTTGTACGCGGAAATAAGTCGGTTTGTTTGTTTTGAACAAGTGAATTTTCACTATTTTTCTGAGAGATTTTAGAATCAAATAAAAAGATAATAAAATGAAAGGTAACTTCGCGTTTGCCGTTTGCCGAAAAACGTCATTCTTAATCTCTCTAATAGCGGAGCTCCGCCACGCGGAGCCCCAAACTCATATACGAAAGAGAGTTGATTTTCTCATGGTTATCATGGCTAGCGGTATTTCTCGTGGGAGCGTACGCACGACGACGGAGTCGCGGAACATGGCGGCCATAAATAGCCATGCCTTGCCAACACCTTGTCAACCCTATCAGCTTACATCTTTGTTTTTGGGCAGCCATGTTATGGTCAATCGACAGCTGTCAAATCGAGGTATCCGCTGACCAGCATCGCACGACCAGATCGAGGGCTCAGGTTAGAACTCATTGAGATGACCAGGCATTGGTTTTCTTCATTAACCGCGGGCCCAGGTCCCATTTTTTCTTCTGGCAGCATTTTTTAACTTTTTATGGTCATTCTTAGCGGAAATTCTGCAATTCGAGTTGATGTTTTTAATTATTATTTATTTCAGAGAAATTATTAAGAAACAGCAAAAATACCGAGCACCGCTTCTAGGCTTGGCTAAATCTATCTATTATTTCTTTCGACCCGCTGAGTGAACGAAATTGTGCAGATTTACATCGCGGTCAGATTTTATTCGCATATTCTTGGTTTTCATGTGACGTCATAAAATTCTGAAATCAAAATTCGCTAGGCCTGCTAAATTTTCGTTGCCACTAGGTGTAAGGTTAATTAAGAATTGTTTCATGCTTTAGCGTGCGTATATCGAGTTATGGATGCACGCGGGAAGTTAGGAGAGCACGAGAGAAGCGTAAGAGTTGCTCGAGGCGCAGCCGAGAGCAACTCTAGCTTCTTGAGTGCTCTCCTAACTTCCCAAGTGCATCCATAACTCGATATACGCACAGCTAAAAGCATGAAACAATTCTTTTATAACATACGACAACAAGTTGGGGGCTGAAAGATGTTTTACTCTTTTGATTGATTACAAAGTTCTCAAAATGCGCTACAAAGGATCTAATTGGCTGGTTAAAAACACGCCACAGTCACTTGATCGACAGTTGAACGGAACGCTTCATCTGGCTTCATCTAATAGTTTCTAAAAACTGTCTCTCAATGAATGGAAAAGTCGTGGAAAGTAAGTGAACTTTTTAAACGAAGTCAAACGCCTTCATGAAAATGCAGCCAAACAAGTTAAAGTACTTAATCTTTAGTAAACACGTTCGGTGGGCAAAAGTCAAAGACGAGAAGAAGCGGGATTTGAATTGTTGAAAACGATGTTCACATTGCCGTGTATAGTGCAATTAGTGCCGAAGACGGACTCCAGGAAATTTGCATTCTTGTCGTGGGCCACCAAACTGTTTTTTTGACGGACTGTGGTACCGGTGGAAGAGCACTCGGTTGTTCCGTTGACAAGGCTGTTCGACAGGACCTCACTGCAACTGCGAAGCTGTGAAGTGGATGGGTGCGTGTTGTAATGAGCAAGGCTTTGCTCATTTCTGTGACCGGAGATCGCCATAATGTGCCTGTTTGGGATTCCTGCATTAGACCACAAAGTTATGGCTGTCGCCCTGACGCTATGGTTGGTGTAGAGCTTCGACAAGGATGCTGCTTCGCTGATGTTTTTCATCATGGAGTCGAGCGAGTTCACTCCGACTGGACGCGCTTCATACCAGATGTTGTCGTCGAAACTCCAGTTCTTTCTTGGATATTGGAAAAACGACTCGCTCTTCGGGTTTAATTTTGACAAGTACAATTTCAAGGCCTTGTAGCCGTCGTTCACTTCGTCTGTTTCATACATTCGGGCCAACTTTTCGGTGCTGGAAACGTCGGCAATTCCACCGGGATGGTTTTTGGTAGCTTCATCATGCGCCATCGTCGCGTAGTTGCGACCAGTTGTGCCCGGGGGGGGGGGGGTACTCCCGTATGAAAATGACGGGGGTGCTCGTCGGAAATTTTCGAAAACACCCCTAAAAGGTACCAGAATCTCATTTTGTGGGCGTGGCTCAGAGTAATTTTTACCCCTAAAAGGTACCATTTCTGAAGTAATAAATTAACTGGATCTGGCAATTTTTATAGTGATAAACACGCTTTTTAAGAACATTAATTAGAAATTATTTTTCTTATTTTTCTTTTGTAAAACAAATGCGGGCCTATACGGAAGGCCCCTAAAAGGTACCACAACATCTTAAGCGGCGGTCATTTTAGATTTTTGCACCCTAAGCGGTACCAATTCACAAATTTTACCCCCTAAAAGGTACGACGAGCACCCCCGTCATTTTTATAGGGGAGTACCCCCCCCGGGCAGTTGTGTCCACTTCAAACTTGAAGCTGGTCGTTTTCAAGGTCCTCTGACCCTCTCGACCTCTTCTACAAAAGAAGAGGACAATGTGGAACCACACGTTACGGAGAAGAGAAAGTGGGTTGCTCAAGGCGAGAACTTGCGAGGATTTTAGCCGCAGCAAATCTTCGTTTTCAATCGCCGGTTTGTGTTTTACGTTTTCTTTTCCCTGACGCTTCAAGCTGACAACTGTCGCATTCAGCATTTCGTTTGACCTTTTAAATCTTGGGTCAGAAGTGAGCTTCAGGCCTTTGTTTAGTGGCGGTGTATTCAGATATCTTTCAATGCCGTGACGAAATCCAAGGAGCGTAGATTTGCTGTACACATCTCCGGATTTATTTCTGGCCTCTGCGTAGAATCTGCGAAGGTTTGTATCTAGTTGGCCAAGCGACATTTGTTCTAGCGGTGTCTGTATTTTTTTCTCACTACACCAAGCTAAATTCAGAAAGGAAATAATGGTAATACCATTTAGTTTATAGGCAATGCGTGACTGACGCTTTGAATAAACCATGTCTCGGTGCAATTGCGGCTGCAAAGTTTCAGTTTGTAATGAAAGTTGCCTGAAAATGTTTGCGTCTCCGATTGTTTTGTAATTTTGTAATTAACTAGTTTTCTGCTGGTTTAACAAATGTAACAAAAAAGCCCGACATAAACAGTGATGTTTACCTTTAAAAGTTGACACAGACCAATTTGTGGCCAATTTGCGGAATGCCTTTCAGCCAAAATTTTCTCTAGCTCCTGTTCCGATAAATTCTGGAAACGGGCCGTTTGTGCTTCCTTTTCATTGCTCTTGTTGGCTTGACTGCTTGCAGGAAGATCGAAAGCCAAAGAAAAATTTGGCAGGTCTTCCATTTACTGCTATCACTTCTCGAAACTCTAAGTTAAGGAGCTAACACCTGAGACTCGACGAAAATTTTGCAGGTAAATTGAAACTGCACACGTCATTTTATGGAGCACGGCCGTGCGTATATAAAGAATTGGTTCATGATTTTTGTCCATGATTAGATAGGACTAGCGCGCGCGCTATGTTATAACTAAAAATATATCCTTCCGCAAATTTTCAGCACCCTTCGTTTTGAAAACAGAGCATCTTGAATATTTGAGTTCTTTGCCGTATGTGACATCAAGCTGCGGAACCGTGACAAAACTGTTTTGTTTTGTTTAGCCAATCCTTTCGATTTTCCGGAGTTTGAACATTTCAGATATAATAAATGGTGTTTATGTGAAAGCATAAAAACTCATGAGCCAAAAGTAGTCGCTATTATAGCACAACTGAATTCCAGATGGTTTCGCGTGCATCACTGCGGCCACGGTCTTCAAAATCGTTCGCCATTCCACTTTGTGTTCTGTCTTGTCTGAGTCATGACGTCACTCGAGCGCCACTATTTAGGGCACTGAATATTTGCGCACTCACTGCTAGACGTGAACATTAAATCTTGCTCCGCTTTTGAGCGGTAGCGAAGGTAAAGCGAAGACAAATTAAACAAACCGGCCGTAATAACCAAAGCATTGAAAATAATGCGAAGAAACAGTTTGGTCCCACGTTTAAAAGAAACACGATGGTAAAAGTTTACACGCTCGAAAAGGAAAGAAAGTATCCGAGGATACGGAGTAAACTAACTCCGTACGCTGGAAAAGCAAACCAAAAATAACAATCCTAATGAGTTTAATAAGTCCACGTCAGAGGGAAAACCAACTAACGCGAGTGTAAATAAAGCGCTAGCAAACTGAAACATTCCTATCATATTCCTAGCTCCGAGATATCTTTACTCCCTGGTCATCCGATAATATGGCTTTAAAATGAATACACTGAAGATGGATGAGCACTTCAATCCGTGTTCGTGTAAGGAACTCCTTGCATTAATTGTCACTTGAGAGTGATTGCTCCGAACAAAATTGATTCTGTTGGTTACACATGATATTCTTCTTGTTAAGCATCATAAGTAAAATGTTTGCAGATGTTGTTCATGTTAAGTCAAACATATCAGAAAACAGGTGACCAAATTTTACAATGGCAAGGTTAGTAACCGACGTCAATCAACTTTGTCAAACACAATGACCGTCAAAAGTGTTTGAAACCTGCAGGCATACAACGAAAAATATAGGAAAGGTCCTAAACAACGTGATTATGTTGTTTTATGAAAAATATTTTGAGAAAAAAATGATATAAAAATACTGAAATGCCAAAAAGTATAAACGAATCAAGGTTTTCAGTCGGAATTTAGCGAAGCTCTTTGTCCATATCTAGATAGGTATTTTTTTCTAAGAAAGCTTCTTACTACTGCGGTCGTTTTATTTGTCGTTTCATTATGGCCTTGAAACTGTTTGGGCTCTGCTCAACTGAATGGAAAAGACGTTTACTTTTCACATGTCCAGTTACCTGGTACGTTTATCATAAATAAACTACATCTATAATTAATTACAAACATGCCTCACTTAGAGACTGTGAGTTAAGTTATCAGCACTCTATGCAAATTTATTGGGATTCACGGAGAAAATTATTCTGGTTTTGGTAGAACACATATGTAAAACGCAACAAAAAGTAATGATTAGCCTTTTAGTTACTTTCCTTGCATCTGGTAGTTATGATGAAAATTCAAATGTTCAGATTGAGAAATTCTGCTGCAAGTAATGATTAATTCGACTGAAATTTACTGACTTCGGTTTAAGTTTTGTCGGCTGACGCGAAAAGAGCCACGTTTCTAATCAGGTGAAGATAAAATGAAGGAACCTTCAGCTTTACTTGAAAAAAGAAGAAAAAAGCGCGGTTGAATATAGTTATAATCATATCATTATCGACCGGTAGGGACAGATCACTGTTGTAGATATTTCGAGTTTCTTTGTTTGAGCAATTGTTTCCATGTCTTTGGTAAACACTCCCACCTTTATCGGCGTCTCTAATGGCGGCTTTTCAAAATACGCCACTCGGTAAAAATGGTAGTGTACTGTGATTAAAGCATCTGTTTTGACCGGACACGAATACGTTAAGCACTGTTCACTCTTAAATTTCAGCCACGCAAATTGTGATGGTACTATTCAGTTTTCACTGAACAGCTGGCCAAGTTTGTTCGCTTAAAATAAAACAGGAAGAATAGCTGACCTTCAACGTAGCCGCTCTTCCCCAGTGTCGTAGCGAAGTTTGCTTTATGGTATGGCAAGGCCACAATAAACGAAACAAGTGTTGTCAGTGAAAGGAAGGCGAGGAACTTCAAACTCATCATGATCTTGATATTTCTGTAAATAATTAAAATATTGTGGCATTGAGGATGCGTTATTTGTAGCAATGGATATCTTATCTGAGCGACAGATACTGTAAATAGACTTACAGTCCTTTATGCCGATATTTTTAAATTATACGTTCACTCAAATCCAGAAGTTATTCTTGGTTTTGTCACAAACAGATGTGCAAACAATGTTGCGTAAAATAATGTGCGCCGGAGCTATTCAGTAGTCTCAACGTGTGACAAGAATTTCTCATTATATCTGTCACAACGATGTTCATGAAAAACAACAATAGTCTGAATCAAACATTAGCTAATAACACAGAAATGAAGAGCTTTTCTACTTTCTGGCAGTATTTTTAACCGATATAAGATAGAAATTTTGCACTGGGGTAATACTTGAACGTTTATAGCATCATATGTTATCATCTGGAAAATGAATAAATAAACAGGCAAGAAAACAAATTTTTGGGGAAAAACTCCGATTGTTTAAATATTTAGTTCTTAGTCCTGGGCCTGTTACGCCAAATTGGTTTCAAATCAAAGAAATGTTTAGCACGTTTAGCGAAAAATTGCAATAAAGTACTTACCTGTAAGTTTTAAGAGACAATCAAGTAATCGAAGTGTTCGGATAGAAATTGCCAGTCGTCTTCAGTAGTAAACTTTTAAGAGCCTGATGTCAGCTAGTGTTAATAATTAATAAACGCGCGTTCTTTTATCGTAGTGGTCCTGTCGATAATTATAATCTCAAGCCAATGAGCTTCTTACAATGGAAATGTGTGTACAACGAACACAATGAATACTCTTAAAGTTGTTTTAATGAAATTTTAATAGAAACTTTGGCAGGGCAATCCGAATAAGATTATTCCTCCCTTTCAAAACCTCTACACAGCGTAGTAAATTAAATACGGTACTCTGCACCCTGTTGTTGGTAGCGAACACTGCTTTAAAATGGAACGGAAAAGTCACCATCTACCAGGCCTTGTTTTTCTTTCGTATTTTTATTCAGACATAATGGTTTTATTCTGGAGAGATCTGGATCAGAATGAAATATCTACAGTGAGTGCACCTGGCGATGTTAATAAGGTAATTTGGCAGAAGCTTTTACAGACCTGTCGAGATCTCGTAGCATGATTGCTTTAGGAATCATTGATTAACACACAACTTTGCTCAAGGACTGAAAATGCCATTAAGCTGCTAAAGTTTCATTTATATGCTAAAATCATTGTTAAAATGTATTGTCAAGTATTACAAGCTTAGCAACTTAAATATTATTTTAAAATATTTTCGGATTATAAGATGTTTCCAAGTTATTTTCATGTTTGTTGAAAAATTTTATTTCTTCAGGTTCCCTCTGTTCCCTCTGAATTTAGTTGTTAGATAAATATAAACAATTGGGTTAGCAATTTCAAAAAATACAAGGTTTACATTATTGCACATTGCTTTTAATTCTGTAATCCTTCAACTATCTGAACTAACCGGATATTTACTTTGAAATAAACTCTTCAGTAATTAAGCTATTTTGAAATGGAGTAATTTTGTTTTCTGGGATCCGGTGTTTTATTCCTCAAAACATATATCACCTCTCTGTCAATTTCCATATACACCTGTAGATCAGCTGAATAAAATTAAACAGAGAACACGGCTTGAGTTAATAAGACACAGCTTATAGTTTCGAATAAGTAAATATATGATGTAAGATCAGCATGATCGAACACAGTTTGAGTCAAACTGTATAAGCGGTTAAGTAGTGTAGAGTAGTCGAGCCGTGTCGTCGCCAAAAGTTAATTTGGTCTGAGCATATTCACTGACCAAAAATTAGCACAATATTGTATTAAAGTGATGTTTATACTTCTGGTATGAAACTTATTTTGCATACTTGTCTTTAGCTTAAATTGTTGAAGAGTAGGAAAAGGCTGGATCGTTTGATTTTGAGCTCGTAGAAAGGGGTCGGGCGGACAATGTTTTCTTGATCTGCATACTTAGGGGTTAGACCATCCTTATAGAAGATTTCAATCCTTAATCACACGGAAGTCACTTGATATAAAGTGAGAAGTAAACAATAAAATTTAGTGAATTGACAAAAGTTGCGTGGCAAATTCATCAAACAACACTTTAAACAAGAAAAGTTTTAAAATGAATTAAATGATGCTCGCAGCGTGTTCACCTTTTAAGCAATCACTGTTTTCAAGGATAGAGGTTAACTCTTAAACCATTTTTGAACATTTTATAAAAGATTTTAAAGTTGATTTCTTTTAACCCCTCAAAACTGTGGTAAGCCACCTCAAGACCAGTCTTCGTACACCGACCTCTTCATATATGGAAATGAGTTTTACTCGCACGTCTTTTGTCTTGAAAATCAAACTCATTTTCATAAGAAGGTTGTGCACCTGGATTCGTCTTGAAACAGAGTTAGAAGACAACTCGAAAATGACTTATTTGCACAATACTCTTCGGAGACGTTAGCTGGGAAAAACGGGGGGATTCAAAGTGATTTGGAAGGAGCCTCGGGTCAGACCTATAAGATAAGGGTAGCAAGAACACAAATAGGTCAACGAAAGTAACGAGACAAACCATTACCATTACTATAACTATTATTGACCCAATGAGAGAGAGAGGCTGTCGCGGAGTTTCCTCAAAAATGGAAAGAACACTCACATTTACCTGTAATTAAAAATAGTAACAGAAAACATGATAACAATCATTCTAAGCGTGCTCACAAACGCTTTTGATGTGATAATTTACAGTAATACAAATTAAATAACTAAATTGGCTTTTATCGATACCTGTGACTTAAAAGAAATTATAAAATAACTGAAATACTAAGCGCGTTGGCATCGGTTGATAGATGTGTTTAGATGAAAGTATGTAAACACGGTTGTGACTTTTTAGTTTCGTACGTGTTTTTAAGAAATATTTTATGAAAACAATACATGTAGAGGACTTTTTCCGTGTTTATAAGGCCTCATCTAAGCACTCGGAGGTGTTGGAGATTTCTCGAAAGTTACGCAAACCCAACAAGTAGTCGAGGGTTTGCACAACTGTCTCGAATTCTCCCAAACCCCGAGTGTTTAGATGAGGTTACGTAAACACGGAAGAACTCAAGACTTACATGTAAAATAAGTTTGAATTACCGTCACTGACGAGGGTTACAAATTAAATACAACTATTTCTTTGAAGAGGAATTAATTCAACGTTAAGCTTAAACATTTCCTCAGTAACAAATCAGGCCAATTTTGCAATTATTTGCAACCCCAGGTGAGAGGATTTCAAAAATTTATTTTTAAATAGTAGCGTCTACATGAGAAAACGCGAAGTTGGTTGGGAGGATTGGGTGACCCCGGGGAAGGAGGATTACTCGTGTTGAAAGTGGAATGACCCTTGGGGGCAAGCCAGCTTTAGTGTTTCTCAGCTAAATAATAATAATAATAATAGTAATAATAATAACAATAATACACTTTATTTAAAGAGGGTTCACGTAATAGTTACAGAAACTGGAAAACTTATGGCCCTCTATCTAAATTAAAATTGCAACAAACATAAGATTCCGAATATACAAAGTCGAGTACAAAATAAATAAAACTCAGGAAATCTAGAAGTTCTACATCAATATAAATGAGTATAAGAGCTAATGATATGGCTAGTGAAATATTCTTGGTTTTCATGTGACGTCATAAAATTCTGAAATCAAAATTCTCTATGCCTCCTAAATTTTCGTTGCCACTAGGTGTAAGGCTAACTAGAAATATATCTTTTGGTAAATTTTCAGCTCGATAGTACCCTTCGTTTTGAAAACAGAGCATCTTGAATATTTGGGTTCTCGGCCGTAATGTGATATCAAGCTGAGAACCGTGACAAAACTGTTTTGTTTAGAAAAAGCCTATCCTTTCGATTTTCAGATGTCTGAACATTTCAGATATAATAAGTGGTGTTTATGTGTAAGTTTAATAGCTCATGAACCAAAAGTAGTCGCTATTATAGCACAATTGAATTCCAGATGGTTTCGCGTGCATCACGGCGGCCATATTTGTGCCCCTCGGAAGGACACAAATATAGCGTCTCCATACTAAGCTTTGTAAATTTGCGTGGAACGTTTCGGCAAATAACTCGAGAACGGGACACCGCACAGGCCTGAGACTTGGGAAATTTTTTTATTTATTTATCATCTACACTCGCTGAAATTCTAAGCTTCGGTAGTTGAATTGTTTCGAATTTAGTTTTTGATAGCGTGACAGTGAAAACCACCAATATGCATGAATATGATTAAACTATGAAATGCTGTACACTTTGGTTCGCCAATAGATTCTGAGGGTGATCACGAAACACCCAGATTAATTATTGCTTTCGAATTAAGACGGAACCGTTAGGACTTCGAGCAAAATTATGAGCAAAATTATGTACCAAAATGATTTACACCTTATTGCAAGCTTTTGTGTTACTACTTCAAATATATTATCAAGAGAAATCTTTTCTAGCAACACCAAACATCGAAAACAAATTTCGAAGTTCCACTGAATGCCACTGAATCGCTTAAGAGATGTGAGATTTTTTCTGTAGCTTGCGAGCTTCGAGGACTTCAAGCATTCAGTGGACAAAATTATGAACCAAAATGATTTACACCTTATTGCAAGCTTTTGTGTTACTACTTCAAATATATTATAAAAAGAAATCTTGTCTAACAACACCAAACATCGAAAACAAATTTCGAAGTTCCACTATAATTCCACTGAATCGCTTAAAGACGATTTTACAAAATGGCTACACGTTAAATTTTGCCTACAGTTTGTGATCTTTAAAATTCATTTTCTCGGGCTCTGATAAGAAATTGTTGTCGGTGTTATCGCGGATAATTACTTACATCTTTACCTTTTATTAAGGGTAAAAAATAACGCAATATGATTTAAATTATTCTGGTACTCGATTTTTGTCCAACTCAAATAAATATTACTCAGCTTCCCGTCTTAAACACTCGGAAACGGATGGCTCGGGGGAGAGGATACCGTTGCACATTTTGACAGATTGCAAATCTGCCTGCCTGGTGTGTTTGCATTTCGAAAGCTAGGCTTTGGTTCAAATTAGGTAGCATGACGTAATATATATGAATAAGAGCTTTTAAAATAGCTAATCATCCGCGTGACATATGACGTACACATGTGACTAAATCTATTTACCTTTAATTACGCAACGGGTTAAACTGAAATTTAGCCAAGCTCTGCAAACTTGTTGTTGGTCGGATCAAGAGCAACATGTTCTCCCGGATCTTAGTAATTTGTTTGGGTTTGATCTCTGCCAGCGCGGCTGATCTGTCTTCTGAGTTTGCTCACCATGCAGTGTTGGACCCAGAGCAGTTAATGAAGCTGTACTGGACGGTTGATTGGGACAAGGAAACCGTATCGTTCGCTGTTGAGGCAGCAACTACAGGATGGGTTGGCTTCGGCTTCTCTTCAGGCAATGGAAACATGATCGGCAGCGACGTGGTCATCGGATGGGTGAAGGACTCGAAAGGTTATTTGACGGTAAGTATTAAATCCCAGCGAAACTAATCGAATGTTCGGTAATCGAGCTCAATCGAACTTCAATCGTTCGATTGATTTTAATTAGTTTCGGTAATCGAACATAATCGAACTTACCCAAGCGTTTTCCCAATCGACTGGATCGAATATTTTCCTTGACTTGCATTTTAACATCGCAGGCGGTTTCATCCGATTGAGTGGGTAATCAAACGTGAACTCACCGAAAAGTTCCAGTTCAATTACCTTCGATCGTGGGGAGTAATAATAGTAATAGTTACATCATTACACATCACCACTCAAGTGTTCCCTGGAATACTCAGGCTTCCAGAATGTATCGCATTCCATAGCAAACCCTAGCTAATACACGTGCAAAAGCCTCCCTCGAATTTCCATAGTTTGATAGCAAAATTGGTCATTGAGCCTGTGACTGAATGGAAAAGCTTAGAATCTAACCGTCTCGGAACAATCTTTTGTTTAGATATTTTAGTAAGCAGAGAAGATAGCTTTTCTGCAGCTTTTCTGCAGGTCCAGAAGCCGTTATCAAAACACCTATATGGCAAAACAAAACGCAATTATCCATTTTCGTTTCACCCATTGTATTTTTTTTCTATATGGTGAAACAATAGTCAAATAGCATGCAAAGGATTCTTGTTTCAATCAAGCAAATATAGATATTGTTATAACTAAACAAAGACTACTGTATTTGCAAGTTGATTTTGCCTGAATGCCACCAAATCGAACGTTTCTGTTATATTACAGTGTACTACTGTTTTTTTCGACTGTACAATATAAAGAGAGTAAATATCATTAGTAGAAACTCAGTTGTGTTCTATTAGAAATCCGTGAATCTGATTGGTTCCGTCACTGTTCGCTCACAGAAAACTCGGGCTCGGGATCGAGGTTGTATACGTAGCTGAAGCTAACAGAAGTACATTACATGATTTAGCCACTGCTTTAATTTCAATTCCCATGGCCAACCCTGTTCCGAGGGTCCAATTTTACAAACCGCAGGTAAATTTAGCAGAGTGTTTTCACATGACGTCACGGCGGACATATTGGTGTCCCAAAACAAAGAAACGGCGGCCATATTGGTGTCCAAAAAAAATCCTCCGGGAATTGACCTCCATTGTTATGAAAATATCATCTTTTGTTTCAGCAATCCAATATGGCCGCTTAAGGTGGCTCCCTAGAGTTATTTCGAAACACCCTCCCTATAGAGCGCGAGTTAGAAACGGAAACATAGTTAATTTCTCTTTAAGTTTTCCCCTTAGTGATTTACCAGAATGGGTCCTGTTAAAATAAGGCTTATGTTTTAGTTGTCAATTTTTGGATTAAGGCCGTTACCATGGCAACATCTCGTCTAATGACAAACAGATATATTCCTCATTTTCACCAAAACTCCTTTATATTTTAACTTTCCTTCGGTGAAATTTTTTCATATTTTGCCACATTATGAAAATGATATTGCCTGACATTTTGAAGTGTTAAAAAGTCAGCGTTCTTCAGACGGTTTTTCCAATATTCCGTAATTTGTCATTATTCTAAATATATTAGATTAGCTCTGACAGATTTTAACAAAAATTAGCCATTTGATAGGAATTGTATGTGGTTACAACTGAGCCAAATTTGAAAAAAATTCACGGAAGGGAACGCGAGAAAATCAGCATTTATTTATTTGCGCTGACGTCACAAAAATCATAAAAACACGCGTGGTTCAGGCCTTACGCGCGAGCCGTCACGTGCGCATGCGTACGGCAGCTGTAAACGTGTGTATCTTTCAAAGTACATGTGGAATCATCACCGCCGTTTTTACCGTTATTTACGTAATATCTCAACATTAATAGAAAGAAAATATTAAAAGATTGCGTTTCCTACCTATTGCTGGATCTTTTCTTCGAAGTACTTAACGATTGTAGCCAAAATTCGTGGCGTGTTGGTGACTCGTGGCGATGTCGATGAAGATGTGGTCGGCGGTTTGGACAGGATCGCAATCAGCCCTTCTTTTCCGTACTTGCTGTACACCATTTTCAGATCGTCAAATGACAGCCCACTACCGGATATTTTTTCAACCATGTTTTTCTTGAGATATTGTGGATGATGGAGATTGTCTTTAAACGACTGCATCAAAAGATGGCGATGATCAAGATACTTCACGTCCTTAGCAGCGTGGGCTGCACTTACAACACCAGAATTTTCGTTTATTGTTTTCAGAGAAAGTTCAAGCCGTGATTCAAATATTATCTTCCGCAGCGCAAGAGCATCTTCTAGTGAATCAGGTGCTTCGAAGGATTTTGCAAACAAGAAGTTGTACAGCGAGGATTGGTTGGGTTTCGGAAACGTGCCATCGGAATTTTGCAAACATGGCAGTTTTTTTCTGATGAGTGTTTTGAACAACGTAAGAGAATCAGCAAAACAAATGTCCATCTTCTGTAATCTTTCAGTGAAATCAGTGCCAGAATTTCTTAAAAGTACAGGAGTGTCCAAGTTTGATGAGTTGTGTCCAAGCAAGAGCGTGTCGATGCTTTTGTTAGTTTGGGACTTGGCTCTGTCCACAGACTGTGAAATAAAGGATAAAAAGTTCGACACAGCTTCTTTCAAAGGTACAGTAGACACTTCCTTGTTATCTTTGAAAAGTCTTCGTTCGCCATTTATGTTGAATATTTTAAGTTTATTTACTTTAGAAGCGAAGTAATCGATGTCTTGCTCGGGCAAGACATAAGTTGAGAATTGATGCATGCCAGATTGATCTGTAACAGAAAGTTGACAGAGCTCAGCAGATTTTCCAGTGGTAGTTGTTTCAGTGTCAAAAACTAGGATATTGTAAACTTTGCTTTCTTCATATTTGAATTGCTTTGCCGGTGGTCTGGTAGCATATTCAGGAACGATGCTTTCGATTTCTTTCAGTGTACTTGAAGTGACAGTTGAGATGCGGTTTAGGTCAAGGTTCAGTCCAATTCCTGTTTCGTAAGTTTTCGCTTCTCTTGATTCTTTTCGTGCTGTTTGGGAGCAGTTTTGCCTATGGCTATTAGCTCTTGCCCGTTTGAAATCTAAAGACGATTTTCAGATTTTAACTTGATCAGTCATTTTTTGCCCATATTTCAAGCAAAAATTGCCAGGCTCAATGTTGAGTGCTTCAAGGGTTCTGTTTATATAACTGTATCGTAAATTTGTCTGAGCAACCCCACAGGCTATACGGAAATCGTTACTATCGCTGCCACCATAGAATCTTATTTTTGGATTTTTGGATCCTACAACACTGTTCAGAGTCTCATTCCTTTGAGAGTTTGTCATGGGTGCAAGCTTATCTGCTACAGCATCAGTGCAGTAATCTTTGAAGATGTTATTCAAAGCTGACTGTAACTTTTCCCCATGAAGATCTTTTCCATAGGGCAGGTCTTTATGCTTGTAGGACGCTGGGTCAGTTTTGAACCCACACCAAGTAGCCGCACAGTTAGAATGGTCTCCAAATGCATGTGGAACGATACACCCAAGTGTCACCTGAATTCCTTTTGAATCACCCTTATTTTGGGCAATAGCATATGAAAAGCATTTCACTAAATGATTGATCACTTTTTGAGATAGAGGGGAACAACTGTCAAATTTTGCATTTTGACTGAGGTTGTATAAACGTGTAGTAAGAGATCTTTTCATGTGTATTATGTCACTGAATTTTTCAACCCCATAAGCAACTTTTTGACGTATGTGTGCCTCTGTTGTAGAGTCATTATCACCAGTGTAAATTGAAAACTTTACACCTTGGGTAGGAGCTCTATTGAACAATTCAACTGCTGCATCAGGCTCCATTGCTTTTGATGAGGCTATGTGATTTTTTCGGCAGTCATGGGCCTGAGGTTGCTTTCCTGTGGATTTTGCCCAATCACAAAATCTGCAACTTTTTGTCCTTGTTGTATAGTCCAACACTTTGCCAGAGGATAAGCTCATAACAGCTGCTTGTCCAGTGCGCGAATTGTGTCCCTTTCCACGTCTCTGCCATCCCATGTCAAAGGAACAGGCTACTGGAACGAGATTACCCTCATCAACCGTAGCCCTACTTTAAACAGTTTTGACAGCTACTTTTTGCAATACCTTCCACAGCTTTCCCCACCTCTCTTTCCCTCAGTTTAAAAGTGACAGAATTTAAAGTTCGCGCATTTAAAGTGGACAGCACATTGTTTATATGGGTTTGGCCAATGCCAGCATGAAGGCAGCCAAGTACCACTCGTGTGTTTATGTCAAAAGCAGGCGGACCACACTTTCCACTTCGGTGTTGTCCAGAAGTTTTGACTTTGTTGTTTTTACCACAGACTGGACATTTTATCACAAATGTGCTAGCTAGACCATGCCGTACCTCATCAGTGACATTGTAAAAGGAAAGTGGTCCTAAAATGATACAAGTGAAGTGAAAAGAGCTTTACATGTGAATAGCATACTAAGGATATTTGATTATTGTGGCAGGAAAAAGTATATGTTTTTTAAATGACTTAATGTCACGAAAACTGATGTTGTAGTTTGCTCATGCAGGGTATCTAAAAACATACTTCTAGGGGGTTTTCCAACAAAACTAGGAAAAACAAGGGGACCACTATTTTTTTTGTACAGGATAAAATATATCAATTTTTTGCACAGCAACATGTCTTAATGCATGTAGTACTTTCTTACTATCAACTTTTTTTTCACTAGTAAGCAGTCTAGCAAAAATGAGCAAAAGTTGGCTGTAAACAATTTTTGCATTTACATTGTGTCCATTCAAAACGGCACACAATAAAGTAGGTATACATTCTATGGAGCACATAGGAAAGTCCATTCCAGCTCAGTCCATTCCTAATAGTTCAGAGAAGAATTGGTGGATTACATTTACCTGATTGGCAGTGAATGCAGCTTTGGAGCCTTTCCCGGAACACATCGAGGTCAATGAATCGAGTTCCACTCGGAATGGCTTCTCTTTCGGTTGCAGCCTGTTATATAGCACAAAAAATGGATAGCTCCGGTAATTGCACTTCTGGGTAGTGATATGAAGTTCTAAAGTGCCCATACCTGAGTACTCCTAGTTTCTCGTTTAGAGGGTGGTGCGTTTTCGTCAATAGAATTTCCAAACTCCAGTTTCCTTTTCACGGTGTAGTTTTTATATCCACGTCTCATGTGCTCCAGATTTTTTGAAGTTCCTTTTACTCGTGGTTTCGTGAAGCGCCCATTTGCACCTCGCTTTTCGTGGTGAGAGGGAGAGGGAGTAAGACTCTGACTGGTAACTGATGATGACGGTGTAGTACGCCCTTCTTTATCGTTTGAGTTAGCTGCAGCCAAACTTACTGCTCCAAACACTGAGTACCCGTACGAAAACTTTATGTGATGTTTACGATATTTAGATTCACGTTTTCGAAAATCGACACTTTCTGTCGAAAACACACTAGCTACTCCTGTAACATTTCTTCTTTTACCAAAACAGCGCCCCATGCAAACGAAAAAACTTGCATTTCCAGCTTCCAGCAATTTTGTGGGCTTTATCCAGACGATATCACGAAACAGGGAAGCCATGTTTGTTTATATTTTTTTGCGCGGACTTCGCGAGGATTTAAAAACTCGCGCCATACTAGTGCCCAGCCTGCGCGCGGTCTTAAACTCTTGGGAGCCTCCTTAATTGTCATGTGAGTGAAAATACTCTACAGGGGCTAAGAGCAGGAGGGTATTTTGCGTGCGCATGCGTCGACTGATATGGACTTCTACGCACAACAGAGGCCTTTTGTCGTCGATTGTTTACGTATTTTTCACGATTTGTGGCCGAATTTCTTGTTCAGAATGAGAAGTATTCCAAGTGTGAACATTGCACAAGACCAATATGGCGGAACGAATCTTGGGTACGTCTCGTTCCGACTTTGACTTTTTTGCCTAATAAAGAGAAGAAGACAAGAGCACCGAATGGAATAAATCCCGGGTCACTCAGATCACGAGCGATCCACATTATCACTAGACCACCATTCTTGAGAGCTAACCGTAAATAGGATAATTTGGTTTTATCAACTGGGTTGATAATGTGAATTGGCCACCGTAAACAGATTTCGAGAGCTGGCGTTTCGAGCGTTAGCCCTTCGTCAGAGGGAATCGAGGAATTGTGGATCATGTGGGGGATTATTATTAGGGAGAAGTGTCGATTTACATTTATACACACAATTACCAGGGGTTTCAATATGAAAGTAAGTGCTGGCGTTAGAGCTGGAGGAAAAAGAGGGAACGGCGAAGGAAAATTTTTAAACGGCTAGCTGTGAAAACTTCGACCCGCATTTCGAGGGTAATCATTTCATGAATGCATAACGCCATGACTTTAAAAAACATCTCGCTGGCCAGAACACTGCAGTTTAGAGTTGGTGCCGCTTTTCCCGCTACATGTATCTTCGTAATTGAAATACACAATTTATGGAAATGAACATTTCTATGTGCTGAGTATTTGTCTTCTATTTTAGTGCGAACATATTTTCATGTCGTCGGCCGGGCATCGATTAGCATCCCAGCGCGATTTTACTAAGTAAGACAAGTGACGCGTCTAAAGTTAATTGGGACAGAAAATAGTCTGCCTTTGCAAGACAGAATTTGCGAAAAAGTTCTTTTGCATTGACTCGAATCTCTCAACCGCTACACGTATTGAGTGTCAACAACTGGTCAAAATTTTGCTAATGTGTGCGTTATCATTTCGCCGACAAATAAATTCATCACGTGCCACGAAGACACAAGAAGCTTTCAGTTTGAAGCCTGAGAATTGAATTTAAAGACGTTTTCCTGAAAAAGGAAATGTTAACTGAAGATGATGGCAGTGAAAGAGCAATAACTTTACCGTTTTTTTTTTTTCATCCAGAAAGCTTTCTTGCTATAGACTGGGAGCAAGCAGACAGTGTATTCCCGCTGGAGATAAAAACGCTTGATATTTGCATATTTCTAATAGGCCAAAAATGATCATACAGGAAAGCAGCCAAACGCAAATTGATATATTTTCCTGCTCGAGATTCATCATTAACCGTTCATGACGTTGATGAATTATTCACTAGCAAATGAAGACATTTAGAAAATGCTCATCTACTTGTTTTATGGCAAAAATTGGCAACGTCAGCGGCATCTCGGAAGTGTCTGACAGCGTGCGAAAAATTCTCACGTGCAAAGTGCTCTCAGGCGTGGATCCCGGATGATATGACAGCCATGTGATGTGCGCATGATTGTCGTTTCAATTGTCCCGGATATTAGTCTACTGCGCAGGCTTCGAGTCTTACATCCGAAAACATTTTGGATTTTTTGCCCAATAACGTGTAGTTTGTTTCGTTCGATTTAAGACCGATTTTCTTACCATGTTTCAACAAAATGAACATGGAGCTATTCGTGAAATGACTTGAGTTCGAATTTTTTTCTGTTCTTCTATAAAGCTATTTGCACTATCGATTACACAACGCTGGGAAACCTTTTTCATAACATGTAGAACAAAGCGTTACTTCTCGCAGACGGAAGTGGGGGTTGCGTCTCGTTTTACAAAAAAACCAAATGATGCATGTCTTCCCTTGAAGACCTTTTTTTAAACCAGTTCATCTCTGCATTCTACCATACCACGAGGTGGCTCTACAAGCCTTTGATACAATATTGTCTAGCATGAAAACGCTTCATATTGCAGAATTTGTAGCGAATTCTCGCTTATTGTGTAGGATTATTGCGTATCGTTTGTAAAAGTTCTGGATGCAGACAAAGAAAAATAAAATTGTAAATCGAATTTAATCAGTCGATCGAATTTCGAAGTCTTGATTGTAAATCATTACTTTGATTCATGTACATGTACACTGTACCTTCTTTGTACTTTTGCAGCCTTACATACTTCAGTATTTACTAAAGATGAAATTTTGTCCTCATGAGCGTCGACAATCTCAGTCCCCACCCAGTTGTTTTTCAGTGGCCAATTTTATTACCATTGTTGTTGTTGTTGCTGCTGTTTCTTGTTGTTGTCGTTTTCGATGGAAAAAAGGAAAAGGGATGTGTGTTTCGCTAATAGTATAAGGGGAAATACAAATCCTCATTAAAATAAGAATTAAAGGGATGGCAAATACTACCTTGTAATGCTGTAGTATATGAGAACTGCAGATACACAACCTCAGCGTTGCTAATTAATTGGAGACGTTTAATAATTAACGAAGCATCGTACTTATTGTTTTGGTTAGGATCGTTTTGCTGATGCGAAGGCTTTGCCGCCATTGGACGGGGAAAACAACTACGTCCTTACTGGCTTCGAGGAAAGTGACAAGAAAACTGTGTTGAGGTTTAACAGAAAATTTGACACCTGTGATCCCAGGGACAGGAAGATAGAGGTATGCAAGTTTTTTGTTCGGTAGTTTGTTACCCTGATTAAAACAATATTCGGCGATGAATTTGCTTGCTATTAAACACCAGTTTGACGTAAAGTAAATAACTGCGGATGTAGATGAAAGTCAGAGATGATCATCGCAGTGAATTTCTAATTTAAGCAATTGGAATAAAGAATGCTAACAAAATTAGGGCTTCAACGGGACTCGATACCGTGACATCCGCGAATACCGGTGCGATGCTCTAAAGCCACAAATTGGGAGGGAGGTCACACATCGGGAGCGAGGCCTGCTTAAATAGGAAATTCGCTGCGATGATCATCTATCGCTTTGAAACATCAGTTGGTTAACGGTTTCTTGTTCTGCGGAGTGTTAAAGCTATCAATACAGACTGATCGAAGAGCACTTTTATCTTTCAGCAAGGTACTACAAAGGTGGTGTTTGCCTATCATACAGAGGACCCAAAGTCTGATGACGATATCAAGTATCACACGTTTAGAGGATCAAGGAGCATTCTGCTTCTCAACAACTTGGACAAGAAGCAGATAAACGAGATAGGGTGGAAAGATTTTGTCGTTCGCAATAAAAATGTGAGATTGCTTTCAATAAGTAAAAGTACATGCAGGGAATTATTTCATAATGACAATGACGGTATGGCCACGGGATAACGATTACGACAGCGACAATGTTTGCGATATTTATTCATTTTTGTAATACTTTGGTAAAATCAAA
Organism: Blastomussa wellsi; assembly: GCA_947652115.1. Lineage (NCBI taxonomy): Eukaryota > Metazoa > Cnidaria > Anthozoa > Scleractinia > Plerogyridae > Blastomussa > Blastomussa wellsi. The sequence continues at coordinate 9,208,180 of OX393564.1, read as the reverse complement.
ACCATCAAAATATGCACTATTATTTGCACATTTTCAGGTGACAATTCCCAAGAAGCATACAACATACTGGTGTTCTCTGGTAAAGGCTCCTGAAGTCAAAACCAAGCATCACATAACAAAGGTGGGTGTTGGTGATTTCAGTAAGCAAAAAAAAAATATTCAAATTCGCTGAATGCTGATTGGACTCGTGCGAACGCAGACTTTGTCTTCCCTATGATGAAACATTGCAGAACTATTTCAATTCCATCCCCTGTCACATGCGTTTTGCAATTCAGAACTGCTGGTCTTTTTATCACCATCCTCGATATCTGCGTCCGTTTTTCCTTCCGACATTCAGGTGTTTTAGATATCTTAAATTTATTGTAGAATGTCAAATTTGCGACAAAACAATTGTTATTTATTTATCTAACGATCTATCGTAAAGTATATGAAATAATTCATATTATATTAACTGCCGCAGTTAATTTCTAATTTCAGCAACTGGAACAAAAAAGCGTGAAAAAATTCCAGTCCTTCAACGGGATTCAAACCCGTGACCTCCGAGATTCGGATAAGATGGTTTACCCACAGGGTGACCAGACAAACTGTTTGTGTGCGCACATATACATTTTTATAACGAATCTATGGGATTTACAGAATGCTTCGCAGAATTCATAAAATTACAAAAATATGAACAAACATGCACTTGTTGGATAACGTAAATGTGTATTACCTGTTGTCTTCTGTCGTTCCTTTGACTCAAATTGGCGAATTTGAGCGATTTTGAAGCATTTTGCTTTTGCTTTTCACTCTACATCTAATATAAAAATAGCGTTGATGTCCTTGGGCGTAAATATGTTTTTGGCCCGATTCAGGCTCATTTTAGCCCGAGCCATACTATTACTATTATAATAATTTCAGAGAACAAAAAACCTTGCCAGAAAACCTGAAAATTCAATCATTAACGCTTAGAACAAAATCTGCTCTACGCTTCCTTGAAATGAAACATACAGAATTCTATATACAGCAAAGAAATGGCTATTTAGCGTTGTTAAAATTCATTGTGAAGCCAGAGACCGAACTGGCAGTTTGGCATTGAATGAGTCTCGCTCGATGAAAACAAACTTCAGTTCACTTCAGTTCGGATGCATGGATTCTTCTTCGAGTTTCCGGAAATAAATTCCTCTTCCTCTAGCTGAGTGAGAATTTGCTTCATTGTTAGGCATTTAAGCCGTTTTGTCCTTATAGAGTATAGAGCTCAACTGAGTCCACAGACTCAACTGAGTCCAACGGAGCTTGAAGAGTCGTTAGCGAGCAAGAAAATGGCGCGAACAGTTGACTGGTTTTCAATTCTGATTGGCTGGCATCTTCACTTTCTTGATTCTGATTGGTCCACGCGGCGAGCGAAAATATATTTTAGGCCCCTGAATTCTCCATTTTAGCCCGCAAAATACGCCACAATGCCCGATGAAATGATTATAATAGACCATTTTACAGTTCTGTAAAGTATAACCAGGCCTCTGTATGAAAGCGAGGTTCAGGGTGACCTTTTCATGCGTGATAAAGCCAAGAAACTAGTTAGCATAAGAACACAAGGATTTACATATCAAAAGCAAGAGGATTTGTATCACAACAAGGTCACCTTCAGCCTCACTTCCACTCAGTTGTCTGGAAAGACCTGTTCCATGTGCAACAGATTCTTATCACATGCAAACTGATGACGTCATAAGCGGTACAAGGAGCATGATCATTAACTACGCTTATTTGCGTGCTAAGTACTCAAATACTCGCGTATTTGGAGAAGCAAGCGGAAAGGGCGTGTCCGCTGTTGTGTAGCTGTGGTCAAACAGCCAAGTGTCCTCAATCAGGGCCTGATTACAACAAAGGCATGACTCGCTAAGCAGTGGCTGACCATATACCTCGCCAAGAACTGGTCACCGGTCACATGACTGTCAATCTTCTGAGCAACACACAAGACACACTTCAAGGGTTTCCTGTAACTACCCCATACTGTTGGATCGACAGCAGCGTTGCCGTGCATTGGATACTAGGAGGTATAGCAGTTTTATTTGCAGGCCGATTGATGCGATTTGAACATGAGGCTCAAAGATTCTCTCCGCCTTTACCAGAATTCTTCTCTTAGTTGGTTGGGCAACTTCCTCTATAATTGTAACTCCAACTTCGTTCGTTAGTTTTTTGCACTTGAAACCAAACAGTCCATATTCTCTCGATTTGATTCCAAGTTGCGTGGCATACCTTAAGTCGTCTTCAGTTTAATTTCCTTCAATAAACTCTAGTTCGGTCACATTTGAATGCCACTTGTGCAAGTGAAAGGTGGCCTGGCCTATTTTGTTTCGCTTCTTGGATGGTTCGTCCACCTGAAATGAAATCAATACCGTAACGAAAGTCGACGTTCTATTTCCGCCACACAATCGGGGCGATCAGCTATGTAGGCATTCAAATGGTGGTGGATTATTCCTCCAAGCAGGAAAGGCGACGGCCTTAAGCCTACGACCTGTAATTGCGAACATCTAGGGGGTCCCTGCCTCGCAGCCAATGAAAACGCAGTGCATCTCGGTCCTGTTGTCGGATACGTACTTCAAGAAGTGCCTTGCGAATATCGCTTGCAATACCTACAGCATGAAACTTTCCCTTTAAGAGAACCTTCCAGAGTTCGTTCTAGAGGGGTTTTCCAACTTCTAGACAGTCGTTTTAGGGAGGGTGCTGAGTCATACGCTCCTTCTAAGACGTCATACACGAACCGCATCTTGGTCGTTCCTGAGCTCTCTCTTACTACTGCCTTGTCTGGGATGTAGAATTCTCTTTGAGTGACTGCCATCTCTGCTTCTTCCATAATTCCTTCCTTTAGTTGTTTTTGTATGATCAGATCATAGTCGTCTAGCCTTCCTGTCTTCCTCAGTCGTTGAACCAGACACCCCAGTCGCTTAAAGCTTCCAGACTTGTTGGGGGGTAACGGGGGGTGATCTCCCTCCCAAGGAATTCGTACCAGCCCTGTGGGCTGCGACTGAGTTGTTCAAGCAACTCTTCATACACATCGCTCTGATCCCCATTTGGATTGTCCTCGAGTCCTAGGACGTCCATCTGGTGAAGCTCTTCATAATCACTTGCGTTATAAATAACTTGTCTAGATCGGTCTCCGTCCCTGGTGATATGATGGTCCATCCAAAGAGAGTGAACTCAGCAACAAACTCGCCAATAGCACCGGTGCGTTGGGATTATCGAGTTTTTATCTTCGCGTAGTCACTAGAATGACGTGAACCGGAAGTAGGCTCTTGGTGTCAGTGTCTTCCATATTAACGCATTTTAGATGTCGGAATTTGCTGGTCGTTTTTTTTTTTTTTGTAGTTAGGGTTCTCCACGGACAGCTGTTCAGCACGGGCTGCACTAGTTGCCCCTAGTTGAATAGTGTTGTTCCCTTGTGTGTCACGTTGTAAATTTCGGTCCCTTTGGTAACTGTGCCGATAGTTTGTATACGACGTGAGAGCATCGGTGTCCAGTGGAACTCTACAGGTCACGCCATTTAATTTGACAAGCACAATGGGATAACACACTGTCTACCCTTCTTGAGTCGCAGTTAATGCCACTCCACCGTTGTTTGCACATGGACGAGGGTGCCTCTGTTTACAATGCACGCAGGCTGCTCACCTTCGGCATTGAGAAGCACTGTGTGTCAGTGCAGTTGAAGCACACGCGTTTGTTTTTAGAGAATGAGTCGGCGCTCCGCTGGAGATGTCACGCTCTCACATTCCCAGGATCTGTGTGTCACGCCTTCGCAGCAAACACACGCGTGTGGTGGGGAGTGGATTTTTTAAATTCCTGTTCTCCACTCATAAAGAATTGACATTTCTTTATGAGTGGAGTGTAGGAATTAAACAAAACACTTAGATTGGTGAAATATCCACACCACAAGCAATCAATACACAAACGGAACAAGGTGCGCCTTTTTTATTGAAAATATTCTCGTAACGCTATGTATTTCAAACATAAAGAATACTATATAGCTGGAAACTTGTAAATAGACATATTTATAGCATTTATTTCACGTGGGGACAATAAAAATTAAGACGTCACGTGAAAACCAACAAGAATTCAAATAATAACCTTTCTGAAGCTGATATTTTAACCGGCGAATTATGGGGTATTTTCAAGGTGTTCCTGCTCCTCAACGAATAAGGGGACCCCTCTTTTTATTACAAAATTTAAAATTCCCTTCAGATGAACAACCAATAGGCAAAGTTTCAACGAAAATATATTGTCGGTTCTATTTCGGGAGAATGACCTTAAAACATACTGTTCACGCTTCAATATCGTTGCCGCTGTTCTTTTCTTGCAGTTCGAGCCATTCATCCAAAAGGGGAACGAAGGATTTGTGCACCACCTTGTGGTCTACGAGTGTCACAATCGTGGACAGTTTAACTACAGTGTGCATTACGGCCCCGGATTCGATTGCCAAGACTTCGCTAATATGCCGTTCATAGAATGCTTCGCCTACGGTGTTACCGGTGTTTGGGCAGTTGGTGCTGAGGTGCGAGTTTTGTATTTGTATTTGAACTTTCGCAAGTTCGTGATCTTGCAAATATATTCAAAACTCTAAATGTATTAAGTGTTGCAAAATCAGGCTAATACGTTTTTGCTGAGTTTCAAGTTATTTATTTGTTGTATTTTTCTACCTTGATCTTTTCGTTTAAAGGCATTTTATTACCCACCAAATGTTGGTTATGCAATTGGAACAGCGGATTCCCCGAATAGTTACATGCTCGAGATACACTATGATAACCCGAAAGGAATTGAAGGTCAGCAGGTGCATTGATTTGTATGATTTGTATGATTTATATATGATATTAGTTCTTTAAAGCATTACAGAGTAGTCGTCCGTAGTCCAATTTTCGATATATAATCTACAGGTCCTAGGAGTCAAATAATGTATCAGCTCTGATAAACTTTTCCTTGTGTTTTGCAAGGCAGCGTTGCCGAGTGGTTAGGGAACCGGACTTGAAATCCGGAGGCCCTGGCTTCAAGTCCCGCTCTGACCACTAACCCGAGTTGTTTCTTGGCACATTCCAGTTCAGCCGCTCGGTCATTCTTGTAAATAACCAACTGGTTTGCCTCCTACCAGGAGAGTTTTAAGCTTGCTTGTATGTTTATTTGAAAATTTTTTTCGCTTCAGTTTGGGGTGCATGTCTGAGAACTGGCTTAGGTATAGCTAGGTGGATTAACCATTATAAATAATATTTACATTTTTACTTTTTTTAATTTAGAGTTGGGAAAAGCGTTACTATCAAGGTCGGGTGGATTGAAATCACAGAAACCGTGAAACTTTCACACACTACAGCGTGTCTAACAATTAGATTATAGTTGGAGATTTGTATTGGGTGATAGATTAAACAATTAGATTGTCAGCTGGAGATTAAAGCTATCGCGTGATAGTGGATGAAGGCGATGCGTTAATCAAATGTCACGGGAAAAAAAAGATGTTTTAGTATATAAATCTACTAGACGTTCAAAACTTAAAGGTCCTTAGTCAATTTTCGCCATTTTCGAGGATGAAGCCAAATTGTATTGCATTAGCAAGTTTCCCAGTAATCTATTTCGATTCGATACGCTCCGTGTAAAATAAAATACTCAAACAACTCTATCAGAGGCATGGCTGACTAGGGCGCTTTTACAACAAGAATATCCAACTTCTTCGCAGGCACGGAAAACACTTCACAAACACAAACAACTAGCCGCCATTTTGTAGACGCGAGCTTGTTGTGGTACGTCCTGTAATCGACCACGAATTTCGTCATCACATTGCCAAATTTGTGTGCAGCTCACGAGGCCGCCAAATGGCGAAGACTTTCTCTAACAAGTTAAAAGTGCGAGCGAACCTGAAATAATTTTCTGAGAACGATTCGAAACTTACAGAATCAAACTTCAAACTACGCAAAGCAACTCAAAATCAAAATGAAGAAACAGAATTTTAACAACTAACCGTTATTCCATTCGCAAATTCTCGGAAACCAAATGAATTAATATAAAGTTCAGTCCACTCGCGGTCGGCAGAACATGGCAAAAATAAACGATCCATTCAACGAGTTTCAGGTCAAACTTTAGTGTTCTCCCTTCACAGATTAATTCGATCCGAATCCATAATCATCTTATATACATTTCGCCACTAGAATAATTATATCAAAAAATTAAGGTTAAAAGACGTTAAAAACCTTGTTCCCCATGGGAACTGGTATTACGTAACGGAAGCCTAAACTATAAAAAACACCCAGCATCATGCAGATTCTTACTCTGATGATGATCAAATAGATCTGAAACGTTTAGTGATATTTTTTAACATCTTTCAACTTGTAAGCGCGCGTGATCGGAATCGATACATTTATTTAACAAATGTATCTAAACGTAATTGGGTCATGTCATGCCACATGTGTTGTTTTTCTACCTTTTTTGTATTTAGTTTATAATATGTACTTAGTTTAGTGTTATAGTTGAATATTTGTAATTAATCATGTACTTAGTTTATTGTAGTTGAATTTTTATGATCTACGATATTATTAATCTTATATTATTAGTTTTAGTCTCTCTTTTTATGTCTGTACAAACACGCCCTCCATGGAAACCAGCTGAGTGTTGCTGGGGCTAGCGTGTTTCTTTGAATTAAATAAAGTATACCTACCTGCCTACCTACCTACCTTCATACTACGTCATCGTGTTTCGATGAATTTTTCGACCGCGAACATTAGCCAATGAGCGCGCGAGAATTTCTGCAGTTATGGTAAAACACAGAATGGTTAGTGAGTTCAATAGCCAATCAGAGAACAGCTTTCTTGATAGAACGCTAGTAGATTTATACTAAAAGCGATTAGTAGCAACTAGCTCTACTTGAAATCCGTGAATCTGATTGGTTCTCCCACCGTTTACTATTCACCGATAGAAAGCTATCCCCCGCGTTGGTCTTTGAAGACGATATTTTCTCGATATTTGACTCGCATCCCGTCCAGGGGGGAGTAGAAATACTCCCGTTCCTTTATGTTACGGAAACCGGGATAAGCTCCGGCCTGATTGGCCAGTAGGCTTGTATGCAGACTTTACCTACCTTGTTTTCTATAAGCAATAGTCAACTCGGCTGCTTGTCGTTGACTATTCGCCTACAGAGCGTTTTCACGTGACGTCATCAAATTCTAAAATCCAAAAAACTTTTCATACTCATCAGGAATAAGAGGTGCTAAATTTATTTATGTGTACATTTTTTCAGCTCAACAGCGCTCTTTGTTTGGAAACCAGTGCAATTTGAATTTCAGAGTTATGGTGGTGCGTGACATACAGTTACTATCATGTATGTCGAAAAACACAAACTTATCTCGTGAGATTTAGCCATTTGGGAACTTTATGTATTAGTAAAAGTGTTTATACGAATTTTGTTTGTTCAGAACAGGTAACCAGTCGCCTAGATAACCAAAGTAAACTCCAGATGTTTACACTATTTCAGGCTTCCATGTCGGTACATCAATATGGCGACTCCATACACGAATATTTGAAGTTTGGAATAACGCACACGCCTGAAACTTGGAGAAGTGTTTCGTTTATTTATCTTCTATAACATCGTAGTTTCTTAACTCTGTCCACTGAATGGTTTCCACGTGAGTTCAAACGCTCTATAGAAAACTCGGGCTTGTAGTAGTTTTAAATAAAAAACGGTTTAAAAACCAATCAGATTTGCGGATTCCCAGATAAAAATGACTGTATGAACTAAATGAGTGTTAATGATAAAAGGCAACCAGTTTCCGAGTTCTCTTTTGCCTCTGTTTTAAAACGAGTCCAAGTTCGGAGCCATTCATATCAAAATGTTTTTTTACGTGCATGTTCACTTTCATGCAAAGAAAACTCATTTTCAGATGAATGGTTCAGCACTTAGACTCGTTTTCAAACAGAGGCAAAAGAAACCTCGGAAATGGAGTATTGTAATGCACCGATCTCCTTATATTGTCGGATTGTAAAATTCGCAGCACACGTTATTCCGATTAATGGAATGTGTAATCCAACCTAGAGTCATTTACTTCAACAGGACGCAAAGACAGCTCCGGGCTTCGTTTTTTCTATACACCGAGTATCCGTAAGTACGATGCTGGATTACTAAGTGTTGGGGAGTTGACTCTTCCATATATGGTAATCCCGCCTAAACAAAAATCGTGGATGACTGTTGGGTACTGCCCCAAGGAATGCAGCCAGGTAAGACATAGAATGTGTTGTAGGAACAACTTACCACTTAACCAGGATTTTCGGTTTTTAGATATTATCTAAAACCACGTTATTGTAAATTTTTTACAAACATAATTTGATAATTTATAGTCAGTGGGTGTATTTTGATTAAAACCTGTACCATCGTTATTATCGTCATCATCATCATGATCATTACCACCACCGCCACCTCCATCACCACACCACTACCGCCGCCTCTGACAATTATTATTTTTCATATGCACACTCATTTGTTGAATTTTCTCTAAAAAGGAACTTTTAAACTCAACAAACTTACCAGGGAAAGGAATCAATGTGTTTGCTGCATTTCTTCACACTCATCTCCAAGGTATGTAATAATCGTCAGTTTATTCGTCTCAGATCAATTTTCCCGGCTGTTGATACCAAAGACAGGACGCTAGTTCGCGGAGGGATCTACCATGATTCTTTTCGTTAACTTTTTGCTTCTATTCTGCGGAAGCAAAATAACATCGTTTTGATTTCAGGGTAGCATTATGACTATTTATCACAGTGGTTACACTATCAAATCGGGCTAAACGTCCTTATTGATAATGTAAACATAACCGCAAATGAAAGGCATGAACTAACCGCTTATTCCTTAGATAATTAAAAAAGATGCATGGCCTTCACGGTCACAAAAAAACTGTTTTACAAACTGAATCCTAGAAAAATTTTAAGGGAAAAAATATTTTTCTAGGAGTGATGTTTATGTGTATGTACACTAGATCGTAAAGGAAAGAGCAGTCGCTTTCATGGCAAAAGTGAGTGCCAGATGATCTGCGGCCGCCATGTTGGTGACCCATTCGATGGGCACCAACATGGTGCCTCCATACTGAGCTGAATAAACTTGCGTGAAATGGTTCGGCAAATAAATCAAGAATAGTGTACCGCAAAGACCTGACACTTGTAGATGTTGTTTATCTGCATTTATTAATATTTGAATCAGCTTTTCTCACTGCATGGTTTCGAGTTTAATTTTTGATGGTGTGGCGTGACAGTGAAAACCAGCAATATTTCCGACTCACGAATTATATTAGTTAACCGAAAATCTCATTACAAGTGCAAGAGTTTGATCTCAGATCTAAAACCGTCTTTGATCTCAGATCAAACCTTTAAAATTTTCATCTCGTTTTATTGGGTATCAAGATTCATCCACCTGGACTTTAGACTTTCCTACAAATTGAGCTCACAGAACGCGAAGCGCGAAAGTGAGCGCGACCTGAAACGAGAAGCGAACGACTTTGAGAAAGTCTGGGGGGTGCTAACTATAATAGCTATGACCGCTAAACGTTTTGACTAGTTTCGCGTTACCAACAATTTTGATGTTTCCATAGAAACCGGTTTTTGACAGCCATGCGGGAGAAAATTCGTATATTTTGGTTTTAATCGCTATATTTATTGTGTTTAACGTTATCTTATTAAATGTGATTAAATGTTTTCATTGCAATTTATTTATGGCAGATCCAAAGTGATGGCCATTTCAGTGTTTTAATTATGACGTCAGCGATGTTGCTAACGACAACCAAATTTTTATCAGACACAAGAATCTTGTGATTATACATTGAATTCTCAAGGAAATATTGATTAAACAATTCATAAGCGAAAACCTTGGAAGACGTGACGCAAGAAATTACGTTATATTAGGTCAATATGGCGCATAAGCGTCTAAACATATTGGAATTTATGTGTATACGACCCTCCCGGTCCGAGAAGATTAAAAAAAAGCCCGAGCGTGGGTGACTGGGTTGACAAGGGATTGTTTTTTTTCCTGAAATTTCCGGTCACCGGCATTCCTTGAAAAAAGTACTATTTTTTCTAAATAGCTCCTTGTCGGTCGCTCTTGGGTCAGCCCATATCGGGTGTAAGTGTATAGGCCGAGAACAGTATTCTAAATTTAACACTGGCACTACTGCAACAACGTTTCACAGCGGTGATCACAGGTTCGAAACTGAATTGATTTCTCGCACTTCCTTTCTCGATTGTTCAAGTTCGTGGGCTCGTCATTTCTTAACAAGCTTTTTTATCGTTTTCATCAGGAATTGCAATATGGACGAAACACATTCGTGATGGAGTTGAACTGCCAGAAATTGCCCGGGATGACAATTACGATTTCAATTTTCAGGTATTACAAGCAACTGTACTTTATCTTTAACTTGTTTAAAAGTTTATCAGTGATTTTGGGCGAAAGCGTAGTATGTTACTTTCACCGACACTGGGTAAACAATTTTAGCTAAATGCCTCCTCGTAATTGCATCCCTACATAATACACAAGCAAAGACGACAAAGACAGAGAAAGAAGCCACGCCGAATTGTAGCCTGCGAACAGGCTCCTGTCTCCTGCCTGACCCGAGTGTTCGGGAAGCCTGTCCGCAGGCTACGAAATTGCGGTATCGTTCCTTGTATTAATCATTCCATGTTAAATCTATTCAATCCATTTTTTTCAAAATGACTCCTCTTGTTAGCTGTAACGAAATCTAAAAGAAGATCAAGTAACAGCGACAAGGGTCCTAGGAATTACGCGCCGCGTATCCTGTGTGCAGAGCAGACATGTCCAGGATTGACCCTTATTAGATGGGCGCCGATTTCATTAAGCGTCTGGAAGGGTCCCCATGCTCTTTGCTCCACACATCGCCAAACTCTAACATTACATGAATAATTACGTTATTGTCTTAGATAGGTAAATTAGGGTCAATACTGGACATAAGTGAAGTTTTTGATTGGTTTTGATGTAATCCGCACCCAGTTCGCTCAGTTGCAACTAAAATCTGAACTTAGAATCAGTTCACTTCAGTCAACAATCTGAACGATCATAAAATCTGAATTTGGTCATTGTCAAGCACATGATCCAAGACCTAACACTCAGATGATATAATTATGGTGGAGTGAAAATTTGAGCTTATTATTTTCCGCATGCATAGCTACAAAAAAAGTAAGATCTCCATTGTCATCTTGATCGCTAAAATCCTGAAAATAAATGCAATAAGTCGAAACCCCTAAATTAGCAAATATCCTAATGTGTCAATATGTTTACTCTGAATAGTGTTGCTAACCGGCTAACGTGGCTAACTATATTTCAACAAAGGATTTTGTAACATTCGATTTGATTGTACTTCCTTTGTTAGATTTTAGTCAATCAGTATGTTCTCCAGAGCGTCCTTCCTCGTGCACAGGCCGAGCCGGCATAGAAAGACAACTGGCAATGCTTGATAAGATATTTACATGGCTTGTTTGTTAGTGGTAATCTTTGTCTTTCTCTGTAGGATATCCAAGTTTTGAAAAAGGAAGTTCATATTAAGCCGGTCAGTGTACTCAGTGTACCGAACGTAATGTGTGAAGGGGGTCATTAATCGGGCGCGGGGGTTGTTACAGCCTACTGGAAGCCCCCTTTCCCTTTCCTTGGGAGAAAGGAGAGAGAAAGAGAGAGAGAGAGAGAGTACAAACTTTGTTTCCTTTCCTTTATATAGTTAATTTACATAACCCGTGCATAGCGAATCTAGGCTGGTATAGTATACTCGAAAAAAACGCCAAATTTTGCAATGAACGTACATATCGAAACGATGGCGTCTGAAAAAATAGACCTCTATGAATAACGCCAGGACAATTTCTTTGGACGAGTTAGGTCATTTTCAAATACTGCATTTTAGGCCAGCTAATTATTCGAATTAAGTTATTGGAATACACAGCGTGGATTAAATTACAATTAATATTCGCCGTTGGTCTTGTGTGTAGTGTGTAGCTGTTTTACCGTTTCTTATATCGTTACTTAGGGAGACGATTTAATTAACTACTGCAAATATCAAACTATGGATAAAGATAAACTCGTTGTGGTGAGTGTGATCCTCATGATCATAATACATACAGCTTGAGTGATCTATGAAAATACTTCAGTCAGTGTATTGTTTTCTGTCCTCTGTGCATGACAGATATCCTGTGATATACAACCCCGGTAACTCGAATTGCCAAGGGAAATTACTTCGAGTTATCGCCTTATCGGGGTTTCGAGTTATAGGGGCTTGAGCAAAATACCAGAAACACTTTGTTATAGAGGTTTCATGCTTATACTGACATGTTTTATTGTAAGATTTTTAGCAATGCAAGAGCGTAAAAACGACAAAACAAAAGCATGAAATATAAAGTAGAATTTCCGCTCTGCTTATTGTCTAGAGTGAAAATATGTCGTCTACATTTCCTTTTTGTTTACGAACTCAAACGCGTGATATCGACCAAGGAATATCAATTTGATATATAAACGGGATTAAGTGTAATCGTCCGGTGCAAGTTGTTGTGGCTCATTACTCCGCAAAAGTGAAAATCGACTTCGAGTTATCGAGGGTAAAATTACCAAGAAAAGTACCTGAAGGTAAGTAAAAGTCACTTGGAGTCAGCGGGGTTTCGAGTTGTTAGGGTTTCGGGGTTAAAATTACAGTAAATATATGAGGCAAAGACTAGGGAACTCAGTTTTGCTTCGAGTTAGTGGGGAATTCGAGTTACCGATCGAGGGTTCGAGTTATTGGGATTCAACTGTACGTAAGTTACGATAATAGGCCATTTCCGAGTTCGCTTGTGCCTCTATTTCAAGGCGAGTCTAAGTGCGAAGTCTTTGTAATGAAAATGAGTTTTCATTCATATGGAAAGCAAAACTAATTACCATCACAAAACTTTCGCACTTAGACTCGCTTTGAAATAGAGGCTCAAGGGAACTCGGAAATGGCCTATTCTGCCACAGTCTTGCAAATCACCGCTTGACCATAGACCCTATGCATAAATGGCAGCCAACTTAAAATTCTTTTGTATGTATTCAAATTAGCCTCACTAACCTCGTTTAAAAGTAAAAATTCTTTTGAATTACCAACTCAAAACCGAGGTTAGTAAGGCTAATTGAAATGAATACAAAAGAATTTTAAAGTGGCAGCCATTTATGCATAGGGTCTATAGCTTTTCTTGTTGTAAAACAATTATCTCAGATGATATTGGGCGCGATTTCCCAATCATATACCATACTGAACACCTTATATCGTATATCATATATCGCATATCATTACGCGACTCAGATACACAGGCGGCCAAATACTACAATCAATCAATCACATTGTAATCCCGCGCTAATTCGTACATTAAAATAGCTTAAATTTTATTGTCACCACCTGAAAGAAATCCTAAAAACTCTATATATTCACAAGTTTGCAGCAAGATAGTATCCGTTGTGTTTGATATACAGCATGTTTAATGTTCGAGACTTCGTGCCGTACGTGACGTGACAAAGCTGTCGTGTTCTAAGAAAAGGTCTTTTCTCAAAATTTTTGCAGTTTAAACAGCTCAAGTATTAGGAAAGATGTTTATGCGTATATACACTAGATCGTGAGCTATGTTCGTGAGCCATGTTGATGCCCATCGAGCTGGGCACCAACATGGCGTTTCCATACTGAGCTCTATAAATCTGCGTGAAATGCTTCGGCAAATAACTCAAGAATGGTGTATGGCACAGACATGGGACTTGGATATGTTGTTTATCCATCAAT
>OX393564.1:9161911-9189411 GCA_947652115.1 Blastomussa wellsi | reverse complement strand
AGCACCGATTTTTCATCGTGAATGGGAAACCCCAGTTCCCTAAGCAACACAACAGTTTCTTGTACATTATCATAGCATTCTCCATATGATGCTCCATGAAGGTAGCAATCATCTATGTATGATGAAGACAAATAGCCTTTTTGCCTCAATACACTAAACACTGGTTTTAAGATTTTAGTAAACATTCTAGGGGCTGATGCCAGCCCATTTGGTAGACAGATATATTGATACAATTTGTCCCGCCACATGAATTTCAAGTACATTTGATGGTCTGTGACAATAGGTACTGCATAATATGCATCCTTTATATCAACAGATGCCATAAGCCGGTAAACAATGGATTTGTTTAACTCCTTTAAATTTAGGATCATTCGGTAGTCTACTCCATTCTTTTTAAGTCTAAGAAAAATGGATGAAACGAATTCTCCCTGTGAGTGAGAAGACTCCACAATTACACCCTTTTCCAGGAGTTTTACAATTTCAGAATCTATTATAGCAGATTCAGTGTCATTGAATTTAATGACCTTGTAATCCGAGTTCTGTACCGGTGGTACACCGTTTATGAATTCTATATGACAGTGCTCAACCCAGTCCAAGACTTCAGGGTCATCAGTAATGTCTTTCCATGCTGGGACAAATTGTTGCAATCTACCAGCTTGAAAATAACTTAACGTATCGCTTACCTCGTCATTTGAGGGGTTTTCTGGCCCTATTTGTTCGGCCTCCTCCCCTCGTCCTTCTTGTTGTATGGGGGGCCGGGCCTTTTCCAGTTTAAATGACTTTTAATGGCCTGAGTGCCTTGGCCGCGCAAGGAGAACTTGTAGCCAAAACCTTTGGACTTTGAATGCTTGTAACCTCTGTATCCACTATTTTTGTGGCCCTCCGTCGCTTTGGGGTTTAACTTTTTGCTGACTTTAGTCGCTTCCGCGAGATCCTTTAGTTGTTTGGATAAATCTGTATCGTCTCCAAACAAAAATTTTGTAAATGGGACGCTAGCCGAGCACAAGTGCTTGTAATCTTCGTTAAGCTCGGGCTTGATGTTATCTCTGCGCCGCATGTTCAACTCAAAGTTAGCAGCACCTATCAGAGCAATGGCATCAGTGGCCGCTCTTATTAATTCTGGGGCATCCAAGGCATCTTTAGGAATTTTATCCCGAGCCTCTACAAGTTTCTCAACAATAGAAACTGTTATGTTCACGACAAACTGTACGCCATGTTTGTCACAACCTCGTGCGTTTTTATTACCCATCATGCCTTATGAACTTACAGGGTAACATACTATGACGCATACATGACATCTCCCTTTCTTTTTTTTTTGATTAAGGCACATCTGAACTTGATCAAAGCTTAGTAATCATAAGGCCTAACAGGAAACAATAAAACATGAAAAAAATAAGTCTCTGTCCATGGTTCATGTTGTTAACTAGTGTTCATAGCCAACAAAAAAAAAATAAAGTACAGGCTGTAGTGGCAAACTATTGTTCATAGTCCTTGAGGTAAGCAGGCTGCCTGACTAATCTTCCAGAACGAGTATGCACTGCAGGTTTATGTGCTTGCTGAGCTTGTATCTCAGCAGTAGGAACAGGTGCTTTACTGACTTTAGAAGAGTGAGTATTTGGTAACTCCTTGGTTTGTGCTTGAGCAGACTCTCTTAGTGTGTCTTGCGAAGCTCGGCATTTGTTTAGGTGTCTGCGATTTCTCCGATACTTCTGACCTTCGGGCGTTTGAACGATGTATGATCTGGGTGTGTGATGCTTACTGATCACGGTGGCAGGCACCCACTTGTTTTTATGCTGTAATGTGACCTTGTCACCATTTAAGAGGGGTGTCAGCTCTTTACTACTATGTTTATCATAGTAAAATTTCTCTTTCTGCTTTCTTTTGTAGAAGTGTTCCTTGACTTCTTGGGCTCCATGTGTCTTTAACAGATCTGCATGTGTTGGTAAGGATGTTTTTAATCTGCGACCCATGAGCAACTGTGCCGGCGATAAGCCTATGCCTTCCAATGGCGTGTTCCTGTAGTTTAGCAAAGCCTTGTACGGATCATGTGCTTTCTTTAAGAGGCTCTCAATGGTTTGTACTGCTCGCTCTGCTTCGCCATTGGCTTGAGGGTACTTTGGGCTGGAAGTTGTGTGTACGAAACCATAGTCGTTGCTGAATTCTCTGAATGCTAAGCTGGAGTACTGGGGTCCATTGTCACTGATTAGTTCATCCGGGATACCATATTTGGCAAACTGGCTCTTCAAGTGACAAATGACATTGTTACTGCTTAGGTTGCCAAGTTTAGCAATTTCAATCCATTTCGAGTAGTAATCAACACTCAGCAAGTAATGTGCACCATTAAACTCAAACAAGTCACTTCCAACCTTTGCCCATGGTCTGTCTGGTAGCTCTTGAATCACCATTGGTTCTTTGGGCTGTGCTCTCTGGAACTGGTTGCATATCGAGCACTTTGACACTTTATCTTCAATTTGAGAGGACATGCCAGGCCAGAATAAGATGTCTCGCGCTCGCTGTTTGCATTTTACGATCCCTTGATGTGATTCATGGATGCGGTCTAGCATTTCTTTTCTCCACGTCTGAGGTACAATAAGCCTCTGTGCTTTAAATAGGAGACCATCAACTGACGTGAGTTCATCTCTGTAGTCCCAATACTGGCGAATAGCATTTGGTACCTCTTCCTTGCTTGTGGGCCATCCATGCTGGATTACTGAGCTTAAAGCTTGCATAACCGGGTCATCCACCGTAGCTTGTTGTAGCTCCACATACTTCTCAGGTGAAATAGGAAGATGGGCTGTGAGATGAACCTCATTTACTTCCAGGTCTGGAATTAAGGTTTCAGTAGTTTCTGGCAGGTATGATCTGCTCAGTGCATCAGCTACTGAAAGTTCTACTCCAGGGCGCCACTTGACCTTCAGATCATAACGTTGCAGGGTTAACACCATTTTCTGCAGCCTTAATGGTGCCTGATGTAAGGGCTTATTCAAGATGTACTGCAATGGTTTGTGGTCTGACTCCACTACAGTTGGTGTTCCATAAATGAACTGATGAAACTTCTGTGCTCCGTACACAATTGCTAAAGTTTCCTTTTCAATTTGCGCATAGTGTTGCTGTGCTGGGGTAAGGGCTCGCGATGCGTAAGCCAAGGGCTTCCCATCTTGAAAGAGGACTGCACCTAACCCCTTAGAACTAGCATCTACAGATAGGGTTAGTGGCTTTTTTGGATCATAGTAACCAAGTACTGGGGTAAAGGAGGCCATCTGCTTGAGTTTCTGAAAGCTTGTTTCTTGCTCTTGATCCCAGTGCCATGCGACTTGCTTTTCTAGCAATTCTCTCAGTGGTGCGCTTTCAGAAGCCATGTTGGGCATAAACTTTGCAAGATACTGGATGAATCCAAGGAATGACTTAAGTTCCTTTGTGCTTTGAGGAGGCTGCATTTCTTGTACAGCACGAATCTTTTCGGGATCCGGTTTCAAACCCTCTTTGCTGAGGACATGGCCAACATAAGGAACTTCTTCCTGTCTTATTCGGCACTTCTTTGCATTGAATTTGAGATTGACTTCACGTGCTCTGTTTAACACTTGCTTTAGTCTGGCATCATGCTCATCATCATCTTTTCCCCAGATTAGAAGATCATCAACGATGACTTTCACACCGTCAATTTCCTCAAACAACTCTGACATGCGTTGCTGAAACACTTCAGGGGCTGACTTTACACCAAACGGCAGTCTGGTAAAGCGATATCGCCCATGGGGTGTGTTGAAAGTACGCAACTTTGAGCTAGCTTCATCCAATTTCACTTGCCAGAAACCAGATGTGGCATCTAAAACTGAAAACACTTTTGCTTGTGGCATTTCAGCGACAACTTCTTCTACTGTCATCATTGGGTAATGCTCTCTTCTGATTGCTTTATTTAAATCCCTGGGGTCAATACAAATACGGATCTTGTTTGGTTTCACCACGGCGACCATGCTGTTCACCCAGTCAGTAGGCTCCGTCTGTCTGACTATTACTCCTGTCTGCTCCATACGGTCAAGTTCTTCTTTGATCTTGTCTTTAAGAGACACCGGTACCTTTCTAGGTGGATGAACCACTGCAGGGATATTTGGATCCAACTTGATTGTGTGCTCACCAGGAATGCATCCTAGACCTTGAAATAGATCTGGGTTATCATCCAGAATGTTTTGATTCTTAGATGTGGGGCACTCTGGAATGTGTAGCTGTTCTTTAGGCTGACATTCTTGTAGTTGGTGTATTCTGGCCAGTAATCCCATTTCTTTACAGGTTTGAGCACTAAGCACTGCAGGTGCTCCAACTTCAACCACATGGAACTTTACATCATACATAACACTTTTATGCTCACAAGGTAATGTCACCACTCCTCTGGTAGGAATTTGATGACCTGAGTATGACTTTAACCTGACTTGAGTTTCCTTGATTTGGCATTGAATTCCAAGATCTTCAATTACTTTGTAGGGAAGGACGTTACATTTTGCACCAGTGTCTAACTGAAACTTAACCACTTTGTTTTGAATTGTCATCTCTTCACACCACTCATTCAATTCTACTGTGTTAATTGAGGTAATACATCCAACAAATAGCTCTTCATCACTATCTTCTACTTCTACAGAGTGCACCTTTTTTTTACCATCTGGCTTAGATCGGCAAACCCTGGCGAAATGGTTCAACTTTTGACACTTCGTACACCGCTTTCCTTTTGCAAAACATTTGCTGTTGTCATGTTTATATCCACATTTGTGACATTCTTTACTTTGCAAGTCTTTCTTTTGAGTGTGCTCAGTTTTCTGTTTCCGCTGATTTACACTATTAATGCTAGCATCTTCTTTTGCCATGGTTTCTAATTGTTCTTTTGACATTTCGTCGGTTCTAGCTATGTCAATTGCCTTTTCTAGGGTAAGGGTTGAGCCTTCCTGAATAAGCTTTTCTCTGGTTTTGGTAGAAAGGCATCCAATCACTACTCTATCTCGAACCATTTCATCTGGGTCAGCATAACCACAGTCCTTTACAAGTAACTTCAAATCAGTGAGAAATTGCTCAAATGACTCACCCTCTTTTTGAACTTTCTGGTGGAACTTGTACCTTGCAAACACTCTGTTCGATTTGGGCTTCACGTATGCTTCGAATTTTGTGTAGTACGTGTCGAGTTTCTTCGCTTCGTCTGCTCCCAGCTCCCACGTACTGTATATTTCACGACCTTTGTCTCCAACCCATAACATTAGGTAGTTGCACTTTACCTCTTCACCTTTTTGCTTGAGAGGACCTCCGAAAGTGAACTCACAGTGTTGCTTGAAGGCTTTCCATGCATTCGGTAAATCACCGCTCGACCAATCCATCTTTGGAGTGCTACCAGCTGAAGATTGTCCGTCCATTTTCTTCGCTGTCTCTTGTTGGCTGTTTTCTGATTCTTTTGCGAAGCTCGGTGGCTTTCTTTAAGGCGTTAATTCGACTTATTTTGACACCATGTTATGTTCACGACAAACTGTACGCCATGTTTGTCACAACCTCGTGCGTTTTTATTACCCATCATGCCTTATGAACTTACAGGGTAACATACTATGACGCATACATGACAGAAACTACAGGAATAAGCCCTTTCACAAGATTAGATTGCACTCGTTGCAACTTGATATCAGCAGACCTCGTGTCTGGCTTTAATTTATCCCAGATGAGATGGTTGACTTTCGTGCTTGTGAGACATTCACAGTTTTCTGGTGCATTATAGCGATTCTGTGTCGCAGTCAAGACCTCGTCCGTAAGCTTTGCTCTCATTAAGCCATGGACAATTTTAGCTACTTGTTCGTTTACAGCAGGAGCCTTCTGTTGATTCAGTTTGAGGTCATTTGCAATGCCTGACAGCAGGTCAATTTTCCCGCTAGCATCGCCCTGAGATTTAGAGCTCTGATTTATCAGAGTATTTATGCTCTGCTCAGTTGTTTCGGTACTTGTAGGCGTTTTAGCCCCACTATTATTTAAGTCAGCGGAACCAGATTGCTGGTTTTTGTCTGACTGCTGTGTGGATCGTTGATCCGTTTTGGCGGCTATTTCTGGCGGCCTTTCGCTTTCTTCTAGACTTTCCTCTGATGGACCTTCCTCGATTACGAGTTGGTCAATGGAGTCCTTCATCTGACCAAATGACTCATTCATTGTGGACTGCAGTGAAGTGATAGAGGAAACGAGAAGCTCACTCATTGAACTGATCGCCGCGACGATGGCCGACTCACCGTTGTTTGGCGCCGCGCCATGTTCACCAGATTCTGTCATTTTCTACTCTGTTGAAGATTTTTCTTCACTGTCTTGATTGTAAACACCTGCCAGTCGACTTAAGAAGTATCTGAAAGGATGCTTTTTTAAGAACACAGTTATTTTGAGAAATTTTTCTCGATTCAACCGTGAATTACACTTGAGCTGACCGACTCGAGCAAAGGCGGGAAGTGCACTGACCACTTGGGCGGCTGGTGCGTTCTCACGTGACTTCGTAGTGCGTATGATGACGAGGCAGAATCCGCTGTTCGTCCACAGCCAAACACTGTTTCTTCCAGCCACGCATGTCGAATAACGTTTTCTCCCAGTCAGCTGAGAAGTGCATGAAGAACAGCTTTTGTGTGGAGCAGCTCCGTTGGGACCTCCTGAATCATTGATATTAATTGATTAACAATGATAAGTCATAGAAATTATGAAATTACCAAAACCATAAAAGTCAGATAAGCAAACAGAAATAAAGTTCTATAATTTAGATTCCCAGGCCCAGCAACTTTTGTAGCTCTTGCAGAAGGTACCTTCATTTGAAGTTTGCTGTTGAACGTCCCCATAACATGCAACGCAAAATAGTTTCCTAATGACGAACATATTAATTCTTGTTCTTGGCAAGCAAAGACAGAGTGTGTAGTAATTCCTTGTACCTTGCATTTTTGTGATTTTTTCGGCCACATGGCCTTGTCAAATTTCCACTGATAATAAAGTTAACAGAATAGGAAAAACGTTTTAGTATAAACTAGTTAAAACAAATGCCAGCAAACAGACTCCTCACGCAGCTGACTATAGGTGGAATATATTGAGTTGGGTATGAACTCACAATGTTGAAAAAATAACTCACTAACTTAGTGTGTTTTCTTCCCTATTCCAGCCCATACCTCAAACCACAGGCAAAGTCATTGCATTACAACCCTCTTGTTGCCATCAATATTACATGGACTGAAGAAATGGTGTTAGACTTAAGGAGGGGATACGATGAAGGAAAAACCCTTGTTCCAACTTGCAAACTTGTTTGGGTTGGTAGAAGTGAACAGATGAGTTATTAAACATTCTATGTTACTTTCACCTTTACAACAGTAGGGTGCCAGAAATCGACTGTGTGCCCATTTTATATTTTATATCTTGATTGGTCTTCTTCGGGAAAAAACGAAATGGACGTAAAGACTGAGCACGACACGGTCGATTAATTGTTCTTTCATGTGCATGTTAAGTGGCCCTTCTTACCTCGATCGCATGAGCAAAATTCAAAAGATTTTTACTCGAAAATGAGGCTAAAAGAGACAATTTATATGTACATAAATCAGCGGCCATTTTGGAATAAGGTGTATTCGCGTTATTTTTACCTTTTTGATAATATATTTCATTTTCGTATATCAGTATGGCATGTTCCAAGAACGACTCTCCTATTCCAATAAACTTACGGAAGATGATATAGTTTTCCTTTTACAAGAGATGACGCTATTTCCTTTCCAAATTTCCAGAGCGTTCGCCTTGTGTTACTCCATGAAGTGTTAAGCACTATAAAATCATGTACGACTAAAATTTAACAATGTTTTCAATTCCTTAGCTCAATTACTTTATTGTTATTATGATTAGTACTATTTCTGTTTATATTTCTGACCATTTTCTGTTCTTTTTTTACAGGGAAGTGCACCGCCTTACAACACAATACCTATTCCGAAGATCACCAAGCCACTACCGCAACCAAGGTCAAAGTGTCAGGAGGAAATCATGAGTAATGCCCCTAAGGTGGCTGCCTCTCTGAGTTTGGTTCTGTCTTTGTTTGCCTATATAAGCACGTTTTTGTGAGAAAACGAATGTATGTATATCTCTCTGGAACAGACCTAATGAAACTCGACCTGTTTTGTTGTATGAATCTGCTGCTAAGAGCTATAAACATTTCTTGTCGTATACTATCCTTTCAGTTTCTATTTTGAAGCTCTACCATTTCGCCCATCTGTAGATTTTCTAGTTTGTGTAACTAAGGGAAGCTGAGTGGATTTTTCAGTTTTTTTAATGAAAAAATCATCTCTACAGTTTGTCAGTATTGTTTTATTAATGGCGAATGTGACTCTAAAAAATAATGTTAAACCATACTGCGGTCTGAGGAGACAATTAGTCCATTACAAATGTTTGCAGCGTGGTGGGACTTCGTAACTTAGACAACTTATTTTATTATTGCTAGTTTTTCTTAGCGCGGTACGGATTTTCCTATCTGTACCAACGGTCACGGTTACGCTGATGATGCGAAAACCTTTCGCTATGAAACGAACGAACTTATAAACGTTTTGCTCTCCAAAATTGATATAGGTACTCATCAACCGTTTTAAGATCTTTTAAATGTGAAGGGCAAATTAGCAGTGGTATTGAAGGCCTTGAAGTTCTCTAAAATATGGGACTTGCAAATGCCCACTAAGGTACCGGATTGCGGTTTATCAAAACATCTTGATAGAATATCATTCGCTTGATAATTGATATTCTGATATTTTCTTGATATTTTGGTGACACGGCGGCCATATTGGCCATAGACAATAGATTTCGTACCCCGAGCCTCGAGTTGAAACGTTGGGGAACGAGTTTCCGCGCGACAAAACAAAAGTTTTCAGTCCCTCGGGACTCAACGTGGCCGCCGTGTGATTAAGGCTTATGTGCATGTCAAATACAAAAATTTATTATATATATAGCGACAATTTTAGGTAATAAACCTTGCAGATAGAATTCTATATCTGCTATATTTTCACATGTGAGAGAAGCGATACGTCCAATCAGCTTCGCGTATAGCTTTCTTCACATGTGAAAAATATAACCAATCAGCATCAAGAGTAGAATGACCTAACCAATCAGAGCGCGGGAATTCAAATGGTTTCCAACGAGGTTGTGAAAACAACGCGCTGCAAGTTTACAAGCTCTCGAAGACAGTTTATGTTTTGGCTACAAATTTTGTACTTTTGAGAACTTTATGGAAAGGAAAGCCATCAGAAACACGCCAAACAAAACCTTAAGAACACAGTTATGATATGGAAATGCTAAAATCGTTCTCCAGGCGGAGCGAAAACAAACTAAATGTCGATAAGGGAAAGCCAAGAAATAAAAGCTTTGATACAACGCAGCCGTGGACGTTCTAAGAAAATTCAAGCACTCTTGGGAACACCAGGGTGAAGAAAAGACTTCACTTTTGAATATGGATTTACGTCGTAATTATTGTTTAATGAACCGACTCCCTGTGTTATCACAACTTTTGTTCAAAAATTCGCCAGTTGATTTGCGCGCAGTAGTTGATTCACTTATGGCGACGTTTCTCGATGCGATAGCAAAAGCTTTTCTTTTAAAAAGTATTAACACAGTGTGTTTTACACCGCTCTTTAAATAAAGTTCTTGTTTACTATAGCTTGTCTATAATCTACATATTTCTGTGCTTTGGAATCAGCAAGTTTGTCATGCTTGACTTGCCGCGCTTGGTTACCGCTTGGGCGATCGTTTTCAAGGATGACACATAACATGCTAGACTTTCGATCTGGAGATTTTAAAGAAATTCTATCGACTAGTTTTTAAATATAATTTGGTTTTATCAACTGGGTTGATAATGTCAATTGGCCACCGTAAAGAGATTCAACAGCTGACGTTTCGAGCGTTAGCCCTTCGTCGGAGCGAATCAAGGAATTGTGCGTCGTGTGTTTTTTTTACAGAAAGATGGAGCTTCGCTATTGGCTGGTGCCTGGTAACGTGAAAACTTCGGAATAAATTAGTTGAATGAAAAGCGTTCGTTGATACCGTGAGGGTTAAGAGTGCCGATTTGAAAAATAAATTTTTGTTCTAGAGTTTTACGGCTTTCCGTGTTTCCTTGGTGAAGGGAAAGGCCGCAGACTGCCATATGTTGCTTAGAATGATTTGGGAGATTGAAGTGTCTTGCGACCGGTTTCGATGCATTTTTGTCGTCTTTCTCTACGTCACGAAGGTGTTCTCGGAATCGGTCGCCAAGTCGTCTCCCTGTTTCGCCGATGTATAACTTTTTGCAAAGAGTGCAAGTTATACAGTAGATGGCATTGGCTGAGGTACAGGTGAAATGATCAGTGATTTTGATAGATCGCTTGGGTCCCGATATTTTGTCAACGTTGTGAATGAAAGGGCATGTTTTGCATCGTGCGCGAGCGCATTTAAAAGTTCCGGGTTGATCACTAGTTTGGAATGCACTTCTGACTAAAAAGTTACCTATGTTTTTGTCGCGTTTAAATGAAATTAATGGAGGTTGCGAAAAGATTCTACCAGTGTCTGGATCATTTTGAAGTAATTTAAAGTTTTTGAGAATGATGGATTTAACTGCGTGGTTGTGAGGGTGAAATGTGAGGGTGAATGGAATTCTATCGTTGTTTTCTCTCTGTGACGTTTGTAGTGCTGACTGTCGATCAATTTGCTGGGCGCGATGATGGCCCGCTTGAACAACAGAAGCAGGATAGCCGCGTTTGTCGAAGAAATTGCACATTTCCTCTGATTTTAAGGAAAAATCAGAGTCGTCACTACAAAGGCGGCGAAGTCTAAGAAACTGAGAATAAGGAATGGAATTCTTGACATGTGATTGATGTGAAGATGAATACAACAAAAAGTTATGAGAATCTGTGGGTTTGTAGTGCACACTGGTGCATAAACTGTTGCCTTCGATAGAAACTTTGATATCCAGGAATGCTAAGGAAGTATCGGAAATTTCCCAGGTATATTTAAGGGCAGGATGAAACGAATTAACAGCGGTTATAAATTGATTAAGATCCTCTCTGGTTGAAGAGGTAGCGCCGATACAGTCGTCAATGTAGCGACGATAGAGTTCAGGTTTTGGGCCGTTGTATTGATTGAAAAATTGGTGTTCAATGTAGCCTACGAAAAGATTGGCGTAGCTGGGTCCCATTTTGGTACCCATGGCCACGCCATTGATTTGTTTGTAATAATTGTTCGCGAATGAAAAACAGTTGAGTGTTAACACTAACTCAGCCAGGCGGAGTAATGTTTCCGAGCTTGGTTCCTTAACAGTGCGTAAATCAAAAAAATGTTTGAGGGCTAGAAGACCTTCGCCATTTGGGATGACGGTGTAAAGAGATGTAATATCCATAGTGAAAATAAGTTTGTCTTCGCCCAGGAAATTGAAATCGCGAAAAATTTGAAGTGCGTGTTGACTGTCTTTAACGTATGACGGTAAAGATCTGACAATAGGTGCCATAATTTTGTCTAAATAGCTGGAAATGAGTTCGGTAGGGCAACTACAGGCAGAGACGATAGGTCGACCTGGGTTGTTAGGTTTGTGAATTTTAGGTAAAAAGTAAATACACGAGGTTCTGGGAGTGGTAATGACGAGATTGGTAGCAGTAGCCGGCAATTCTTGTTTGACTATAAGGTCGTTAATAGTGCTCTTGACAATTTGTTGGTTAGTGGAGGTGAGATCTTTGTCGACTATAGCATAAAAAGAGGTGTCAGAAAGTTGCCGCAAAGCTTCTTTTTGGTAGAGGTCGGCCCGCCAAACAACTAAAGCGCCGCCTTTGTCGGCCGCTTTGATAATTATGTCTTTGCGCTTACTAAGGTTTTTTAGCGCCGTCCTCTCTTCCGAAGAAAGGTTGGAAAATAGATGCTTCCATAGCAAAGACGTTCCTTCTATGAGAAAAATGTGAATATTAAAGACATTACGTTTCAGTTCGCAGATATAAATCTAGTGAAGTAAACGAGATGAAACCTTTCAGGGAAGTTGCTCTGTGCCAAAGGTATAAAACATGGAAAGGAGATTGTTACAATCTGCAGGAAGCCGCTGGAATCACGAACTAACAGATACTAAGTCGAACTTGTTAAATTTTGACAGCAAAATATTCAACTAGGTTTTTTTCAAAAACGCTCTCATAGAATTTTTTCAAACTTTGCAGTGTGGAAGATCTAAATGCATACTAGAAGGGACGTTGATTCGTTTTAAAAGTTTAGGTCTGGATTTCGAGAAAAATGCTGATTTTCAGAAACCATAATGTCGTCATTTCGTTGCTGTGGTAACAGTGATGCCAATGAAATGTACATTTTTAGAAACCTTATTAAATCTCTAGTTGATGTACGAAAACTCTTGCCCGGCCGATGCAAGACAGCGAAGCTGTAGCCTATTAAAGCTGGGTTGGTGTGGTTCCGAAAAACTGAGATGATCCACCTTAACCTCAGCACCAAAACTATGACAAAAGTTAAGGTTTCCCATGAAACTAATGAGTTTAAACTAAAGTGCAGAATACGTGGCCACTTTCATCCATATACCAAACAAGTTGGCTAGTTTTGCTCGCTTGCTCACTGCCGAGTCAGACGAACATACTGGGAAACTGACATAGGAGGATTAGTCAGCACATCAGAACACCAACCAAAACACCTTCGCACGACTTCTACATTCAAATAGCAGAACACCTGGAAAAACCAATGAACGAAAATAAATGTCTTCACCCACACTTGACCAACGATGAAGCAATTTTCCAGAGATAAGAGCTCTTGACAATGTGCGGGCTGTTGCACCCTGAAAGTGCCTATGAAGTGAACAAGCTTATTTGAAAGGCCTTACAAAATGAAGAAGAATGGTGTTTTTATCCAGAGATATTAAAGTTTTTTTTGCAAATTAAGTACTGATGACGCCACAAGATGTGACATTATGGGGATTAAATCACAGAATAGAAAATATCTGCAAGTAATGAAGCAATGCAATTGAAATTTGGTGAGTACGTTATAGTCTAATATATAGATTTAGCCAAGCCTAAAAGCGGAGCACCAATTTTTTTTTTTTTTTAATGGCCTTTACTATGCTCTACGTTTACCCGATATCACAAAGTTTGACCGAAAAAAACGGCATAAAATGAGAGATCTCTCCATCCCCACCCCCCAAGAAAACACATGCTCGGAAGTCTGTGGCAGATCCCATCGACCATTTTCGCATTGCCCATAATGCACCTTGTTTACCCCCAAAAATTTGTTTCCCAATTCTCCTGGGTATTATTAAAAAGAATGAGAGAAATATTTCACAAGGAAGATGTTTTAACCTGGGCTTCAAGACACATGCGAAAGTGTTTTGTTACGCAGATCAACAAACCTTCTTGTTGATGAATGATAGGAATGGTTTTAATTTGCTGTAAGAGCCTTCAAGCAGTTACAGTCAGCGGCTATATCCTTGAAAGCTAGGCTGCTAAGCTGTTACAAAATGGTGGCATTTTCGTAAACGATTATCGACAGTTATCACATCTTTTTACTCAGGTTTTGTCCTGAATCAAAG
Source organism: Blastomussa wellsi (assembly GCA_947652115.1). NCBI lineage: Eukaryota > Metazoa > Cnidaria > Anthozoa > Scleractinia > Plerogyridae > Blastomussa > Blastomussa wellsi. The sequence goes on along the minus strand of OX393564.1, from coordinate 9,175,874 downwards.
ACCTTTTCTCTCAACTAGACTGTCATCCTCGCAACAAGAATTATTGGAATTTTATCACTCTTATCGTGGAACGTGTGCGGCCGGCCTGTCGTTCCTTAAAATATGCCTCAAATGGAAGATCTACCTTCATAATATAATTCTTAGACTGTTCACAGTCAACCTATTTTTCCGTGAGATCGTAGATGTCGATCGTCGCCGCCATCTTGGTCTTTTGACTCGAGCAAGGCTGGGGAGAGTTCCAAATACCCGTGGGTGGTGGCGGTGGGGTTAATAGCGTAGGGGAGACGGGGCGGAAAAAATAGGGAGACTGTAACAGCATACTCTTCTCAACTATCTCACCTGCACTCCTATAATGAGAAATGGAGAGCCCTGGCGTCCTGGGCTTATAGCATCGGTGCCATGAGGAGCTCCCCAGGAATCCGAACCACCCAAACTAAAGACCGAACCGTGACCCAAACTAAAAGCTAACCCCGAAAGGCAAGCATAAAGGGATATCGTGGCCATCAAGAACCGCTCCAAAAATTTCCTGTCATCCCCTGAGCCATATAAAGAGAGAGTTATAAAAGCTGACGCAACTTTCTAAAGGTTTGGATACAGTTTCTGGGTTGAAATCCGGAGAAACGTCGCATTACGGAACGGTAAAGGCGAGTTAAAAACGCTTGGCAGGGGACCACAAGAAAAGAAAGTAAAACGCCAGGGAGGAGATGGCTCAAGGGCTGACAGTTTTGAGCCTCAGTAATCCGAGAGGGAATTAGACTCCCTTTTCAAAACTGTCATCCTAGAGCGAAGCGCAAAAAGGGAAGAGAAAAATATGCCAAATACACATTGGCCATGAGGAAACAAAAACCAAAACATCTCATGCCGGAAAATATGCCAATTAAACATCGGTCATGAGGAAAAGTTAACAAACCATCTCATGCCGGAAAATATGCCAGTTAAACGTCGGCCATGAGTAAACTAACAACAAAACATGTTGCCGGAAAGTACGCCAATTACACATCGGCAATGAGGAAACAAATAACAAAACACCTGATGCCGGAAAATACGCCAATTAAACATCGGCCATAAGGAAACAAACAACAAAACATCGTGCCTGAAAATACGCGAATTAAACACCGGCCATGAGGAAACAAATAACAAAACATCTCGTGCCGGAAAATATATCAATTAAACGTCGGCCATGAGAAAACAAATTACAAAATCTCATGCCGGGCAATATGCCAAATACAAATCGGCCATGAGGAAACAAATAACAAAACATGTCATACCGGAAAATATGCCAATTAAACATCGGTCATGAGGAAACAGTTAACAAAACATCTCATGCCGGAAAATATGCCAGTTAAACGTCGGCCATAAGTAAACTAACAACAAAACATCGTGCCGGAAAATACGCCAATTAAACGTCGGCCATGAGGAAAGAAATAAAACAAAATGAAGACTGAAATAATAAGGGCCCACGCTGAAATAAGTTGAGAATACAAAGGGAAGCCAAGACAATAAGACAAGGGAAACAAAATACCTCAAGTTGTTGGAGTTATACCCGTAAGTTGGTTCGGAACAGACAGCTTCTCTCCTGGCGCCGTTGGCTGCACAACTTGCTCGGGCTTGAGCGATATAAAAAGGCATGCGAGTTAACTGTTGCCATAAGCGGTGAGTTGTAGAGCGAAAACCACAGTGCGAAGTACAGCATGGCGAAATAGTGCGTCTTGCTTTTAGCTGTGCACTATCGAGTTATGGAGTACTTGGGAAGTTTGGAGAGCCACAAGAAGCTAGAGTTGCCCTCGGCTGTCGCCTCGGGCAACTCTTACGCTTCTTTCGTGCTCTCCAAACTTCCCGCGTGCTCCATAACTCGAAAGAACACGCTAAACCATGAACCAATTGTAAATTGCAAGGTTAGATTCAAAATCAGTCCAAAACTACCTCGCATGAGGACACTGGTAGAAAAAGTGATACGGAGTCTCTGGTTCAGCTTCACAGAAAGTGCATAAGTCATCAGTTCTAAAACCAATCTTATATAATTTTGTGTTTGTGTATAGGATGTTATCAAGCAGTTTGTACTGAAATGCTTTAACATATGATTAAAGTGCTACAGAGTGAGTGTTGATTGCTTCGAAGGTGGAGACTTAAAAGGCGGGCAATGAACTCAAAAAAACGGTTTAATAAGCAACGGCCGCCATGTTACACCGAGCACATGGTAGAACTAAGGCCACAAGGTGTCCTGGTTAAATTACATACACATAGGCACGCAATGCAGGCGTACTCGTAATCTTACAAACATATTAACATCCCTCCTTCTTTAGGAAAGAAAAGCTCACGAAAAACTAACAACTAAGAAGAATCACATGTCTGGAAAAGCTTTCCTAAAACAACAAAGTCACTCGCTCAAATGTCTAATCAAAACGGCCCAGTCCACCATAATATAGACAATGTCGAAATTAACAGTCTCAATGATTTGTGGTCTCTACTTAGTTACGTAATCTTTGAAGCGGACTGGCGTTATGATTTCACGCCTTGGTCGGTTTGTACTTAGTGACTGTCCAGGACTGTCCATAGGTGCAATCTTCTCTTTTACGCTACATGGTTGGCTGGTTTCTACTGGAGGGTCTGTGGGTGGGTTGCATACTTGTGGAGCCTCCTCCAGTAATGCCAATGGTGTCAGATTAGGAGTGCGAGGCGGGAGAACAGGGGACAGATCGCGAGCCTTTGGTGTCACCTTGGTCGGTCTCATGTGCACACGATTTCTCCTGTACGTTCCTCCATTAGGACCACTGACTTGATAAGTGTTAGGCCCCAGAAAGTCAGTAATTTTGCCTAATTGCCAGTTCCGTTCTTCAGTGCGCTGAAAGAATACTGATTCTCCAACATTTATTTCTGAAAGTTTTCGGGACTTCCGGTCATGAGCTTTCTTAACACTGCGTTTGCGTGCATCACGCTTCTCTTTAACAAGAGTGTTCTTTGGGCTACTGCTCATTCTAGGAACATCATTTCTGTCGGACTACAACCTGTATCTTGACGAGGTGTGTTTCTTTGCCTAACATCGCTTCATAAGGATCACCTCCTTCCTTGTAAGTTTTGATAAGAAGGTGTTTCATGATTTTTACAGCAGATTCAGCTCTCCCGTTAGCTCTCTGGTGCATTGGTGATGAGGTAACATGAGTTATGCCCCAGCCTTTCAAAAATGAATTAAACTCTTGGCTGGTAAATTACGGACCTCCATCCGACACGATCATCCTCGGTATGCCATAACGCGCACAATGTTTTTTAAGCAGTGTTACAACACGTACACTTAAGCTTGTGATTGTTGTCAGCAAATCTATCTCGATGAAATTGGAGTAGTAGTCTACCACAACCGAGTAGTGCTTTCCAGCAATCTCAAATAGATCCACGCCAATCTTCTGCCATGGTTCCTGGCAAGTTTCACACTTGTCGGCTATTTGCTTGATGTCACTGGCCATGTTAGGCCAATACACTGTTCCTCTGGCTGGACGCAACATACTGTCACGGCCTAGATGGGCACTGTGCAGTCTTTTCTTGATTGATGGCCTCAGCGCCGTGGGAATCACAACTGCTTCTCCTTTAACCAAAATTCCATCCACAACACTTAGACAGTCACGTACATCAAAATACGGCAATGCACACACCGGAGTTCCACGCTTGTCTGCTGGCCACCCTTCCAACGCTAACTTCATCACAATCTGCAGACTAGCATCACACAAAGTTGCTTCTCGTATCTCGTCAAGTCGCTTGTCTGGGATGTCACCAAACACATTGACATTCATGATTCGAGCACGGTCACCCTGGTCATCTCCACTATCGTCTTGGTGGGCTCTACTCAGCGTGTCAGCAATGAGTAAGTCAGTACCTTTAACAAATAAAAAATGGACATCGTATCTGTGATACCGGATCATAATGTCCTGAAGACGCTTGGGTGCTTGGCTCAAAGGCTTTTGTAATGTGGCAGCAAGAGGTTTGTGATCATTTTCGACTTTCACAGGTCTGCCATAAGTGTACTGGTAAAATCTCTCAAGGCCATACAGAACTGATAGGGCTTCCTTTTCAATCGGTGCCCAGTTTCTCTCCGACGGTGTAAGCGCTCGGGATGCATACTCTATGGGACGCCCTTCTTGAAGTAGAACAGCACCGATCCCATGATTGCTACTATCCACTTGAATCACAACTTCTTTTGAAGCATCAAAATAGGCCAGGCATGGTGTGTCAAAAGCATTCTCGCATTCTGTGGACCACACAAATGGAGTGTCCTTCCTTGTTAGATCACGGATTGGTTCAAGCGTTTGAGCAAGGTCAGGCAGGAATCTTGACATGTACTTTGCCATGGCACAGGGCCTTTTTACACCTGCTACGTCAGTAGGCGCCGGCATATTACCGATAGCTTGCACTTTAGCCTCGTCAACTTTCACACCATCCTTTGTGATTCTGTGACCATGGAAAGTAATCTCAGTTAAACCAGTCTGCTGCTTGTCTTCATTCAGAACAATTTTCTTCTCACCACACCTTTTCAAGGTTTCAGTCAGTTTCCGCTGGTTGTCAATTTGAGCTTCCTCCACCGTCTGGCCACACCCTGCTATGACTACATCATCAACAACACTGAATACACCTTCCAGACCTCCCAAAGCCTCATCAAGCTTGCGCTGGAAGATCTCGCTTGATACCTTGAGTCCAAAAGGGAGTCTCTTCCACCTCTATCGACCAAAAGGGGTAATCACCGTGGTCAGTTTGCTGAACTCTTCGTCCAGTCTGACATGCCAATACGCTTCTCGCACATCAAGCTTGCTGAAAACTTTGGCATCCTTGAGCTTGGGAAGTACATCATCAAGTACTGACAGTCTGTAGTGTTCACGCTTAAGTGCAGCATTCAGCGGTTGCGGATCAATGCATATGCGTAATTTACCACTAGGCTTGTGTACGACAGCCATTTGACTGATCCACTCAGTCGGCTCCGTCACGGGTACAAGCACACCCTTTTCTACCAGTCGATCTAATTCTTCCTTCACAGCATCTTCGATCGCAAGAGGAATTTTTCTACTTGGGAGCACTTTGGGTTGGACATCTTCATTGATCCTGAGGGTGGCTTCTCCCAGATCACCAAGTTGAGGGGCCTTAATCTGAGAAATGAAACATTCCCCATTTATGGTTATAAAACCAAGTTCCTGAATGGTTTTGAGGCCTATCAGGTTAGTGAAACCATTTGGTACCACAACAAACTTTACTTTTGACTCAGCACTAGTGCGGGGATTCACAACCTTCAGGACTGTTTCCCCCAGAGGTTTCATGTTAGTATTGTTCCACATATTCAGAAGTACTGTTGTTGGGGACACTTGGTGTTTCCTTACATGTTTCTGACAAATGGTGTTGACGTCAGCTGCACTGTCAAGTTGAAAACTGGCATCATGTTCATTCACAGTTAAAGTAGCATTAATACTCTCTTGCTTATGGCTTACAGCCATGAGCCACTGGTCATCACAATCGTCATTTCCATCTTGGGACTGAGACACTGCATGTACTTTCTTGCATTTGGACTTAAAGTGATTTCGACCTTTACACTTGTCGCATGTCTTCCCCCATGCGGACATTTTTCTTTGTTTCTTTCATGTTCATAACCACAGAAATTACAATTAACTTTCGTACCATCACTGTCTTTCGTCTGTTTCCACCTTCGGGTTTCTTACTGCGAGGGACTCTTTGTGAGCTACCTTGTTCACTTTTGTTACTTAACTGGAGGGGTTTGAGTTGTCTCTTAACATGCTTGGTAGACTGTTCATAAGCTCTACAGACTTTTACAGCTTTCTCGAGCGTCAAACCATCCACTCTAAGAAGTAACTCTTGAAGTTTTCCACCTACAGTAAACACGACTTTATCTCTCATCATCCTGTCTTTCTCCTGGAAGTTACAGGATGCTGCTATCGTTTTGAGCTCCGCGAGGAATGTGTCAAACGGCTCTTGGTATGGAGTGTTCCAAAACCTATGCGACTCGAGGACTTCATTGTCTCTCGGATTACAGTAATTCTGTAAGGCTTCCAGCACTTTATCTGGCTTGTGTTTATCCTCGGGATTTTCCCACGCAAAATTATCATACACTTCTAACACTTGAGGGCCTGCACAATTTAAAATAATTGCAGTTTGTACCTTCTCGTCTTTCGCGGATGCACCAGAAGCGGCCAAATAGACTTCCATTTTCCGTCTCCATCTCTTGTTATTCTCGGATATGTTTCCCGAATTCACCTCTAGCGGGGTGGAATTCTGAACTGTCCGGATTCGGATGTCGCCATTCTCTTAGCTGCATCCCACCACTGCCACCATGTTGATTGCTTCGAAGGTGGAGACTTAAGAGGCGGGCAATGAACTCAAAAAAACGGTTTAATAAGCAACGGCCGCCATGTTACACCGAGCACATGGTAGAACTAAGGCCACAAGGTGTCCTTGTTAAATTACATACACATAGGCACGCAATGCAGGCGTACTCGTAATCTTTCTCCATTTCTGAACAATATTGGGGGGCTTTGCTTTTTCCCTTACAAATAAAAGATAGTAATCTTTTGATTTCTTTTTCTTAACAACGAAGATGTTGTAATTAATCAAAACTGATGGGGAAGTTGAGTCAGGGGATGCACAACAAACTTTCAAGAAATCTGGTATAGAGTGTCGAAGGCCAGCCCATTGAAGAAAATTAATTTTGCTGATTTTTTTAGTAGTAGTCAAAGGAGTCTTTATTATTCAAATCATACCGAAGGTCGTGTATGAAAATGATTCCAGAGTCGAAATAATATTCGTAATAAATTGGCTTTTTATCTATTCTTATTTATTTGTTATTCCAAATGATGTTTTTCCAAGTCATTTCTTCTGCAAATGATTCACGAAATTGAGACCACCATAGTAGAAGTTCTCGGCAGAATTGGGAAGTAATTGGATACTCGAAAACATTATGGTCACAATTTAAAAAAAAAAGCCCCCAAAGGATTTTAATTGGTAATCAAAGTACCACTTCCATGTTGCACCATTATCATTAAATCCTCGTTTAAGCCATGTTAGCCTGAGAGATTTCACCATACACTCAAGGTCAATCATTTTGAGACCACCTTCTCCATATTCATTTATTGTCGATAGACAGGCTACTTTATCTGTTCCTTTTCAAAGAAATTTGAATAATAATTGATTCAACTGCTTTATCAGTTCTTTAGGGGTAGGCAAAAGCGAGCATAAACAAACTTCGGGATTAAAAATGATTTTATAATTGTCACTTTGCCATAAATTGATAGCCCTCTTGAAGACCAAATGTTGACGAGTTTTGTAATACTATCTAACCTTTCAATAAAATTCTTTTCTTTTAGCATTTTTTGATCATATGTAAAATATATTCCAAGGGCTTTTATCGGCTCATTTGGCCATTTAATTCCAAAGGGAGTTACTGTGTTTTCATTGGAAGATCCAATACACATGCCTTTAGTTTTTTTGTGATTGATTTTTAGACCCGAAATGTCTTTACAGTTTTCCAGTAGTTCAAATAGAATTTTGGTTGAGTTGATGTCGGAGAGTACAGCAGTAGTGTCGTCCGCGTATTGTAAGAGTTTTGTTTCCTCATTGCCAATATATATTCCCTTGATGTCTTTATTTTGGCGAATAGCAATTGCCAGAGTTTCTACAGCTACAATAAAGAGGTAAGAAGAAAGTGGATCACCTTGCCGAACCCCTCGCTAAAGATTAAAATATTCTGAAACCGTTCCATTATTTACCATACAGCTCTGGATGTTTTAACCCAGTGAATAAAGTCCTTGCCGAAATTGAAAGCTTCGAGACATTAAAAGAAAGCCCCACTCCAGGCTGTCAAAAGCCTTTTCAAAATCAATGAAAATCATTAATCCTGGGAGGTTGTTTTCATCAGTATAATCCATGACATCATAGATAGATCGAATTGTCTCACCGATAAAACGATCTTTTACGTATCCGGCCTGATTGTGATGAATGATGTCTGGTAACACATTTTTAATTCTTGAAGCAATTTCTTTAGACATAATCTTTGCATCTACGTTGACCAGAAAGATAGAACGCTAATTTTCAAGCGATAGATGATCTTTCGCTTTTATTTTTTCAATAAGAGTAATGACCGCTTGCTTTTGGGTTCGCGACATCTCACCTTTTTCAAAGCATTCGTTTGCACATCTAATAAAACTATCGCTAATTAAAGACCAACAATTTTTATAAAATTCAATGAGAATGCCATCACTTCCAGGTGTTTTATTATCATGAAAACTCTCTAGAAGCTGAAAGCATTCTTCTGACGAAATTTTTCCCTCACAAGTGATTCTCCGCTGCTCGGAAAGTTTTGGCATATTGAGCTCACTTAAGAAGGTGGAGCTTTTAAGGCTAATGTTTGGATCGTTACCGTTACCACTTTTATCTAGGTTGCGGTAAAACTGCTTCTGTTCCTTTAAGATGCAAGATGGATTTGTGATAATTGCATCATTTATGTTTAGCTTTCTTATATGCTTTTTAACATGATTTCTTTTCTCTTAGTTCAAGAAGTATTTCATACTTTTTTCTCCATGTTTGTGCCATCGTGCTCGTGCGCGTACAATTATTCCTTTAGTTTTTTCTTCATTGACAGTTTCCAATTTTTCATGACATGCATAATAATGAGAAGTATTCGAGTCACCTGGGACTTCTTCTACTACTTGCTTTGTTTTATGTAGTTCATTTTCAAGATTTTTTTCCTCCTCAAGTCTTTTTTTGGCTTTTGTTTTTTTTAAACAATATAGCATGTGCTCTGATCTTATATTTTATCCAGTCCCAGACAGCCCGATCGTCTGAAAATTCTTGTTGTCCTTCAGCAGTCCATATCGGAATCATTTCTGTTACACCATTTACATAATCGTTATCTGCTAGCAAGGAACAGTTCATCTTCCAAAAACCAGGGCCTTTTGAACAGTTTCCCAACTCTTCAATTAATAAATAAATTGCATCGTGATCCGTTCGAATAGCTGGAATTATATCGGTTGTTTTCACTGAATCGTATAAGTTATTTGAGATTAGCCAATAATCTAGGCGACAGAAGACTTGACTTGTTTTTTGACTCCATGTAAAACTTCTTACATTAGGGTTTTTAATTCTCCATAAATCTACTAGATCGAGTTCATTTTGTAAGCTCTCAATACAAGCTTTCACTGATTTTCGTTGGTGAGGCGTGTCTCCTTTCTTGTCATAACCAGGGTTTAAAGGGCAATTAAAGTCGCCTCCCATTATTATTTTTTCCTCAGAATCAAGGTTTTCTTTCAACGTTGTTAGAAGATTGTTTAGAAAAACGTTTTTGGTCTTTGGTTTTGTTTGGAACATATACATTTATTAATACATATAGCGAATCGTTTATATCAGCCGTTAGAACTATGTATCGTCCCATGGGGTCTAAGATTGTGCGATGAAGTTTGCAGTCAAGGCCATTTTTAAACAAGATTGCAACCCCGCATGAACTGGAGCTTCCATGGGAGGTGATGAGTTCAGCACCCCATTCATTTTTCCAGTGAATCATTGTTTGCCGTGTGGAATGGGTTTATTGCAAAAATATTATATCTGCATTTCGCTTTTGGCACCAAGTAAAGATTGTTCTTCTTTTCTTAAAGTTGCTTATGCCCTTCACGTTAAGCGATATCATTTTAAAGGAGATAATACCTGTATAACATGATAGAGGGAATGCAGAAGCCACTGGTAATCAGAACAAAAAGTGCTAACATAGATGGAAATGATATGGAAATTAAGGATGTGCCTAATTCAAAAGATAGCGATTCGCAGATGTTGCTCGATTTAAGGTGACAAATAATACACACGCAAAATAACATACCAAGGAAGATCAAAGTTGATTTGAGTCCCAGCAGGATAGTTTATGAATAGATTGCCGTTATAGCTAGTTAGTCGATAAAAGAAAATTTGCATAAGGAAGTTTTCCTTTTTTTTTTAAAAAAGAAGAAAGTTGCTTTACAAAATCGGAAAAAGAGATAAAAGAGATAAATAAATTATTTTAAATACTCTGGGATATTTCTAGAGTGATATTTAACGTTTTTGATGATAAGGTAACGCCCGAGAACCTTCGCATTTGGGTGTCCTTCCATTTCTCCCGCCTTAATCATTGCTTTGATCAAAAATTTTCTTTCTTCCTGAATTGCATTCGCAAAGTCTTCGGTGATATATGCGTCAGGGTAGCCTTGAGATTGTTTTTACTTACCTTTCTTCTGCAGACTTGATTCCTATCTTCACGGCTGATAAAGCGCGCAATGATAGGTCTGCATCTGTTATCAATTTTTTTTTTTGGCGTTAGTTGCTCCAGCAACGGCAACAACTGATTGGTCGATGGGACAATAGAGTTTATCAGAGCGTAGCAGAGCGTTGAAACCTTGAGTGTCAGAAAGCCGACAGAAAGTGACATTCATCACTTGTAATCATATCATATTTTCCTGATTTGACAGGTTTGTTCTCAGGGGAGGAGATTGTGTTGACGCCTCCGTTAATCAAATCAATTTTGATGATTAGGATAAATATAACATCAGATTTGTCTCATATTTGTTTCAAAGACAAATATGATCAAATCCATTATTTCATCCAGTGTAACGGAGGCGTCAAAATTCGGCCGCGCGCCTTCAGCACGAGACAGAGTGAAGCTGTTACAGTCTCCCTATTTTTTCCGCCACGCTATTAACCCCACCACCAACCAACCACGGGCATTTTGAACTCTCCCCAGTTTCGCTCGCATGAAAAGACCAAGATGGAAGCCCGTCGAACTCAACAATCGACATCTACGATCTCACGGAAAAATAGGGGACTGTGAACAGTCTATATTCTTCTTGAAAGCGCTTACTTGCTGTAATAGTTCGAAATGTCCTCAAATGTTATATTCCGAAGATTTAAGTAGTGGATCGGATAGCGAGGAATGCAAACAGACAGGAAATGAGTACAATCCTAAAGAAAAAAAATGTAGAGCGTTGCATGACGACACTATAAACTGCCGCGAATGGAGCACACGCGATGCGCGATTATGTAAAATCTCCTTACTGACTTCCATGCCTTTTTAATACCAGTTCTGAGAATTCCCTGGTTGATAATTAAAATTTTCCCTTAAGAATTTTTATTTAAAAAGGGACCCTCGAAAATATACCCTCGACACTCGAAAAAATACCCTCGACCCTCGAAACATAACCCTCGACAAAAAGGTAGACTCTTCAAACCGCAAACTTCTACAAGTACCTGACCTGGCCCTGAGGTCACGTTTGAGGTTTTCAAAACGTTTTCAACTACAAGAAGCTTGTTGTCACGTACGTGTGTTCTGGTTTCTAGTCACGTACGTGTGTTCTGGTACGTGAGTTTCAGTCACATCTCACACATTTACACTATAACTATTCAAAGGAATCAGGTTTCTTTACATACAGAGAAGAAATTTAAGTCGAAAGAGAGGATTTTGTTGTTCGTTGAGAAGCAAACATTTGCCTCTGCGTTAGCATATCCAATATGGCGAGTTCTCGGAATTCGCACGAACAACTAACTCTCAGAACGCTTCAAGTGCTGAGGGACGGATTTTGTCGAGTTTCAGGAAGAAGTTGAACATCAATACACCTTATTCCAAAATGGCCGCCGATTTATGCACATACAAATTGGCCCTTGTTGCCTCGTTCGAGATAAAATATTCTTTTGATTTTTGAGCTTAAAAACGGGACATGAAGTGTTATAGAGACGAAAAGGATAGTGCGTTACTATTTCGTAACATTGCGTGACTTCCGGTTGAGTTAATATATAAGATGATTTTGTAAGATAAATAAATGGGACATTGAATCAAGTTTGCGTACGTGTAAAATCGAACATCGATCCCGGAATATTTATAGGAAATCGCGAGTTATCGAATATCGGAATTATTGGAAACAACATTTTGGTTCTTCGAGCCGGATCTAAGTTAGTTTATCGGAGGCGGAGTGGATATTAATCGAACAAAATCGGACATTCTTGAATTTGGGGGTGGGGCGCACAGCCATTGAAGCCCACGATGGAAGCCATTAAATCGTTGAAGGAATCGAAAAGAACACTGAAATCGGCGACAACAAAGGCACTAAATGACTTGGCGGTACGCTTGGCCGTTAAAGAACCGGATTGCACCCAAATCTCCGCAAGTTTAGAGCACATCGAACAGAAGAAAGAAGAAGCGCTGGCGATCATGCGGGATCTGGAGATAGAGTATGAAAAGCTTAAGAAAACTGCAGACGCAGAGAAGACGAGCGAGGAAGCAGATGCTTTGGTCGACCGAGTGGATAACGATACCAACACGGCACGTTCCTATTTAGCGGCTCAAGCAAACATATTCTCGTCTAAACAGAAGGAATCCTCGGAAATCGAAGGAGACACAATCGCACAGCAAGGGGCGAGCGATCCAAACAAACAATTGGAACGCATCAGGATACCAATATTTTCGGGAAACAAAATGGAATTTCAACAGTGGTTCGCCGCCTTTTCCACTTGTGTCGACAAAACGTCACTTGCACCACAGTTCAAGATGCTGAGGTTAGAAGGTTGTTTACGTGGAGAAGCCGCCGAGACGATTAAAGGCCTGGGTTATTCGCAAACTGCTTACGACGCCGCATTGTCAAGATTGCAGCGAAAATACGGCGGGGATCGGCGTAAAGTTCAAGCGCAAGTCGAAGAATTAAGAAAAATGAGGCCAGTTAACGAAGGTGATCCAAAGTCGATGGATAAATTTGCTGATGCCCTTGAAAGAACCATCGTTGTTTTGAAGGATAACAGTCTTCACGCGGACTTAGGGGGCGGAACCCTATATGGAATCGTGGTCGAAAAACTTCCCGAGAATTTACTTAAAGAGTACTATCATTGGGTCAAGGAACAAGGAAAGAACGAAACAATGGTAACTCTAAACGAATGGGTGGCCGTGGAAGCGGATGTGCAAACTCAAGCGTCGGAGGTGAAACACGGCTTTACTCGGAAATTAGAAGACAACAAGTGGTCGCGGCGAGACGGGAGAAACAACAAATCATACGGCACGAGTCTCCAAGATGGCAAGAAGATCAGTAACGAAATCGAGAGAAAAGGAAAATCGTGCAGAGCTTGTGGAGAAACGCACCATCTCGAGAAATGTAAAGTGTTTACTGGATGGTCTTTTGAAAAGAAATGGGAGGCAGCGAAACGATTTGGAGTGTGCTTTCGTTGTCTGGATTACGACCATTTAGGACACCAGTGTCCAAAAAGTAAAGCCTGCGATGTCGCTGGATGCAAGAAAACACATCACCCTCTGTTGCACGAATCACAACCCCGAAAAGAAACAAAGATACCCAGCACGGAGGGGGATACACAAACAACGACTCTAAACACCATCGAAAGACACGAAGAGAGGATCATTGCACTTCGTACAGTCCCTGCGATTCTCAAACACGGAAAAAGGCGATTATTAGTGAACTGTTTTCTTGACGAGGGCAGCGACACCACCTACGTAAATGATGACGTGATCGAGACGTTAGGAATTAGTACAGAGAAAGAAGAAATCACCATCAATGTAGCAAACGATCAGAAGGTACGACTTATGGCTGCTACTCTTGAAATTGGCCTAGAAAGCGTTGATGGAAAAGTCGATACAACGATCGTTGTGAAAACCAGTGACAAGATTTGTGGAGGAATGAAACCTACCGACTGGGTAACAATGAAGCAACAGTGGAATCGTTTAAAGGACATTCCTTTCCCACATCTCGCAGAGAAAGGAGTTATCGATGTTTTGCTCGGATCGGATTACTACCACCTGATGTTTCCCATGCAGGAAATTCGAGGTCAGGAAGACGAACCAGCCGCTAGACTTTGTCCTTTGGGCTGGACCGCTATCGGAAGAATCGGAAAATCGACACAACCGAGAGGAACAGCATGTGTAAACACTGGCTATTTACATACGTTCCGTACGTGTACACAGCAATTA
>OX393564.1:9056911-9156911 GCA_947652115.1 Blastomussa wellsi | reverse complement strand
TATTTTGCATGAATGTTTAATTAATGCTAAGTTTTATGTAACTGATTAACGCGTAATAGCTAACAGTGATTATATAACTTCCGTTGTTACACAAAGGACATAAGTACTAAGAGATCAAATTAGCTTTTTAGTAGACACGTGCGATCAGAACGAACAGAAGGAAAGATAGATATCTAAGGAAAGACCGAAAGAATAAGAGTTAAGATTGGAGAAAGAGGTATGATTTGTAGTTTCATTTGCATGCTTGTCGATCTAGTTTTATTTGGGTTCAATATTATTGCTTGTATCGCTAGTGATTCGAAATATTTAATAATTTTCTAGTATCGTGATACGCCCCCTGTTTCGTGTTGTTATTGTACAATCCATGTAATGCACGAGTTGTAGTAATAGGCCTTTCGTTGTGATTATACTTTCAGTTTTTACGTGAATCAAGCAAGCAATTAAAGATAGTTAAATAAGTAGAAGGACCGGCTTGGTTCGTAGTAAGATTCTCATCCAAACCATCGCGTTCGGAGCACCAATGCCTGGAAGGTTTATGTTAGAAGACCTCCGTTCGCTACATTTTAATTTGTAAAATTTTGAGGTAGGGTCATAGGGCTAGATTTAGAGAAAAACGCCATTGAAACTGCTAGTGCCCAGCCCAGTCTTAAGCGCTCGATCGTTCATTTTGGCGGTTTGTTAGCATTTTTATTGCTCAAATGTCGCATTTGATGTTTGATGGCTGTAAAAAAAAACATTAAAAAGAAACATTTATACCATATTTGAACATTTATAAAAGATTTTAAAGTTGAGTTCTTTTAACCCCTCAAAACTGTAGTAAGCCACCTTAAGACCTTAGGAAAATAACATCTAGGAAATGTTCTATTCATTCAGATAATGATGCAATTGAAATGCATTTTTACAAGCTAAACTCTGTCAAGGATAAAGGTAAGCTTCGGAGGGGTTTAGCCGAGCCGAATATCGACATACACATAAAACAAAAGACACCGCTATTAAGCAGATCTAATGTTGTTTATAAATTCAATTGCCCAGGATACAACTCTTCTTACGTTGGTAAAATGAACAAACTCTCCTCGTCCGCACACAAGAACACGGACCGTCTGGTATAGATAGCGCGATCTATAAAAATCTGTAGACGTAACTGTGACCTGTTCCAACATATCCAAGATCTAAACAATAGACCTATTCGGCTAACGTGTTCACATCTTTGTTGCTATCCATATCAGATCATGTGATAATTCATTTGGGAGGTTACAATTGTTCTTTTAGTACGTACAGTCTGAGCAAGCCTTTCAGGAGTGTAGTTTCCCAACTGTTTCGCTCGACATGTTTGCGCTAGATGGCTGGTGTGTGTTTTGTGGAGGACAACGCTCTTGTTTTCGCCAAAATTGTAACGTGGCATGGGAATTTATGCCTTTTTGGATGGAGCGAAAGCTTCGTTTTGTACGAAAGAAAATGCTTAATCTTGTTTGGAGTTTGAGTGAAATTGTACAAGAGTGAAGACAGGCTCGACTGACTTTCACGGAGTTTCGCGCGTGCATGGTGATGGCCATTGTAAACTGTATTTGTATCTACGTAAAACTACAATATCTGCAAGTCTTTCGCAGAAGATTCCATGACCGTTCTGAAGTTTTTCTCATTTAGGTCGTTGACGTTTTCATGTCGAGCACACTGAAATCAAATGTATTCTGAATTATGGCTAAAGAAAATGTTTTGACTCCTTACCTTAAATCACATATGTCGAGAACTTGGTTTTGGGGGAGTACTTCCTCATGGACAATAAACTTTACAGCTTCCTAACTAGCCTTCGTGAAGCAAGAGGTCAACAAATCGTGCGCAGCATTTCAATATTTTGGCTTACATGCGCTTATACAAAGAATTATTTCTACGGACGACTACTATCGATCCGGGCGGGCACTGTGCGCTGATAGTTCCCTCCGCGGATAAACACTATCGCGTTAGAAATTTAGTGGTGAACAAAAGAAAATGAGGGGACAGGGAGGGAGGCTCCTGGTCAAGCCCTTGCGATATGTCAAGTACGCGAAAGTTATTTTTAATAAAACGGAAGTCTGTTTCTAGCGGAAACGGATGGGCGGATGAGAACGGCGAGTGTTTAACAACAGGGAAATCGGAACCAACCAAGGCTAATCAAAGTAAATGGAAACAAATTGACGCTACCTTATCGTACGATCAAAAACACATCTCCGAAATAAAAAAAAAGAACTCTACTGGAACTCAACACTCGCGTAGTAAGTTATTGCCCTTTTGTCTTAGCTATGAGATATTCCTTTACGTGAGAGGGTATTTTGAACTCCAAATGGTCTGGATAATAGCAGGCAAGCAACATTTTTTAGGAAATCGACAACAACTTTAAGTTTAAAACAAGATATGTTTCGATCGTTCAACAGTCATCTTCAGTTGTGCATTCGTTTACAAAACGAATGGCAAGCAATGGCGTATAAGTCAAAACGTGATACAATTCAAAATTTTAAGAAGCGCGAGACACTGACGCGAGCACTACACTTAACGCAAGAAAGAAAATTGTAAAGAATAGAAATAATTACAATGATTATAACAAAAAATGTTATGAAAGAATATGAAATAAACCGGTGCAAAATAAACGTGTATACATAAAGAATAATATCAGAACGAGAGAGTTAAGTCAGCATGTTTCAGCTGCTTATTCAAAGTGGGATTCTCCCATTTGATGTGCATTGCTTCCTTCAACACAAGTTGTAGCTTGTTGGGTGCACAATCCACGATGGAAAAGAAGTTCTTATTAGCTATACGCGTGAGTTCCTGTCCCTGCTCTGCTCACGAACGCGCGTCGAGAAATGTCGGCGATGTAGTCTCGCCGATGTAACAGGAATTACATCCTGCACACGAAAACTTGTAGACAACCCGCGAACGTAGATCGAGAGGAACAAGGGTCCTTGACACTAAAAATACTACCAACTTTAAAAGAGGAAAAAGCTAACTTAATGTCGATGTTAGTACAATAGCGCTGAACGAGTTTGCGTATAGCTTCTTCTATGTTTATCTAGTGAAGGAGCCTACATAGGGTAACTTAAAATAATAAACTTGAAACGGCTTGCTGAACCTGAGAGCTAGCTGATGGGCGGTTTGTAGCTCTACTGACGTATCTATTGACGACCTTTTCTATAATGTGAACAGGGAAAAGGTTCTTCCGTAGAATAAGGGTAAGATCTTTTATATCCTTATGAAAGCCTAGCCAAGAATTAATTACAGAAGATCTAACCCTGTCAAGAGAAAGTCAACTTCAGCGATTTCTGAGGAAATTGAAAATCAATGGACACTTGGTTCCGAAAGTGTACTCCGATCCCTCAGGTTCCAAGCCAGCAAGGATTTATGGCCTACTAAAAATGCACAAGCCGCGTGGACCTAACTCATGTCTCGCGCTTCTTAAAATTTTGAATTTGAACCGAACTTGTAAACGAATTCACAACTGAAGATGATCGTTGAATGATCGAAACATATAAAAGGTA
The DNA here is from genome assembly GCA_947652115.1 of Blastomussa wellsi. NCBI lineage: Eukaryota > Metazoa > Cnidaria > Anthozoa > Scleractinia > Plerogyridae > Blastomussa > Blastomussa wellsi. Next base: position 9,153,405 of record OX393564.1, on the reverse strand, counting down.
CATCAGTTTCTTTTCTCCATTCTTTTTTTCCATCCTTGGTTCATTGCTGTTATTTTTTTCCCTTTGCTCCTTTCTTGGCCTGATTTAATGTCCTAATTGTCAGGTGAAACATAGCCCTTTAGCGTACGATGTTGTTGTCGATTTCTTAAAAATATTTACTTGCCTGCTATTATCCAGACCATTTGGAGTTCAAATTACCCTCTCACGTAAAGGAATATCTGATAGCTAAGACGAAAGGGCAATAACTTATTACTCGAGTGTTTAGTTCCAGTAGAGTTCTTTTCTTTTTTCTTATTTCAGGTGATGTGTTTTGGATCGTACGATAAGCTAGTGTCAATTTGAGATAGCCTTAGTTGGTATCGATTTCCCTGTTGTTGCACACTCGCCGTTCTCATCCGCCGGCATAATGTTTCACAGCCTTCTAGAAAGTAGCAAAACTAAAAAATAATTAAAACGTACAAGACTAACAACACATTTTAAAAAATAACGGACAAATGAAAATTAGCACCCCGACCCCGGCCCCGGCCCCGGCCCCGGCCCCGGCCCCGACCCCGAGCCCGAGTCGGCGTTTTACCGACACCCCAACATCTTCATGGAAAATATGTCAGACCTTGTCTTATTACCAGCGAGATTTTCCGAGAGCTACAGCATATCTTGCAAAGATAAATGAACCCAGAGCAAACTGCAGGAACACCAAAACACTTCGCAGACGCTTTGAAGCGGCCGCTATTTATTGGCAATCGCCACAAAATAGAGAGTAGCGAAGCAAATCAGAGAACAGCATTCTCGATAGAACGCTACTGGATTTATTCTAAAACTTTTTATTGACATTTTACTGAAGACAATAAGGTGGACCTTCGAGTGAATGAAAAAAAAAATATTGACAGTATGCTTAAATTTGCAGATTAACTCAATTATTTTATTAGCCTCTTGAACGAACCCGCAAAATGCTGGAGGTAGAAGGAGACAAATTACTTTAATTGTGTGCCATCTTGCTTAAACTGAAGTTATGTAAACTGCTTTTTCGGTAAGCTTTGTTCTTGTTTCTCCACTCATGTTTGGTTTTCGGCCTGAATTCTCGAGGAGCGTCATGTATAATTTAGCACTGCTACGAGGAGACCTCAGACCCCGCCAGTGTTGATGTCTTTGATTTAATCTGCCCCCTAATTTCATCAGATTTCGCAATGCGTGCCAGAAGTCTCGTTTGAAAAACGTATAGAGCAAAGGATTGAAAACAGACGTCATATACTTTATGATGGCAAATGCTTGGGCAGATCTGCTAATCATTGCAGAAATGTTTGACTTCAGATAAGATTTGACGAAAATTGTTAACATAAGAGTAAAGTATGGAAACCAGCAAATTACAAATATTGTTGCCATGGTTGCAAACATTAAGACACATTTTCGATCGTTGATGTTGTTATTTTGTAGTTGTAATTTGCTCGTGTGTGCTGATGCTGGCCTCTCCCTCTTGGCGATCACTCTGAACATGCGAACGAATGCATAAATCATAAATGTATATGGTAGAAAAAAGGCGAGCACCAGCCCCACTGCTGCATGGATGATGAACCCAAAAGAGCGTGAATGGCTTTTATTCCAAACGATAGGAATTGCAGAATAGGATGCAGACGTGATCCAAATCCCCGCCAGAATTTTTAGCATCGTTCTCTTGGTTACCAGGTAGTGCTTTAGCGGTCTAATAATGGCCAGGTATTTCTCCGCTATTATGGCGAATATGTGATACGCCGCTGACACAGCGATTAGTGTGTGTAAGGCATACATCCAAAACCCAAAGGCTGGGTGTCGTACAATTTGAAAAGAAAATACAATGAAGTATGGAATGTTAATAGCTCCTGTAAGAAAGTCACAAACCGCCAAACTAAGTAACGGGTAATTGGATAAAGTGCGAAGACGAGGTCGTCTGTAAAACATGACGAATACAAGTCCATTGGTCAAAGTAATGGCTATAGCAATGGGAAGAAGTTCAGTTAACGTTTTTATCCCAACGTTAGTTTGCTGCGGTAAACTTGAATCTGAGCTGTTGTTGTTCATCTTTGTGCAGATTATACCATAAAAGACAAAAATCTAGAAAAAATATAAATATTCAGTTGGGTATTCAAGGCTAAAATACGCTAGATATACAGTTTGACTTTCTGAGACTGATAGAAGTCTGAACTATGATATGTTATAAATATCAAGAAACCGGAAACATTTCAACGAGTCCATGTTCTTATAGCAGGTCAAAGAAAGAAAAGCAATCTTATTTTCCAAATTTTACCAAAGGTTCGTATCGTTCAGTCCTTCCCACTTCTTCCCTTCCCACTTCACATTGTAATCAAGCTTAAAGTGCACCTAACCCCAAAATATTTTTTTCGCTAGAATAAACCTTTGCACCAATTTGAAACGCATTGCACCTTTTTACCAAATTCTGACTATTTATAGCATTCAAAAGTTACGATAAACTGTGCATCATTTGTTCCACGGCCGAGTCAGAAGGGGCGTGGGTCTATTCCCGATTTGACGTCACAAACTGATTTGCATGCCTGTTTACACAGAGTTGATGTGATGCAAATCATTTTGTGACGTCAAATCAGGAATAGACCCACGCCCCTTCTGACTCGGCCGTGTAACAAATGATGCACAGTTTTTCATAACGTTTGAATGCGAAAAATAGCCAGAATTTGGTAAAAAGGAGAAACGAAAGGTGCAATCCGTTTCAAACTGGTGCAAAGGTATATTTTAGCAAAAAAATATTTTGGGGTTAGGTGCACTTTAAGAAGCGTAGCTTAGAGTTGAACATGAACACGTCAGGCAGCGAGGGCTGCCGGCTAGTGCAGAATGGTGACGTTCTCAATCTTTTTCATAGCATATATGGCCCATGAATATTTAAGAATCAAAATATTTTCCCCTTCCAAACAAAACAGGAGCTAAAGTTAAAATCTTAATGTCATACATAATTATTTATCATCCGACTCACTTCAAGCTCAAGACCTTTGCAAACACAATTTGAACATTAAAAGCTTTGGAAATGAGAATGAATTAATTAATCAACATGACACGAGCTACCCTGGGTGCCAGAGGCTTTTCATGCGCGGTTTCCGGTTTCGGTCTTTGTCTTTGTTTTGACACGAGCGTGGGACAAAGAAAAATTCTGAGTTCCCGACAGGAAGCGAACCCATGACCTCCCGAACACCGGGCGGGCGCTCTATCCACTGAGCTACGAGAATTTTTCTTTGTCCCACGCTCGTGTCCTGTTCATTAATTAATCTTTCACATTATTTTTACCGAGCTTAAAATTTGCCATCACTCTCATTTCCACAACTCATGATGATAGCGACGTTGCTGATCCTAGCAGTATGCGGGACGCGTGTCACATAAGAACTCAGTAAAAATGATCTAGCTCTCCATGAGTTCTCGTAGCTCAGTGGATAGAGCGCCCGCCCGGTGTTCTGGAGGTCATGGGTTCGATTCCTGTTGGGGACTCAGAATTTTTCTTTGTCCCACGCTCGTGTCATGTTGATTAATTAATCTTTCACATTAAAAGCTTTGATGGTCAATCGTGCCACTTTTGAGATAGCTTGAAGGTGTTGTTTGCGCCATGTATTCATATTTATTCAAGCAACTCAAATCTGTAAAATAGAAAAAATTCCAACTATTTAATCAGGCATTGCTCCAAATGCACTAACTGAGTGGTTTCGTTGTGGATTTTTTGACTCCTTTGTTCGAGACTTCGTTGACGATTTGTCTGTTCAAATTTACAGATTTTGGTTTGGTGTGTTGGTGTGCTGGAGCTGCATGTCTTTTTTCTAGTGTTTATTGTTTCTTACTCTTTCATTTTAAGCTGTCTCCATTATCGTTTTTCAAACTACCAACCCGTTGCTACGATACAGCCAAGCGGTTTTGATGAGATGGCCGTTGTATAAATTATTATTGATATTTTCGTATGGAGTGTTTTTGAAAGGTTTTGTTTTGTAAGAAACGTGTTAAGCGTTTGTGAATTGTTTTGAAATCCAGAACGGGAGTGTTGTAGAACTTTAACTGGCCACACCAATGCCAAGGATAAGAAGAAATTAGCAAAACGTGGACTCGGACTAATCTACGGTGAACAGGCACTGAAAAACACAACAGAACTACTCTATGTTTCTTGTTACCAAACGTCTGAAAAGGGATAAAAATATTTTTTTGGTCTATCATTGGACGACAACGTTATTGATTGATTTTCCTTCATCAAGTGATCATAACCTGATGAAGGAATAGATGACCGAATGCAAAAACGGCCCCAAATGTTTATCATTCACGCCAAAACAGTTGTTCGCTGTTTAAAATATTCTAATGCGCAATTAAGAATTGAATGCTATCTTTCTATTTCAACATGAACGCATTCTTTATTCTGAACGATAATATTCAAAAGATAGATAAGGCAAGCTAAATATTAAACTGAAGAGCATGGCTTCATATAGACGAAAATTCGTAGCTTGCAATGTGAAATACCAGCTGGCAACAACTATTATTAAAAATGACTTAGCTTTCAATTTATTTTTCTGATCTGTGGGGGATCTAAAGTGCTTCAGTTTCTACGAAATGCAAAGCCACTTAGTTGTTCCAATGGCGCACGCTTTCTATTTAGTTTGCTGCTAATTTGAATGTATAAAATAGTACTGATATAAAATTGTGATCGTTCATTTCATTTCTCAAGCCGACGTAGAAAGAATATTGATGTTGGTGAGCCGGATCGGGCGACATGGGGTACACAGCCGGTGGGCAGAATTTGTGTTTTTAATGATGACAACAAATTTAGCCGCAGCGCGTTTTACACGGTTTTACGTGGGAAGAAGGCCTATCAATGATGTTTGAAAGCTTCTTCGTTTAGCTTATTTTTCACAAAGCGCTTGCTGGTTTGTTCACATTACAGAAATTGCAAAAAATAGTAGCAGAAACGAATGAAAAGAGTGCATTTTTATTACAATGGTTGCCATCTTTTGTCACTTCACGAAAACCTAAATATATCCATTAACTGTGTTCTGATGGCTGTCCGAACGCTTTCTCGAGAACCCCTTGCGAAAGTTTTAAACCCTAGACTAGTCTTATGAGAAAGTACGGGCGTGTTATTACTAACGACAACAAATTCAACTGTAGCGAGTTATACAAGAGTGAGTATGTTCATCCCAATAATATTAGAGCGATAGGGGGAATAAGGAAAAACGTTCCCTGTAGTCGCCTGGTAGTTTGTCCACGGTCAAAAAATTTGGTAAAACGAATGACACGAATGAAAAATAAACATTGGACATTTCCAATACAAAGGTTAATAACCGTTCCTTCACTTCATACTGTCTTTATGGGAAACCTAAATATTATCATATTGTTATAATTATTAAATTCTAAAAGTATGAATTAACATGTTAAGACACGAACAGTTTCTCACCTTCGTTTAAGTGCCTTTTAAATCTTTTTCTGTCTAATCGTGCTGGATGATTCGAATTCTTGACTTTTTAGATCACACATACGGGAGGAATCACCTTTCGTATGCCTTAAGTATATTTGAAATAACTGAAAGTGCTTTTTCCACTCGGATGGGTCACACGATATCCTGAATAATTACAACGAAACCTTGCGTAGCAATTATTGACAGTCATTAGCCGCCAGAATAATATTTTACTTAGTCGTCAGGGCTTTGCAGTAAAGGACTCTTTTTTTACAGAGAACGATGCTTTGTTTGATATGCAAATGATAAATTAAACAATACTCTTTATTAAATAATAGTTTTTGCATGCGCTCACTAGACAAAATACATCACGTGATACAAAATCGGACGTGGACATGATTCCATGCAAAGAATTGGCACGGATGTTGCCCATATATGGTCCTGAAGTCACTGTTATCCGTCATCCGTACTTAATGGCTATCCAGCATTATTATCCATCAAATATTTTTTCCGTGCCGAGATTGGCCTAAGCACGTCACATGATGATGGCAAAACTGGGGAATATTCGAGATTATTATATGGCCGTGTCTCACGTGGACTGGAAACTAGAGAATTCACGAGTTTGATTGGCTAAAATCGATATTGACCGCTGTCTAGATTTTCCCACCTAGACCGGCATCTAGACATTTTGGGGGCATTTTGGGGTAAGAAAGTTACAAACACAACAGGAAAACATTGTCTCCTTTTTGTCTAAAAATACTAAATGGAAAATGAAAAACAGTTTGACAAGAATAAAAAGTAAAGATAGCACTGCGTTCGGTCTGTACTCACGACCTCGGTCAAGATTCTCCCATACAGACCTCCTGCCGGTTAATAAGAGCTAATTATTATTCAACATATACACTGTCCAAATATGGCCAATGTGCTCCGGTACACGTTAAGTAACGATGACTTTGCTAGCTGTTAAAGGTGTTTCGTTGACGATTAATTTTCCATGTGAAGAAATATCAGCACAAGTATATACATGGCAAACCAAGAAGGAGAAAACAATTGCAATCTTTCCGAGTTAATTCAGAAACTCCCTCCAGAACTGCGGGAGGCGAATTTGTTAGGAGAGCGCATTTTTTTTTTCGGCACCCAAATTTTCGGCAACCAAATTTCGCACACAAGAACAGCGGATTTTTTTCTCTTGGAGAGAGCGCATTTTTTTTTCGGCAACCAAATTTTCGCACAAACGCGCATGCATGCAAGAACAGCGGATTTTTTTTTCTCCAACACCCAAAGCAGCTTTGCATGGTCTCCGATATTGGCGAGCAAAGACGCATGCAAAGGTGCAAACAAAGGCGCAAGCAAAAAACAAACATCACAGTTTGCCAAAAGCCCCCAATTGAACAAGTATACAAGAATGTCTTCGCAACAGCTAGTGGATTTCGACAACGAAACAGTGGTTGTGCAACCTTCCAATATTGTAGCTTTGTTTTTCTCCGGGACCAAAAACGAAGTTGCAGCGACGAACGTCGACGACGCGACCAAACAAACCTTCGAACTCGCAACACCCGCTGCAAACGACGTTGCAGCAACACCCGCTGCAAACGACGTTGCAGCAACACCTGCTGCAAACCACGTTGCAGCGACGAACGACGCGACAAGAAAAACCTTCGAAAGCATGGGCCTGCGGTGCGAGAAATCTGTTGCCTACCACCTGCTACTCGAAAACGCCTGGGATAGCAATCTTCTGGCCGACATCGCCAAGGTCGACTATCTGGCAGGGAACCTCGGTCGCACGAATCTGCGGCCATTGGCTTGTCTTCCGCCTTTCGTCGACGACATCTTCGTATTTGGCCCGCTTGCCAGAGAGGAATGCGTCTACAAGAGAGGAAAAATCTCCTGCACCGAGGGCCCACAAGGCATGGTAAAAACTGTCGTGGCAAACATAGCAATAGCTTTGGAAAATGTCCTGGGGAAACGCTACACAACAAACATAGTCCACACAGTGGGGCAAGGGAAAGCGGAAAACAGCGCAATCCGTGCCACCATCGAGAGAATCGAGAAAAACACCTGGCACAGGGCAAAAAGAAGCTGGTTTGGTCTACACCCCGAGGAAGAGATCGCCGGCTATTTCGTGGCGAAATGCGACGTTTCCGAAGTCCCAATGGAAGAGTTGCACCAGGCGCTGCCGGTTTTCGCAAATCATCTGGTCGGGGGCTTCGGCTACGATATCTACTCCATCGACTACAAACAAGACTTTTCGGGCACTTTGGATCGCAAAGCTCTTGTGGACCACCTTGGGTTCGAAACGGCAGGGAGTTTGTCCGCCGCAATGGGAGAAAATAGACCCCGGCTCCTGGACAACACCGCCAGCGTCGGGGAGCACTGTTGCACCTTGCTCGAGACCACAGAACAACAAGAAACCACAACCACCCGAAACAAGATCTACAACAAAGTCGTTTCGAATTTCGAGGCAGGAGAAATCCGCGAGCCTGTTGGCGGGCACCTGGCAGGATACGCCGACTGTCCCAACCAGCGGCTCCGCCAAACATTCTTCCACCCAGACGTGCAAGCCCGAGTTGTACTCGAATCGAAACCATTCTCTATGGCCTCCCACTCGACGAACTATCGAACGAGAAAGCTTCCACCTGCATCGAGAAAGTCTTGGCGCAGGTTTCTGTCGAAGACGACGAACAAGCTCTCTTTGTGGTCCAACCGCCCAGCAAGCAGTGGCAAAACCTCGCCGCCACCCTCGACAGGTGCCTTGTTCTCGCGGACAGACCACAAGGCCACATCTTCGTCGCGTGGGGCGGCCACACAACAACAGGCCGGATCTTTGGAGTCCACGTGCGCCCCACCCCAGCGAACGTCGAGGACCCAACCAAGTGGGGAAAAGCGGTGCAGCGGGCGGCAGGGGTCTTCGGCTTCCGGTATTGACCGATTTTCCGGGTCGACATTCTGGCCGCCGACGACGAAGGGGTGGAGCTCGGCCCGGCTCGCTGCTACACCAAAGACGCAAATGCCCACACCATCCTCGCAGCGAGCAAAAAACCGACGCAGCTCCACCCGAACGGAGGCAACCTGCCAACACTTCTGCCGCCAACAGACAAGATCGTGTGGGAAATGCGGACCAAAAAATGCCACGCCATCGGCAACGATTCTTCGAAATACGAGCTCCAAGAAGTGCCAGAAATCGCCCAACAACGGCAAATATCTGCGCTTTCGACAAGAAACAGAGAGAAAGTTCTCGAGGAGCGTCGGTACGCCCGCACAGCCGAGGAGTGGAAACGAGCCCACTGGGTAAGAGAAGAAAATAGACGCAAGAAAGAGGAAGAAAACACAAAGATTCGCCAAGCGGAAATAGAGACCCTTCGCGTCTATGCCGAGGGGACAAAAGGGCACAAAAAAGTCTCGGAGCTGGCCGCAAACAAGATATGGAAAGTTCTTGGTTTTCGCGCGAAAGGAGAGCAATATCGGGTTGTCTTGCAGGAACCAAATTCTGTGTGTGTTTCTGTTTGGGCGACGGAAGGTCTGCGAAAAATCCTCCACGAATGCGCGGCCTTCTTCCGCAAGGAGGAAGACAAATTTGGTCGGAAACTTTTCTTGCTTGTGGCTTTCGACGGTGTTGGCAAGCTTGGAGGGTTGGAGTTGCAAATCGAATCCCCGAAAACCTTCCTGTCCAACGAGGGCAAAAAAATTGTGTGGAACCCAATACAAGTTCTCGAAGCCCCAGATCCTGGTCGACTCCCAAACTTGCGGGCTCTTGGGGCGAAATGCGAAGAATACGACAAACTTTGCGCAGATCTCGCCAAAACCAAAACCGATTTTTCCAAAGTTTCTGCGCCAGCAAACAAAGACACACAAAAAAAAACAACAGACTTGCAGCCCGGCGAATACAAGTGCAAGAAGTTTGCCTGGACAACTTTTCGAAACTCTCCGCAAACCATTCTCTTCCTGCTCCCGCTCGGCGAAGACGGGCAGCCAACAACAGACGACGAAACCCCGACGCACGGCTATTTTCTGGAAAAAGAGGTGGAGAATCTTGGAGGCTTCGATTTCCTCCCAAAAAGAAAAACCCCATTGCATTGCCGGCTTGGGGAGGAGAAAACGACACCGAGCAAGAAAAAAAGCCGCCGTGTTGCCCTGGCGTAGACAAACTAAATCGCAACAACCAATCCACCTTCGGTGCAGAAAACAAAACTCCCCCGGCAAGCAACAACAAAAAGCTCTCCCAGTCCCCAGGCCAACCATTTTTCTGCAGTCTCTGCATCGATATGTCCGACAATTTTGCCGGATTGTCTTCCATCGAGGTGCAGAACTTGCCAAGAGCTCTCCAATCCTTCCAGCAGACTTTGTGTTCTTGCTGCTCCCATTCTCTCTTTCGGGCGCGGAATTGGCGGAAAGGAAAATGCGGCACACAACCAGGTGGCAGAACCACAAGATCCATTGCTCTTTTTCTTTGTTGCATGTTTCCAATTGCGAGCACTAGTCCATTGGACGAATTCCTTTTTTGTATGCAGGCTGCTGTGGCGAGTTGGGCAACTCCTCCTTTGCGGCATTCGCCTGTTTCCACTCTTTGTATTTCGGTCGCACTGTTGCATGCAGAAGAAGGAGGACAGAACCAATCCCGCAAGCAATCCCAACAATCTGCACAACACCCCAAGCAGCAGACGTTGCGGCATTGGCGGCGCGCACCACCCTGTCTGTTTGCTCTCGAACAGCATTGCTGTTTTTTCTATGCTCTCCAGGATTCCTTCGCTATTTTCTTCGAATTCCTCTTCCAACCCCTGCAAACCTTCCCCAATCTCCTCCACATCTTCGAAGTGGCTTTCTTGGGTCTCCAACAACAAATCCATATTTTTCTGCAGGTCCTGCACGCCGGCCAGGATCTGCGGCAGAAGAACATCCTGCCACTTTGTGGTTTCTACGGGCTTTGCAGCCGCAGTTTCTGTTGTTGCAGGCATTGCAGCTGCTGTTTCGGTTTTTCCATCGAACTCCTGCTTCTCTCCATATTCTGTAGAGCCTTGTCGTGCCAATACCGAATTTCTATCTCCCTGGGTGCTAGTTTGCCTCTTGCAGCGACAATTTCTCGTATTTCTTCGGGGGAAAGAACTTTTGGAGGCGGCATTGCAGATATTTTTTGCAGATATTTTTTGGGGACACCGCCTCCAAATTGGTGTTTTTCTGGCATCCCTGGGTATCCCTGGTGTATGTGTGTGCATTGCTGTGTATTTTTTGAGAAATCGCTGAGAAATTTCTCTGCAATTGCAGCCAGTATCAGGCGATATTCCGCGCGATTTCGCAGGACAATTGTTAAATATACCCCCAAGCGATATTCACCAGGTTTTGAATTTTGAGAATTTTGTTCGCACGTTTAGTATTCTTCCCGAGTAAAGTGTTATTTTGAATATAACTGACCATTTAAAGAGGCTGTCTCCTTTACATCCTCAAATCAATTTGGTCCACGAAATAGAATTCGCTCAAAATCTGTCCAATAATTTCTTATGACAAGTAAGCAACAAATATGAAATTGAATTGGAAAAAAATTGGTTTCCTGAGAAAATTGGGGCTTGGTGGCCATTGGCCGGATCGTGAAATTTGGTCAAGTTGAATCCTTCGCTCTGTTGAAAGTTATCTCGGTATTAATCTTTATTAGTATATTTTCAGCTCCGACTATAACATTTCTAGCTTTTTGATTGGCTAAAAAACTCCGACTATGAGCCAATAGTCGGAGTTTTACGTCATATGGAGAGTCGGGAGTCGGGGCGCGTGTGACTGGAAGTTGTATGCCCTTTCCGGCCGCTTTGTAAAATTCTGGAAATAAAAATCGGCGGCAAAACTCGGTTTGAGAATTTAGGATATGAAGTGATTATAACCAACTCGCGCTGCGCGCTCGTTGGTTATTTTATCACTTCATATATCAAATTTATCGCGTTGAATGTCAAAAGTGGCTCGTACTCACAGGTTAAACTGCATATCAGCAGCAAGCTCCATCCTTCTGCCCAAGAATATGTAAAAATATTTGGCCGCTCATCACAAACAAGTACTACTCAGTGGTTTTAGCTGTGTTATCATCATAAACTTTGCGAACCAACTTCAGGACGAAAAGAGGAGAGTTTTGTTTGATTTTGAGAGGAATTAGCTCATGGTGAAGAAAGAGGGCACTTACTAACCCGATGAAATCTGAAAATAATTTATCTGTTCGAAGAGGTCCATTTAAAAAGCGACAAATCGATCACAGTGACCTTTCACTGTCCGCCATGTTGTTTCATAACAACCGCTGACCAGATTGACCATCCGCTCATCGGGTTGCGGGTTCCAAGGAAAAGAACGGTACTGTACAAATGAGTTTTCATAGGCTTAGCCATCATGTTATAGCGGAGCTCCGGCGGCCCGAAGGGCCGCCAAGCGGAGCCTCATACTCATATGGGAAAGAAAACGAAACCCATGAGTTTATTTTCTCATGGTCATCATGGCTAGCGGTATTGCTCGTGGGCGCGTACGCACAACAATGGCGACGGCGACGGCGACGAACTCGCCCAACATGGCGGCCATAAATAGCCATGCCTCGTCAACACCTTGTCAGCCTTATCTTACATCTTTTTTATAGGGCATCAATGTTATGGTGAATTGGCAGCTGTCAAAAGAGATTTCCGCTGACCAGTATCACATGACCATATCGCGGGCTCAGGTTAGAACTCATCGAGGTAACGTGTTTTTCTGAATATAATTTGGTTTTATCAACTGGGTTGATAATGTCAATTGGCCACCGTAAAGTTGACCGCTGAAGTTGACCGCTGACCAGGCATTGGCTTCTTTTCATTGATCGCGGGCGAAGGTCCGATTTTTTTCTTCAGGCAGCATTTTTTATCTTTTTATGGTAATTCTTAGCGGAAATTCTGCAATTGGAGTTGACGTTTTTAATTATTGTTTATTTCAGAGAAATTATTAAGAACCAGCAAAAATATGGAGCTCCGCTTTGAGGCTTGGCTAAATCTATATAATATGATTAATTTATAGAGGGGGTAAGTTTCTAAAGAAACTGTGGTGCTGCGTCGGTGGGAAGTATAACAATATAATTTGGTTTTATCAACTGGGTTGATAATGTCAATTGGCCACCGTAAAAAGATTCAAGTGCTGACGTTTCGAGCGTTAGCCCTTCGTCGGAGCGAATCCGACGGCTCCGGCGAAGGGCTAACGCCCGAAACGTCAGCACTTGAATCTTTTTACGGTGGCCAATTGACATTATCAACCCAGTTGATAAAACCAAATTATATGATTGATTTGGAGTTTCATTCATGTTTCCTTGCGGTTTAATAGTTACATTCATGTTTGCTTGCGGTTAGTTTCATTCATGTTTGTTTGCGTTAGTTCAGTTCACTTACGTTTGTTTTACATACATGCACATACATACACTTTATTGCATAGCTCCCCTTTGGGAGCTCATCCGCCATATACGAATATTAAAAATTAAGATAAACACTATTTACAGATAAAAAATATAATGAAAGTGAAGAATGATCAGCGTAGTTAATTTCAAATTTAAGAAATTGGAAAGAAGAAGCCTGAAAAAATCAGGGTTTCAGCGGGATTCGAACCCGTGACCTCCGCGATACCGGTGCGATGCACTGCCAACTCAGCTATGAAGCCACAAATTGGGAGCGAGGTCAATTTATTGAGTTCATATTTTCCCGTGGAGTGAAATGATGTGAAGTACATATGAAATAATTCATATTTTAACTGCGGATGTAGAATGAAAGTGACGAATGATCTTCGCAGTTATGTACGAGTCAAATCGAAGCTTCAACATCCATCCATCCATCTACCAATCAATCCATACATCCACCAATCCACCAATCCATCTATCCACCAATCAATCCATCCATCCACCAATCAATCCATCCATCCACCAATCAATCCATCCATCCACCAATCAATCAATCAATCCATCCATCAACCAATCAATCAATCAATCAATCAATCAATCAATCAATCAATCAATCAATCAATCAATCCATCCATCAATCAATCAATCAATCAATCAATCAATCAATCAATCAATCCACCAATCAATCAATCCACGGGATGTTTATCACTGAAAGGTGGTCTTCTAAAGAGCCTTGCGCATTAACCTTAAATATATTATTTAGTACTAAAAAAATAAGACTTTTAAATTACTAACCATTAGAAGAAAAATCTTAAGTTAAGTTATTACAAATATACAATGGCGGAACAAAAACTATTCAAAGTAGTGCTTAGCCTCCACTGACAGACTGTTCCATGTTACTGTGCCCCTATAACGAAAACTCTTCTTGAGGGCCTCAGTTTTCGGCCGCGGAATAAACAAGTTATGTTGGGCGCCTCGAAGATTATGTCTGTGGATGGTATTTACGCTGGTGAATTTATCAGACAGATATTCGGGTACAAGGTTATTAGCGGTTTTAAACATTAAAGATTTCAATTGTTTAGCACGTCTATCAGCGAGGCTTTTCCATTTGAGGGCAGAATCTGGGCAGATCTGACATCCCAACCAGACCCTGTTATTATGCATGCTGCCCTGTTTTGTAGTTTCTTTAGTTTTTGGCTGAGGCCATTACCGATAAATCCCCACACAACGCTGCAATAATCGAGATGTGAGAGAATCAGTGACTTATAGATTGTAACTAGGGTACTCTGGGGACATATCCGGCGGTCTTAGCCTCCTAAGTGCAGCAAGTACTTTAGCAACTTTACTGACGACCTCGGAGATATCAGCATCCCACGAGAGTGTTTCATCCACTTGGACACCTAGGCATTTGTAACTATTGACTCTTTCAATTAAGTGCCCATCAAGGCAAACAGACACTTGGTGTTAAGGACATTAAGACTTAGACGGTTAGAGTCGAGCCATTGTTTCAGATTGCTCAAATCGCGGGTAAGGGATGAAGACAGCTCTTCAGGTCGTTGGAGGCAAACGTGAGATTAGTGTCATCGGCGTACATCCTTACATCTGATAAGAAGTTACAGTTTGGAAGATCATTGATGTACAATAGGAATAGCAGGGGGCCGAGGATTGAGCCTTGGGGCACCCCGCAACGTATGCGACTAGTTCAGATATTACATTATTAATAATTGTAACCTGAGTTCTGTTAGAGGGGTAGTCTCGAAAAAGATTTAGACTTGCACCTTTAAACCCATACAGCTCCAACATTGACAGAAGGATCTCATGATCAATAGTGTCAAATGCCTTTTTTAGATCTATAAACAGAATGGCATTCGTCAAACCATCGTCGATGTTAAGATAGCAATTGTCTGTGACATCAATGAGAGCCATAAGAGTAGAGTGCATGGGTCTAAAGCCAGACTGATATTTAGAAACTAGGTTATTCACATTTAAATATGCATATACCTGCTTAAAAATGGCTTTTTCAAAGAGTTTGCCTATTACAGAAAGTACAGAAATAGTCCTGTAATTTGCTGGGTCAACCTTTGAGTCAGTTTCTTAAATTGGAGTTACTCTAGCACTCTTCCAGTCGTTGGGAATGATTCCAGTGGAAAAGACTAAATTAAATATATGAGTCATATAAGATTTTTATTAAAACTAAAACGTAACAAATAACAAATATATCGCACCACTGTATTGCGAGCAGTACTAGCCATACTAGAACTACTGTTGTAGGAATTTTGTTGTATTGACAATGCCTAATATTATTGTGAATGTAGTAATGTAGTAACGTAGTAACGTAGTAATGTAGTAACGTAGTAATGTAGTAATGAAGTAATGCAGTAATGTAATAATGCAGTAATGTAATAATGTAGTAATGTAGTAATAATAATAATAATAATAATAATAATAATAATAATAATAATAATAATAATAATAATAATAATAATAATAATAATAATAATAAAAAGATGCAATAAATGTAAAATATAACTTTAGGAGGGAAGTTGGAATACCATCGAGGCCATCAGCCTTGCCCACAGGGATATCGTTCACAAGTTTGCGCAGTTCGTCAATGGTAAGTAGTTCTAGCTCGAAGATGCTGTCACAAGATTCAACAAAATCACGAAAGCTGACTCGAAGGGGATTTATTTGAGACGCTAACTGCGATGATCATTCTTCACTTTCATTCTACATCCGCAGATCAAATATGAATTATTTCATATGTATGTCTGGATTTTTGAGAACGTGGTCAACCTTGAGCAAAAATTTTTCGCTTGACTGCCTGCCCAGGCCAGCCCAGCGCTTAAAATACCAGGGGGCTTAACGTCAACAAAGGTATCATCATTCTGCCCTGGCACCTGGCTTTCAGCGCGTACCAAGTTGGGCGCCAATGATGCAAACCCAGGGGTGGTGGGGTGGATAGAAAAGCTGAATTTTAGTCTGAAAAGTGTTTTTTTTTCTTGGCAGGTTGCGAGGTTATGGGACTGGAATTGGCCTGTCCGTGGCCGATTGCAATCCGAGACGGCAAGGGCAGCAGCTGGATGGCACCAGCTGGCCGGTTGTACAATTTGCTTGCAAAGTTGGCCATCATATGTCTGGATTTTGGAGAACGTGGTCAACCTTGAGCCAAAACTTTTTCGCCTGACTGCCGGCGATAGCCAGCAGTCAGGCCAGCCCAGCGCTTATAATACCAGGGGGGTTAACGTCAACAAAGGTATCAACATACTGCCCTGGCGTAGACAAACTAAATCGCAACAACCAATCCACCTTCGGTGCAGAAAACAAAACTCCCCCGGCAAGCAACAACAGCACAAACTTCAATTGAATGTTAATTGTCTAGCTAGCTAGACATTGATATTCTTCAAAAGGGCTGGAAATAACCTTTTTCGCCTAATTCTTGGTTTTCTCATGACTTCATAAAATTTTACAAACCAAATTCGCTGGGCCTGCGAAATTTTTATTGACACCACTTGACAGAAATCCGAAAAACACATCAAACGTGAACTCTCACAAAATAATGATCACCACTTACCGTGTCCATAATATCGTGCAGAAAATCCGAATTCACGTACTTTCTACCATTTTTCATTGACTTATCAGTCATATGGCCCAGTCCGTCTTCGATGTCTTCGCAACCATTAGAAGCATTTTGGATAGATTTCAACACGTAATAGTGCACGTGGCCATAGTTGACAGTTGAAAAGCGAAGGAATATTCTGCGACGGAAAAACGCGCCAGCCGATCGAAGGATTAAAAGGAAGAGAGTTAAGGGACAATTTGATTGTATTTCGGAACTTACTTTGAGAATTTGGAAACATTTCCGCACAGCCCCATACATTTATTATGCATATCTCCCTTTTTCTTCCTCTTATTTCCCTCTCTTCTACTGTCCAGATTCCCCTCGAATTTTTCTTCTTTTTACATTTTTTTTACCCCGGCAAGCCTCGAACCCTCGGCCTTCACCTACTGTCAATAGCGTTGTCGGATTACTAGTCCATCATCTATACCACTACACCACGAGGTTCAGTTGAAAACTGGTGGTTGAAAATTAAATTTTATTTCTTCGTTACTTTTGTAGACAAAGAGAAATTTGCATTACAATCCTTTATTCTGTTATTTAATAATTCTTTATCCCTGCATGAAAACATGCAGAATATTTCATTTCCATTGGCTCCCTTGTCAAATAAAAAGAAGTGTTTGCACTGATTTCTCACCTTCTCGATCATTTTCTCGAATACACTAGTGCAACCACAAATTATCAACCTATATTTTGCTTCATTTTTCTACGTTATCTTCTTTTTATTTGTTTCGTCCGTTCTTCGGCAATTTTTCGTCGTTTCCTGTTTCCTGTGTACTGCTACGTTGTTGACGTCCATAAATCTGTTCAAGCTGTTCTACATAATCTCAGATCATGACCGTGCATACAGTGGTACAAGGAACACAACCTGCTCGCGTCGTCAATAAAGTGTCCACGAGAAGCCTGAAATAATACTATTTCGTAGAGAGCAGGGATAAAGATACTCTCTTACCCACCATTCGCGCTCAAATATTGCCTGGAACACGCGTGATGAGCGACATGTGGAAAGCTTACGATTGCCTCAATGACAAGGGCTATAGTCACCTCACAGTTAACCACAGCCTAAACTTCGTAGTCCCAGACACAGGTGCGCACACACAGCGCATTGTAATACATGGGGTGGAATAAAACGAAGTATGCCCCGTAGAGGAACATCCAAAGATCTCTTCGAAAGCCACCTAAAGGAGTGGTTGTGGCGTGCACTATGGAGAGGATCCTTTTGGTAACATAATCAAGCATATCGCCGATCTTTATGAAGTCCGCAAGGACGCATAAGAGTTCCAAGTACTTCGTTTGTGATCTGCTGACTGACTGTTTGATCGATTGATGGTGGATGGATTCATTTCGCTGCGAGCTCCGACTACGAAGACTTAAAGGAATTTTGATTTTCCCTATTTTAGACGCTAAATTTGAAAAATTTTCTAAGTCTAAATCTATTTAACCTATTTTTCACGCGATTCCAGACAAATTTCGTTAAATTTTTCTAAGTTTAAAACTATTAAGTTTAGTCGAACAAAGAAATGACTCAAACAAAGAGCGTAAGTCCCAAAGGGTCTCTATTGTTCCAGCTATTGTTTTGAATAAACAAAGAACTGCATGCATAATAAATGTACGGGGCTGTGCGGAAATCTTGCCGAGAATTTTTGCGGCAAACCATTTACTATTGTCGAGATCGAGCGTGTGATGATCTCCGCTCTTTTTTAAGCACGCTTACAACTTTTAGAAGCTCATCTCGTTTCCCATTCAATTTCAAACCTCCACATTTCAGCCATCGTTTTAAAAGTTCCACCGTTATATTCCTTCGGCTCTCTTTAGAATTTAAACCCAGGTACGCCGTCCTCGTCCGTTGAAACAGTAAAACATTGCTGCACACTACTCGCTATTCGCATACATTTTTGGGGGTGGAAGCGGAATAATAGACCAATTCCGATATATTAATATTCTAACATGTCACCGAGGCTTGGGAGAATAAAACAAAAGATTTGCATCGAGGCTTAGGGATGAATAAATAATTTCTTTTGTTTTATTCCCTACGCCTCGGCTCCATGTTAGAATTTTAATATATCGGATCTCACTTATTCATTATTCCTTTCATTTTTTCTGAGTTATTCATTATTCATTATTCAATTTTCCTTGATATTCATTATTTCGTATTCGAGTTTGTCGTGCAAGCTTCTTGAGTGCTCTCCAAGCTTCCCGCGTGCACCATAACTCGATGATGTACAGCTAAAAGCATGAACCAATTATTTTATAACATTACCGGTGGAAATTTACATCAAAAAACCGGCACCAGAAAAAAAAATATGGCGGCCGGAAATAGTGTAAACATCTGGAGTTTAGCGACTGGTTACCTGATTTGAACAGACAAATGCCCATATAAACACACTTCCTAATACTTAAACTTCTCAAATGGCTAAGTCTCGCGAGATAAGTATGTGTTTTTCGACATACATAATCGTAACTGTATGTCACGTAGCGCCATAACTCTGAAATTCAAATTGCGCTGGTTTCCAAACAAAGGACGCTGTTGAGCTAAACAGTTGTACACAAATATAAATTTAGCACCTCTTATGGCTGATGAGTAGTATATTAAACCACAATTTTGGAGCAGCAAGATACAGCCCGATTTCCATATAGCGCACCCCATAAATCGCCAAAAAACACCACCAACAGCATCACAAATAAAATCAAATATTTAACCACAAAATGTCACAAATAAAGGCAAATAAAGCCGCTTACCCACCAATCGCGGCTGTTTTAATTTCTGCTTATTTACCCTTAACATGCAAAAATCGAGCAATTCATAAATTTACTTTTTTCAGCAGATTTATGAGTTTACAAATGAATTTATAATCAAATTCTTTTACATATACATATAAGTATTTTTACTAATTTTTAAATTAGCAAATAACAACACTTTTAACCTAATAAATAAAGAAATTATCACTCAATTTTTAAAAACTTGGATAACTAAAATACCCCTTATCCAAACACCACTTATTAAATGATTTTCGTCCACCCTTAAATCTGTCAATTACCCACTCATTTTTAATTCTATGTACTTGTTTTGGTGGTTTAATTACATCCCCCAATAGTTTAAATCCAGTTTTTACATCAACTGGATATGGATTATTTCTTGATGGGATACTAAGGTCTCCAAAATGACCAAAGAATCTTGATAACCCCTTGCTAAACGTACCTTCGTCATCATCGTCAGTTGGACTTAATAAATTCATGGCGCCCTTATTCATTAATTTTACTTGTTTCGTCGTCATCATTTTAATACCTCCACCACTTGTTTCTTTTACAAATCTGCTTTTTTTTTCCTAGCACAGCTTACACAAACAGATTTTTCTATTAATCTTCCATTTTTCGCCCTATCAGTTCTAGCATTTTTACTTCCTGTTATTTTTTTCTCAGTTAAGCAAAATGATTCCATCAGTGTGTAATGAATATATTATCTAATTATATAATATAGTGATGTGCAAAATTACTGATACATTTGAAAAATTTTATGGTACAACAACCCAGACTGAAAAAACAGCACGAGTAATTTATGACAATTATTTATATGTTTGCTCCTCCTGTGGTCTAATTCAAAGTTATGGCATGATTAACGACTATTATGAAGGCTATTATCAAAATATTTATAAACTATCCCGTAAATCAGTTTATAATAGAAAATATCATATAGATAACACTCTTCGTGATTTAAAATATAAGTACCGTCTATTTTTCACTGAAGAAGAGAAACAAGCAATCAACTCAACCTTCAACCACCTTGACAAATCGTTCCGTGAACTTTATCCAGAAAGAAAACGTTTCAGTAAATTTTCTTACATCCTTTATCAAATTTTTAAAATACTAGAAAGTCCAAAAATTATTTACTTCTCAGATAAATGTAAGTAAGCGTACAATTTTAAATTATAATAAAATGTGGAACCAAATGACTAATTATAAATTCTCTCATACTTCTCAACAACAGGTGCAATGTCAATTACCAAGTCATCCTTTTGATTTATAACCATACTCAAATGTTCCATTGAAAAATCACCGCTTCTCAAAGCAGTCTTAATTTCACCCATAAGATGTTGATAAGTTTGATAGGCATAATGACATGTTCTAATCTTCTCATCCAAATTTTTATGTTTTTTATACATCTGAATTATTATAGCTACAGCAGATATTCCAACTAATCCAACACCACTTGTAGCAATACTCGAAGCAATCCCTCCACTGGCAAATAAGACAGAGGCAGTGTCAGCTACAATGTTCCACTTCCTATATTTTCTATGAGCCATCATATAACACCAACTTTTTTTTATGATATGATTTGTAATACGCTTTCAACTCCTCAGCCTCTTCTTCACTCAATTTATCGGAAACGTGATTGAAGTCAATTATTTTCATATATTAGCAATTTAGACAATATCTTATTATTCCACATAAAGCCCATTATGAATTTCATTGAGTAAAAGTAAGGTAGTAACAGAGTCACAGAGCTTAAGAAAGTTTTATAAATTGTTGCATATAATGACTACATGGTATAGAATGTCCTTTGTCCCCATCTAGATTAAAATAACGGAATTTTTAAAAGTTGAGAGCTTCGGCTCCTACAGCCGCTAACTTCACCACGTTCCATAAACTGCCATTATAGGTAATTATAAGAAGGCACAGAGCCAGTCATACACTTTAAAGCAAGCACGTCATCACGGAGATAAAGCTGTGGAAGCCAAAGAAGTTCTTTTATAATTTGGGTAACATGGTCGAATTTCTAGTGCCACAGATGATCCGGGCTGCAAAGTTCTGGACCGCTAGAAGCTTAAGAAGATTAATGTCCGTCTGAACAGACGGATGAGCAATAAAATAACTTAGTAAAAACTAAAGTGTTAATCATCGTGAATAAGGTCGATCTGTCGAATTCGTGCTTAACACGGTTGTTAAACAGGAAGAGCCTGTTTTAATAATATGGTCGTGGAAAGTAAGGTTCGAGTCAAAATATACACCTAGGTCTTCGATGACAAACGCCGGAATTAGATCTTTTCCGTAGAATACAACGTATTCTTCACTAAGCATTGGCATTGTATGGCAACATATATATAGTTTGCCTTTCTAAATTCCTAGAGAGCGTTACGTTGGATTTAGCACTGCTGGAGGTAGACCTCACACTTCGCTGTTGGCGTCTCTGATACAAGCTTCGCTCTTTCCTCAAATTCCGCAATGCCAGCCAGAAGTCGCGTTTAAAAAACGTGTAAAGCAAAGGATTAAAGACGGACGTCAAATATTTTATAATCATAAATACTTCTGTTGCTTTGTCAATCGACGAGGAAATGTTTGTCTTTTTGTATCGTTTGATGAAAATTGTTAGCATAAGAGTAAAATATGGAAACCAACAAATTGCAAATATGGCTGCCATAATTGCAAACACCGATACACACTTTCTATCATTAATATTCTTCTGTTGTAGTCGCGATTTACTTGTGTTTACTGATGCTGGCCGTTCCCTTTTTGCGATCGCTTTGAACATGATTATAAATGCATAAATCATAAATGTGTATGGCAGAAAAAAAACGAAGACAAGGCCAACTGTCGCATGGCTGATGGACCAAACCCAGCGTGAACTGCTTTCATTCCAAACGATAGGAATTGCAGCATAAGATGCAGAAGTGATCCAAATCGCCGCCAAAATTTTTAGCATCAATCTCTTGGTTAAAAGATAATGCCTTAGTGGTTTAATAATCGCCAAGTATTTGTTCACTATTATGGCAAATATGTGATACGCAGCTGACACAGCCATTAGTGTGTGTAAGACATACATCCAAAAATTAAAGTCTCTGTGTTGTACAACTTGGAAGAAAAAGATAATAAAGTATGGAATGTTGATCGCTCCTGTAAGAAAGTCGCAAACCGCCAAACTAAGCAACGGGTAATTGGATGAAGTGCGAAGACGAGGTCGTCTGCTAAACATGACGAATACAAGTCCATTGGTCAGCGTTATGGCTACCGCAATTGGAAGAAGTTTGCTCAACGATGTTATACCAAAGTTAGTTTGCTGAGATAAACTTGAATCTGAGCTGCTGTTGTTCATGTTTGTGTAGATTAGACCATAAGAAGATCGATACCTGAAAGAAAAGAGACAAACAAAAAAATCATCTGAGTTAAAATAAGTTCCTTTGTTTTATCGATGGAACTGTTGGAGAACTGAAATACGTGTATCTTATAAGATCATGGAGAAAAGGGCCAACATTAAGTTCTCTTGGATTTCGTTTTCAAACACTGCGCCAAATGAAAAATATTCTGGAGTATTCTTGCCTCGAATACGTTATTGTGATGCCATAGAATCCTAGAGTATTCAAGGCGTACGCAATACGTGAAGTGTTAAGGAGTATTCGATTTGATTTGAATACGTGAAGTTTCACGAGTATTCAATATTGAATACGTCATGGACACCTGGAGGGTGTCCGAATACGTACAGGCCGGATTCTAATAGGATATCCCATGTGTATTTCGAATCAGGCGTCCTAGAATAGAGCGTTTTCACTCATGTGACCAAAAAAATCGAAAACCATTCATTGCATGGATATAAATGTTTCCCACAAATTCACAGAGCTCAGTATGGAGCCGCCATATTGGTGTACCTCAGTGGAACACCAACATGGCGGCCGGAAGTAGTGTAAACATCTGGAGTTTAGCGACTGGTTACCTGATTTGAACAGACAAATCATATAAACACACTTCCTAATACTTAAACTTCTCAAATGGCTAAATCTCGCGAGATAAGTATGTGTTTTTTGACATACATAATCATAACTGCCTGTCACGCACCGCCATAACTCTGAAATTCAAATTGCGCTGGTTTCCAAACAAAGGACGCTGTTGAGCTAAACAGTTGTACACAAATATAAATTTAGCACCTCTTATGCCCGATGACTAGTATATAAAACCACAATTTTGGAGCAGCAAGATACATCCCGATTTCCATATAGCGCACCCTATAAATCGCCAAAAACACCACCAACAGCATCACAAATAAAATCAAATATTTAACAACAAAATGTCACAAATAAAGGCAAATAAAGCGGCTTACCCATCAATCGTGGCTGTTTTAATTTTTGCTTATTTACCCTTAGGACATTCCATAAATCGCTGAAAAACACCACCAACAGCATCACAAATAAAATCAAATATTTAACCACAAAATTGCCAAAATACAGTGAAATAAAGCCGCTTACCCATCAATCGCGGCTGTCTTAATTTCTGCTTATTTACCCTTAAGACAGGTCAAATCGGGGCAAAAAACAGGATAAACATGCAGAAATCGAGCAATTCATAAATTTACTTATTTCAGCAGATTTATGAGTTTAAAAACGAATTTATAATCAAATTATTAATGACATTTTAACTTTTTGATTTTGAGATTTTTTCCATATACATTATAAGTATTTTTACTAATTTTTAAATTAACAAATAACAACACTTTTAACCTAATAAATAAAGAAATTATCACTTAATTTTTAAAAACTTGGATAACTACAATACCCCTTATCCAAACACCACTTATTAAATGATTTTCGTCCACCCTTAAATATGTCAATTACCCACTCATTTTTAATTCTATGTACAAATTCTTTATCACTTTCACCGGATCTTTGCTTTCCTTGTTTTTAAATCAAATTGATATGGATTATTTTTTGATGGGACACTAAGGTCTCCAAAATGACCAAAGAATCTTGATAACCCCTTGCTAAACGTACCTTCATCATCATCGTCAGTTGGTGTTAATAAATTCATGGCACCCTTATACATTAATTTTACTTGTTTCGTCATTTTATTACCTCCACCACTTGTTTCTTTTACAAATCTACTTTTTTTTCCAACCACAGCTCACACAAACAGATTTTTCTATTAATCTTCCATTTTTCGCCCTATCAGTTCTAGAATTTTTACTTCCTGTTGTTTTTTTCTCAGTTAAGCAAAATGATTCCATCAGTGCGTAATAAATATATTATCTAATTATATAATATAGTGATGTGCAAAATTACTGATACATTTGAAAAATTTTATGGTACAACAACCCGTTTTAAAATCTTGCATATCCATCATTTTATTTGATCCATCAATTTTCAAATAATTAAAAGACGATCCAATTTTTGAATCTACATATTTTTTAGTAGCAGCATCATTGTCATCGAGAGGAGCAGATAAAAAATAAATTCTGTTATACCCCATATTAAAATTTCCCAGAGCTACTTTGCTTCCATCTACTCTGAAAAAAATTGTAGCCCTGTCATTCAGGTATTCTTTGGTTATAACATCTTTAGCCCCAACATTATCAGAAGAATCAAAATCTAAGCTGATACCAGTAATTTTATTACCCCCCACATCTAAATTACCATTTCTATCCAATTTCGGGAAATTATCGTCAATATACTTCTTTGGCACCATTGACTTCTCATCAAAATTAACTTCGGAAAAAGGTTCAGAATGAGAAAATGTAAATTTTAAATATTCCTTATTCACTACACTTTTCATATCTTTCACATAATCATCATATGGACCATCATCTCTTGTATCAGGATTAAATTTAGATCTCCCTTCTCAACATTCCCGTGTGCTATATCACTTTTCAGAGTATCAAATTGATGTTTTGTTACAGCATCACCATCTTCAGTGCCTTCGGCCATATTTGTTATTCTCTTACCACCAATATAATAATTTCCATCAGAAGTCAATTTGAATAAATTATTCATATAGTGAGCAAAATCATTTATTACTCCCACTTTATAAGAATAGTGTACATAATAATATATTATAAAGATTCCAAATTACGAAATTCATGGAAAAGGACAGAAAAATAATTACAGACAATTATACCCATTTATGCCCTCAGATACCTTTCGTATGCTTATCTGTGGCCCATCAGGTTCAGGTAAAACCAACAAACTTCTACATATGCTTCTTAAACCCTTAATTTTCTATGACGCAATATTCCTCTACGCTAAGAACCTAGACCAAAATAAATATCATCTACCTACTCAACTCCATTATTAAAAAAAAATAGCACCTAACGCCATTTTCTCATCCAGTGATAATATAATTCCCATCGAAGAAATTCCCAAAGAAGGTCAAAAAATTGTAATCTTCGACGAAAAGAGAAAAATCAGAAACCTCTAATAGATTACTTTATTCAAGGTCGTCACAAAAATTGTTCAGTTATCTACCTGTCGCAATCCTATTACTCCACTCCCAAAGACATTAGACTTAACTGCTTGCATCCAATTATCTTTGATCTTCAATCAAAAATAGGGAGTAGCGTAGTAACAAAAGAAAATAATATATCAGCTGAAACATACCGAAGAGCAACCCAAGAACCTTATTCATTTCTCTACATTGATAAAATTAGTAAGTCAGTGTCAAAGAATTTCAACGAACGTATTTAATAGAGTATTTTATTAAAAATCTTAATTCTTAATTAAGATTATGTAATTAATAGATATAAGATTATGTCAATTAGTAGATGGAAAGAAATTGCCAGAGAAAAAGAATCAAATGAAAAACTTATCAAAAAATTAATGAGCAAATATTTGACTATAAACTTTCACATGAAGTTGGTCAATCTAAATTTGAAAAAGTCTTTAAACCTATCACATCACGTATTTATGAAGGAATTAATATAAGCGGAGCCCTACCACTCCCAGCACCAAAGGTATTAGCTGAAAAAGCCGTTGGTGAAGATTATGACGCGGATCTCGGAGATGATGACTTTGACCCATATGACGATGGTTATGGACCAGGTTCATAAAAACCACCAGATCTCCCACCTTATATACCACCAGAAGATGACGATGATGATGAAGGCCTACCACCACCTCCACCACCACAGTCAAGAGAAAAATGGAGTACATCTCCACCTTATAAAGATGATTATGAAAAATATCAAAAAGAATTAAAAAAAGAACAAGAAGAATTATTTAAAGAAAGAAAAATAAGAAGATCCATTATTGGTCAAAATAAATCAAAAGGAGATGATTATGTTTTTCAACATGATGGAAAATTTAAAGGTAAATCAATTGGCAAACTTAAAGAAGAAGAAAAAGAGTTAACAAAAAGAATAGATGAAATTGATCGACAAACAGAACCATATTTTAAAAAAAATTAAGAGATTGAAAGAATCAGAAAAATATAAATTTAAACCTAAAGAACCACGACCATTTGTCCAATCTGATTTACAGGAACAAATAAGTAAATTAAAGAAAACACCAGAACCCAAACCGAAACCAAAACCAACTGATCCATTCGTGGAAGAATGAATGGAAAAATTTTGCAAACACGAAAGGAAAAGACGATGACGATGAGTGGCCAGATGAAGATATAAGTGGCAGTGGTATCAAGGAACGAGACCCTCATTTAAAATTAACTGAAAGATTAGAATCATTATGTGGTTCAATATCAGTGGGTAATACATCACTTAGTATAAGACAAGAAGCAATGAGGATACTTAATTTCTTGTATAATAAAAAAACTAATTAATAAACAAACTAACAAAAACATCTTCTCTAATTATCTACAAAGTTAATATATGACAGAAATACATCTGATATTATCTTCAAGTTTGGCAAAAAGACAACGCCAACAATTTAATCAAAATGCTGACGATTTTCGAATACATTTTGATAACCCCATACAGCTTGACCCCAATAGATAATTACCTAATGGCTCTCGATGAAATTACTGAAATGACCTATTCATGGTTCAATATATCAACAGATTACAACAATAATAAAATCAGATACAGGAAAACAGCATCAGCTCCATGGATAGACATAGATTTTCCCGATGGCAACTACTCTTATAAATACAGAGCTACGACCGCAACATCACCCTTGAATACGACCACGCTCTCCTTAGAGTTCAAATAAGTATGAAGCAAAATTATGAACTAGACCTATCCCAAAATAATTTCCACATACTCATAGGTTTCCGAACAAGAAAACACAGGAGAAAATATCCCCACTATTACTAATTCTGTGGATTTATTGTGCATACACACAGACCTCACATATCGTAATACAACAGACGTAGCAAGTGATGCACTATTTTGTTTTTCAGTAATATCAAGAAACATCGCCCGATCTTACCCCTTCTTTGCAGAACCCAGAAGATTGAAATTACTCCCAATTAATAAAAGCATAATAGACTCAATTCCAGTATACATAACAGATGGACTACATAGACCAGTTAAATTTAATGGAACAGAAAATACAATTATGATTATAATAACCGATGATGAATATCAGAATTAACATATTATATAACCAACAATTATAGAATGAACAGACCACATGAATGGATGAAACAATTCAATCCAAGAACTGGCCTATATGAATACTATCATAAAGGCACAGGAATAACTACGAGATCCCTCGAGCGAATAGGTAGAAGACCCCCAGAAGCCCCGCGAGCATCGCGAGCTCCTTGAAGAGGGGCGAGCGCAACACCCAAACAATCTTATAACGCAGGAAATGAAATTCTCAAACGGTTGTCTAGTATGAGAGTGTAGTTTTATATAACTAATAATTATATGTTCAGATCAGAAGACAATCTCAAGAAAAAAGACTTTATCATATTTAACCTGGTAACTCAACGACAGAGTAATGTACCAAATGATCAATTTTAAAAGAAAACAGACTACACCTTTGACCTCAAAGACAGATCAACTTGGTTTGACTGGTACAACGGCTACCTCCTGATTAAGCATAGAGTTCAGTTAAAAGCTAATGGAGCAGCCATCACTGCTAAAGGTGACATTAATGCAGGTAATACTCAAGGTGCTTGCATATCAACTATCAACGACGCAACAAGTATAATTAATCATATGATGATAACCTCCGCCGGCAGAAAAGTTTACGATGGTAATGATCTTCATAAAATTTCTTTCGTTAAGAGTCTCCTTGAATACTCGCATGATTACGCTTCGACTGTAGCAACTCAAACGGGTCTGTACCTTGATGGCAGACCAATACATGAACATAATACCGCACATGCAGCCGAAAACTTTCCTAAAACTGGGGTATTTAATAGAAATAAAATGATTCAGGATTTAGCCCCCCAGGAAGCCGTCATTCCCCTAAATAAATTTTCTTTCTTTCAGGAACTTCGAGATAAAATGTAACCTCCCATGCAATTAGAAATTAAAATGACAATGAATAATGACGACGAATATATTTACAGAGCTGGAGCTGATGCACATGTTTCGCGTTATATTATCACAGATCTTCAGCTGTGGATTCCAAGATTGAATTTCACATCTCGTGGCCTTAATCTCGCAAATAGTAATTTTCTCAAACCCTCTCGCTGGAAATACCTCCGGGAATTTGTCAAAGCCTCCCCCACGAGACAACTGTCAGCGGAATGTATCAGATAACCCCCGTGGTGAAAAACGCCCGTCATGTCTTAATATACCTCCAGAGGAATAAAACCGACATTCAAAAGAAATCCATTTACCTTCGATAATTTCGAACTAAATGTCGCCGATCACAATTGCTCACTTTCAACTTGCCGCCTACAATATGGTAACTCCGACTTTTACCCTGAATTAGAATATGACGCTGGATCTAAGAGAAGAATCTTCGAGGATCTGTTGGAATATGCGAGGAGGAAAAATGACCCAAATAGCGGAACACAGTTGACGATGGACAATTTTAAGAAACTACATCAACTCATATATTTTGACCTCCGGGAACATAAAGACGATGTTAGTAATGAACCTAAACAGCTGATACTAAATTACAGGCTAACACAAGCATCAACAGCAGATTACACAATTTATGCCATTGTCCTCTACGAAGAAGAAGTTGTAATAGACAAAATAGGCAATGAATTAGTTGTAATGCCACAGTAATTTAGGGGAATCCCCAGATGAGAAAAAATTTATATATAGTTACATCATTTTTCGAAGGTGCGTTTGAAATAAAAAAAAATTCATATGGTTATTATATAGTGAGATGTTCGAAACATTGACTTTAAAAGATTTTCAAGAAGACTTAAATAATCACAGCCTGACAGGACATGTTGCAATGATTTTATCTGATAAATATAATTATTTTGAAGACTATTTAGATGAATTAGTAAGTGATATGGATGATGAGGAAAAAATGATGTCTTTATTATGTATGACAATGAAAGAAATAATTAAACTTTATGAAGATATTTTAAATTTACTTTTGAAAAGAGCGAAAAAAGAAAAAGAAGAAGGAATGATTTTCTACCTGAAAATTTTATTAAAAATGCATAGAGAGAACAATTGAAATATTTATTTAAGTAATTTACATTTTTTTAAATATTATATATTTACATTTTTTTAAAAAAACATATAGTTAATAAAATTATAAAAATAAAATATAATTTTATTATATAGTTATGATACCTATGAGATATGAGTCAAAGTGTTATTTGAAATTAATGAAATTGAGAAATCAATTAAATATTCCACCTTACAAGAAATATGAAGCAAGATTAATTAAATTATTTTGGAGAGTAAAGAAAAATAAAATCATTTTTGATTATACAAGTAACGAGCTCCACGAGCGTTGTATTTATTGTAAAATTCCTTACGTCATGAATAAGGAAGAAAAGAAGGAATTTAATAAAATTATGAATAAATGGCATAAAGAATTAGGAGCTGACTTCAAAAAACCAGAATATGGAATGAATTGGATGAACTACCTTTATAATGGCCAACAATTTTGTTCACCGCAGCATTTTAATTATTTTAATAAAGAATGGAAGCAAGCAGAGTTACGTTATTTTTTAAAAATAGAAAAAAGTCCATTTGGTAATATTTATACTTTTACTGAAAATAAAATTTATCCAGAATTTTTTTCTAAATTAAATATATAGTTACTCATGTGTGAATTTCGTTACAATGAAAACATAAAAAAAATAAAAGTATTATGTGAATTTTGTCATAAAATTATGAGGATATGCGAAGAATGTGACCAATTATATAAAGAATGGTGTGATGAATGTGATACTCTATTAACTTATTGTCTAGATTGTTCAATAAAATTTCATTACCGTTTTCTATGCGATTTTTGTAAAAAATAGACAAGTTTATGTCATAGATATGTGTTATGTATTAATGCAACATTCTATTGCAAGAAATGTGATTTTAAAATTAAGTTATGTCAACTTTGTCAGGAAATTGGCATCTGTGATAGTTGTTTCAGGGAGAGTGAATTGTCTACTTAATTATTATGTTTACTGATAAGGAGATTCTCAGGATTATGAAAATGAAATATTGCGATTTTTTAAATTATTATGATAGGAAAAATAATAAAATCATGTTGAAAAAGAATTATCACAGGGATTTACCCACTGAAGAAAACATTGCTAGTTATAAAAGAATTTTAATGAGAATTAAAACTATACTTTCCCAGAAGGAAATGCAGTTATTTTTAGAGTTAGTAATTCAATGAAGAATGAATTTGCTATTTTTATTGCAGAGAAAATAATTTGAAATGAAAATTTCGTTATTCATTATATTATCAGAAAATGGACTAAGAGCTTTTTCTGGGCTTTCTAACAAATTTAGGGTTCTATGTAGAAAGTTAAGACAATAATAACCACACAGAACACTTAATTTATGCTGTATTTGTTTTTTATTGTATTTGACTGTAATTCTGTCTTTTTTTGCTCTCTTACGATATTATTCTGGATAATGCATTCCAAAAGAATCAAAATAAAATGACGATTTTACCGATAAAGGAACACAACAAACCCAATGAGTGCCTATGTTATCGTCGAGATTGATGATGCAGGGGGAATGAGATAGACTGGGCCATTTTTCATTTCTCATAAATATGCCATGTATTTTTATTTTCAAGTGAGATAACCAATTCATTAGATCAAAATTGGACAGGGGAATATTTTCATATGGGTAAATCAGTTTTTTTCGCGTTTTTTAGCTTCAATGGTTGTTTGTCGGGCAACCTCTGGTTCCGCAAGACGGCGTCTTGCAGCCACATTCCTATGAAGGGTGGAGGACGAAAAGTTCCTGGAACGAGCCCTGCGAGCCCTCTTCCTCCAGGACTCTTAGACGGTGGGGGTACCTGTGAGCGTCTTCTACGTCTTGGTCTTGGCCTACTCATTCCCATTTGGCTATGACTAAATGGATCAACTTGTAAACCACTGACAGTCAATTTTTTTTTATTTTTCTCAGTTCTGTAATTTGTGATCTGCTTATTTTTAATGTTACACCTTTATCTTTTTTCAACATTTTTATCAACATGATTAAGCTGTCTTTGTGTAATAGGTATTTCATAATTTCCTTTTTCTTTTGCAAGATTTTTGCAAGATTTACTTTATTTAAAGAAATGGTTGTTTCACAGCTATTCCTGATAGCCCTTTCTAATTTGTTTATCTGACCATCTGTCAGTAATAAATCAAGTAATTGATATTCTGTCATTACATATCTATTAGTTATATAATTATCTACCAAATTAATATATTGTATGACGTAAAAAACGTACTGTATTGTCCATAAGAAAGAAACTGGAAATAAACATGTTAAGTATGAAATGACAAGTAATGGAAGGAGAATAATGAAATCAACTTGTAGTGAATCACCACACATTAAAACCGAATTCATAAAATCAACGAAAACGCGGAGTTCGGGTGGTGGTATTGGTGAAACTATCAATGAACAAATTGGTAAAAGAATTCCTGGATTTTCTCAAGCTCAAGAAATTTATAAAACTCTTCCTGGAGTTGATAAGAAACTATTAGATAAATACTGGAAAATAAAAGAAACGTTGGAATTGATCAAGAAGAATGGAATTTATCCATATGATTATTTTGATAATATCAGTAAGTTCGAAAATTCGAAATTTCGATCTAAGGAAGAATTTTATAGTTCATTGTATCAGGAAGAGATTTGCGTGGGGGATTATAATCATGCGAGGTTGGTTTATGAGAAATTTGAAATGAAAAACTTGGGAGAATATCATGATTTATATTTGAGATGCGATGTTCTCCTCTTAGCTGACGTTTTTGAAAATTTCCGAAAAATATGTCTGAAAAATTATCAATTGGATCCTCTGCATTACTTTTCTGCTCCTGGGTTGGCTTGGGATGCCATGTTGAAAATGGCTGGAGTTAAATTGGATTTGATAACTGATATGGATATGAGTCTGATGATTCATAAGGGAATGAGAGGGGGATGAGTTATATTAGTCATAGGCATTCGAAAGCTAATAATAAATATTTAGACGATTAAGATTCCGAGAAAGAAGAAAGTCATATTATTTATTTGGATGCTAATAACCTTTGCGGTTGGGCTATGTGTAAAAAATTGCCAATGGGGAAATTCTAATGGACTAATTCGATGGATGATCCGAATTTTGGATATATACTCCAATGTGATTTAGAATATCCTGAAGAATTGCATGAATTACATAATGATTTTCCCCTGGCAATTAATTCCTAATCTTTATAATAAGAAAAAATACGTTTTGCATTATAAAAATTTAGAATTATATCAGAAACTGGGAATTAAGTTGGGAAAATTCATAGAATCATTAGATTTGAAGAAAGTAATTTCATGAAAGAGTACATAATGTTTAATACTAAGATGAGAAGTCAAGGAAAAAAATAAATTTGAAAAAGATTTTTATAAATTAATGAATAATTCAGTTTTTGGTAAGACAATGGAGAACCTGTATAAAAGATGCAACGCTAAAATTATAACTAATGAGAAGTTGCTACTCAAGTACATTGCCAAGCCGACATTTCAAGGTTATAATATAATAAATGAAAATACAGTAATTATTAAGAGGATAAAAGAAAGTCTTCTGTTAAATAAACCATCATGTTGGAATGAGTATATTGGATTTGAGTAAAACTTTGATGTACGATTTTCATTATAATTATATTATGAGGAGGTGTGGTAAAGATAGAGTTAAGTTATTATTTACCGATACTGACTCATTTTGTTACAATATAAAAACCCATAGTTATGACGATTTATGGCAAGATTAGGATTTATTTGATAATTCAGATTATGATTCAAAGAGTAAATATTATTTTGGTGAAAATAAAAAAGTCATTGGAAAAATAAAAGATGAAAGTTGTGGTGTTCCAAATAGAGAATTCTGTGGATTAAGGGCTAAGATGTATGCTTATGAGAAAGAAAACGGGAAGGGTGATGTTAAGGCTAAGGGTATTAAATTTACTTATTTCAGCAGATTTATGAGTTTAAAAATGAATTTATAATCAAATTATTAATGAAATTTTAACTTTTTGATTTTGTGATTTTTAACATATACACTATAAGTATTTTTACTAATTTTTAAATAAACAAATAATAACACTTTTAACCTAATAAATAAAGAAATTATCACATAATTTTTAAATCCATAAGCTCTCGTTTCAACACCCCCATCCAACAAATAACTTTTATCATCATAACAACTCAATGATTTTTTTAACTAATTCTAAACTGATAATTTCATGCAATTTACTTCTAATAGTTCTCATTTTATATTAATTTTCTTGCTCTTTAAACAACACCTCCTTGAAATTTTCTAATTTTATATTTTTCTTAATAACCCCCTTTTTATGAATTGCTCGATTTTCTCATGTTTATCCTGTTTTTTTTTTGCCTCTATTTGACCTGTCTTAAGGGTAAATAAGCAGAAATTAAAACAGCCGCGATTGATGGGTAAGCGGCTTTATTTGATTGTATTTTGGCAATTTTGTGGTTAAATATTTGATTTTATTTGTGATGCTGTTGGTGGTGTTTTTTAGCGATTTATGGAATGTCCTAAGGGTAAATAAGCAAAAATTAAAACAGCCGCGATTGATTGGTAAGCGGCTTTATTTTCCTTTATTTGTGACATTTTGTGGTTAAATATTTGATTTTATTTGTGATGCTGTTGGTGGTGTTCTTTGGCGATTTATGGGTGCGCTATATGGAAATCGGGCTGTATCTTGCTGCTTCAAAATTGTGGTTTTATATACCACTCTGATGAGTATAAAACGTTTGGTGGCTCTTTCGTTTTGGATTTGTGACGTCATGTGAAAACGCTCTTTTCGTCGGAAAATTACAGTATACGAGGCGTGTGCCGACTCGTATTCGAGCGAATTCTGGCCCTAGTTTTGATTTCTCGGTTTTTGAGTTTTGTTCGCTTCATTTTCTATTTTTTTTTTTATTTTTTTAAATGGAAAAATCTGTAAAATATGCTGTCTTTTTCAAAATGTACTATATCGAATCTATTCTTTCCATTTTTAAGATTTGATTTACTCGGTGGTGTACTGTGTTATGACTGATTCGTTTTTGGGTTTGGTTGTTGCTGGTTCTCCAATCTTAGGAAGTATTTATTTTAAAGTGTTAAATTTCCATCCTGACTACCAATCCGATATAGCCAACCCTTATATAGCCCATCTGTTTTGATCACCCCAAAAATAAATAAAGATTATCTCGTCATATTGGATAGGAATATTAAACTGAAAATCATTAGAATGTCATCCACGCCAATACAGCTATTCTAATATCCATTCAAAAAGTTAGCTGCTATATTTTAATTTCTTTAACAACGCATTCTACTTGGTACCCAACGATAGTTCATTGGGTGAATAAAGCAAGGAAAAAATAACTTTGTATCATGGCTGACCTGTTATCGATGGAAATTCATATGTCTGACCAAGTTATTCTTTACCCAGCGCTGGGCGATCTTAGCGTGCTTCAGCTGTCTGTTATTAAAGTTGTTAATAACGAGTCCTTTAACCACTTGTACAGTTGTTTAAGTCAAGAAACCTAACATTCCCCTTCTGCTTAGGTTTCCGGGTTCTCGTATCATCGCCGTCCATGTTATTTATCAATTTGCTTAAAACAATATTCCTGAGTGAGCGATATGATTCACACAGTCAGTGGGATATATTTTCGTTTTGCTTAAATAGACATTTTGTAAAATACAATTAAACTGACATAACTAATTACACCGAACTCTAATTGCAACTTTAAAACTCAAACATCATGTTTGCAGTTATCAATGGTTAAAAGGACAAATCGCATTATATCCTCTTTTATGCTTTATCGTCAATTTAATTTATCTTCAAGGCATCTTAATTCCCCTCGCCAACAAATAAATACTATCAAAGACACTGAGACATACCTTGTTTGGCACAGAGAGAGGCTTTATTTACCCACGACCGCCCCCAGGAGGAGACGGACGGAAAGAAACTAAACAATAAGAACCTCTCTGCCCACCAAAGGGTGGGGAGGGCGGGTACCAAAATACCGAACAAACGTAGAGCGTACGAACTGAACACAAACGAAGATAGAATGAAACATCAATGCCTTGAAATACGAGATCAATATCATGTGACCTCCCTGTTAACCTCGGGAAATTAACCATTTTGAGTTCCCCAAAATAACACTATAACGATCAGTTCTTGTTTTAATATGACACATGGTAAACACGAATATTACCGTTGTATAAAATTGTGAGGTAGGGTTAGGGGAGATTTAACGGTGACCAGAAAACCATTTGGGCATAATTAACTTATTAATTGTTGCAATGGGGGCATTTTTATTTGTTTAAAAAGCGACTTAGCTTCTTCCTTTTTTAATCCTGGGAAGCATATCTCAGAACCCTCTTAATTATAAATTAATGGATGTCCAACGGTAGCAATTAAGTAGCAGCCATAACACTACTGGAACAAAGACCTGAAAAAAATTTGAGGCTCTGAACGGGATTCGAACCCACGGCCTTTGCGTTACCGGTGCAGTGCTCTACAAACTGAGCTATAAAAGCCACATGAGAGCCGCCGTGTGTGGGTTAGCCCTTTAAGATCATAAAAAAAAACATTACCTACTTAATTGCTACTGTTGGACATTCATTAACCCCGCTCTCAGGTGGCTTTGATAGCTCAGTTGGTAGAGCACTGCACCGGTAACGCAGAGGCCGTGGGTTCGAATCCCGTTCAGAACCTGAAATTTTTTTCAGGTCTTTGTTCCAGTAGTGTTAAGGCTGCATTCGCATAAAAAACCATCTTAAAGTGCCTATGAAGCGCAATTTTTTTCTGCATAATTGAACAATTTGCTATTCGAAATGCCTAATTCCAAAGTTTGAGAATTCTACGATGAAAATTGTCGATTTTACAAGCGCTGAAAGTTACACATTTTTGCCTTCAAAATGGGAAATTGAATCGCGCGGCCAAAATACCACGTGACATCAAGGTGTGACGTCAGTTTGTTTGCAAAATTTCAAGCAAATATGGCCCACAGTAAGAAGGAACGGCGCAGAGAAGGACATAATTGCGTTGCTGGTGTTCCAAATGATTTAAGCAGCCAAAGCAAATCATTCGCCCTAGTATCCATCTGAGCCATTTCGTCGGGGAAAATAGGTACAATTTGTTCGGAGGCATCCCGTTGATTGCAACCTAGTAACTTCGAACATGTCGCGGTACTCAGCACATTTCAAGGCCTCGTGCGAAAGGAAAGCTCCTCTGTGCTCGTTAGTTTTGATTTAGAGGATGAAAAGCGGCTATTCCCGACAGCTTTAGAGAGCACAGAAAAAGGCAAGTAAGCTAAGAATGACTGTTTATCATGTATAAAAGCACAGTCTTGTATTATAAACATATTCAGGAATATTTTTCGCTCATTTTCGTATGAAAATGAATGAACCGAAGTATTCTTGTTCCTCCTGTTAACTTAATCTGGAGTAAAACGATTGGAAAATACAGCTATAATATCTTTAGTAGTCTGGTTGACTGTATCTATGCAGTGACTTCATGTTGTATAGGAAAGCTGATCATGAAACAAGTGTCAGCAGGTTTTTAGGGGAGTAGAGCGAGTTCATTGCGTTGTAAACACAGTCTTGTTCATTGAACTGAGAACTGGAAAATAGTTTATTTTGAAGATTGAAATATTCATTGGCAATTTAGGAATTGCACGTCACATCTTTAAACGAAAGTTGTATTGACAGCAACCGGGGAATAAAGTATCTCGGAAACACAAACTGTCAACTTTATTCTTCACTTGCAGTTGCATTTTGTACTACAGTGACTAAAATCCTTATCCTGATGAATGTATGTAAGATCCAACGGTTTGTTGCAGCAGTGTGGATTGTGTGTGTTGGAATTCAAATAGCACTTTTTAGCGAACGGCGGCCATTTTGAATTCTATTGTTTCAAGGAGCTATTATGGGATGCCCAGGGGGCAAATACATATTAATTTACCCCCTGAGCATCCCATAATAGCTACTTGAAACAATAGAATTCAAAATGGCCGCAGTGTCGGTAAAAAGGTCTATTTCTTTTTCCTTTTCGGGTCAAAGCGCCATGCCTATAATTTAGCAGTTTAACATTGAGTCAAATTTGGTATAATGTTACAAGTGGTTGGCCATACTGTACAACACATTTCTTTGCAACAACAGGGAGCAACCAACCATAAAATTTTAATGAGTTACATGTCATTCAGTTCTCCAGGTAGGTTTTCTGGCCAATCCACTTCCACTTTTCATGCTCATTTACCTGATAGGCAAGGTCATAGCAAGTAACAAATAAAGTTACAGTGCTGTTCACGTTTGGCAGGAATCAATAATCTATTTCACCAATTTTTATCTTCTCAAAACAATAAAGGTTTGAGTAAGACTGGCAAACCTCTCCATTTTATGACTCGCCTGTTTTCATGTCATTTTGTTTTTCAACCAAAGAAAATGAAACTAATCGTGTCGATTAAGTTCAGTTAGTTCAATTGAGTTCGGTAATCAAACTAACCAAAAAGTTCCAGTTTGATTGCCTGACCACTAAAAAAACAATCAAACGATGGGTTTGATTGATTTTTCATATGGATTCATTCGATTGGTTACACCGGCAACACAAATGAATAACTGCAGATACAGTACGATGTGTGTTTATTTCAGTCAGAATGCTGTTGTATTTAACATTGGCATGCAGTCAAAACTAACAATCAATAATTTAATTTTTTTGATGGCCTGCTGATTGTCTATGAAAGGCTAAAAGAAGTCTATATATGATCCTGGTGGCCTATCAGTACAAGAGTTTTCCGTATTTACTCGAATAAGCGCCGCCCTTGATTAAGCGCCGCATCTGGGACAAAAAAGTTAATAAGCGCCGCATCTGGGACAAAAAAGGTAATAAGCGCCGCCCTCGAATAAGCGCCGCATCCCCGATGCGGCGCTTATTCGAGGAATTCCGTATAAACAGGAAAAACGCTGGTCACCGCTGATATTTTCGCCCTGTTTATCATGAAACTCTCGGGTTTTTTTCACCGCGTGAATTTCTCTCGTAATTCTAGATTTACTATCAGTTTAGTCTAAAGGAAAACTAACAGATAGAACGTGTACCGTTGAATAAAAGTATAGAAAAAGTCAATTTGTCTGGTACAATTTTTAACTGAGCACCGCCCTCGAATAAGCGCCGCACTTGCGGCGCGAAAAATGAAATAAGCGCCGCAGCGCTTATTCGAGAAAATACGGTATCCTGGTTTCCTTAGGATGAAGCCACATTACAGGGTAGCCCCCACCATTAAATTAGCCAGTACCATTTAATATACACCTGGGCCCTGTTGTTCAAAGGCTGGATAACACTATCCACCGGATAAATCACTATCCAGTGGATAAATGTCCACAAAACAGAATAAGCTATTCAATGAATAGTAATTTATCTGGTGGATACATTATTCAGCCTTTGAACAACTGGGGCCTAAGTGAGGCAATGTGAGAATATAAAGTGTCTTTCCAAAAAAGCACAACACAGTAGTCTGACTAGAGCACAAGCCCAGACAACTCTGGAGCCCAGTGCACTCAGTAATCATGAGACTGGAATGCCTCCTATAATTATTGATTGCATGTGTGGTTTGAATTGATATCCCAACCCATTGACTCTTGACAGCAGGTGGATTATCCAATGATAACATTCCAGATGACACTGCAAGAAAAATGAAAATAACACTGAACCACAACATCAACATCTAAATGGCATCAAATCTATGATGAACATTATACCTAACTAAATGATGAGCTAGTGGTGGATTTGTAAGGAATATTGTTATGTATGTATAATATTTTCAGGTTGAAATGGGGCCTTTGGCCCCATTTATATGGTCTCGGCCATCGGGTACCCGAGACAACCCTTCCCCGAGTTACCCCAGGCAAGCTAACTTTTCACAAAAGTTCTGCCAACTGTTCATATGATCCTACCCAAGCTGTCTCGGGGCAAAGACAACTCCTGTAGGCGAGTTACCTCGTCCCAGCAGGTAGGGTAATCCTGGCAGGCGGGACAACTTGTTTTCATATAAACACTTTAGCTCGCTGAATGTCACATACTCTCTGGATTTCAGGTTTTCAAGCAAACAATTGCACTAATGAAATAGAATTTAACCCAGCAAGGCCAGCAGTGATCACATAAACGAAAGAAATTCAAAGGAACGAGGATAAAATACTTTATGAATAATCAAACAAACCTCTGAGCGAAAATCTGCACAAGCCTTTAATCACACGACCGCTTTTCATTGAATTACCCTTTTCATTTTACTTTCGCATAAATTACACAAATAAGAAAAATTGGTCTTCACGGAACAGTATTTGCAACATGGGAATGGGATCAATATGTTTTCAAGGGTCAAAACCGCAGTTATTGAAAAAAATATATGCTGTCGACCAGTCTTAGGGCCTGATTACATGAGCCGGGCTCGACCGGTTTGCCGGGATGGGTTTCTTTGTCGGCTAACCGGGCTGGCCCGGTTGTCATGTAATCACGAAGTTGATTTTTGTTGCGTTTAACAGACGTACCGAGATCTCGGTAAACTGAAACAAGCCCGGCTAACCGGACCAGCCCGGTCCATGTAATCAGGCCCTTAGCAGATGATAGAACTCAAAAAGCCTTCCAAATTTCGATACACTGTGTTATAACAGCAGTACAAGGTTCGATATTGCGAGAATAAATGCTATCAAAATTATACAAACCATTCGTTCACTGTAACTTCCCCTCGCATCCTTCCCTGCTTTGCTGCCGGAGGTTGTCCATTTTAATATATCTTGCGAGCAGTGGTTTTCTCCTCCTCCAAGCTTCGTGTTCAATTTCGATGTCGGCCAGTGGTTCGTCTTCGTATGGCATTATAATCATTATTTTGCTGCACAGAATCTTTCAGTGTCGTTCTCTTCTTCCTTCAAAATATCTTCTCTAGACCTCTTCGATAATTCCGAAAACTATTCGATTCAGAATAACAAAATTTAAGCTCCCTCAATATCAGTCACAGGAGACGAACAGCTGCAAACAAACTGACGTCACAGGTTGGCTTTTCGCAATAAATTCGGACCCAGTCCTTTGGACATTTTTGGAGGCAGTTTTAGCCAACTTTCAGCGCTTATAAAATGGAGAATTTTCATCGCAGAATTCTTAAACTTTGGAATTGTGTAATTCAAAGAGTGAACTTTCAAATTATGCAGAAAAAAATTTCGCTTCATAGGCACTTTAATCACCGACGGAAATAACTTCGCAGGATGTTACGCTAGCTTTTTACAATAGAAGCTCTTATTCAGCGATAAATGCTAAAGTTTATATACAGTATGTTGCCCTATTTCCGGACACTTTTTGCATAAACCGTAATGTTGTACCTCAAAACAACACAAAAAGCTGAAATTCAGCTACAAGCTAGCTTCCACTTCTGGTAAGAAGGTCGTAAAGTTTCATCGCCTGAAGCTCTTTGGATTCTTCGTAATTTTGGAAAGAGTTCGTCGAGTTGGATGCCCTATTTCCGGACAAGTTGCCCTAAATCCGGACGATCGTTACCAGATAAATACTCCGCTTTTCTTGGGAACATTCTTCTCCCTCGTGGCAAAATATATCTTATAAAAGTTGAATAAAGAGACAGTCATTTACAAGATTACTTTTTGTCCGAAATCGAAAGCTTTTTATTTCGATTATTTAGCGAAGAAGTCATCCATAGTTTGGAAACCACCCATGCCGACATATTTGATTTGTATCACGGTAAGACGAGGAAGACTGGCGACTCATTTATTAGATATTGGACTGGACTTGGAATGCCTGGAAAACAACACGCAAGTATCTTTTTTTTTTTCAATTTCAATAAGCTGAAATTAATATATAGAGTTATAAAAATGCTTGTCTTTCAAGAACTCTTCGATAACGTTGCATTTAAACAGAAACTAGTTTGCTATCGTTTGGTGTCCGGAAATAGGCACACCTCACTAAAAATGCAAGTAAACTCTTTTGTGGTCAAGTTTGAAACTGAAAACGGAAAATTCTCATATGCTGACAAGCTTTAGAGAACTGACCGCTTAACTGTAAATAGGTAATTCGACTCGCACTAAAAATCGCATTTAAGAAGAAACAAATTTTACCTACCTCGACTGAAAACTTGAATGTTCCCGCCTGAACGGAGCGTGGCTTA
The DNA here is from genome assembly GCA_947652115.1 of Blastomussa wellsi. Taxonomy (NCBI): domain Eukaryota; kingdom Metazoa; phylum Cnidaria; class Anthozoa; order Scleractinia; family Plerogyridae; genus Blastomussa; species Blastomussa wellsi. Next base: position 9,111,554 of record OX393564.1, on the reverse strand, counting down.
GCAATGAAAGTATCAAACGAAAGCTGACTAGTTGATAAGTCTTCGGAACATATCGATCGGATTTGTTTCTTTGTTTCAACGAAATAAGGCATCGTTAAATCGAAGTGTCCGGAAATCGGGGTGTCCGAGAAATAGGCTGGAACACCTGCTGGGATCTAAAAGGGACGGCTTATGCATTTGGCTTCAAAGACACTTCATATACAAACCGGAATAAAAATATTTACAGAAAAAATTTTCTTTGCATAGCTTGAAAATAATTAAATACGCAAGAAAAAAATAAGAACTTTACCGTCTAGCTTGTGTTTATTTTTGTTAACAGCTATGTGGTAGGAGAGACATTTAGTTGTCTGAAAACGCGAAATTCCTCGAATAAATAAGTCCTCTAATGTCCTAAACAAGTAATTTGACACTTTTTTCTAAAAAATTCAACATCTGCCTGCAGCTGCAGCGAGGGATGCAATATTGGAACGTATCCAAACAGTTCCCCATATCTTTTTAGTCCGAGCGGCTCATCATGTAAAACATCTACACATTGTACAATTCAGACTGAGGTCTTTTTGAGCTCTGTATTTAAACGAACAATAATAAACATTAAACGAATGAACGAAACATGAATAAAGAAACCATGAAATATGTTGAACTCGATATACTTAACAGTTTTTCTTTGAGGACGCGCCGGATATGAGCTGAAATATATAACCAACAAGGCCCGGCAGCTCATATCCGGCAAGTCCGAGAAGAATAACCGTTTTAATAAATTATCAACTTTCCCGTCTAGCTTATGTTTAATTTTCGTTAGCAGCTATGCGCTAGGAGAGACATTTAGTTGTCTGAAAACGCTAACTTCCTCGAATAAATTAGTCCTCTTATTTTCCAAACAAGAAATTCGACACTGTTTGCCGAACAAATTCTACATCTGCCAAATATATAGTTTCCTCCGCCGTCGTTATTCAGTGGTTAACAAGACAAATCTTAATTCTTGTTGCGCAGTAAGTGCAGCGAGGGATGCAAACCCAGCCATCTTTTACTTGTACGTATCCAAGCAGTTCTTCACACTTGCACGTTTGTTTTTAGTGCAACTTTTATTAATATTTTGAAAATAAGAAGTACTCGTCAGAGAGCGTTCATGCAAAAACATGCACGCACTGTACAATTCAGATTCACAACAGAACCCATACATTCCACGCCCATGCCAGTTAGAGATATTTTGAGCTGTACAGGTTACTCGGCTAAACGAACAATAACAAACAATCAAAAAAGGAACGAAAAATGAAGTAAAGAAACACTGAAACGTGTAGACAAGGTATGTTACCTCGCTATGCGAATTTCTCTTTGTTTCGTTTCCCTCGTGTGTTATTATTGCATTAGCGTCGTTGTAGGTTTTTCGTTTCGTTGTTCATCAGTGTTAGTTTACGCTTTCGCCGTTTTGCAGTTTTCATCATTTGAGCATCTGTTTGACGTCTTCACTTTCGTTTTTTCCTTTATGCTTTGGGGTTTCATCGATAAGGTTCGTTGTTCTTCCGTTGCCTGTATTTCCTTTTGGTGCATTTTCTTAGTATTTTGTTGTTGCTCTTTTTGCTAGAACTGTTACGCTGGGACGGGACCGTTTGCTTTCCCGTACAGCAAGTGTGTTATGGTGGCTCCTGTCATTAAACGTGTAGTGTTTCGCTGATATTTAGCGGCTACATATTGGTTCTTATCGATTCTTCAAACCGTGTTTGTTGAAGACGACGTCAGAGATGGCTGCAGATGACGGGATGCGAGCTACTGGCGTTACGACATTTAACACTTTGTTGGACGAAGAAGGCGTTCGTTCAGAAGAAATCAAGCGATTACGGGGATCCGTATCCGCGTTTAAGGGACATTTGACGAGAGCGTATAAGGAAATTAGACTCTTGTGTTCTAATTCAGGACCTCTCAGCGACATTGTGTCAAGGAAGAGTGCCTTGGATGATTTATTTGCAAGATACGCGGCGGCGGTTCAGAGTTTACTTCAGAATGTGGTAGATATGGAGGAACGGGACACGATCGCGCGTTGGCATCGCCGCGAGGCTGGCGAAAAGGCCCTATTCGATGAAGAGTTTACGGAATGGTTTAATTCGGCGAGGCAGTTCATCTCTGCTGAATCGAGCTTCGAGATAAACGTGGAGCGCAGAGTAAAAGAGGACGATGAAAAACTTGCTTATCTTATACAGTATTGCAAGGGCGCTGCTAAGGATGCTATCGAGAACTGTTTGATGTTACCACCCGAGAAAGGTTACAAAGAAGCGAAGGAGATCCTACGTAAGAACTTTGGACAGAAGCATATAATCGTGAGAGCTTTCATCGACAAGGTTGTCAAAGGACCTCAGATCCGCGCCTGGGAGTCCGAGAAGCTGTCTCAATTGGCTCGTGACATGAAGAGCTGTGCGCTAAATTCAGATCACATGCATTACAAGGCTGACATTAATTCTATGGACACGCTTAAGAGGATTGTTATGAGGCTTCCACCTCATCTCCAAGCTAAGTGGGCCGAGGAGTCAAACAAGCTCATCGAGGCAGAGAAGGAGCCGGAATTTTCTCACCTGACAGGCTTTGTAGAAAGGAGGGCAACTGTAGCAAACACTGCCTTTGGTAAGCTGGTGGGAGCAAGGCCGGAAGCGGACAGTAAGCCTAAATTCCGACGGAGATCTGGCGTTGAACCCCCCGCTTCTGCGACCTCTCTTGGGATCCAGTCGGCGAATGGTGTACGTCTCCTAGATGGCGTGTCACTCGGCCAGCCTGCCTCCAGTCCTGTTGCTCAAGGTTCAAATAAACAAGTTTCGTCCCTCTTTTGCCTGTTCTGCAACGGCACGCACAGTTTGGAAAGATGCTTTAAGTTCCGAGACAAGACCTTTGACGAACGAAAAGAGTTCGTGTCGACCCGGAAATTGTGTGCCAACTGCCTGGGAATAAATCACTTTGCTAGACGATGTAGAATGGCAAAGGCGTGCCTTTTCAGTGGCTGCAGACAACGCCATCATTCACTCCTTCATCCACCGCCTCCTGCACCTGAAGGCGTTGAAAGAGCTGCCGGTTGTACAACCCAAGAGTCTTTACCAGAGGGCGATATACAGAACGCTCTCAGTGGGGCCGGCCAAGAAGCGCAGTGTGCTGCTGTCAAATCTGGAAGATCCCGTATTAGCTTGCAAATAGTTCCAGTGAGAGTTCGTGGTGGTGAAGGTGGTCCAGAAATTGAGACCTATGCGTTTTTGGATAACGGCTCTGACACGACGCTTTGCTTGAGCAGCCTGGCCGAAAGCTTAGGTCTCTCCGGGAAACCTGTTCACTTCTCGCTTTCTTCAATAAATGCAGAGAGCATTACCAAATCAGGATACGAAGTGTCATTGAATGTGTTGGCTCTTGATGGTAATGAGCCCATTCTCCTGGACAAGGTGTGGACCGTCGATCGTCTTCCCATCTCTAAACGAAGTGTACCTTCAGATGAAGACGTGAGTCAATGGCCTCACTTGAAGGGCGTAAAGTTCCCAAGACTTGACGGAGAAGGAAAGGCTGTTAGTTTACTCATTGGAGACGACGTCCCAGAAGCGCATTGGGTCTACGATGAGAGGCGTGGAAGACGAAAACAAGCATACGCGGTTAGAACCCCCCTTGGTTGGACGCTTATTGGGCGCCTCAACAGGTCATCAGCAGCAAAGGAAGTGCATGTTAATTACATAAGAGGTAGCCAGGAAATGTTGTCAACCCAGCTCAGGAGGATGTATGACGCAGAGTTCAGCGAATGTCTAGCAAGCAGCAAGTTGGCCATGTCCGGTGAGGATCGCCGAGCTCTTACCATTCTCAAAAATTCAGCCCGTTTGGTGGATGGCCATTATCAACTGGCCCTACCCTGGCGTTATAGACCTCCTTCTTTAAAGGATAATCGTTGTGTCGCCATGCGTAGGCTTCATTTCCTCAAGAAGAGGTTTCAGAAGGATCCTTCTCTGATGGAGAAATATTGCAAGACTCTGAATGATTACATTGCGAAGGGCCATGCCAGAAAGGTTCCAGATGATCAGATAGATCCCGGTGACAAACCCCTGTGGTACCTACCGCACCACCCGGTCATCCACGAGCACAAACCTGGTAAAGTACGAGTGGTCTTTGACTGCGCAGCTCGATTTGGCGATACTTCACTGAATGACCAGTTGCTTCAAGGCCCCGACCTCACAAACAACCTCACAGGTGTGTTGCTCAGATTTCGGCAAGAACCGGTTGCGTTAATGGCGGATGTGGAGCAGATGTTCCATCAAGTACGTGTAGCACCGGATGACTGTCATGCTTTGCGTTTCCTCTGGTGGGAAGACGGTGTCTTGTCCAAGAACCCAGTCGACCATCAGATGCTTGTACATTTATTTGGCGCCTCATCTTCTCCTTGCTGTGCAAGTTTGGCTCTTAAGAAAACAGCCAAGGATTTTGGTGGCGACTTCGACGCTCAGACTGTAGATACTGTGAACCGTAACTTTTACGTTGACGATTGTTTAAAATCTGTGGCAACAGTTCCTGAAGCATCCAGACTCGCAAATCAACTTGTGCAGTTACTGGCCAAAGGAGTATTTCACCTCACTAAATGGATCAGCAACAGCCGTGAGGTCTTAGAAGAAATCCCTAACTTGGATTTAGAAGACCTGCCTATTGATCGCGCTTTGGGCACCCAGTGGGACGTGGAAGCGGACACGCTTAGTTTTCGTGTTAAGGAAAAAACAGTTCCTGACACCAGGAGGGGAATCCTGTCCCTAGTATCTGGCCTTTACGATCCTCTTGGATTCGCGGCACCTTTAATACTACCAGCCAAAGTTCTCCTACAGGAGTTGTGCAGACTCGACTTTGGTTGGGATGAGACCGTTCCGAACGAAACGCTGGTGAAATGGAGAGCATGGGTAGATGATCTCCCGAGTCTTAAACTTGTAAGCTGGCCGCGGTGCTTTAAGCCCAAAGAATTTGGAGTGCTTCACAGTGTTCAGCTTCATCACTTCTCGGATGCTTCGGAGGTGGGATATGGAGCAGCATCCTATCTTCGCCTCGTAGATGACAAGGGAAGAATTCATTGCGGATTAGTTATGGCCAAATCTCGTGTTGCGCCTTTGAAGACCGTCACAATTCCCAGGATGGAACTGACTGCCGCAGTGGTCTCGGTCAAGCTGCATAGATTTATCACAGAGCAGCTGGATTTGCCAGTAAATAAGACGGTATTTTGGACGGATTCTACGATAGTACTTCAATACATCAGAAATGAAGCAAGAAGGTTCCAGACGTTCGTCGCGAACCGACTTGCGATAATCCACGACGCTTCTTCTCCGTACCAGTGGCGACATGTTGATTCGCTGCGCAACCCAGCAGATTACGCCTCTAGAGGTTTCTCAAGCAGTGAAGCTCGCAAATCTAGGCAGTGGTTTAACGGGCCAGCGTTCTTAGAGCAGGAAGAGAGTAAGTGGCCAAAGCGACCTGACGAAATCCCAGACCTGCCCGAAGATGATCACGAGCTCAAGAGGAAGAAAGCTCAAGTTCACATGTCGATACAAGAACACAGTCTGCAGCCCCTTTTACTACGTTATTCCTCACTCTACAAGCTCCTGACGTCTGTCGCATGGTTGCTCCGATTCAAGAATTATTTACGCCGCCAGTCCGGAGAGGTGAAGAGCGGAAACCTGACGGTTGGCGAAATTGTTACAGCGACTAGAGAGGTGGTTAAAGTGGTACAGAGACAAGCCTTTCCTAAAGAATTGGCGGTTCTTTCAAGAATCTCTCACGGGAGTACTCCATCTCTCACTTCGGTTACCCGACGACACAATCTGAGTTTTGTGGGATACGTTAGCCCTCTTCGGAAGCTTAACCCAGTGATGGTCGATGGTATCATTAGCGTCGGAGGTCGTCTTGAAAGGGCCTCTATTCGGCTGAGTGCCAAACACCCCATGATCCTGCCTAGCAAACATCATGTTACTGATCTGGTTATAAGAGACTGCCATGAACGAGAAGGTCACGTAGGTGCTGGTCAAGTGCTAGCCAGTGTGAGGCAGAATTTCTGGATTCTGAGAGGGCATGCAGCTGTGCGGCGTGTAATTGGGAAATGCATGAAGTGCCGCTTCTGGAACGCTAGGCCTTGTGAACAGATAATGGCACCTCTTCCCAGCGCAAGAGTCAGTCCTTGTCTTCCCCTCTTCTCTTCCGTGGGCGTGGACTACTTCGGTCCGATATTGGTCAAGTCGAGGCGCAGTCAGGTCAAGAGATACGGATGTGTATTTACATGTTTAGCGGTTCGGGCCGTTCACATCGACATTGCTCACGAACTCACAACAGATTCATTTATTCAAGCTTTCACAAGATTCGTCAGCAGACGAGGTTCGCCAACTGAAGTTTACAGCGATAACGGAACTAACTTTAAAGGTGCTGAGGCCGAGATCAAGACTGATTTGGAAAAGTGGAATCCCGATCGTATCGACAATTGTTTAAGGAAGCGTGGGATAAAGTGGAATTTTAATCCTCCGCATGCAAGCCACGCTGGAGGTGTCTGGGAACGGATGATACGTTCGATTCGCAGGATTCTCCGTGCTCTCTTGGGATGTCAACTCGTGGACGATGAAACTCTCCTAACCCTCATGGCGGAAGTTGAGAAGATATTGAATGATCGTCCTCTTACCGCTCCGACAAGTGATTCGAATGATCCTGAACCTCTCTCTCCAAGCAAGCTGCTTCTCCTGCGACCGAATGTATGTTATTCCCCTGGAGAATTAGACCCTGTCCACATCTACGGGAGTAAACGATGGAAGCAAGCCCAGTACCTCGCGGACATCTTCTGGAAACGTTGGACGCGGGAGTATTTGCCGACGCTACAAGTCACACAGAAATGGCTCCGCCCACGACCTAACCTATCCGTTGGAGACCTTGTCCTTGTTATTGGCGAAAATTCTCCACGTGGTCGCTGGCCAAAGGCAGTCGTGCAAGAGGTATTTCCGGATCGCAATGGAAACGTTCGACAAGTTACGGTTAGAACGGCGACTTCAGTTTTACGGCGTGATGTTCGCAAGTTATGCCTTTTGGAAGGCGCCTCACAATTGATGGCGGAAGGAGAGTCTTGACTGAACTTTGCTAAGAACGCTCCAAGTAGACTTAATTAACTTTAGTGACTTTCTTATTTGTTTATTTGTTTGGAAAGGCTATTTCTACGGTGTGCGCCTTTCGGGGCCGGCATGTTACCTCGCTATGCGAATTTCTCTTTGTTTCGTTTCCCTCGTGTGTTATTAGGTGTTTTCCCGCTATTTAATTAATATGCATTAGCGTCGTTGTAGGTTTTTCGTTTCGTTGTTCATCAGTGTTAGTTTACGCTTTCGCCGTTTTGCAGTTTTCATCATTTGAGCATCTGTGTGACGTCTTCACTTTCGTTTTTTCCTTTATGCTTTGGAGTTTCACCGATAAGGTTCGTTGTAAGTTCTTCCGTTGCCTGTATTTCCTTTTGGTGCATTTTCTTAGTATTTTGTTGTTGCTCTTTTTGCTAGAACTGTTACGCTGGGACGGGACCGTTTGCTTTCCCGTACAGCAAGTGTGTTATGGTGGCTCCTGTCATTAAACGTGTAGTGTTTCGCTGATATTTAGCGGCTACAAGGTAATATCCCCAATTCTAAGCGAAATACTCTGACGATATCACAGGCGGCCCATACGTTGTATGTGATTTATGTGACATTATGTAAGAGAATATATGAGAAAAGTTCGAAAATTGCCCTAAATTCTATATGTGGAAAAGAATGCAAATAAAAATGACCTACCTTGTGTTTTCCTTACGCTATTTTGATGTTCCTGTGGTCCTGGGGTCGATTTAAAGACATTTAGGCGAGTTTACCTTCTGAGGTTTTGCCTAGGAGTAAAGGGAAGCGAAAGGCTGGCAACTTGGTCCACCAACGGTCCACGAAAATAGCCTAATCTCGCCAAAACTGCCTCACGGAAGCCGTCGATAATAACTTCGTTGCATGACTGTACTGTTGTTATCAGGTTATATTTTTTGTTTATAATATGTATATATATATATATATAATTTGTAAGGTGTCAAAACAGTCAATATATATTTATTTTATATCCACACCGAACTCACCTTCACGAATGCCTTCTTGTGAGAATCTTTACACCAAATCGAGCTTTACGGCGAGGAAGCGCGAGAGTTGTTTCAATAATTAAACAAATTTAGTCGCAAGAAATTATACAAGTGCTGTCACAATGCTTGTCCTGATATGAGGAATATTAGCACATTGACATTTGAAGATATGGACAATGTTTCACCTTAGTTTGAGTTCCTTTGAAATGTTTTGCCGTCCAATCGTGCAAGTTAAGCCGCAGTTTGTGAGTGACGTTTGAAATACGAATACAAGAAGAATCATCTTTCGTATTTCCAATAATTGCCATGAATACCTAATATAAATTAAAACGTTTGGTCCAAATGCGTCATATGATGACATTCTGAACATGAAAAGATAAATAATTACACCGAACCTTAATTGAAATTTTGAAGCTTAAACATCCTTTTTATAGTTATCAATGGTAAAAACTACAATTTGAATTAAATGATTTTTTCTATTGTTTATCGTTAATTCATTTTATTTTCATGACACATGGTAAACTTGAATATTGTTGTGTTGTATAAAATTGTGTTGGGTTGGGGTAGATTTTACTGGGAAGATAAAAAAGGGACCAGAAAAACATTTGAGCATTATCAACTGTTTAATTGTTGCAATGACAGCATTTTATTGGTACAAAAAGGCGACTTCTACCTTCTTTATTCCTGGGAGCATATCTAAAAAAACGCTTGATTCTAGCAACGGCAATAACGTTGCTGGGTGCCACCGCTAGCTTTTTAATAATAGAAGCGCTTATTCAGCAATAAATACTGAAGTTTAGGGTGCACCTGCTAGAGTGTAAAAGGGGCGACTTGTACATTTGGCTTCAAAGACACTTAATATACTTTCAGAAAACCAGCATATAAGTACTTAATGCACGCTTCCCTTTGTATTATGTTTATTTTCGTTAACAACTATGCGATAAGATAGACATTTCAGAGGTGTCTGAAAACGCTAACTTCCTCGAATAAATTAGTCCTCTAATGTCCCAAACAAGTAATTTGACACTTTGTTTGTCCAACAAATTCAACATCTGCCTGCAGATGCAGCGAGGAATGCAATATTGGAACGTATCCAAGCAGTTCCTCATCCTGGCACATGTACATATCTTTTTAGTCCGAGCAACTTTTAAATATTTTGGGGAAAAGGTACTACTCGTCAGAGAACGTTCACGTAAAACATCTACTCATTGTACAATTCAGACTAAGGCCTCTTTGAGCTCTGCAAACATTAAAGTTTTGAACGAAACACGAACAAAGAAACTATAAAATATGCTGAACTCGATACTTAAGGTTACTGAACAGATTCGCGGGTGCTTTGCGCAAAAAGATCCTCACTCGCGCGTACTTTGAGGGAAGTGCCTAAACCTATACATCATTTTAAAGATTACAGAACCAGGAATGTCGTGAAAATGTCTTTAACTGGTGAAATTAAATAAAAGAGAAGCTGCAGTCAGTTAAATGCAAATAGAACATTGTTTATAAGTGCGGCAAACACGCGTCGGATTTTGGCCCTTCGAAGTAAACAATGACTTCATGCCACTCAGCACATGTTTGGCTTTAAGAGTGTGTCGGGGAATCGTTAGATCAGGTCTAAAAAAAGGTTATTTTAATTCAAAGTTTGTTCACGTTCTTTTCTCGGATTGACACAGCATTTGGACTTATATCTCCAAAACGAAAAACAAATAAGCTAAAACCCGACACCCTTTTGGAGAAGAGGGATTCATGTACCATTGAGCAAAATTTCACTCTTCTAAGATGAATTCTCATATGCAAACTAGCCGCTCAAAGATGACAAACTTCACGAAAAATTTTCTCCGCGGCAAAGAAAGTTTCGTAAACATAGCACTCCTACGGGGAGTGGTTTTCCGGTTTATCGCCTTAATGTACCAATCAGGTTCAGTCTCGCGAAACTCGCGGGAAAGTGGTGGTAGATATTATTCAAGATCAAAGTATCCTTTGCCGACAATTCTGAGGCAGAATTATAATGTGGTAATTTCTTGCGGGTTTTGACCGCGGTGGAAAAAACACTGAACAATTCCCGGCCGAGTAAGAGAAAAAAGATCACCAAAGAGTACAAGGGCTTCGAAAAAGGCGAACGAAAATCGCGAGCAAGCCGCCGATCGGGAAAGCGTGGTCTCCGAAATGTGGGAAGCAGGGTATGAAGCACGCATCTATAAAATATTTCTTTGTTATGATTGCTTTTCGTTCTTTTCTGTCCGTGTTCCGGTGCATACTGGAAGAACCTTCTAATATTCTTAGGCTAAGTCACTGGATAGCAGTACCGTATTGTTTAGCGTATCGGCTCGTCAGTCTTGTGTTCTTTATAATAGTATGAATTCGTCGTTGTTGTGGTGTGATACTTCAACAGATTCGTCCGATAAAGAACGCCTAAAATCCACCATTCCGGAATCCAAACCTTCGCCTGGTTCAATTCGTTGGCGTTTTTTTTGTTTTGTCGCTTTCCGCCAGCATTTCTACGTTTCGCAAAAATTCCCTGGTTACTTTTTACGGTACCACCGATAAGCCTTTGGAACCCAAGGACATTTTTCTCGCTTTCTTCTGTTCTTTTCTCTCTCCATTCAAAAACTACAGCAAAAACTGTACTGCAACGACACACGTTAGCGAAGCGAGCAATGTAAATTCCCTCTGTTCGAAGCCAATTTCCCGCGTTTGATCTAGCAGTGTTGACAGCTCGACACCTTTAAAGTGTGATGTAATGAGTCACGCACAAAAGGAAATTCGCAATAACTCCAGAGTGAACAAAGATTTTTGATTTCTGTTTTTTGTAAAAGAAAGAAAAATACACACAGTCTATGTACAATAAAAATCACAATTGTGAACGAATTTGACCCGCGAATCTGTTCAGTACCCTTAACAGTTATTCTTCGATATGAACTGAAATATATAACCAACGAGGCCGCAGCTCATATCCGGCAAGTCCGAGAAGAATAATTGTTTTAATAAATTTTCAACTCCGGTTGTTATACTCGAAGGAATTTTTTAACAGTACACTTGTTCAGTTTTTTGTTTCGTTTCCTCAGAAACGAAACGGTATCACTTTGACTTCAGGGGTGAACTATTTACAAACTAGTTGCACTATCCAATCAGAGTAAAGCTCGTAATTGGTAATGTAAACATGTTCTTGGGAAACTGGTCAACACATGTTGTTCAGATATTGTTACATGTAAAACTGTCGTTACAAACCCAAAAGAGAATTTGGATATGTCAGAAATTGAAATTTTTTGCGACTGAAGTGATTTTACTATAGATTGTAACGATCTATTGAAGAAATAAAGCAAAGATATTCCTTTGCGTGCGAAGTTGCAATTGCCGCTTCGTCTGCCACATCACACCCCTCTGTAACAGAACCAGTGGAATCTACCAAAATTTGGTTGTCGAAAATTTGGTTGAAAAAATGCGCTCAAGTAAACGAGGTGACATTTTGGAGCCCAGTTTAGTGTAAAAACGGCTTCCAGCGACAAGGAATCAATTACATGGCAAATTTGTCGCAGAACAAGTAGCTTACATGTGTGTGGATTGTTTCTTGTTGCTGTTAATAGAGAGATTTAACTTCTGAAAAGCAGGTTAGAATATCCTTGTAGAAAAGATTTAGTTTAGGATCTAGGTACTTGGTGTCGTAGTTACATTTAAGCAGAAAATGTAATCCTCCAAATTTTTTAAAGAAAAAGTCTGGTATTGCTTTCCAATTGTGGCTATCGGGGTTCAGGAGTCTTAGAATCTAGGCGAGTCTTCAGCCCTTAAACATTAAGTGAACATTGGTCATACGAATTTCCCCTTCATCGTAATCTTGAGAAATACTTTCTCTCTTGATTTTGTCCCTCTTGTTGCTTTCCATAGATCCAGGTTTGTCTGTAGTTTTTGAATTTTAAGGTTGAAGTTAAAATGCGTGTTCTTGTTTTCATCATAAGAAAAATATACCCCTAAGATTTTAACAGGCTCGTTAACCGATTCTATTTGTAATGTTTTTTTTTGTTCTTAAACCACTTTCCTAACCATACCGCTTTAGTCTTTTTCACGTTAAGTTTTGAACCCGAGATGGAACCAACGCTATTGACCATGCTAAGCCCGCGTTCTACCGAGGTGACATCTACACAAACTAAGTAAGTATCATCTGCGAACTGGCTTACTTTAACTTCATTTCCAAATAAATGAATCCCTTTGATATCAGCTGTCTGACGAAGTTTGTTCGATAATATTTCAGCCCCGAGTATAAACAGATAAGTGGAAAGCGGGCAACCTTGTCTAACACCTCGAGTTGGCTTAAACCAGTTAGTGGCAAAACCATTATTCAATACTGCGCTTTCAATATTAGTATAAAAGATGCTAATCCATCTTTTTACGTTCCCGCCGAAGTTGAAAAGTTCTGAAGTCTTCTTAATGAACTGCCATTCCAGAGTGTCAAAAGCTTTTTTTTAAAATCGAGTGACACCAAAATTCCCCATTTCTTCTCCGACATCGCTTATTAATCGTATGTTCTCTCCAGTGTAGCGACCTTTCATAAATCCAGTTTGGTCGGAGTGCACTAATTTTGGAAGTACAGTCTCTATTCTTTTGGCCAAAGTCTTGGACGAAATCTTGTAATCAATGTTCAGTAAAGTTATAGATCTCCAATTTTGAAGGTCTAATAAGTTCGAGTCTTCCTTAGGTATCAGAGTTATCACGCCCCTTTGCTGTGAAATGGAGAGTTCTCCATCATCAAAGGATTGATTTAGACATTTTATCAGGTCTTCTCCTATTAAGTCAAAGAAATGCTTATAGAACTCAGCAGTAAAACCATCCTCACCTGGAGATTTATTGACTTCGAATGTTTCTAGCACCTTTTTGCATTTGCATATACCCCACCACTCTGTAAAGACTTCGTTTCTGACGGTGCTAAAAGTGATATCGATATCAGCTTTATATGAAACTGTTGTGCATACTAATGGTAATTTAATCGCTTACTTTCGGGTCCTGTACCTTCAAACCACATTTTAAATCGACCAGAGGAAGTAACTTCATTTGAAGCATTAAAATACAGTACTTTAAAACTGTTCAAAACAGTTAGAGCTTTCACTGATGACTTCAAACTCAAGGATAAGAAAGAAAGCAAAGCGTGGGCCGATCCACTATTTCCATGATGGCAACACTCGCTAAAGACAAAATTCACCCATACTGCGACACGTTTCTTGTTGAGTTGCGAAACAACGATTGAAAAGGAATAAAAATATTTTCGTAATCCATCATTGGAAGTTACTGACTTTTATTTCTTCGTTAAGTTGTTGTAACTGGATGAAGAAACAGTGATTATAATTGAATGGAATAACCGCTAAAACGTTATTGACGCCAAGTTGGCTGCTGTATTTTCACATATTTATCAACGCATTCTACTTGATATCAGCGATAATTTATTGGGTGAATAAAGTAAGGGAAAAAATAACTTCGTTGCAAGGCTGAACTGTTGTTATCAGGTTGTCGATGCAAATTCACATGTTTGACCAATTTATTTTTTACACAGCGCTAAGTTAATTAAGAACGAGTCCTTTTAAACCAAACACATGCTTTCCGTTTCGGTTGGTGGGTTTTCATATTACCGTCCACTTTATTTATGGACAATGATGATGGAAGCGGGAGGTTGAGTGGGCGATAAGATTCACGCCTTCAGTGGGCAATATTTTCGAGTTTTAGTAGATAATTTCTAAGGTGTCAAAACAGTCAATATATTTATATCTACACCGAACTCACCTTCACGAATATATTTATATATATTTATACTTCCCACCGACGCAGCACCACAGTTTCTTTAGAAACTTACCCCCTCACCTTCACGAATGCCTCCTTGTGAGAACCTTTACACTAAGTCGAGCTTTACGGCGAGGAAGCGCGAGCGTCGTTTTAATAATTAAACAAATTTAGTCGTAAGATATTATACAAGGGCTGTCAGTACTCACAATGCTTCTCCGGATATGAGGAATATAAGATATGGACAATCGTACAAGTTAAGCCGCAATTTGTGAGTGACGTTTGAAATACGAATACAAGAAGAATCATATTTCGTATCCCAATAATTACCATAATACCTAATATAAATGAAAGCGTTCCTTTGGTCCAAATTCGTCATATGATGACATTCTGACAAGTAAAAGATAAATAATTACACCGAACCTTAATTGCAATTTTAAAACTTAAATATCCTACATTTTTTGGCATTATATGATTTTTTCTATTGTTTATCGTCAATTCATTTTATTTTCATGACAATTTCTTTATATGACACATGGTCAACTTGAATATTGTTGTATAAAATGGTGTGTTGGGTTGGGGTAGATTTAACGGTGAAGATAAAAAAAGGGGCCAGAAAAACATCTGAGCATTATCAACTTTTTAATTCTTGCAATGACAGCATTTTATTGGTACAAAAGGCGACTTCTACCTTCTTTATTCCTGGGAGCATATCTAAAAAAAACGCGTGATTCCAGCAACGACAATAACGTTGATGGGTGCCACCGCTAGCTTTTTAATAATAGAAGCTCTTATTCAGCAATAAATACTGAAGTTTAGGGTGCACCTGCTAGCGTGTAAAAGGGGCGACTTGTACATTTGGCTTGAAAGACACTTAATATACTTTCAGAAAACCAGCATATAAATATTTAATGCACGCTTCCCTTTGTATTATGTTTATTTTCGTTAACAACTATGCGATGAGATAGACATTTCAGAGGAGTCTGAAAACGCTAACTTCCTCGAATAAATTAGTCCTCTAATGTCCCAAACAAGTAATTTGACACTTTGTTTGTCCAACAAATTCAACATCTGCCTACAGATGCAGCGAGGAATGCAATATTGGAACGTACCCAAGCAGTTCCTCATCCTGGCACATGTACATATCTTTTTAGCCCGAGCAGCTTTTAAATATTTTGAGAAAAGGTACTACTCATCAGAGAACGTTCACGTAAAAGATCTACTCATTGTACAATTCAGACTGAGGTCTAGGCGGAAGGCGCGCATTCCTGGTGTCATCTCAACCTGCCACACCTGCAGCCAGTGCGGTAGAGATTTTCACTCTCGCATTGGACTCGTCAGCCACAGCCGCCGCTGTCACGGAGGCTCAAAGACCTTCTTTAGGCTGGCGCAATATCCATAGTCGACACCGACTGACGGAGGCCTACTACTACACTATTCAATCAGAGTACAGTTCGTACTCGGCTACAATGTAGCCTACGTAACTGGCGGGAATGGTTTATTTGAGCTGCAGAGCATGCACCGAGGAAAAAAAACGACAAAGCCCGAGAAGCTAAGAATGGTGATACGATCCCTCGCGGCTCCAACGTCGAAACGAATCATTCGTGCTCGAAAACCTCCCAGGTACGCAGGCTAAATACATTGTTGCCCACACATCGCTAACCCAGGAAGTCATTCCGGAAACGAAACACAATTTATTTTTTGACATAAAAGAAACTTAGAGCGTGTCGCTGTTGTTCATTGACTTTTTCATGAGAGGTGGCTCCAAAAGTAGCCCTTTGTGTCTTCGAGTGTTTGTCGGTGAATCTTGCTCTCCAAGAGTTCTTTCAAACAATTAATTTTCACTTTACTCGAACAACTAAACACCAACCTACAAGAAATCTCAATTCCTCCGCACAGCTGTTTGCAGCGACGTCTACGGCCCGTCACTTCCACGCAATATCTTTCTGCCATGTGCGATAAAATACCACAAAATTCGCGAGTTCTCGCGAGGTAAATGGTCGACTGTTTCGTTTTTTTTTGACCATCTTCACACCAAATTTGTCGACTGCATCATCAAGCTCTTGTTGGGCAGGACGTTTTTGGCCTATGCGGGTTTCCAAACTATGGACGTGTTATCCTAGGCTCGATTTCCGCCACTCTCTCGAGTCCGGTCTTCGTTCCTCCCCGAGAAGAGACGACTGGACGCGTGAGCGGCCATCCATGTCTGTGACGTATTTGAAAAAAAAAATTAATGCATTCTCAGATGTCACCGGATGTGAATTAGGACTCGGAAAGCAAGCCTAAATGTACACACGCGCCAATACCAGCAACTTGTTCTTGCTCTTATTTCATCGAAAAGCAAAAGCGCTTTGAAAAGCTCCGAGAAGATACAAAAACTATTCATCGCCAGTCGAAGGAAAAGTTTGAAACGAATAATAGAAAAGCGTGGCGTGTCTTCTCGCCCAGTGTTGTCGCGTCAACAAAATCTCTTCGCCATGCAGCAGATCAACAGTCCGGAATATCCCAATATATTGGGACAAGCGTGACGTCACGTTTCTATTGTTCTATACAAAATGGCGGCCTTTTTCCGAGACCTCGTATCAATGACAAAAACCTATTGTTCTGTGGCACGTGTGGGCGTTTATCCGGGACTTTTAGTTTGTAATCGCTTAGAGCAAGACTCGGTGGCCATCTTGGATGCATTCAGAGGAGTCTTGAAGGATTTTTTGGCGAGTTTGAGTCCAAGAAAGACAACGATGTAGGTGGTTCGTTTGAAGGTGGGTGAAGAATTTTCGATTTTTCTTATACTTCCATAATTTTCACGAAGCTCGTAATAATTTTTGCCTGTTCTTAAATCGATAAACTTTCATCGTGCCAAGTGCCAGCATGGTAGACAAGCTAGCTTTATGGTAGACTTTTCTAGAAGTTGAGGTACTAAATTTATCCAAAACCGCCATTCGAGGGTAACATGATCTACTCATGCTTTTGCCACTAGTCTTCTCTGGTTTGGAGAGTTTATGGTGTTTAATTTTGTTTTTGTTTTTTTTTTCTACGTGTGCTATAGGTTTCTATTGGGATGGAGAATCACAGTGAAAGACTTCAGGCTCTTTGTCGAATTTGTGGCAAAAAAATAAAAGATCACACGCGAAAAATAGAAGCATCAAGACTGGCTACTGAGGTTTCTCAGATTTGGCAAGTGTCTGTTTTGTTGGATTCTCCTAACGTCCATCCAAGTTTTGTTTGTGTGAAATGCCGTCTCATTTGTGGGAAGAGTGATTATCTTGAAGGAAAAATTAAAACTTCTACTGTGGCCTCAATATGGTATCCTCACAGTGACAGTTGCACAGTCTGCCTGAAACCATCTGCAGGTAGGCCATCTAAGGCAAAAAAACCAAGGACAAGTACAAGTAACTTTGAGACTTTGAATGGAAGTGACACTGACTCGGCTTCAGAGGATGTACAGGATCAATTAAATGTACCTCGAATCTATAGCATATCTATGGATTGCTTTGGCGAATGTGTGGAAAGGATACCACAAGATGACCGTCAGGCAATATTGATGGAACTTTGTTCATCTCTTCCTGCGAACAAGTTGGTAGAACTAGTGCTCCAAACTGGTAGCAAATTGCATGTCATCAGTGAAAGTGACTTGACTCACTCATTCAGGAAAATGCCAGAAGACCTGCTGGCAAAAGTGGTACGTGAACTTGTGCAACTTCAAAAACACAAAGTGCTGGAGGACTGCCAGTCTTTTTCTCAAACGTACAAGGACCTTGGAACCTTGCAGAATTTTAATGCAGAAGAATGGTTCGTGAGGAGAAATCCGTTGATTAAAGCAGTTGTGGATGGTCTTGCATCCCCAGAGAAAAATCTATTTCAGATGTAACAATCCGCTTCTCTGACAGCCTCAAACCTTAAAAGAGATGTTTATTACCCTGCAATTGTGCAATTTGTAAATGCCTAGATCTCCCTATTGGTTGAGGTTGAAACATTCCAACTTTATTAAAGGTATGGGGTCAACTGAATAAATTTTGGGAATTTATAAATCCTTGAAAACCTGAAAACAATAGACCTCTTTAGCTTGGTTTGTTTGTTGTTCCATTGTAGACCACGTGATGGTGCCTTTGAGAATTATTTCTTTCAAATTCTAAAATATCCTCTTGAAAATGAATGAATAATTTTCAGATACACAAAGGAAGAATTACCTCGAGAGCATCATCTGATCTACAATGGGCAATTTACATACGTAGCTAAACAGGTCTATAACTTCACTTTTAAACTTGTTCAAATTCTCCATAATAGTCAATGATACTTCATGATAGTTCGTGGAGATTAAAATATCATCAACTATATATCATGCAACGTTTGACCAGGGCTTAAAAGTTTATATTTAGTTTGCCTTCCCATGTTGAAAGAAGGGTATTGAATTTTATATCCTTCACAGTTTAGTAACAGGGGAGCCTACTGCCTGTCGAAAACCCCAGACGACACAGAAGTGGCAACGCAACAGGCAGGCTGGTGGTGGGGCAGTGATTCCATGCAGGTGGATTTTGCCAGTTGAACAAGGCATGGAAGAAAGGGTAGTGGAAACCTTACAAGCCCGCTTGCCAGATATTGAGGGCCATGAAAATATGGAAGTCAAGGTTTGTTTGCAGCACTGTACTTGATATAAAGTCATTTTTAGCCATTATTTTGAGTCATATTTTTTGCATTACTTTGAGCAGTGAGTTGTGCATAAATAAAACTTTCCAAATGGAGAATTACATTTTTTAGCATTTCACAGAGCTTGACTGTACCAGGAACAAATATAAAGAAATGTTAAGAACAGATCTAAGCAATAAAATCTTAACCTGTTTCCTGGTTGTGATAACAGATTCATAAACTCTTTGTCTGTGGTTAACTTTGTTGAGCCTGGAAACAGTAGTAAAATGCCAAATTGCACAAAGAGCAGCATGAAAAAAAAAAAAACATGGCATCATAAATGTATTGATTTTTCTCCCAAAATAATTACGTGTTACTATTCATGCTAATTGATTTATCTGAGCAATACACTAATTTAAACTGTGATCTGTTTCAGGTTGTGCATTCTGCCAAGAGACCAAAGCTTCAGGCCTAAAAACAACTAAAAACTACTTAAAAACTACCTTTGTCTACGCAAGCATTTCTTAACTTTTTATTTCAAAAATGGAACTTTAAGTGTAGGGTTTAATGCTCAGTTCAGGTAGAACTATGATGATGATGATAATGATTTTGTGGAATATGAACATGAAAATTGTGATTAAAACGGTTTGAAATAAAAAAAAAAAAACATGTGTAGTATTCTTAATGCGAGGCTTTCAGTTTCGGGGAGGGTTAAGTTTATTAAAAAATACAAGGATTACAACAATCAAAGAATATACAGAAAGACGCGTGTACATTATATTTCGATTTATTTTAAACTCGTCGCCTTAATAGCACAATACGGGATGTCCAGATCCAAGAAGCCTAACATTTTCATTTACAGATAAATCGTATTAACGGGCCACCCAAAAAGGCGGAAAAACAGAGTAGAGATGCTTACCAAATCCATAGTATAGCACCAAAGACTAATAATCCGCATTTGTTCCTGACTTCGTGTCGAAATGAAACATTTTGAAACGTTTCCGCTATCAAATTCGAACAGACAAATTCATCTCTTGTCGTAATTCAAACAGACTTTTGTTCTTTTTCGAATGAAAACATATATCCTCTGCAGAGAAACACAGTAAATAGTCGGTAAAAGCCGTCGCGATTTCTCGCTCTGTCCGCCATCTTGTATTTTAAGACTTGTTTTGAAACACGACACTCGGGTCACAACTTGTATTCTCATTGGTTGAAACACACGTCACGCTTGTCCCAATATATTGGGATATTCCGGACTGATCAAGGAAGAGTAAAGGCCGCAAAAAGCCTTTCTTCGGTTATCGATTCAAACAACGTGATAGCTAAATTGTTCTTTTGATATTTCAAGCAATTGTTACTAAGAACGAGTCGGGGAGGAAAAGTGTGGAATTGCCAAAAAGGATCACCATGGGCTACGGTCTAAAACCAACCACAAATACTAAAAGTATCAAACAGAAATCTCATCTTGTTATATTTTTAAACATAGCTTGAAATGTTCCAAGATACGCGTAAGGTTCATGTCCAAGTATTTTCACATCGACAGTATAACCTAGTGGTTAAGTGTTGTGTAAAAGGACTACAGATCCATCCATAGCTCTTCATAGATTCCGCTTGAACTGTTGACAGCATCTTCTTCCATCGATCCGAGGACAAACAGGACTCGGCTGATCCAAAAACGATCTGGCAGTCACCCCTTTCCACAGCTTTTTCAGTAAGACCTATCGATTTTAGGTATTTCAACGACATCAAACATCATCGGTGCAGACTGGAAAATTATAGGCTGGGAATAATAGACGGCTGCACGCAGGCTAGTTGAATGACAACTTCTCTAACGCCACTCTCTGTGGATCTTTCATTTTCTCTACTTTAAAGCGCTTCAAAATACGATCGCACGCCAGACCAAATCACTCCTTCGCATCCTTCATTCTCAAAATCTGCTTTGAAGTAATAATTTATGCGGCCTTCGCAGCCTGCTCGATTTGAGCAGGCGATCTCCTGATTGGCAGAAATCAACAATGGCATTCTCACGCGTCCAGCCGTGAGTTCGGGGAGGAGCGCGGGCTCAGGTTCCCGAACAGCGGCTGGTAATCGAGCCTAGTGTTATCCCCGAACAGCTGTA
Source organism: Blastomussa wellsi (assembly GCA_947652115.1). NCBI lineage: Eukaryota > Metazoa > Cnidaria > Anthozoa > Scleractinia > Plerogyridae > Blastomussa > Blastomussa wellsi. The sequence continues at coordinate 9,090,951 of OX393564.1, read as the reverse complement.
TCGAACGTAAATTTCTGGCCCAGACTCTAGGTTCTCTAGTACCAATAATCAGTTGCTCAATTAGACGATCCTCTATTTCGCCTTCGCTGAACCGGCACTTTTGTGCTTGTATTTTACATCTGGCCATAAACGAATCTCGTCAGACTGTCTGAAACCTTGTAACTGGTATCGAGCAATGCGAAAGTTCGACTTAGGTTCCCCATGTTGCGAACTTGTCGAAAATCACGTCAAGTTTCTGTTTTCCTTCGTCGCTAAGCTCAAAAGAGTTGAAAATCTTTCGACCTTCTTCGCCAATCCACAGTGTAAACATGTACATTTACAAGATGGCGGGAACTAACCAGTAATCCAAACTAGATCCAGTCCCTTGGCGTATGGCGGTGCATAATGTGACAGGGCCAGGCAACAAAAAGCCACCGAGCACCCCCCTACAAGGGTTTTGCCCCTGTGTGTGACCAGTCACGCAATGTCACACGTGACACACAGCCTCACGCGTGATACACAACGTCACGCGTGACAGCGCGTTATCTAGATTTTTGTGTTTTTTATCTCAAAGTTTAGCTCAAATTTGTGCTGGACGCCGCCAGTTTTTTTTTCGAAACTCTTTGCGAACCTGTTTTTTTTATCTTTTCAAGATCCGGCGAATCAGTCTGTTTTTCCGCGAAGTTTTCCCGCAGTCTCTCTTTGAGTTCACGATATTTCTGCATTTGACGAGTTATTTGTTTAAATTCAGAGTCGGAAACAGTGTTATCATCAAGAGCTTGAGAGACAGCTTTTTATAGAGTCATGCTTTGCAAGAGCCAGAGCATGAATTTTCGTGTGCTTTTAACTTTCCTTTCCAGCTTCTTGTTAACAACAGGCAGGCCTGTGGAAGCAAACCCTAAAAGGTCGGCTATTCCAGCAACAGGCGCTCCGACCACAATTCCGACGCCAGTAAGTGAAGACGCAACGGCCCCGGAACTGGAAATCCAACCACCAGTGGAGAGGCCGCATCAGCAGATAATGAACGTCCAAGAGCAATTCTAGCACGTTTTGTATCGCGCATGGACGCCGATGCAGCATGGTTAAACAGGAAAGAACTGCTTAAAAGCCCCCGTTTTTCGAAAGTAATGATTGATAAAGATCTCTCACAAGAGTCGGCCAGAGAGAGGGCAAAACTACGGGCGGCCTACAAGAAAGCGAAGGAACTCAACATCGATCAAGCTTTTATAAAAGGTAAAACTCTTACAATTAATAGCAGTAGGTACACAGTGCAAAATTTACCAGACTACCTTGTACCAAAGAAAGTGTCTGTCAACAACGATGCTGGCGACTCATAAGCGATACTTTATGCTATGACAATGTTTCGTTCTTCTCATCATTCGCCGATTTTTTCCTTCGGCGAAACTTTCCTATGCTATCGCTGCTTTTAGTTTTATTTAAAACTTTGTGGATGTCCATCTACAGGATCGCTGTGTTTCTCTTTAAACAGGGAGCTTTCAAAACAGTTCAAATTCAGTTATATATCTTAATTTAGCTAGCGGCAGCGAAAAATAATATAGGTTAGACGACTCTATTTTTGCATCTCTTAAAATGGACAAGTATCACTAAATTATGAAAAGGCAAACCCGCCATTGTCTTATTCTCGCATTTAATTGTAAGTCTCAAGTCCCAGGGGTCGACATCGGTTCAAATTTAACGACCCTTTCAATATTAGCTTTTTGTCTTGTCGCTTATTGTTTGTTTTGTAACGTGTCTGTTTGTCCTTTTATCTTTTTGTTTTCTCTTTTTCTATATATGTATGCATGTGTATATGTGTTAATTAGGTTACATCGGAACCAAAATTATGGCAATACATGCTTTTGTTACCTGAGCTAATATGGCAATCCAAAGGTGTAGCTCCTTGACGCTAAATGTCAGAGGCTTAAAAAATCGTATTAAAAGAAAATCAATTTTTAGTTATTTGAAAGACCAAAACTGTAACTTTTATCTGCTGCAAGAAACGTTCTCTGAACCAAATGATGAAGCTATATGGAGAAATGAATGGGGAGGTGACGTTTTCTTTTCTCATGGGACAAATCACAGTAAAGGAGTTTGTATTCTCGTGAACCCTTTGGCTGCCACGACGGTAGAAAATACTTATAAAGATATGAACGGTCGAATTATTGCAATTGATGTAGTTTGCAATGAAGTAAGCTTTTCTATCTGCAATGTGTACGCTCCGACTAGCCCTCAACTCCAAGGGAAATTTCTGCAGATTTTGAATGAGTTCTTGACCTCAAATTTAAATATCACGCAGCTCATTGTAGGTGGAGACTGGAATGTCACCTTAGAGAGTATTGACAAAAGAGGCGGCACTCTGTGGAAAACAGCTTTTCTTGTATTTTAAGACTTGTTTTGAAACACGACACTCGGGTCACAACTTGTATTCTCATTGGTTGAAACACACGTCACGCTTGTCCCAATATATTGGGATATTCCGGACTGATCAAGGAAGAGTAAAGGCCGCAAAAAGCCTTTCTTCGGTTATCGATTCAAACAACGTGATAGCTAAATTGTTCTTTTGATATTTCAAGCAATTGTTACTAAGAACGAGTCGGGGAGGAAAAGTGTGGAATTGCCAAAAAGGATCACCATGGGCTACGGTCTAAAACCAACCACAAATACTAAAAGTATCAAACAGAAATCTCATCTTGTTATATTTTTAAACATAGCTTGAAATGTTCCAAGATACGCGTAAGGTTCATGTCCAAGTATTTTCACATCGACAGTATAACCTAGTGGTTAAGTGTTGTGTAAAAGGACTACAGATCCATCCATAGCTCTTCATAGATTCCGCTTGAACTGTTGACAGCATCTTCTTCCATCGATCCGAGGACAAACAGGACTCGGCTGATCCAAAAACGATCTGGCAGTCACCCCTTTCCACAGCTTTTTCAGTAAGACCTATCGATTTTAGGTATTTCAACGACATCAAACATCATCGGTGCAGACTGGAAAATTATAGGCTGGGAATAATAGACGGCTGCACGCAGGCTAGTTGAATGACAACTTCTCTAACGCCACTCTCTGTGGATCTTTCATTTTCTCTACTTTAAAGCGCTTCAAAATACGATCGCACGCCAGACCAAATCACTCCTTCGCATCCTTCATTCTCAAAATCTGCTTTGAAGTAATAATTTATGCGGCCTTCGCAGCCTGCTCGATTTGAGCAGGCGATCTCCTGATTGGCAGAAATCAACAATGGCATTCTCACGCGTCCAGCCGTGAGTTCGGGGAGGAGCGCGGGCTCAGGTTCCCGAACAGCGGCTGGTAATCGAGCCTAGTGTTATCCCCGAACAGCTGTATCGAACGTAAATTTCTGGCCCAGACTCTAGGTTCTCTAGTACCAATAATCAGTTGCTCAATTAGACGATCCTCTATTTCGCCTTCGCTGAACCGGCACTTTTGTGCTTGTATTTTACATCTGGCCATAAACGAATCTCGTCAGACTGTCTGAAACCTTGTAACTGGTATCGAGCAATGCGAAAGTTCGACTTAGGTTCCCCATGTTGCGAACTTGTCGAAAATCACGTCAAGTTTCTGTTTTCCTTCGTCGCTAAGCTCAAAAGAGTTGAAAATCTTTCGACCTTCTTCGCCAATCCACAGTGTAAACATGTACATTTACAAGATGGCGGGAACTAACCAGTAATCCAAACTAGATCCAGTCCCTTGGCGTATGGCGGTGCATAATGTGACAGGGCCAGGCAACAAAAAGCCACCGAGCACCCCCCTACAAGGGTTTTGCCCCTGTGTGTGACCAGTCACGCAATGTCACACGTGACACACAGCCTCACGCGTGATACACAACGTCACGCGTGACAGCGCGTTATCTAGATTTTTGTGTTTTTTATCTCAAAGTTTAGCTCAAATTTGTGCTGGACGCCGCCAGTTTTTTTTTCGAAACTCTTTGCGAACCTGTTTTTTTTATCTTTTCAAGATCCGGCGAATCAGTCTGTTTTTCCGCGAAGTTTTCCCGCAGTCTCTCTTTGAGTTCACGATATTTCTGCATTTGACGAGTTATTTGTTTAAATTCAGAGTCGGAAACAGTGTTATCATCAAGAGCTTGAGAGACAGCTTTTTATAGAGTCATGCTTTGCAAGAGCCAGAGCATGAATTTTCGTGTGCTTTTAACTTTCCTTTCCAGCTTCTTGTTAACAACAGGCAGGCCTGTGGAAGCAAACCCTAAAAGGTCGGCTATTCCAGCAACAGGCGCTCCGACCACAATTCCGACGCCAGTAAGTGAAGACGCAACGGCCCCGGAACTGGAAATCCAACCACCAGTGGAGAGGCCGCATCAGCAGATAATGAACGTCCAAGAGCAATTCTAGCACGTTTTGTATCGCGCATGGACGCCGATGCAGCATGGTTAAACAGGAAAGAACTGCTTAAAAGCCCCCGTTTTTCGAAAGTAATGATTGATAAAGATCTCTCACAAGAGTCGGCCAGAGAGAGGGCAAAACTACGGGCGGCCTACAAGAAAGCGAAGGAACTCAACATCGATCAAGCTTTTATAAAAGGTAAAACTCTTACAATTAATAGCAGTAGGTACACAGTGCAAAATTTACCAGACTACCTTGTACCAAAGAAAGTGTCTGTCAACAACGATGCTGGCGACTCATAAGCGATACTTTATGCTATGACAATGTTTCGTTCTTCTCATCATTCGCCGATTTTTTCCTTCGGCGAAACTTTCCTATGCTATCGCTGCTTTTAGTTTTATTTAAAACTTTGTGGATGTCCATCTACAGGATCGCTGTGTTTCTCTTTAAACAGGGAGCTTTCAAAACAGTTCAAATTCAGTTATATATCTTAATTTAGCTAGCGGCAGCGAAAAATAATATAGGTTAGACGACTCTATTTTTGCATCTCTTAAAATGGACAAGTATCACTAAATTATGAAAAGGCAAACCCGCCATTGTCTTATTCTCGCATTTAATTGTAAGTCTCAAGTCCCAGGGGTCGACATCGGTTCAAATTTGACGACCCTTTCAATATTAGCTTTTTGTCTTGTCGCTTATTGTTTGTTTTGTAACGTGTCTGTTTGTCCTTTTATCTTTTTGTTTTCTCTTTTTCTATATATGTATGCATGTGTATATGTGTTAATTAGGTTACATCGGAACCAAAATTATGGCAATACATGCTTTTGTTACCTGAGCTAATATGGCAATCCAAAGGTGTAGCTCCTTGACGCTAAATGTCAGAGGCTTAAAAAATCGTATTAAAAGAAAATCAATTTTTAGTTATTTGAAAGACCAAAACTGTAACTTTTATCTGCTGCAAGAAACGTTCTCTGAACCAAATGATGAAGCTATATGGAGAAATGAATGGGGAGGTGACGTTTTCTTTTCTCATGGGACAAATCACAGTAAAGGAGTTTGTATTCTCGTGAACCCTTTGGCTGCCACGACGGTAGAAAATACTTATAAAGATATGAACGGTCGAATTATTGCAATTGATGTAGTTTGCAATGAAGTAAGCTTTTCTATCTGCAATGTGTACGCTCCGACTAGCCCTCAACTCCAAGGGAAATTTCTGCAGATTTTGAATGAGTTCTTGACCTCAAATTTAAATATCACGCAGCTCATTGTAGGTGGAGACTGGAATGTCACCTTAGAGAGTATTGACAAAAGAGGCGGCACTCTGTGGAAAAAAACGGCTTATCGGGACAGCGTTGTCTCAATGATGTACAGTTTGGACTTGATCGATATATTTCGAATACTGAAACCTAATACCAAAAGCTATTCGTATGAATCCAAATTTTTGAAAGTTAAATCGAGAATTGATTATTTTCTGATAGCAAAAAATCTCGCTAATCTCGTCCAAAATGTCGGCACAAAGAATACAATCACTCCAGATCATAAAGCGATTAAACTTTGTTTGAAACCTTTTAAGTCAACAAGGGGTCCGGGACTATGGAAGTTCAACAACTCACTTTTAAAGGACGCGGAATATCTAAACCTTATTTCTGACAAATATCCAATTATCCGTGAGAAATATGCTGATATTGCGGACAAAAGGCTAAAATGGGAGATGATTAAAATGGATTTAAGGAGTGTCACAATTTCTTTTGCTAAATACAAAGCAAAAAAATTTTATAAGCAAGAATTGGACCTTCAAAAACGACTTGACGAAGTCGATAATTTTATTAATAATTGCGTCGATAATCATCACATCGAAGGAAAGTTGAAAGAGTTCGACAGACTGAAAAACGAATTGAATCGCCTGTATGAAACCAAGGCACGAGGCGCAATACTACGATCCAAAGTGAAATGGGTGGAGTTTGGGGAGAAACCGAACAAGTATTTCTTCAATATGGAGAAGAAAAATTACAATAAAAAGGTTATCACAGAGCTCAAGCAGCCTGATGGGAAAATAATTGTAAACGATCACGAAATAATGAGTGACATTGAAACCTTTTACAAAAACTTATATACCTCAAATATTGAAACTAATAGTGATGCTTTTGATGGCTTTGTCCACAATTTAAATTTCGCGAAACTATCAAATGAGGATAAGATGAGTCTTGAGGGGCAAATAACCAAGGAAGAGTGTAAAAACATCTTAAAAACCTTCCAAAATGGTAAATCACCAGGGGAGGATGGTTTCACAGCTGAATTCTATAAGCAGTTTTTTAGTTTTCTAGGTCAAGACCTGACTGACAGTTTGAATGTGGCTTTTGAATTTGGTGAAATGTCGGTGTCACAGCGAAGAGGAGTCATCACTCTCCTGCCAAAAGAAGACTCTGATGAGTTACTTCTGTCGAATTGGCGTCCAATAACGCTATTAAACGTTGATTATAAGATCGCATCAAAAGTTATCGCTAAAAGGATCGAGCGTGTTCTACCATACCTTATTCATCCTGATCAGACAGGTTTCATGAAAGGTAGATACATAGGGCAAAACATAAGGTTAATTAATGATATTCTCCGGCAAACGGAACTACAAAAAATTCCGGGGATACTACTACTCTTAGACTTTCAAAAAGCTTTCGACACTCTGGAGTGGTCTTTTATTCAGAAAACCCTTAACTTGTTCAACTTTGGAGACGGCGTAAAAAGATGGATTTCTACTTTTTATAATAACTCCGAGAGCAGCGTAATGAACAACGGTTTTTGTACAAATAACTTTAAGTTGTCGAGGGGTGTACGACAAGGCTGTCCCTTATCTCCTTATCTTTTTATTTTAGCGGCGGAGGTTTTAGCTACTAAGATTCGACAAGAGCAATCTGTCAAAGGTATAAAAATCTTCGGAAATGAGTTTAAAATAAGCCAATTCGCCGATGATACATCAGCTCTCTGTGATAGCCTTTCGACTGTTAAAAATTTGATTGAAATAGTCGATGAATTCGGAAAATCTTCAGGTCTGAAATTAAATACTTCAAAAACGAAAGCAATTTGGCTAGGCTCATGGCGTGATCGAGTAGACGAACCCTTTAACCTAAAATGGACAAAAAAGCCCGTTAGAACCCTTGGAATCTTTGTCTCTTATGATGAAAATGGTAATAAAGAACGAAATTTCACGCTTAAAGTCCGGAACTTAAACACCAGTTTGGACATTTGGAGATCAAGATACCTAAGCTTATTTGGAAGAGTCCTGATAATCAAAAGCCTCGGTATTCCTCACCTAGTTTATTCTTCATCAATGCTCGAAACTCCTCCAGAAACTATTTCCTCAGTTACGTCCTCTTTGTTCGATTTTATCTGGTGTAAAAAACCTGACAAAATTAAAAGGCAAGTTATGTACCAAGACTTCATTGATGGAGGACTGAGGGTACCAAATATGGAAGTTATGTCTAAATCACTCAAACTTGCCTGGATTTCAAGATTTCTTACAACTGATATGTTGTCGAGAAAAGAAAATTGGAAAGCAATCCCTGATTACTTCCTAAGAAAATATGGCGGCTTAAACTTTCTGCTTCGGTGCAATTATGATAAAAAATTTATAAATCGGGTTGATATACCCGCTTTTTATAAACAATTATTGCTCTATTTTTTAGAACTCAAAAACCTGTATGGTTACTGTAATGGTCAAGAATTGATCCTGTTTAACAACAAAGAGATCTGTATTGAAAACAAAACCATATTCTTGAAATCCTGGTTCGAAAACGCAATACTGACTATTCAAGACATCCTCAATGAGAATGGAAAGTTTCTGCCTTTCAAAGAATTTAAAAAAAACTACAACATAAACTGCAACTTCTTAAATTACTATCAAGTCATAAATGCAATTCCGAAACCTTTATTAGAAAAGGCCAGAAATACCCAGTTAGATAAGAACCACTTTTTAAACCATGGCTCTAACTTTCAATTGTCCTCTTCAATATCGATCGATCTAATGAAAATGAAAAATAAAGATTACTACTGGCTCTTCATGAAAAAAAGTACTTCAAAGATAACTGGTACCAGTAAATGGGAGCGAGAACTTTCATCAAACGACATTCACTGGAAAGACTACTTTAAACAGCTCAAATATATATGCAAAGAGAACAAACTTAGAGAATTTTATTTTAATCTTGTGCATAGGATACTTGTTTCCAAGAAAGAACTTCACCTTTATGGTATAACAGATAACCCAAATTGTACTTTTTGCGGTCAGCCTGATTCGATGAGCCATACTTTCATCGAGTGCCCCATCTCTAAACAATTTTTCAATGAAGTGCTGCAATACTTCAATCATGTCAACGTCACCTCCTTTTCGCTAAGTGTCGAAGAACTACTATTTGGAAAATCGGCAGACAATGGCCAGCTTCTTTACAAGAAATTAAATTACTCTATGCTTTTTGCTAAATACTATCTATACCACCAGAAACTTAATCAAACGAACCCTGACCTAAATGAATTTGTAAAAAGGTTCAATGTTAAATACTGTATCGAGAAATTCATGTAAATATGCTTATGTTAATTATAGCTCAAGTAATCTTTCAAGTAATCTTTCATATTTATATATTATTTATATCATTTATATTTACATTTCTTCTATCAACTGATTCGATGTATTTATTTATTTATTTATTTTTTCCTTCTTTTAAACTTGTAAGTGTGTTTAAATAAACCAATAAAAAAAAAAAAAAACGGCCCCGGAAGACAGGGCGGCACTTGCAAAGCCAAGAGAGACCACGGAATAGTGAATTACTTTTCGAGCTTTCTTGTATTTTTTCAATGCAAGCCTGTAATGTTCAGCCTCATCGGCTATTTCTTTTTCAATTTTGCTGATCTCAGTTAGCCGGAAATTTTCGGTTCTTTCCAGGGGAAGCTCTGGATAAATAGGCGGAGCACTTGGCAACCCCTTTTCAATTCGAATTCCAGAGGTTGATCGCTAAAATCAAAAAGCCCTCCGTCCTCATCTTGGACAGAAAGCGTTACGCTGTTAACATATTTGTCTGTTGAAGCGTCACGAAAGGGCGGCTGTTCGTTCTTTTGATAGTGGACTTTTGCGAAAGCTTCCCCTCGGATGTCAAACTTTGCAAGAAGGGTTGAAGCTTTGCCATTGACCAAATTTTGATTGCGGTCAACCAAGTCGCAATGGACAAAGTAAGCACTCGGTGTTCGAAGCCGTTTGACGAAAGTTCTAATAAACAAAACGCGGGATATACCAAGAAAATCGGCTAAGTCGTCGTCGAGAGTTATTTTTTTATTCCCAAAGTTGTCAATTACCATTGCACCAGCTGGTGCATGAATTTGAGTGGGAAGTTTTACATCAAATTTAGCGAAAGCATGTTCTATATTTTGAGCCATACTTTCAAGAGTGTAATACCATCTGGGGAAAGTAATGGGAACAGCACGTTTACCATCTGGATAAGACATTGCAATTAGCCCATCGTTTTTCAAATTCTGCCACGAATTATAAATCGAACAAGACAACAGCCTTATGAAAGAGGCCTCTGGAATCGGTTTGTCAAAATTGACGGTGCATGGATTAGAAGACGTAGAAATAGTAAGCACAACCATTTTATTTTGTTGCGCGAAAAGTTTTCAATTGAAAAATAACGGGGAATATATAAAGATGAGCATCTGGAAAACTGCACAAACACAAGCAGATTCTGTTGCGTTTGACTATCTCGAGAAAAGAGCGCAGTCTGCCGGCAACGCGAAGGCAAGGGCCAAGGCGTTGGCGGTTTTTTCTGCACACTTTCCGAGGGCCGACAAAAGCAAATTTGCAGCACAGACATTTTTTGCGTCGGACCACACAGCAACAGCTGAAATATTTTACAAAGAGGGTCCCGGCAGTCTGCAAAGCGTCTTCGGTTCAGACCGCAAATATTGGAGTGCAGGCATGAAAAGCGCGCTGGGTTTGGATGACGTTGGCGGCTTCCCTTACCAGTTATCGCCCAGTGCAAAAAGGTCGCTGCCGGTTCCAGCAGTTCCATTGGAAGACGCTGCACCGAATTTGAAGAAAAATATTCAACAAAGCAATCAACATTTATGTCGCCCCTGACCAGTATTTTACAACAAAGTTCAGAGAGGTATTCCAAAAGGAACAACAGAAGTTCGAAACATCAAAGCCCGCAAAAAAATGGCTGGCGGGGCCAAATCTATCTTTCTGGGAACAGCAGCTGAACTTTGCAGTGTGGTATGCGACGACAGGTTGCGGAATATCTCGAGAAGTATTTGACAACACAACGCTGAATCTGCAGCCGCAGGTGCGGGCTTTCTACATCTTCCACGTTTACTTCACGGTTCGGCGCATCCTGTATCAGCTCGGAGGCATCCAAAGCGTGAGCGCGCTGCCGGGCGAGCCAACATGGAGTCGAATCAACAACCATTACGACATATCTTCTTACAAAAGATTATGCGCAGAGTTCGGCGTTCCCCCGTCAACCGATTTCCGCTACACGCGAGGTCCAAACCACGGGCTGGGGAGCGTTTACATTTGTTGCAGTGACCCTTTTATACTGGACGTGCCCTATCCATCGGCAAAAGCAAAATTCGACGACGAGGACCCAAGGGCGTCAGAAAAGGGAATTTCAGTATGTTTTATAAGAAACGACGCCGCGGAAGAGCAATTCAACTGGTTCGCGCCCAAAACCTCGACAGGTTTGACCCATGCGGGTTTGTCGCGAATGAACCAGTTGATAGAGGCGTTCGTTTACTGTGTCTTGGGCGCGCAAGTCAATGTCCGGAGCAGCATCCTGGGCGATGGGGGGCGCGCAAAGGAGGCGCAAAGTGAGTTCCTGGTCTTGGTGGAAGACGCGATAAGACAGCCTTACCTGGCAAAAAGCGTGCAGCGTTACCAGCTGGCGGTGGATGAAGCAAAGGTGAGGCTCAACCTTGCTGTATGCCCGGGCGCCTGGCTGATGCCCGCGCGGATAGTAATTAACACAGAAAGCACTCAAACAATCGATACCGGGTATGAAGCTGGGGGTCAACGACGGGGCAAACAAAAGCAAAAAAAAAGCAGCGCTTCGGCTAATAGATGGCGGGAAATCGAAAATAGACCCGCCAAACAGTCACCCTTCGAATCCGATACACAAAGCAGCAATGGCAAAAAAAGAGCCAGCGCCTGTCTCCCAAACAGCTGCAGAGGAGCAAACGGAATCTGAACCAACGCCAACGGGTGCCTCCAGAAGTTCTGGACATTGCGTCAATAAAATAGCTGTCGCTGTTGGCGCGGTTGCAGTTGCGGGTTTGGCATTCTTGGCATTGCGTTAACGCTGCTGCTCGACCAGAAACGCCACAACAGCCAAAATCAGAAGCCAGGCGTGCTCTACCAGAAAAGAGACAACCTCCCGGGCAGCTTTGAATAGGAAAGAAACATTCGAGCCAATTAACCCGGGTAGGATTGAAGCGAGTTTTTCTGCCGGTCAATTTCAATCCATTTCCCAACGTGGCTTTCAGCGACGAGTTAATAGCACCAATGACAGCACTAATCGTGACGCCAGCAGCAAGACAGATTGCCGCGGCGGTCACGCCGTATTTTTTTAAGATCTCTTTGACCCTCTCACGAAGTGGAGGCGCTCTTTCTCTTTCCTCAATCTGCGTTTGCAGACGCGCAAGCTCCTCGGTTCTTTCCGCAACACTTTCTTCCGCGGCTTATTGGGCAGAGGGTGAGGCGTTCTCATCGTTAATGACCGCCCTATCTTCATCATTTTGACGTTGAAGGTCGGTTTCTTGCTCACGCAGTTCATCAAGCGCTCTCGTGTCGTTAAGATTTTGTTGAAGAGCGTTTCTTGCTTTTTCTGTCTCAAGAATGCCTGCTCTGATTTTATCAACCTCCTTTTTTGTTCTTTTGTTTGTTCTTTTGTTAGTTTTTCAAGAGCTGCCACCTCTTTTATTGCATTTTCAAAAGATGTTTTAGCTGTTCCCGCAGTCTCCGCCTTTCTGGCTCATTTTCTTCATCCGTTGCATCAACCTTTGCTTGAGTTCGATCAATTCTGTTTCTCAGATTTTGAAGCTCTTGGGTAACTTTTTGCTTTTCTGCAGCAATTTTTCCAGTCTTTCTTTGTTGTTGTTGTTCGGTCTCTCTCAATATCTGGCGTTGTTCTCTTATGCTCTCATTATATTGAGCAATCAGAGATTCAGCTTCTGGCCCAAGGGCTTTTTTGAACTTGTCTGTGAAGTTTTTGAGAAGACCACCATCTTTTCTGAAAATTTCAGTCTCACCACCTTGTGGACCAAATGATACAACTGTTGTCTCATTGCCACCCTTTTTGCTAAAACCTATTGGACCTAATGTTCCACCTTTGGGAAACTCTTTTTGATAAAGTCTCTAGCTCTTTCAAGAATTGGTGGTTTGTCACCTGGATCCACAATATCGTCCAACAAATGCGCTTCAACATAGGATTTGTCAGGCAGCCCGCTCTGTTCGTGATGCATTGTTTTCAATTAAATTTCTTCGCTACCACGGTAGGGTGTCGATGCGGTGCCCGGCACAAAAGGACCGGTTGTGTTTTGACGGTCTTGTTCATCGGCATCGCCGTCGTCATCGTGGTCAAGTGCATGGTCAAGTGCAGGGTTGTCGTATCCAAACTCTCCACCTTCCGCCATTGTTGTATATTTAAACAAAAATATTTTTTCTGTTTGATATAGACAAAATGGCGGTGCAAGCAAATCTTCGGCCAACACACAAAGAGGAAATCTCAACGCGATGAAATTCGAGCGTGCATTAAAGCGCATCACCTTTGATCGTAGCGACGCCAACCCCAGCGAGACCCTGAATGTTTCCGTGCCCAAGCTGAATAATATAGAGGTCCTCGTGCCCGGCTCGCTCGCACTGCTTTTCAACATCGACTTGACTGGAGGGGAACCCAAAAACTTCCTCGTTCAAAAAGTCGGGCGCGCTCTGGTCGACAAGCTTCTTGTGAAGTACGGGGGCGAAGTACTGCAGGACACGGTCGGGTATGACATCTTCAAGATCTGGGAGGACCTTTTCCTCTCGCAGGAGGAGCGGGACAACAGGCTGCTCGATGGAATTCAAAGCGCCGACCTCTGCAAGATCTGCTCAAGCGCAGAGGATAAGAAAACCTCGGGCGTCGACGTGGAAAACGCGCCCTCCGAAGTTTTTGGCACAAAATACAGAATCAGGCTGGACTACCAGATCCTGACCGACCACGGAGTCTTTTACCCCCAAGCTCTTTACCACGACCTCGTGTTTGATCTGACCCTTGCGCCGGCCTTACAGGTTGTCAAAGGCTCTGACCCCACAAAACTGAAATACAAGCTGACAGACATCCAGCTCGAGTACGAAATGATGAGAAGCAAGAATCTGGCGGAAGAAGCGCTCAGTGTTTATTCCGCTGGCAATGAATTCATGTACGATCACGTTCAGCTTTATCAGATGCACACCTTCCCAAAAGCCAAGGAAAGGATTAACCTCAGAGTCAACCCCCAGAGAAGGTCCATGAAAGGAATCCTTCTCCTGTTCATCGAGCCTTACGCTCCGGGGGCCAGATATACAGAAAAGTACTTCAACCCCGGCCTCTCGAAAGTCAGCGTCACGGTGAACGGCTCGCCTAACATGCTGTACAACAACGGCATCTTATACAGGGACATGTTGGAGATGGTCCGCCGCTTCTTTCCACAGAAAAACGCCCCACATGAATATGACAAAGTTCTACAGCGATGACAAGTTCGGGCTTTTAATCGATCTGCGCTCCATGGCAGATCAGTCGCTGCACGGCAGCGGCGCGCGCCTCGTAAACACACAAGACGGGGCACAGCTTGAGCTCGAGTGGAACGCAAGCGGAGCAGGCAATGTCAACTGCTACGTCTTTGTTATATCCGACTCCCAGATGAAAATATTGGAGCGGCAATTGTATTCTGTGGAATACTGATTAAAACAACAATTGGAATCTTTGCAACTGATATAAAACAGCAAGAATCTGTGCAACACTGAATGAATGCAAGCAACATCCCGTTCAACGCGTTGATTGTGGGTCCGACGAATTCAGGCAAATCGCAGTTTGTGGCGGACCAGCTCTATGGCCCTTTTCGTGGCAAGTTCGACAACATCGTGTTGATCTGTCCGACATTCGCGCACAACAAAAACTACCACCGAATTGGTGAAGATGATCCGCGAATGTTTGTGATAATATGCGCGCACCACGGGGTGGAAATTTCGTTGAAGCTTGTCTCCTGGCTTTTCGAGGGCACCAACACGCTCATAATCCTCGATGACTGTGCAGCCTCGAAAGATGTGAAATGGCGCTCAGGCCCGCTGGTAAATCGTGCCTTTTCTGTCCGACATGTTGGCATCAGCGTTTGGGTGCTGACACAGAAGATGACAAGCACAACAGCCTCCTTCCGGGAGAACGTGGCGGCGGTCGTTCTCTTTTACACCCCCGCGGCCAAGTCTTTGAAAGCCATCTTTGAAGATTACGCCGGGGAACTCTCCCAGGATGAGTACAAAGGTCTTATTTCAAAGCTTAAAAGTTTGCGAATCTCGTGTTCTCGCTTCGGCACCCCTACGGAGTCATTTTGAATTGAAAAAACGGAATTTGTAAGATTATTATACACAATGGCGGGAGAAGAGCTTGCTATCGCAGAGGTTATGAACCTGATGGAAGCCGAGCCGTCGAGCGGGCCAGCTGTTGTTGTGACAGGCTCCGGGCCCGATATTCCTGCTCTTCGTGAGCAGCTGGCCGTGCTGGTGTCGACAGGAAAAGCCAAAGAGGTCACCGGGGTGCAGTTAACACACGAGCAGGTGAAGCGCCTCTGCGACAAAGATGTTGAGAAATACACCAAACGGTACGAGGCATACGTGGGCTCAAAGACAACTTACAGATTGATCGACAGCTTCATTTTTCCTGTGACCAAAGGCGTCGGATGCTTATCAAAAAGAACTCAGAAACGACTACATCATCAACAAAGAGCTCTCCAACCTGGCCGGTAACATGGCTTGAAAGTGCGGCCGTTTTCTTGCTGTGGCCAACGCTGGGCTGATCACCGCAAAACACCTTGTTTTAAATGAGCTTTTGAAAAGCAAGCGCGAAGCAAAATCGGAAGAAATTAATGAGCAAAACTCACCAACTATTGAATAATTACTTTGCATTGCAAAATAATTACCCAGAAATAGACAGCAATTCCTCACCAAAAAATCTCAACTATGTCAGAAGAACAGCAACCGACCGCTCCAGTCTCACAGGCAACTTAACAAACTCCGGCAACAAAGCCTGACAAAAATCCCAAGCGGGTAGCTGCTGGCAAAATGGTTGCTGAAAGAACACGGTTGGCCCTCGAAGCGCAGAAAAAAGCCGTAGCCGAGGCTTCTGTAATAATTGCAAAAGAAAAACAATCTGCACCCCCTCCGCCGGTTCCAGAGACCGCACCACCGCCCGATTCCAAAAGTTTTCAAAATGTTCTCACCACAAACCAATGGATCTCTATTATTGGAATCGGCGCTACACTTGTTACAACCTATGTCAAGCGTGAAGACATCTGAGCCTTTTTTTAAGGCACGGGCACCGGCATCTGCACCTGCACCTGCACCCAAAAAAGGCATTCGCCCGATGGACTAGAGATCTGAATATATTTTTTTGGTGTTGTATATCAAAATGTGGAAAGTACCAAGCTTCAACCAATTATTAATAATAAACGGCGCAGCAGTTGCATTTAAATTTGAATATACCCAAACCACCTCTCACCTACGTGTCCACACATTGCGTGGTGGATGTGAATTTTCCGCCGCTTGACTTCTTGGTCTAGCCACCGTAGCGATTCTGGGGCAGCTGTATGTTTTGGATAGAAAGCCTTCTCGAATGCTGTCTGCGGGGCTTCGACTTTTTCGCCCGGGCAATCGATTATCGTATTCCCTTGCGCACACCTTTGGGCATGCCGTTGTAGACTGTCAACTCGTGTGAATCTCGCACGACAATCCACACATGAATATGTTTTCGCAAGTTTTGCTATGTCTTTTATCAAAAAGGCATGCCCCTCGTAAAATTTGCAGTTGCTATTGTTCTAGGGGCTAGGGGCTATTTTTTTTTTCAAAATGTGTCATTTCTAATAGGACTCCTTCAAAACAGTGGCAGATTTAAAACAAGTTTAAAACAAAGCTATCTGACAATTCAGAAATTTAAAGCAGACAATCAAAAAACTAATGTACTTTAGAAACTCTGATCTAAAATAACAAACACCACAGCTAATAAAAATATTTGGAATTACCGTTTCGTTTGCAGACCTGAGTGATGGAAATAAATTGTACATTTTGCTCTAGAGATTGTAGTATTGCCCTGTATTTACTTTTTTAAACAATCAACAGGCAAACACACATCAGACTCTCGTGTTTCTCAAAAATTCAATCCAGCAAAACTCGAAGGCGGTTGAGACCGAAATAACTCCTTCACTGTCAAAAGTCTTGCTGCCACGGTGCAAACCAGCAGAGACAAAAGTATAATGGCAGATAGAAAGCGGAAGACATTCTGGATCCAAATGGCGGTCCTGCTGCTTATCCCCAAGTTAATTCAGCAAAACAGAAATTCTTAAACTGTAACTTGAAATTACAGTGTTGTGTCCCAGACATCATTGCGACACCAAAGCTCCTCCAGGAGGTCGCGAACTTGTGAGGCGTTTGGTCGAACATCCGGGTCTTGTTCAAAACACAAATGTGCCACTTCTTGAAGCTGAAAAACAACATATGAAACAAAATTTGTTTTTGTATATTTTTAAAAGTTACATCTTCAAAGATAAGATCCCAAAGTTTGAAGCAGTTTAGATTAAAGCTGACAACTTTATAAGCGATGAACTTGTTGCGCTATTTTCCCCCAAAAACTGTACTTTGAATCGCGCGGTCAAAATACCACGTGACCTCGGCTGATGACGTAGTTTTGTGGACAGAAATACTCCTTCCAATATGGCGCCCAGTGCGAATATTGGAGCAGAAGGAAGAAAATAACCCATAGCGCAGTGTGCAGGACACGTTGCTGATTCGTTTTAATCGTTGCTGGAATAGAAGCGAAACATCGTTCACTTGATTCCTACGGTCGAGAAAAATTAGCTCGGCTGGTACATCGACGATCAACTGCAAAATGCAACATCGTTAAATATTATGATTATCCACGAGTTCTTAACTCATTGGCGAGTTCTTACTTTTATTCCTGAAAACTTTACTAAATTTGTTAGTTATCATGATGTTATCTGGGGCTCGAGGAATAATTGTTAAATACCCTATGGACCAAAAATATGGTAAGCGCACGCGTCAGCGAGAAAAGACGGCTATTTTGATTTCTTTTGTTTTGCTAGACATGCCCAAAGGGCAAATTAATCTGTAATTGCCCCCTGGAAAACCCATAATAGCTACTTGAAACCAAATTGCCACTGTATCGATAAAAAGGTACATTCTTTGGGTGTTTTTAATAATAAAACAATTATTCCTGTCTTAGTTGTTGAATATAAGATAGCTATAGCCAACTCGGTGCATCTCATATCACTCACGCGCGCATGGAATTGTTGTTAAGTACAAAGGTATGTCAAACTGAAATTATACCTCGCCAAACTCTTCGGTCGCGATGCTGCCCTTTATCATTTCAGCCAACATAAAACCAAATTGAAGAACGTTCTTTCCTAAAGAATCCTTCACCGCGTAACCATTGTTCACGCATTCAGGAAAGTCTCGATAGATCCATTGAGCTGCGCCAAATCCTCCCAAAACAGCTTTTAGTGGCGGAATCTAATTTACAGAAGCAAAAGTCATGTACTGATTATATATTAGTTGCTAACAAAGGCTGTGGTCAAACGTCGAACTTTAATGAATCGAGCCTAATGTAAAGGAGCGAAAGCTATTGTTTTTGCATATTTACATGACATTTACATCAGTTTCGACTGGTGTAAAGTTCGACATTTGGTTCTCAAAAAGGCATGCCCCTCGTAAATACCGATTGTCAGAATGTTTGTCAGTTTGGCCGGCGGGTTTCTTCTAAGATGCCAAACCACTTCGCCGTCTTCTCCCAGCTCAGGCTGATAAACCTTGATGCCGAGCCAATCTGAAAAACCGACTCCTTTGTTGAGATATCTTTCAACCTTATCTAATTCATCAAGAGATGTTTTTGTACAGTCGATTGGAACAGTTTTGAGTTTGAAGAAACTCTTGACAAGTTCACGAGCTGCTGCTGTACTTCGATCAGGCCGGGCTCCTCGGTGCACAGCAATGCAGCGCCAGCGACACAAATTATCGCGGTAGGTGTCCAGTGCCACTATTTACCTGCTATGTGCAAGGTTGCGTAGCCAGTCAGGCAAGGGGTCTGTGCCCAACAAAGGCTGGCGGTCAAGCACAACCTTCACATTGACATCAGAATAGCCCCTGAACACCCACTTTGTGTTCGGTGTTTCGATTTCATCAACTTCCAGACGCTCCTCCTCCTTTTTATTCAACCAGTTTTCCGCTTCAGACAGTTCTCTGGTCCAAGGCGACCCCACGGAGCTTTTATAAAACAACATCAGAGTTCCTTCCTCGATGTTTTCCAACCAATAAGAATAGTTTTGCCTCAGATACATGGATGTGTTTACGCTCTCTCGAATCTTTTCCATAAAATAATCTGTGAGGTTTTTGTCATGTCCTTGGGCCGACCAACTTATAAATCGTCGCCGTTCTTCCGTTCTTCCCTCAGCCTCTGGTTCTTTTGCATAGAACCATTCAAGAGATTGTCGGTAGTTCTCCTTCGATTTGACTTTCTGGGCAGGGATTGGATCAAAGGTTTTCAGGATGCTTTTTCTTGCCCCTCTTTTTTGCCTTGGGGGCGCTCTTGGCCGGTATGGTTTTGGAAGTAGAGGTTTGGGCAGACGCTTTGGGCTTCCGGGGGTATGCACTCATCAAACACATTCCGAATTTCTGGTTTTATTTGTTCTAACATTTTTTTCAAAATCAATTTCCGCTAGTGCTTGTTCTAAATCCTGCCACGTTGCTTGCGCAGCCATCGACAGCTTTTTATAATGTGCGAGAAAATAATCTGCTTTTTAATAAGTATGCAAACCTCTAACTGGTTGACTTTCTTTACAAGTATGCAAATCTCTAACTTTTTGACTTGCTTTTATAACAAGTATGCAAATCTCTAACTGCTTGCTCTTTTGTCAAGTTTGCAAGACATCAGCTCGTGCAAAACACGTTCAAAATTTTTCTTAGCCTTTTGTTATGGGTAATCGTTTGCATATTGCAAACCTAAAGAAATGCACGAGCCTGAAATTTTAAACCCAAAAAATAATTGGCATCAAAATTTCCTACCCCAAGAAATAGTTAAATTATTCAATCAAACAGACTCTTCTACCAATTTCCTCCAACTGGGTAGGCTAGCCCCTAGGGGCTTAAACATTGATTTTAAGTTTATTTAATTCATCTTTTAAAAGGTACGCGAGCAATATTTGTCAATATTTTTTTAAACGTTTGGTTTTATCAATGGCATTATTTGCGTCCGACGAAGGGGTTCTTCCCGAAACGTCTCGTTTCTTTTTACAGTAGAAACAAGAGCACTTTTTCAAAAAGCTTTCTTCATCCAAACTCTTCTAATACATGATTTTGCACGTTGCTTAAACCTCGAATGAATATTTTTCTGATCCACCGATCGCAACAATTTCGCTAGGAGGTGTGAAGTACGTCCTAAGAAATACGTGACAGATCGCTTGACCAAAACACCTAGTGTATAAAATTATGTCGGACCTCCCAGTCATGTATACTGCTAATAGCCCCGTGGACCCTGCCTAGTTATCGGCCGAGCAAAATATCTCGGTATTAGCAGGCACCGTTCTTAAGCAGCTGAAGACGAAAACGTCTTTGCGCGACCCGTTGTTTGTTTTTATCAAGTTTTTTGGTAAGGTAAGTCACCGTTCATTGACGTTTCCTCTACGAAATTCATTCAAACAAATTTGCAACTAACCTTAGAGCCATGTATGATTCGCATTCTAGTTTTGGACAATTCGCCGTTCGATGGATCGGGATTGAATTAATCTGTGAAGGGAAAACACCAAAGTTTGACGTGAAAGTCGTTTTATGGTATCATTTATTTTTGCCGTGTTCTGCCGAGGCACCACGAGTGGACTGAACTTTGTATTAATTCATCTGGTTTTCGAGAATTTGCGAATGGAATTAAGGTTAATTGTGTGTCGCCTCGTGAGTCTACACCAAATTCGACAATGTGATGAAGAAATTCATGGTCAATTACAGGACGTATCGCAACAAGCTTACGTCAATTTGTTAATTTTACCACAACTGCAGAAATTCTCGCGCGTTTATTGGCTAATGCTAGTGTTTAAAAAATAGGCATACGAGCACATCTGGAAATTGCGAAATATATCGGGTAGGTATGTACAAATTGTGAAAAGTTCGTGTTGAAAAATACAACTCCAGCCTCATTCCTGTGGTACATAGGTGCGCGGAGGTCTCTGGGAAAGTCAGTGAACTCAAAATGGCGGCTCAAAACGTGCACAATTACAATATAACAGCGAGCTATCGGAGCTGGGCACCTAGTGATGAATTATACCACACAGTAAAGAGATAATTATTAGCGCTCGGTTAGCCTGCGTCAGAGGCCTGGGTAGCACTCCGGTTAGCCTACTGAGCACTTCGGTTGACCCACATAGATAGCACTCTAGTTAGCCTACTTAGCACTTTGGTTAGCTTACATAGGACTACGGTTAGTTTAAATTTAATTTAGGTTGCTTGCGGTTAGCTTTTATGTTAGGGTTAGGGATTCCTAGCCAAAAAATTGGAATTTTGGTAGCTGGTCCAGATGATTCCCTCTTGGTAATTCATTTCATCAAAACCTCCAGATTTTCTTGTTTTGGGATATACGGACCACACCTGCATGGATATTGCCTCGTGGGTCCACTCTTTTTTGGCAATGCGTACTATCACTGATTGACTCGCGTTCTTCCGACAAATCAACGATTCTGGTATTCCTCTAGCGTGCAGGTCACTTATACGCCCAGAGCCTTGCAGCATTTTAATTTTCCGTCACCCATGCTGTGATTTCCTTATGTAAAACTTTGTCTCGAGGGACGTTTGGAGTCCAATTACATTTCATTTGTGTGATTGTTCCATAAATTATATGTAAAATTGTTCCATATAATCGGAACTTCCTAGCAATGAAGATTTTTACCAAGTATTCCTTTAAAAAAATGTTTGCTTTCAGCTACCGTAAAACGTACCGTGGAACGATCAAATAACGCCCTTGATTAGCACCGTTACAATAAAAAAAATGGGTTAAGATTATTTTATTATTGTATTTTTCGAATCAGTGCTCGGATGGGAATATGGCATTCAGGCCTAGGGAAAGTTTAAAAAAGATTGCTCGCACTAAGGTAGCTTGAATTTACAGAAAAAAAAAATTCTAAAGAAAAGTAGAAGGAAGAGTTAAGGTCATTCACCTGTATTGCATTGCACATCCTTACTACGCACGATTTATTGCGTCATCAGCACGCGCACCTAAAGAAAACTGCGGCGTTTTATTTACGGCTTTGCTCGTGAAGGAGATTAATCGTCGTTTTCTCGTAAACGAGTATGGTGACCTATATTTTTTCACCCTTTTTCTGAAACTAGCAATCACTTTCTTACTATAACAGGAATATAAACAAATTCCCATTGCAGAAAAATAAATAATCGACGGAAACGTGAACTTATTGAACAGATATTGTGGCCTCGAGACCACTGCATACTAGTAACAAGTTGAATCAAGGTCGACTGGAAATGCGTGCTTTCATAATGAAACATATCTTAAATTGTTCCTTGAAGGCGATACAGCATATCAATAGTTTTTTCCCTTCTTTTGCTTTCTCCCTATTTTTTCTTCTCCCATAAGACGTGGTATGAGCTAGTCAAATGAAAACATTTCTGAAGCTGATATTTTAACGAATTATGGGGTATTTTCAAGGTGCTCCTGCTCCTAAACAAATATGGGAACCCCTCTTTTTCATTACAAAATTTAAATTCCCTTACGATGAACAACAAATGGGCAAAGTTTGAATGAAAATCTATTGTCAGTTCTATTTCAGGGGAATGACCTTAAATATGTCAACCGCGTGTCTACCTGTGCTTTCTTCAATATCCAATATTTAACAATTATTCCATGACCCCGCGTTGGACAAAAAAAAAACCAACAAGCACGTAGCGCGAGTTGGTTATTTATCACCGTGTGTTTCATTGGCGTACGGGTAACTTTTTGCAAGGGGGGGGGGGGGTCTTGGGGGGCGGGGCTGCCCCCCGGCCCGTTCGCCTATGCTGTGTTTACGGTTTGGGAGATGTAGCAACTCTCGTAAGGTCTGGAATGAATGGCTCGACACCCTGCGTTAAAACACAAACAACAGCCCCTAGCCCCTAGAACAATAGCAACTGCAAACAGTAGAATTACAAGCCACGAGAGCTTCTGCACTACAGCTCTGTTTGCATGTTGTAGTTGCAGAACGCGGCTAAGAAATGTACAGTATGTACAGTGCGCTGGCAATGGTTCATTAATCCTAATGTTTGATGAAATTTCCGTGGCGGAAAATGGGTATTGACCAACCTTTTTTTTTTTCGTGTGCATATGGACCGAGACGAAGTCAGGAGCGGGCAAGATAGCTCCATCTAGACCGCTCGCTCGGGCAGCCAATCACAGAGCGGGTTTGGTCCATTTTGCCCGCTCTCGGAGCTAGTCATTAATAATAAACATACATCAAATGCTTCTCCCTGGCATGTTTCCCTCCTGCCCCGGAAAGCAATGTGTTTCCTGGCACCCCTTTGTCCCACTTCTTTTCCCCATTTGAAAGGTTTGGAAAATTTAAACAAACGTACAACACTGCGCACAGGAAAACCGTCAAAATGAATAATATAATGTAAGTGCATGTGTGGGCTAAAACTTTAAACAAAGCAAGAAGGTTGTTACCAAATTTATGTACAATTTATATATATGCTTGATGTTTTAATTTTTCACTTCTTACACTATATACTATGTATAAGATTATCACATTGTTGTTTGCTTTTCTTTGAACATAGCTTATTTTTTGATCAGTGACGCATTAATGTATTTATTAAACTCATTGCTTATGGTTTTACACGTGAATGTGAAATATGGAGGATAAGTCAACGCAGGCTCTCAATAACAATTACTGCTAAACACCTGGCAAAAAATGGTTTACATGACACACGCAGTCAACGCGTATGCAAACCAACAATGTTGGACACGGGTTATGTAGATTAGTACACAGACCGCCAAATGTTAGGCAGTGGCTCTGAACAGGCCGACACATTCTAAACAAAGGTTGTTAACAATCCAGCAAATTTGAAGGGGTATACTCACAATGAATGAAGTCAACTTTGGTATTGAATAAATTTGCCATCAAATCAAAGAACCAATGTAAAAACAAATAAACAAAATAAACAAAAAACATATAAACAAACAAAGATGTAACCATAAGTTTGAGAAGAAACAAGAATAGCCTTGAATGGGGAAGATTGAGAAGCATTATAATTGACAAAATTTGGCTATTTTTTTTTTCAAAATGTGTCATTTCTAATAGGACTCCTTCAAAACAGTGGCAGATTTAAAACAAGTTTAAAACAAAGCTATCTGACAATTCAGAAATTTAAAGCAGACAATCAAAAAACTAATGTACTTTAGAAACTCTGATCTAAAATAACAAACACCACAGCTAATAAAAATATTTGGAATTACCGTTTCGTTTGCAGACCTGAGTGATGGAAATAAATTGTACATTTTGCTCTAGAGATTGTAGTATTGCCCTGTATTTACTTTTTTAAACAATCAACAGGCAAACACACATCAGACTCTCGTGTTTCTCAAAAATTCAATCCAGCAAAACTCGAAGGCGGTTGAGACCGAAATAACTCCTTCACTGTCAGAAGTCTTGCTGCCACGGTGCAAACCAGCAGAGACAAAAGTATAATGGCAGATAGAAAGCGGAAGACATTCTGGATCCAAATGGCGGTCCTGCTGCTTATCCCCAAGTTAATTCAGCAAAACAGAAATTCTTAAACTGTAACTTGAAATTACAGTGTTGTGTCCCAGACATCATTGCGACACCAAAGCTCCTCCAGGAGGTCGCGAACTTGTGAGGCGTTTGGTCGAACATCCGGGTCTTGTTCAAAACACAAATGTGCCACTTCTTGAAGCTGAAAAACAACATATGAAACAAAATTTGTTTTTGTATATTTTTAAAAGTTACATCTTCAAAGATAAGATCCCAAAGTTTGAAGCAGTTTAGATTAAAGCTGACAACTTTATAAGCGATGAACTTGTTGCGCTATTTTCCCCCAAAAACTGTACTTTGAATCGCGCGGTCAAAATACCACGTGACCTCGGCTGATGACGTAGTTTTGTGGACAGAAATACTCCTTCCAATATGGCGCCCAGTGCGAATATTGGAGCAGAAGGAAGAAAATAACCCATAGCGCAGTGTGCAGGACACGTTGCTGATTCGTTTTAATCGTTGCTGGAATAGAAGCGAAACATCGTTCACTTGATTCCTACGGTCGAGAAAAATTAGCTCGGCTGGTACATCGACGATCAACTGCAAAATGCAACATCGTTAAATATTATGATTATCCACGAGTTCTTAACTCATTGGCGAGTTCTTACTTTTATTCCTGAAAACTTTACTAAATTTGTTAGTTATCATGATGTTATCTGGGGCTCGAGGAATAATTGTTAAATACCCTATGGACCAAAAATATGGTAAGCGCACGCGTCAGCGAGAAAAGACGGCTATTTTGATTTCTTTTGTTTTGCTAGACATGCCCAAAGGGCAAATTAATCTGTAATTGCCCCCTGGAAAACCCATAATAGCTACTTGAAACCAAATTGCCACTGTATCGATAAAAAGGTACATTCTTTGGGTGTTTTTAATAATAAAACAATTATTCCTGTCTTAGTTGTTGAATATAAGATAGCTATAGCCAACTCGGTGCATCTCATATCACTCACGCGCGCATGGAATTGTTGTTAAGTACAAAGGTATGTCAAACTGAAATTATACCTCGCCAAACTCTTCGGTCGCGATGCTGCCCTTTATCATTTCAGCCAACATAAAACCAAATTGAAGAACGTTCTTTCCTAAAGAATCCTTCACCGCGTAACCATTGTTCACGCATTCAGGAAAGTCTCGATAGATCCATTGAGCTGCGCCAAATCCTCCCAAAACAGCTTTTAGTGGCGGAATCTAATTTACAGAAGCAAAAGTCATGTACTGATTATATATTAGTTGCTAACAAAGGCTGTGGTCAAACGTCGAACTTTAATGAATCGAGCCTAATGTAAAGGAGCGAAAGCTATTGTTTTTGCATATTTACATGACATTTACATCAGTTTCGACTGATGTAAAGTTCGACATTTGGTTCGGCCTAAGGCTATTGCAGACTTAAGTGAGCTCACTCGGCATTCTTGGCCGAAAAAGAGCGCGCTCGTTTGGGATCAATCCGGAATAAGAATAATTGGAATAAAGCAAGTAAGCGTTTGTTTGGGACCTATTCTCATTCCGGAATACCTGGATTTCCATTAGAGCAGAATAGCCGGAATATGTTCCGCAATATATTTCGGAATATGTTCTTATTCCGAAATATCCCAAACAAACGAAAATATGCCAAAAAAGAAAATATGGAAAAAAAAAACATGTCGGATAGCCCAGCCAACTAGACCGAACGATAGTTCGAAAATTCAGTTAAATTTTGCATACCAGCGTAAAGGAAACCTTCAAGATTTTATTTTTGCAACCGATATTCCAATTACGATGAATCACATGTCGGAATAGAAAGAAAAACTGACAAAATCTCATTTGACATGATGTTAAGGCCCTTTTGCCTATCCAGCAGCGTTCTGCGTCCAGCCATTTTATATTTCTTTCGAAATACATAACAATTATTCCATGAGCCCGCGTTGGATATGAAGTGATAAAATAACCAACGAGCGCGTAGCGCGAGTTGGTTATAATCACTTCATATCCAACAAGGGCGAACGGAATAATTGTTTTAGTAAATTCTCAAACCGGTTTTTGTCCGCCGATTTTTATTTCCACAATTTTACAAAGCGTAAAATAAAAACTTTGGCGCACTATTTTCCATATGACGTAAAACTCCGACTATTGGCTCATAGTCGGAGTTTTTTAGCCAATCAAAAAGCTAGAAATGCAATAGTCGGAGCCGAGAATATACTAAATTCTATTAGCATCCAAAAGGACCAGGCAATAAAAAAGAGACAGCTGTGCACTGTATTAGGCTATGTTTATCTTCTTGCATATATTCGATTCGTTCCCCCTTTTCAATGGCCCAGAATCTTCAACGTGACCTACAAATATATAAATGTCTACAAATAATTGCCTG
Source organism: Blastomussa wellsi (assembly GCA_947652115.1). Taxonomy (NCBI): domain Eukaryota; kingdom Metazoa; phylum Cnidaria; class Anthozoa; order Scleractinia; family Plerogyridae; genus Blastomussa; species Blastomussa wellsi. The sequence continues at coordinate 9,064,203 of OX393564.1, read as the reverse complement.
TTCATGGGCATAACCACCCAACAGTGTTGCAAATAATATTCTGCTCATTGTGGGAGGCGCGGTTGCCTAATGTTTAGCGCCCTGGCCGGGACAAGTTGCGTTGTGTCCTTGGGCAAGTCACTTTATTCTCAGCAGTGCCTTCACCCAGGTGCATAAATGGGTGCCGGCGAATTTAATGCTGGGGGTAACTCTCTGTCGCTTAATGCTAAGGAACCCCGGCGGGATAAGCTCCGGCCTGATGGGCCACAGGGTCGTATGCAGACTTTACCATGATGCGTACTTGTCTCCACTTACGATCAGAGAGTTGTGAGAAGGTGGTTTGATTTGGAAGTTTCCAAATGTATTTTTACAGCTATTCTGAACTCGTGCAATAATTATTTACCAGTAATATATTTTTTATAACATAACATTAAATATATTGTAGTGTATAAACATTACCCTTAGTCCTCTCCCAATTAGCACGTTGGATGTTGTGATATTGTTATGGACAATGCCATTTTGTTCCAAGTGTTGTATGGCGTAGATCAAGTCAATGGCCACAACTAAAACGGCATCTATGTTGAGAGTAATACTGCTATCTCTCAAAAACTGATCCAGAGTCATAATTGATTCAAAGCCATAACACAGCAAGCTGAATTTCAGAAAAAAATGTAAAAATGTTATGTATGACCCATGCGGTGGTTTGACTTTTGAGCTTATTGATCATATGGAGAGGATGGCAGAAACAAGGGAACTTGAAGGTGGTGTACACGTGCCTCCTGGTCAAAGAAAGAAGAAAGCAAGAACTGCCTCACGTGGGTATGGATCCCGTATAAGCAAAATAAATGGAAATAAATGGTTTTACTTACAATGAACTTTTCTTGAGCCGAGGAAATCTCTTCCGCTTGTAATTTAAAACACATTCATCGGCTAGAAAAAAGTCGCAACATGGCTATGATAAAAATATGGAATTCATATACTTTTTAAAATAAGATGTTAAGAGTCATGCGGAAAAAGTTATCGGTGGAAAGAAACTAAATCATTAATTTATTTTATTTGCTGGAGGGAAAATAAAAAGCCTAGGTCACGATAACAAGCTGTTAATGGGTATTTTTGCAACATACAAACGGTCCTTTTAATTTTTAATGAAATAACCGATCCATGCAATGATATATTAAGGCAATTAATTAACAACAAATGCTTAAAACAGGAGGGAAGTGAGCATGCTATCGATAAAAGCAATTCGTTCTAGATTATCCTTTTTGTATATAATCCCACAATCTTTCCAAGAAAAGATAGGCTCTTAAAGTGCCTATAACCCCAAAAAATTTTTTGGCCAGCTTAAATCTTTGCATTACATGGAGCAAAACGCCGCAAATATTTTTACTTTTGGTAAAAACGGCAAATTTTTATAAATTTTATGAAGACGGAATTATTTGACACACGACCGAGTTAAGAGGAGTCTGGGGCTGGTGACGTCATTCCAGGACATTGGCGACAGTTTTGAACAAGAAAGCATATGGACCCAGATGAGTAGATCTGGATGGACAGTGCAGAATTTTCCTACAATGTCAATGAAATAACTTTTTATTCGTTCGTTTAGATGTACATGTGTATTACGCGATTGTAAAGAGTGCTGATGATTTTATTCCGACTAATTTGCTGAGCATTCACTCGGTCTGTGTGTCCCTTTCACTGATCGAGCTCAGCGCACAGAAATAGATCACGCAACCTCCCGTTCAAAGACTTACTATTGGCATAAATAATTCCTCGCAACTTGCGGTAAAAATATAATATAAAGGATGATGTAGGGGAAGATTATCGGCAAATTTCTTAAACATTCTAAACTTTTGAGCCCTTATAGACGCTAGTTGATGTGGCGTAGTTTTGTAGGTAATGACCTTCACACCGGCTGACCTTCACATAAACAGCTAAATTATAAACCGAATCGCTCTAAACGTTTGAAGAAAAAATATAATAGTGACTTGGCTTGACTATTTGCACGGCCATTCTGCAAAGTTCGAATGTCTGGACTCACGAATAGATTAATTCCAGTATCCACCAGATCAGTATATTCAAGCAAATGCGAAGCGCTGCGACATGAGCCAATCGTTCGCATTGTGCGTGTAAACAGATTGAGCAAATTTAACACGCAGTCTGTTTCTCTCTCACAAAAATCGCTTGATACATTTAAACAAAGACAATATTTTGAATCGGCAAAATAAATTACCTTGAATTGTACGAAAATTCTGGAAGCCGTGCGAAGCAAGGGGTTGAAGCCTTGAATTATTGAAGATAGATCAACTTTACTCGTTCTTCGCTGCTGACTCGCCGATCGACCAGACCTGGCCATGAAATGTGTTCGCTGAAGTGTTTAGCGTACACCGCCGAGAACTTGATCGGCACTCACAATTTTAAACGCATTTTCTCAGAACGAAGCCACAACAACTCGACACAAGGCGAGCGATACTCTTGCGATCGATGGCCTGGAATGACGTCACAAATGTGCTGGACCCAGATCCTTTTCACCGATTCTTTGACTCGGTCATGCTTTTCAAAAGGGCGATTTTTCACGACTTTGAAAATCCATAAAAAAATGCGGTTTCAACTGAAAGCAAAATTTTTTTTCGGCATTATGATCAAAGAAAATGCCAAAATTTCTTTGGACCGAAAAAACTTTTTGGGGTTATAGGCACTTTAATTTTCCAAATGTATATAGTAAAGGAAAATGGCGACTTTCCATACTTTGAGCATGCCAGCAGAATTCAAGAATGTTAGGGTGTCCGTCCCCATCACTGAGCTTCTTAACTAATTCAGCTTCCTTCCTCCAAGCGTCCTCCTTAAGTTTTGCGAAATGTTTGATCAGTCGCATGGACGTATCCTTTCTATTTCCTGACAATGCTACAACAAACCCCTAGAAGAAGTACCAGAATTAATGCATACTAATGCAAGAATAATCGAAATTCACGTGGACAATGCCTGCATCATATAGCCCTCAGCTGCCTATGCTGCAGCATGATTTAGTACAGTGACGAAATGATAATCGTAATCGTGTTGATAGTTTTTAAAGTAATATTAAAGACCCACAACCTCGAGATGTTACATCAACCAATGTTAAATTCATCCTTTGGGCTACGCGTAAGCGTCGCACGAGATAAAATCGGTTATTTTTCTAAATTTGTTCTATTCCATACTTGAGTACAAATATTTTTTATCATGGAAATCTCATCGTGTCCAATAAATAGACGACAGAATACGACATGAGATATAATTTGCGATATCTTTCAGTATCAGTCTATATCATCTTTCCTGTCAGGCCTCAGGATGCAATTCTTCCTACATCGGTAAAACGAACAGAACTCTCTTCGCCCGCACACAAGAACACGCACTGCCTGATAGAGATAGCGCAATCTATAAACATCTACGCAAAAGTGACCTTTTCCAACATGCCAAAGATCTAAGTTCACAATTTACCAGATATCTTTTATTCAACTAAACATCCCATATCCTTATTCAATGAAAAAAGATATCTTCCTTCAAGCAGTTCGCGATAACACCACAATACTGGAGTCTGCTATTATATAATAAGGCTTACTATATATATCAAGCGCCTCACACAATATTTGGTTATTGGCTCAGATAATGTATCGATATATTTATTTATTTTATTTATTTGACTTCGCCACAGTGAATCAACATTGTCGCAGGAGATGAAACAGGACTTGCGTCCCAATTGATATCAACTCTTTTATTGCCCACCCGGCCCACGAAAAGTTGACCACAACACCAGGGGACTATGAGCCTACTCTTTTCGAGAAGTGCGTGGGTTCTTTGACGTTCCCTGCTAGCTATGTAACACTGAAGATGCAGGACATCTACACAGGGTCTACGATTTATAGTCCTTATCTTAGAAGACTTGAACGTCTAACCATTTGCAGATATAATTACAAGGGCAGTACATTCTCCTCAGTTATTTTAAGACCTTAAGTGTTGTCGAACCCTCGACCTCCCGCACAGCAGACTGGCGCTCTAACAACTGAGTTAACCAGACGGCGGTATATCACTAGCTGGAAGCATTTTCATCCCTTTCAAAGCTTCTTTACAGCCATAAAATTATTGCTTGAATGTGCTTTACTCGTTTTACCCTTGCTGCTTATTCTGCTCGCTGGCAACCATCAAGCGACCGTCGCTTACAAAAAGTTTATCAATGTTGTCTGGAAGAGAATCGCGATGTTTAAATTTATTGTTGTTTCTTAATGTAGGTTTAAGCTTGAGGAGATAAGAAAAAGGTTTTATAACGTTAATTGTATTATAGAACGCGTTAGTTATCCTACCACTGAATGCGAGGTCTCATCCTGGAATATATTTGGTGTTTCAATAAGCTTCAAATAAGTTTCAGGTCCTTTATTTTCTGTAATCTCATTTAACGACCGAGCGGATGTGCTTGGAACTGGAGATGGGGTCAAACTTGATCTGACAGTTGACTGAGAAACGCTTGGGAAAATATTTTCCTGACGAGGAAACGAGTCCAGCAGTACTCCCTGTTGCACTAATTAAATTGAAGAAAAAAAACACACTTCATTACTTTAACCGGCAAGACCTATTCAGTACTCTGCTCTTTTAAACTTAGCTCAACTTAGCTTTTTTAAAAATAACCGTTATAATTATGGAAAGTAAGATACGTACGGCACATCTGTGAATTTGATCAATACCCCTTGCACACATAGACACCTTTGACAGAAATCAACTCACCGAAAGCCGTTTAAACGATCAAATGTATGAGAAAGAAAACAAACCTGAAGACGACGTGCTACGCGACTGCACGGATCTTTCAAGAAAACTACTCAATGCTTTCTTCGTTTCAGCCACTTTTCTCCTCATATTTGGAGTGGAGAATGTATAAAGTATGGGGTTTATAGAAGAGTTCACGGGAAGAACGAATACCGCAATCCACACGTAAGCTTGTTTTTCAGGATCATGGAATTGTCCAAACAGAGAAAAGATTCCGATTATGATTACAGGCATCCAGCAAAGGAAGTCAGTTAATATGATGAAAACCATTCTCTTTGCCATCTGGGACTCTCTATTCATGTTCGTTGACCTGACTTGCTTTGAAACCCTTTTTACAGTGAAGAACATCACTATGTACGCAAAAAGAATATAAACGAATGAAGCAAAGTTTAATCCAATGAAAATGACAACGGCATATTCCCAACCAGCTTGTCTTTCTGATGAGAGATGGAGAGGAAGGCAGACAGCCGACTTTCCATAAAATCCAACGTTTCGCTTACTATCATAAAAATAATCAAACCCAAATGTTGGGATAATAGATATCAAAATTCCAAAAATCCATATCCCAACCACAATAATGTAAGCGAGTGCGCGGTTCATTTTTCTCGCTCTAAGCGGAAAAACAATACAGATGAGTCTATCAGTTGTGATGAGAGTCAACATAAGCACAGAAACCTCGCTTGAAACCATCGACAGAATCCCAGTTGATGCGCACATTAATCCTGATCGCCAGTCAAAGTCGTGTTTGAAGTATTCACCTTGCCATTGTACGTCTTTAACTGCAATGATGAGAAGGTAGACGCCCATCAGTAGATCTGACATGGCCAAGTTTGTCAAAAGAAAAGAATGAACTTTGTTGCCTTCCTTCACGACCACACGCATAAGGATGACGAAAAGGTTGCCGAGAAGGGCGGAAAGACCGAGAATCCAAACACAAACTTGAACGGCCTTGTTTTTCATCAGATCAGAACAACTAGAGAACTCATCGTTTGGTGAAACACAATGGACACCGGGCGCTGCTTTTTCAGCATAGCAACAGAGAATAAATTCGTCCAAATGGCTGAAAAAGAAACAAAACTTCGTTTTTGGATTTTGATAAAATGATCTAAATTTCTACGTAAGTTATTCCACATCAGAAACAAAACTCTTTCATAGCCAGAACTTACATTTCTTTAAGACTGGAGAGACCATTAAAAGCGTCTGGAGAAAACTCTTTTAGACTGAGAGAATTGTTTTGCAGATTTCTGTAAAGAGAAGAAATAAAGATGAAGCATTTATAAACGCAATTAACAAGCACCAGCAATTGGCTAAAAAAGACGCGTCAGAACAGTATTCTTGACAGTGGAATTTCAACAACATGATTAAGATCAGCGAGTGATTTTCCTGTTTTTCATGTTTACTTATCACTGATTAGATGATGTCGCGTAAAAGCTTTCAGAGACTACGGGAAACAGATATGCAGTACTTCCAATGCAAGTGAGTCGATATGCATTAGCTGGAATTATATCAGTAGATACATGATTTGCGTTGTGCAATTTCATATTTAAAGTGTCTATGATGCAAAGACAACTTAACCTCGTCTGAAAGACCTTAAAGAAGAAATGTATTTTGCTTGTTTGTAATATCTTCGCTCGTTCCAGAGATATTCAAATTAGATAACTGATGACGTCATTAGTGGATACACTCTGTGGTTAAAATACAAAGCCAAGAATATCTCCGCAAATAATGAAGCATGTTTTTGAAACTTTGCATCAGAATTGTAACATCAGAAGACACAAAATGATGCACCCTGTGTGTTGCCATGGCAGCAACTTTGCTTTCAAATTCCTTTTATGCAGGAAACTTTACTAAATATCATCCACCCATCCACTTCCTAAAGGTTAGTAAGGAGACCATGATTTTCACCTTATAGCATTAGAAATGTTTCTATTTAATTCAAAGAGGAAAGAGACTGGAGCCAAGAGTGTTGACAAAGCAATATCAAAATATGCCCCATTTGGGGCAGAGCACCAGTGCCACGTTTGATCAGTTACATTGTCCTATCATTTGCTGAGATATTATTTATTTCGTGCTTTGACCCCGCAGTGTAACCGCTTATGACGTCACCAGTTATCTAATTTGTATATAATGTAAATACTTGAAAATCTCTGGAACGAAAGAACATCATCCTTCCTCATTTTGAAAGGCCTTTCAAATAAACCTAATTTGTTTTCACTTCATAGGCACTTTAGGCAGTGTTACAATTTTTAAATAAAGTTTTTATAATGTACAAAGTAACTTTTGAAATGAAAAAAAAGTAATAAGAAATGATAATAAAGACGATTGAAAAATTGCCGTTATGGTGCACCGGCAGTGTGAGGCTGCTTACAATTTCTCCAAAGACAACAGTCCAGCAAATGTCTTGGAAGTCAACCTTTGAATCTTGTTGTCATTAAGGGATCTAAAATAAAAATATTGCAATATATATAATTTGTAACAGATTATGTAATAATTTGTAACAGAGTATGCAAAAAAGTGCGGTT
>OX393564.1:9047455-9056711 GCA_947652115.1 Blastomussa wellsi | reverse complement strand
CCCCGAGGCATGCGTGGTAGCGTCGAGTCTCGTATTTCCAACTTCCGGTCGTTCACGTTCACGTCCTCGTCATCATTGCTAAAGGTCCGTATTGCTAGCAGTAGCCGGCAATTCTTGTTTGACTATAAGGTCGTTAATAGTGCTCTTGACAATTTTTTGGTAGTGGAGGTGAGATCTTTATCAACTTTAGCATAGAAAGAGGTGTCAAAAAGTTGCCGCAAGCTTCTTTTTGGTAGAGGTCGGCCCGCCAAACAACTAAAGCGCCGCCTTTGTCGGCCGCTGTGATAATTATGTCTTTGCCCTTACCAAGGTTTTTTTAGCGCCGCCCTCTCTTCCGAAGAAAGGTTGGGAAAATTTGGTGTTACGATTGAAATTTAGTTTATTGATGTCGTGACGGCATTTTTTAATGAAAAATCTAAAGAGGCAAACTGGCCCTCTGTTCATAGTCCTCCCAGTTACTGGCCCTCTGTTCATAGTCCTCCCAGTTACTGCTTCCGCTTAGACGACCGCTGATCATGGATATAGCGGGTTATGAGAAAACTCGGCCGTCATCAAACATTTAGTTTTCAATTACAATTTTGTATGAGAACGATCGGCCGTCCTCATGGTCGGTCGTTCTCAAAACTCTGATTTTATTCTTTGTGTTCTTTTTATTTACTGTTTTTTTTGCAAAGAAACTCTAGTTTATTTTTGTGTTTTCATTTCCGAAACATGTTTCTTAATTTTTTCTTTTTTTTTTTAACAAAATTTAATTTATTTTAAAACATTTGTAGTGTATCCCTTTATTTTTTATGTACTTTTTTATTTTTCAGAATTATTCAACGAAAAAGTGTTTTTTTCTTCGCTTTTTCTCCGGATATTTAAGAATTTTTGCCCAATTTTTGTGTTGAGAACAGTCGGCCACCATAGAAGGTGTTAGAATCATCCTCTTTGTCATGAAAAAAGGCTTTCAGTTGAACGCGGCGAAGGAATTTTTCAACATCTTGCTTAGACATTACATCTTGGACATTACATCTCTTTACACCATAATCCCAAATGGGCAAAGGTCTTCTAGCCCTCAAACACCTTTTTTGATTTATGCACTGTTAAGGAACCAAGCTCAGGAACACTACTCCGCCTGGCTGAGTTATTGTTAACACTCAACTGTTTTTCATTCGCGAACAATTATTACAAACAAATCAATCGCGTGGCCATGGGTACCAAAATGGAATCCAGCTACACCAATCTTTTCGTAGGCTACATTGAACACCAATTTTTCAATCAATACAACGGCCCACAACCTGAACTCTATCGTCGCTACATTGACGACTGTATCGGCGCTACCTCTTTTACCAGAGACTATCTCGATCAATTTATAACCGCTGTTAATTCGTTTCATCCTGCTCTTAAATATACCTGGGAAATTTCCGATACTTCCTTGGCATTCCTGGATATCAAAGTTTCTATCGAAGGCAACGGTTTATGCACCAGTATGCACTACAAACCCACATATTCTCATAATTATTTGTTGTATTCTTCTTCGCATCCATCACATGTCAAGAATTCCATTCTTTATTCTCAGTTTCTTAGACTTCGCCGTCTTTGTAGTGACGACTCTGATTTTCCCTTAAAATCAGAGGAAATGTGCAATTTATTCGACAAACGCGGCTATCCTGCTTCTGTTGTTCAAGCTGGCCATCATCGCGTCCAACAAATTGATCGACAGTCAGCACTACAAACGTCACAGAGGGAAAACAACCATAGAATTCCATTCACCATCACATTTCACCCTCACAACCACGCAGTCAAATCCACCATTCTCAAAAACTTTAAATTACTTCAAAATGATCCCGACACTGGTAGAATCTTTTCGCAACCTCCATTAATTTCATTCAAACGCGACAAAATCATAGGTAACTTTTTAGTCAGAAGTGCATTCCAAACAAGTGATCAACCCCGCACGATGCAAACATGCCCTTTCATTCACAACGTTGAAAAAATATCGGGACCCAAGCAATCTATCAAGATCACTGATCATTTCACCTGTACCTCAGCCAATGCCATCTACTGCATAACTTGCACTCTTTGCAAAAAGTTATACATCGGCGAAACAGGGAGACGACTTGGCGACCGATTCCGAGAACACCTTCGGGACGTAGAGAAAGACGACAAAAATGCATCGAAACCGGTCGCGAGACACTTCGATCTCTCCAATCATTCTAAGCAACATATGGCAGTCTGCGGCATTTCCCTTCACCAAGGAAACACGGAAAGCCGCAAAACTCTAGAACAAACATTTATTTTCCAAATCGGCACTCTTAATCATCACGGTATCAACGAACGCTTTTCGTTCAACTAATTTATTCCGTTGTTTTCATGTTACCAGGCACCAGCCAATAGCGAAGCTCCATCTTTCTATATATATAAAAAAAAACACACGACCCACAATTCCTTGATTCGCTCCGACGAAGGGCTAACGCTCGAAACGTCAGCTCTTGAATCTCTTTACGGTGGCCAATTCACATTATCAACCTAGTTGATAAAACAAAATTATATAATCTAAGGGTAGAAATACTCCTAGTCGCTTCATGCTTCGGAAACCGGAGATAAGCGCCGGCCTGATGAGCCATAGGCTCGAAATAAAGGAGCATTCGCATTTTTTTCCGCGGAACTTTCTATTTCGTAGAAGATCAAAATCTTTATCCTTCGTGCGAGCAAAATAGTACTCTTCTTTTTCCTTTGAAGAGCTAAAATAAATATTGAAATCTTACCTGGTGACCATGTTTGGTCTGTCTCGAGCCTTTGCCGAATGCCTTTTGCGCGATTTTTGTTCCAACGGTCAATCACATACTAAGAGAGAGAGAGCGCCGAGCTGGGAAATTTTGTCGACGCCAATTTAAAACTCTCGCTAAAAGTGGCTTCAAACCTAAACGTGGCTACAACCTCGTTCCCAGGGTCCTCTCCTTCCCGTCTCCTGGAGCGTGAGAGAGAGAGAGATAGAGGGAGAGAGAGAGAGAGAGAGAGCCTGGTTTGGTCTGGTCACGTGTCTCTTGGACAATTAAGAACGTCAGGGAGGGGAGCACTAATTGTAAGAATGTTTTCGCGTTGGTTTTGTCAAACTCATAGCGAGGCTTTCGCTAGCATGCGTGTAGCCGTCTCCTATTTCCTAAAGCGGAAAAGTGACGTCTGCGAAAAATAGAATCAATTTAGAGATCTTAAGCAATATAAATAAAACAGAAAAACAGTACTAGCAATGACAGTGAGTAGCAAAACATATGGCAAATTACAGCTCATGATCTGCCAAGTGTCAGAAAAAAAATCACAGGGTAAAGAAATGGTGAAGACCTGTGACCTCAGCTAGATTGAGCTAAGTTGAAGTTCCCACTAATTATACAGAATATAACAAGCATTCAAAAAACTCGAAAACGAGTTTAATCTGAGACAAATGTCATCATATATCCTTTTCGTGCCTCGTGGCACATAGGGCCTTAAGACAAATGCCAGGAACCGTAAAAGTTATATACGGCAGCCTGTCAACTTAGTACACGATCACGAAAGCGATTCATCCAAAAGTACTCGCCCTTCGAGGATTCCACACTATTTATTCCAAGTGTTTGGAACTCTTTATTCACTAGCAGCTCAGCCTTGAAAGATTTATAACCGCTTTCGTGTAAGATTTCATCTTCGATCTTTCATAATAATCCCCGCGGGTCACTTCCGTAGCCTTCCAACGCATCGATTGCTTGATACAGAGGGATCTTGAGTATGCAGCAAACTGTACAGTGCGGACTTTGTTACTTTGAAATTCTCCTCTTCCTTGACCCAGACTTCTGTAGTTGTGATTCACAACAAGTGAAATAAACTGCACAAAATCACACGTAAGTTACGGTTAAGGATACTGAACAGGTTCGCGGGTCAAATTCGTTCAAAATTGTGATTTTTATTGTACATAAACTGTGTGTATTTTTCTTCCTTTTACGAAAAACATAAATCCAAAATCTTTTTTCACTCCGGAGTTATTGCAAATTTCCTTTTGTGCGTGACTCATTGCGTCACACTTTATAAAGGTGTCGAGCTCTCAACACTTGTAGATCAAACGCGGGAAAATGGCTTCGAACAGAGGGAATTTCCTTTGCTCACGTCGCCAACTTCTGTCGTTGCACTACAGTTTTGTCAGGATCCGGAGATTTTGGATGGAGAGAGAAACGTAGAAATGCTGGCGGAAAGCGACAAATTGTCACAACGACCGAACGAAACACTAAATATTTCTACTTTCCTGTGCATGTGCAAGCAGAAAAAAACAAAAACAAAAAAAAAAAAAAAAACGTCAAAGAATTCTATTGAACCAGGCGAAGGTTTGGATTCCGGAATGGTGGATTCTAGGCGTTCTTTATCGGACGAATCTGTTGAAATATCACACGACAACAACGACGAATTCATACTATTATAAAGGAACACAAGACTGAAGAGCCGATACACTAAACAATACAGTACTGCTATCCAATGACTCTTAACCTAAGAATATTAGAAGGTTCTTCCTGTATGCACCGGTACACGGACAGAAAAGAAGGAAAAGCAATCATAAACAAATATTTTATAGATGCGTGCTACATACCCTGCTTCACGCATTTCGGAGAGCACGCTTTCCCGATCGGCGGCTTGCTCGCGATTTTCGTTCGCCTTTTTTGAAGCCCTTGTACTCTATGGTGATCTTTTTCCTCTCACTGGGCCGGAAATTGTTCAGTGTTTTTCCCATCGTGGTCAAAACCCGCAAGAAATTACGACATTATAATTCTGCCTCAGAATTGTCGGCAAAGGATACTTTGATCTTGAAATAATATCTACCACAACTTTCCCGCGAGTTTCGCGAGATTGAACCTGATTAACATTAAGGCGATAAACCGGAAAACCACTTCCCGTAGGAATGCTATGTTTACGAAACTTTCTTTGCCGTATTTCTCGGCAAAATTTTTCGTGAAGTTTGTCATCTTTGAGCGGCTAGTTTGCATATGAGAATTCATCGTAGAAGAGTGAAATTTTGCTCAATGGTACATGAATCCCTCTTCTCCAAACGTTCAAATTTGTTTTTCGTTTTGAAGATATAAGTCCAAATGCTGTGTCAATCCGAAAAAAGTACGTGAACAAACTTTGAATTATAATAACTTTTTTTAACGATTCCCCGACACACTTTTAAAGCCAAACATGTGCTGAGTGGCATGCAGTCATTGTTTACTTCGAAGGGCCAAAATCCGACGCGAGTTTGCCGCACTTATAAGTATTGTTCTATTTGCATTTAACTGACTGCAGCTTCTCTAGTTAATTTTGCCACTTAAAAACATTTCCACGACATTCTTGGTTCTATAATCTTTAAAATGGTGTATAGGTTTAGGCACTTCCCGCAAAATACGCGCGCGTGAGGATCTTTTTTCCGCAAAGCACCCGCGAACCTGTTCAGTAACGTTAATGTTTTCCTCTTGCATGCTAATGAAAACACAACGCATAATTATGTTGAGTATTTTACGATGACAGCCAATCAGGGTTGATTATAACAATGCCTACTGTCAAAGCAACCAATGAGAGAGCGGTCCCCAGATTCGGGAGAAACAGCAGGATACTGGAACACGATTAACGACGCCGTTTCGCAGACGTCACTATTCCGCTTTAGGAAATAGGAGACGGCTGCACGCAGCCTTCATTTTGCCATTTCGAACAGTTTCACGGTTACAACAATTACCCTTAGGTTAGTGGGAGGGAGCGAGAAGAGCTTAAAATCGCGCGTATGGGCCGCTTTATAAAGCTGAATAAAGACCAAAACTTAACACCAGGTAAGATTTTAAGCTTTATTTTAGATTTTCACAGGAAAAAGACATTTTCAGTTCAATTTCAAATCCATATGCACGGTTTGGTCACCTGTATTTTTTTCGCATAAAGTTGATCATGATTCGTGATTGAACTCTAAACCGAACAGCTCGGTAAGTGGAGGATACAGACCATTAGAATCACGTTTTTCTGATAACCCGCGAACGGCAAACCTCAAAATATCACGTGACCTACGTCGCGTTTGCCGTTTGCGGTTCGTGTTTCAACTGCAGGAACCTTTCCTAGTAGTACGTGAAAAACGGCAAAGTATTTCGCTAGGCTTTTGTGTGTAGATTTTAATATTCCACGGCTGAATGTTTGCGAGTCTTGGGAAACGGCAAACGTCTAACCTCAGACTGCGGTTTTCAGTTTACCGAATCATGCAAACTACGCGGTGCTAAAAGTTCCTATTGAGAACATTTCGAGTTTTACTATTTGAGTCATTTTTAACATTGTGCATCTTGCAATTTTCGGACTGAAAACAAATGGCACACCTCACACTAACTCAAGCGTGTTATTTACCCATAACCGAAGAGGAAGGATTACACAATGCTATTGGGCCATTTACGATCCATGCAATACGATGGTCATCGTCGGTCTGTATCGTTGTTTTTTAACCTCTTTCCTGTAAATTTTTGGAGCTGCGAGATTGTGGTGTTGAAATTATCAACACCTGCAATCCAGACGATTGTGTTCGTCCGGTCCCCTTTTTCCACTTACAATGTTTAAAATTTGTCACTTTTTGCAAGTTAGTGAAAAATGCGACATTTTCCAACACTGCAAGTGGGGGAATTGGCGCAAACATGACACACGCCAAATACTCATCTAAGTCTGGGATTATAGTTTCTAGCAGAAACATGATAAGAACAATAATGGACATGCTTACCGAGAATATTTTGCCAATCTTTTGTTAAGAACCTTAATGGAAGAAACTTGCTCATCTGCCAAGGACCCATGGGTACCCATGCACAATGATCTAGTTCAAATAGGCATCCAGGATTTTCTATAATAACCCAAACAACGGTTAACAGTTATAGTTATAAACACAGCCTCCCAACTGCAGCTTGTATGAAGGCGAAGCAAAACACTGTCACATGACACGTGACGTAAATCATATACTATTTGGCAGGTGATCCTATTGTTTATTGGCCATTTCTCTTATTTCAATTTCCTCTCGCGCATGTTCGGCAAGATCCTAGGAAGCATTTCCAAATTCTCTCTGCCAATATAAAAACCCCTAATTCAATCTAAAGGAACTGACCATTTCCATATATGGCTTGGCATTCCTCTCCGTCTAATAAAGAAAGATCATCAACAGCTATATCTCCATAAACTCCATTTCCAAAGACACCCTCTAGAACAATCTAGAAGAAATCATAACAGTAACAAACTAGTAATTCGTTTGTCGGATAAAATTAAGAAAACATTATAAACATTATATAAACAGCAGTGAAATACCAGGTGAGCTATAGCGCGAAAACATGATATCTTCACATGTCAAGCAGCAAAAGTGAAAAGGTTTCGAAGTTCATTGGTGTTCATAAAATAAACAGAATATTACATGGCCGCTTGGAGATACGAAATTTCTCTTCTCGTGTTCCAACACTCGAAGAGAAATTTCGTATCTCCGCGCGGTCATTTAATATCCACTATATCTGTCTGGATTTTCAAAAACGTTGCTACAGAAATTTCACCTGTCACTGGCACTTTTAAAAACTCTCTTTCATAATTTTGGGCCGAGAAGGCTCAATACTAGCGCAAATGAAAGGAAATAACTCTTTTATGCCTTTCAACGTCAGAGAGGCTAAATTCAGGATATTTTCATGGACAAAATGGTATAATTCAACTCAAGAGTGTTTACAACACGAGATGCGTGTGTAATCGACACCAAGAAAAAAAAAAAAGAAAACACCCCGGTTGTGAGCTGATCTGTAGTTTTCTAAAATCAAGTACGTCTCAAATAATCTGACCTAACTCGTTCTAGATCGACATTTGATTCATTTTCACACAATCCAGGCGATGAATCTGAATAAGCAAAACGCTGGTAAAGTCTTGGTTACATCAATTATTAACTCAATTGTCCACCGGAAACCACCAAAAGCATGGCTTCCCAATAGCGAATCATAGAAAACTCTGACTGTTAGCTTAGCGGAGAACGCCTAAAATCGAGAAAAAAGAAAACTGTCAGCGCTTGAAGCGCTTGAAGTGTCTCCTCGCCTCTCTGCTTCGACCGACATCATTTATCTTGCAAATGAAAATGTCCCGGATGTAGGTTAATCCGAAAAGAAATGGAGTCCTCCCTTGCCAAACTAAAGCAAGTTTTGTCTAAGTCTTTCTAGCCACAGTAAAGTTTCAGCCAAATTCTAGTTCCGAGCCCTAATTCGCGTGTCTAAAGATTTTGCTGTCTAAAGTAGGCGCAGCATTATCGTTAAATCCAACCGTTGCGAGACTCTTTCAAGCCCGCCTAAGCTAGATATAGGATAATAGACGACGCCATCGTGCAAATCGTGAGACTTTTACCCTCATCAGACTTCATGATGTCTTCAGGCAGACCAACGTTAGACAGCAATTGAAATCTGAACTTCAGATATTTTGCGCTAGGCACTGTGGACTGGGGCTTAACTAAAGATCCCAGGGTAGGGAGGGGGGGGGGGGGGGGTGGTTGGACACTGATAAAAAAAAAAACAATATAGAAAATAAGTTCTTTACCATCCGTTCAAGGCTAAACAAGCAAGTCCCAGACCTTGGAAATTGAAATAAAGGAAAAAATAAATAAATAAAAATGAGAGAGAGCTGATATGCTCCATAAAAGCGAAATTTCCTGCTACCACGTTTTTGAAAATCCGGTCAGATATACATTAGACAAAATTCTGCGACGCCCAGTAGTAATGAAATCCCAGAGGAGTCACACCTTGTAATTTTTGGAACCGCCCTTGTATCCAGCCTGACCAAACAGCCAATTGGCACCTTTCGTACCAGCTTGACTCCAAACAAGACTTC
The DNA here is from genome assembly GCA_947652115.1 of Blastomussa wellsi. NCBI lineage: Eukaryota > Metazoa > Cnidaria > Anthozoa > Scleractinia > Plerogyridae > Blastomussa > Blastomussa wellsi. Next base: position 9,047,873 of record OX393564.1, on the reverse strand, counting down.
TTGACTCATTTGTTTGGATAAAGACATTCAAGCTGCCGATATCCTGTCCCTTCATGTGATACCAAAATTGTACACATGTAGCTTTGCCAGCAGTAATTACACTGCTCGTCAAGACAGCTGCTTCACCTGGCTTGTGCGAGTCTGATGCCTCTAGGAATAAATATTTACCTGCAAAACGAAACTTACGTTGTTTAAAACTCAATAACAAACCAAAACAAACTTTTTAACTACTAATTTTATTGACTCCTCCGTGTTGCAACTTTGAAGAGCTGCCTTTTCTGAATTATTTACCTTCAGGTAGAAACGTGCTGTGGTCAGAGTCGGGCCCAGTGTTCTTTGTAGGGGTCGATCCTGAACCAATGCTCCAGTGAATCTTAGAGTCATGTTTCATTCCACATAGGCCATACTGAAAGTCACA
>OX393564.1:9024955-9039955 GCA_947652115.1 Blastomussa wellsi | reverse complement strand
TGAATGATAAAAATCCATATCACCAAAAACAAAGTTCTGTAAATGTGTTATATGTTTTGCTGGACTTTAAAAGTAATAAATTATTGCAGCTTAACTTAAATCTGAAAATGATTACCGCCACCTTCATTTAGTTTTATTTATTTATTTGTTTATTAATTAATTGATTTATTTATTAGGTGCAGAGCCTTGTCTTTTTAGCTGGACCTCGGGAAAGAAGCAAAGGAAGGCACCGGCGGAAAGAATGCAACAAGAAACCGATGAGTCAACTCCAGAGTCTGTTGGAGAAGCGTCAGCATTGCATGTTGGAGCCTACAGAGCATTTTCCTCTGATGAACCCTCAACTTCTGCTGTTGGTTCATTGTCACAGTTTGATGAAAGTGCTGTTGAATTGGAGAGTGAGACCCCTCAAACAGAGCCTGATATTTTCCTTGAACTGCAAAGAAAAATTGCCTTAATTGAAATTCAACTAGCTGACTGCCAGGAAAAGCTCTGTGAAGCAGAAAAGGAAAAAGCAGTGTTACTGGAACGGCAATTTTCACTCGAAAAAATTAAGGATGACAATGCTGCGGTTTTATTTTACACTGGCTTCCCAAGTTATGATGCATTGATTAGCATCTACAAGTACATTGAACCAAAGCTTGCCAAAATGCAGTATTGGAAGGGCGAAAATCTACTTAAGGAAAGCCAGCCTTATCAAACTTTTGATAACAAGCGTAAACCTGGCCCTTCAAGAAAGCTTAGTTATCTGGATGAGTTTCTTCTCGTACTCATGCGACTGAAGGCTGGCCTCTTTGTGCAAGACCTTGCCGACAGATTTGGTATCAGTACTAGCCTAGTATCTAGGATTTGTATCACCTGGATAAATTTGTTGTACTATGAAATGAAGGAACTGTTTCCATTCCCCACTCAGGAACTTGTCCGCAAAAAACATGCCAAAGGAGTTTGCTCAGTATGCCACAACCAGGATTATTCTAGACTGCACGGAACTATTTATTCAGCGGCCTTCTGCTATGCTGGCCCAGTCAGAGACATGGTCCGATTATAAACATCATAATACCTGGAAGTTGCTTGTTGGGGTAACTCCAAATGGACAGGTAACGTTCCTGTCAGATCTCTGGGGAGGGCGTGTGTCTGATAAGCAAATAACAAGAGAGAGTGGTGTACTGGATTTGTTGGAAGCGGGTGACAATGTCATGGTAGACCGAGGATTTGACATTTCTGCAATTGTACCTGCTGGTGTTTCAGTTAATATGCCACCATTTCTGGCCGGTCGTGAACAAATGACAGCAGCTGAAACCGAAGAAACTATGAGCATCGCTTCAGTCCGTATTCATGTGGAGCGTGCAATTGGCCGCATTAAGACTTATCACATTTTAGATGGCATTTTACCGAACACCTTAAGCCCTTATGCAACAAAAATTGCAACTGTCTGTGGCCTTCTGACAAATTTTCTACCCCCTTTACTGCCACCGGCTAATAGTTCATGATTCCTGCTTAAGCTTTCATATAGTGAGTGCACGTGTATACATTCCGTAATTTTGGGCTGATTAACAGGCAGGCTGCCCTGGTTAGCTGGGATGACTTTTGTTCAGTAGCATGGCTACTTGGTAACAGCTTGAAAGAAAATGGCATTTTTAAAGCGACTATAACAATATCATTGTCTGCATGTTAAATAGGCGGAATGTTTTTCTATTTTTGTTGCATTTTACAAGTGTGACAGAAGCCCAGCTAGCCAGCTCAGCCCGGTTCATGTAATCAGCCTCTTACATGTAGCTTCCATTATTTTCATATTCTATGTAACCATTGGGATTTTGTACCACTTTCTTATTAACCAACTAGGGGGTCTGTATGGGAGAATTTTGACCTCAAGTGGTTATGAGTACAGGCTGAATGAAGTGAGATCTTTACTCATGACCAAGGTCAAGATTGTCACATACAGACAGACAACCTAAGCTCGGTTAATAAGCTTTTTTTTCTATGGAAAAATCTGACATTCCTTTTTAGACACAGACATAATTAATATAAAACAAATAATCATGGAACCAAGTGTTTACTTTATTTCAGTAAACAATGAAATTACATGTATTTTTGGACTGTTCATGCTTAAAGGAAAGAATGGTTTTGAATTTTACCCTTAATATTTACAAGTATTCATTGTTCACCTCATTTTTCTCTCTGAAGTGTTAACTTTAAATCACGTCTTGAGCTTGAATAGTGTCCGAATGGAAGCCAACCACCATGTAGGTAAAGGACCTTCCCTCTTTTCACTCGTCCGGTCAGCACCTCAGGAAAAAAAGCCCTTCGATAAAAATAGTCAATCTTTGGTAACAAGTCATCGCGCCATTTGCTGTTATCAAAGTGAATTTTTTCAATAAACAGTGGCATGTTTTCTCCAAAGTACACTATTAAAAAAATGCCTTCAAGGCGTATGAAGGAACAGTACAGCTGACCTTGAACTTGACAAAAGTAGTTGTGGTTCCTTTTCAGTTGAACAGACCCATCAGCTAGTTTTTCCAGGAAAAAAAATCTTTGCTTTACAAGCTTCATCGACAGTCATGCCAGCTTTGCTGAAAGGAGACTTGATCTCCATCCCCCATTTTTCACCAGTGTCCATTATTGTCACTATTCTGTCCAAGCTTGCGCCGAGGTATGGTTTGTCCTTTGACAATGACAATCCCGTTTCCTCCACCTTTACTCTGATTCCATCCTGACTCATTTCCTTTATAAATAAATTTACAGCTTTTTCTTCACTTTCGATTCCATATTGGACAGCTTCAGTTGTAAAGTTACCATAAAGTATTGACTTTATTTTATTTGACGGCTCCACTTTTGTTTTGGCAGCATTTCCAAAATTTGATGCTGTTAATACAGTTTTCCTTTTTTCAAACCAAAAATCGTTTTTTGATTGCCCTCTGGTCATCCTCTCAGTTTCCTTGATCTCCTCTGGTGAAATGGTTAGGCTCGTAACATGTTCATCGATCATAGTTTTAAAGCGATTTGTAGCTATGTCATAGCTGTCGGTGAAGGCAACAGTTTCCTCGACTTGCTCTTCAGTCTATTGAAGGGTGGGTTCCTCAGAACAGTTTGATTTTAGGTCGTGAAAGAGGAAAAATGAGCTTGAAGGCAGACAGTTTTGGAGGTTTTCGCTTAAAGTTTTGAACCCTTCTGCATCCCTGTTGCGCTGTTGTGGTGGTCTTGGGTCAAAGTTTATCAACTTTGGCTTGAGGCGGATGTTTTTCTTTCCAAACCTTATTTTTCTTATCAAGACCTGGTCAAGGGGTTTGGCTGCAACGCTCTGATTGCGTGGAACAACCCATACAGAAAGACGCGATGTACAAGACAGAGGTTCAGGATGATTTTGAAGACCGCGTCTTGTGAAGTCTTCTAAGGCAAACAGCACACCTCCTACATGATTGCACTTTCCTTTTCCTTGCATGCCAAGCCCCGCGGGACAAGTACAGGCTGCGCGTAATATATCACACTGAGGTGCGAACTCCACGACCACGCGGTAAGGCGACTTTTTCATCGATGGCAGAACAGTGGCTTTCACGTGCGTCTTCCCATCATAGGATTTGCTTTCCAGCCTCTTAACGTTCCCTTCAAAGAAAAATTGATACGACTTCAATTTCTTGTAGTTTGTTCCCTTGAGAACAATGTGGCGGTACTTGCGAGTTGACACAACAAGGTAGTCGTAAAGCTGAATGAAATTCAGCTCGGGGAGCTGACGCAAATCAGTGGACCATCCGAGAGCCGAGATTCTTCGTAAAGTATCATCATACGTGAATTCGCTTCCGTTTTCTGCAGTACTTTGATCATTCTGAGGAATATTATCGGCAGTTTGCTGTTGATTCTCACCCGGTCGTAGCACATTACGCATTAGAATAGCGTATACCTTTAACACCAAGTCCGCTTTAATTCCGCCCGTCGCTTCCGAATTTGAACGTAATATCTCCCTCAAATCTTTCACTTTTAACTTCTGGATATCCTCTAGCGTTGAAATCTCCTTATCTTGGTAGACAAGCACCATTTTCGACTGTTTTCGAAGCGATTGAACGTGAGAAGCGTATTGCGATCAGCTGTATTTACTGCTTTTGTATTTCGCGGCTCACCGGGAGCCTCGCTATCGTGTTTGCGCGGTTACAAATCCAATATGGCGCCGGGAACTGTAAAAAGGGCTATTTCGGATTGGCTGATAGTGGTGAAATTCCAATCAAATGTTAATTGATGCTTCATCTTTCCCACGCCTGCGGTCACAGCAAAATATCCGTGATCACGAACAACTGGTCCTTCCAGAACAACTGGTCCTTCCAGAGCTAACATTTTGAGAGCTAAACATTTCGTGCAAGTAGTAATGAGCCAAAACAAACCGCACCAACAAAGCATGCAAATTACTAAGATGTCAAATTCTACTAACAGCTACAGGAAACTGTCAGGAACCCGTGGGAAACCGTGCAAACCTGCGAAGTCCTATGACTTCTACACATTGTGGTCAACTTAAAACGCCTCCAAATAGCGCTATAACAAATGAATAGAAAGCAAAAAAGGGTCGGAAGACCGAATTAATGTTAGTTTGCGGTTTTGAGGTTTGTTCGCACTACACAATCAACATTCCTGAAATATTTCAGGTGTTCACGGTTTTCTTAAGGCTGTAAACCTGTCAATAAACACATTACACCTCGCTCTCTGATTGGCTAATTAAATGAGATCACTGAAGGCGATAAAAGTGGGCGGCTAGCAAAACCCATAAGCAACGAGGCAGGCGGGAAATTTCCACTCGCGCGGCTTCGCCGCTTGACCTCGTGGGCTTCGCCCGCGAATGCTGAGTGAGGGCCTGATTACATGGACCGGGCTGGCCCGGTTAGCCGGGCTTGTTTCAGTTTGCCGAGATCTCGGTACGTCTGTTAAACGCAACAAAAATCAACTTCGCGATTACATGACAACCGGGCCAGCCCGGTTAGCCGACAAAGAAACCCATACCGGCAAACCGGGCCAGCCCGGCTCATGTAATCAGGCCCTGAGTCTAGTAGCTCGCACCCTCAAATCCCGCTGGCTACGCAGGCTAGAAAGGGTACGCTTTGGGGATCGATGTCCTGGAGTGACGTCACAAAATGTACTTGACCCAGATCCTTTTTGACCGATTCTTTGACTCGGTCATGTCAGTCCCAAGAGAGCGATTTTTCACGACTTTGAAAATTCATAAAGAAAATCGCGGTTTCACCCGAAAGCAAAAAAAAAAAAAAATTGGGGTTATAGGCACTTTAAAACGATCGCGGTATTTATGATGCGCATCATTTCTTAGTTAGTTCACGTATTCGCTAAGCTCCTGTTTCAAACAGTTAACATTTGATTCGCGTTGTTTGTTTTCCTTATTAATATGCTATAGGATTTAATGGAGCCGAATGCATTTGTTGAATTGCACGAATTTTACGTATCCTAATGATAAACGATATCATTGCAACAATAAATCATGATTTACTGGATCTACTACTGTTGGCATGGTCTTTCCGTTTAGAATTACCAAATCTTATTGTTACAAACTCGCCCCCACACCTCTTTACTTTCCAAGGTAGCCTTAAGCCATTTTCTGTAATAAAATTTTTCAGATATGTACATATTTCGAACAAAGTCTTCAAAATTTACCAAACCAACAATTCAAAGATGTAAAAGTTCGTACCTGGTACACTATGAGGCGGAAACCGTTTACAAGTTTTTGTAGAAATACTGATATCATCAACAGCTACATTATACGAATCTGAAGGCGTTTTTCCCTTGGCAACTATCACAATCTACAAGAAATACATCAATATGGCGCTTAGCATCTATCATCAGAGAAAAACTTTCACCTATACAACTTGACGTACATAACTTTGCTGCTTTGACAAATTAAACAGTACAAAACATATTAACGTCCTCAATTGCTGTAAATATTTGTCTGTATGTTTTTGAAACACTGATATGAGCATCTAAATTTAATTTAAACAATGTTTCCGTCGTTCTGAGTGGTAGATGACGAAACCGCAATATGTTACAAACAGACAGGGCCAGATAGATATCTAGAAAACAAGAAATATACCTTAAAATCCTCATTCGTGTTGAATGACACTTGTCCAGTTAGCCACATATCTCCCTGGTGCCCACTGAGACTCCAAATTGTCAAATTTGATGTCGTTACCAAAATCGCATTTAGTGATGATCCATAATAAGTAGGAAGTAGATAAGAGAAGGTTAAGCACAACCCGAATTTCTGGTAAATGGCATTAGCGGAAATCCAAGGACTTTCAAGAAGAACAGGTTTGTCTTCGACACGAGTAAGAATTCCTGTCGATGCCAAAAAAACATTTGCACATAAAAATGTATTGGATCCTTATCGAGGATATTTATAGAAGCTTTTAACTTTTTATAGCTATTTTTTTCGAAAATAATTTCGCATTAGACGTAGTCATTTACATCGGTACTGTCTGTGCATGTCATACATGAAATACCTTCATTCTTGGTGCATACCTTTACCAAGTGCTGTTTCCGCCGCCAGTTTCCATCCTTGATCTTTATTTCTCCAAGAACACATATCGTAAGTGAAGTTGCACCCTTCGACTTCAATAGCTATAGCAGAGGAAATTAAAATTGCTCCATACGATATTCACTAGGTATTTAATTTCATTCAAACAGTTATATCTTATGTATTATTAATTATTTTTTTTGGTGTTTCTGATTTTTGCTTAACAACTTTCATAATATAACAGAATAGCCCAAAATGCAGTTTTCTTTCGCTTTAAACCTTTTCCTAAGAAAACATACCAGTAACAGTGATAAATTAATTGGCGGCTAATAGTATAGGAACAATATATAATCTTCAAAATATTATTATTTTATCATAACCATGTCTTCTTTATGATGAATATGCTTGCTTTCCAATCGCCCAATTAATTCATGCTCCAATCAATATTGTGTCATACCTTTGATTTTAACTTCACCGATTTGCCTGTTAATCCGGGGTAAATGAGACTCCTCCACGCCATACGAAATCTAAGGCGCAGATTAAAGATTAAGCATATATTGAGTCGTGTTGATCAAGTTAATTATTCTTTTATGAATATGAATGAGTTTATGAATTTGGTCATGTGGTTGAATTTTCTTAACACTTACATTTATGGCATAGATTCCCTCTTGGAGCATAGTTTTGACAGTGGCATTAAAATTGTGTTCTTGGCAATCCAGTCTTAACCCGGTGTGAACCACACTCGTTTGCTCAGCGAACGTAAACGAAAGCTCAATTGGGCATCCAGGGCAGTACGACCCACGACAACAGTATCTGTAAGTTGCTGCAAGTATCCAGAAGAAAAAAGTTTAAACACATGGAATTATGTGTGACCATATTAGAAAGAGAAAAGATTAAAACCTGCCCCTAATATAACCAAGAGACCAAATGAGCATTTTTTCCGTTGCAACTGAGTTCAGTCCGTTAAGATTTATTTTAAAAGGCAATTAATGAAACCCATAGGCGTACGGCCCGGGGGGGCTGCACCCCCCCCCCCCAAAAAAAAAAAAAAAAAAAAAAAACATTGAACAACTCATAGTTTTTTGGGCAGCAAGAGAAATTTGGGCACGACAACTTGGGAGATTTTTTGGGCAAATGGTTCATTCCCCCCCCCGCCCCCCCCCACGCTTATGATAAAACCTGATGTCTATCTTCTGCTACCTAGATTAAGTGCAAGTCCTTGTTAAGGGGAAAAGGGGCATCTTTCAAAGCCGCTCCCGTCATATTATTGAAACAACTGGTATAGTTTTGATCTTTACTTATCAAAAGTTTATCACCAACCCAACCTGCACAACGCATGGTTGCAAACAAGCGTTTTCAAGGTTGCGCTATCGACCGTGTTCCCGGCCGAGTATAAACTATTTAATAAATGATATTAGCGATGTAGGTGGAAAAATTAACGCCAACCCCTTATGACCGTAGTAACACTGTTTATAGTGCATAATATGTTCCAGTGAAATATTTAACGTAAGGCCGCACCCAAATTGTTACACAATTACCTTGAAAGTCAAGCTTTTGGCCAGTATTCACAATTTTAGGGATAGAATTAAGCTTGAAATCAACATAAGCAACACCTACAAAATAAAGCAACACGACAAGTAATAATCTAAATGCTAATCTAAAATTTACTATACCTAAAATTATTCAAAATGTGATCCTCTTCGCGATCTGCGTGAGATTCATTCCCGTTCTCAGAGGCCGCGCTCCTTTTAGTCAGCATCAAGAAATTAAAACCGGATTAGAAGTCCACGATTCACGGGCTCATTGTTAAATATTACAAATCTGAAAAGTACAGAAAAAGTACTCTGTGTATACTCATAGTTTTGGGGCCGCCGGAGGTCTCGATTCTCGGTGCTGACCAAAAGGATCGTGGCCTTTGGGGACGAGAGTACATGAGATTTTGTTAAGAATATAAATATAACGCACATATTAATGCCAGAACAATGTCGATGGACTTTGATAGCGTAGAAATATTTTTACCACGGCTAGAAACTATGGAATCAGTATTACTGGGTAAATACAGTAACCAGTAAGCTAAAAAGTTGCCAAATGTACCTGGCCGAATCCAAAATAAGTGCGCCCTTTGAATTGGACGCTCGTATGTGCCATTTGGAAACTTCATTCCCACTGATGCGCAGTCTGCAGAATCAGATTGTTTCATAAGTGTCTCCATTAAGTAGAACTGGCATTTACTTAAGAAAATTTTCCCCGAAGTCTGCCTTGAAGGATACCTGAAAATGGAAACGCAAATAGGTATTTATTTGTTTAATGTATATTTGTATTTAATACATTTATTTATACACGGTTGGAAAAAATAGTAGGTAGATAAAATATATCTATTAAACATAAAAGTTATTTTTTTATACTTAAACCTGTTTTCTATGAATGCCGTGTCTCTACTAGTAACTGTTAAAATTAAGATTTAGTAATCTTGAACTATTTTGTGTCCCTAAGATTATAGGATAGGTTATTCCATTGGGCTGAACCACTATAGCTTAAGCTATCTTTCAAATACTTTGTTCGTGGAAGAGGGACAGCTTGGTTATTTACGGAGTCCCTTAACGAATAGCGCATTCCTTGTAAGACAGTCACCATATCCAGTGGTAATTAGCGTCCATGCAGTGTTTTATATATTACGACAGCGTAGATCGATTATAAAAGGCGTAAGAAAGCTAGTAATATCCAGTTGTATGTAGTTTGATTGCTCACTTCATTGCATGATGTCCGCAGAGTTATACTTTAATGACTTTAATCTATTTTCATATTCATTTTCTCAGCTAGCGCTTGAGAAGCACTTTTCTTGAGTTAATTTTCGATGAATCAATTTCTTGTAAAAAAGGTTTGACGTCGCTTTCACTAACTTAAGCAAACATGCACAACGACTTTGAGAGTAAATATAACTGTTGCGTGGATTCAGTAAACCCGGAATTGGTACGACTCTTGCACGATGTCTGAATAAGAGTCCTGTTTCTGCCGTGCGACAGTCTGAGCCCATTGCAATTAGGCTCGGCACGGTAGAGGCACGGCGTTTGAACTGGGCCTTAGATACGGAGTAGTATTCACTGACGCGAAGAGGAATGCAAGCTAAACTAAAGCTGTGTAAGTTCTCACTCCTTTAAGCACATTTCCCCAAACACCAATCTACCCCACAGGGATTAGCAAAGATTCCAAATTCACATTTTTGCCTTTTATTTATATATTCAGATTTCCCTGTATAACAACTGATAACATACAGAACTTATACGGTGAAGTGGTCTACAACAGGCCAGAAGCCCTTAAGGTAGACCTCCGTAGAAAAAAAATGAAGATCAATAATATTAAACACTAGAACCTAAACAAGTAATGAAATAAAGCAAACTATAAATGGCAGACGGATCCTGACGGCGAAAACGATGAAAAATAAACAAGAAAGATAAAACAGCTAATATATTTAAAAGAAATTTGTCCGATGTTTCGGTTTGCAAGACAAACCTTCCTCAGGGGCTGACCGAACAAAAAAAAGTGACAAAATAATCGTCTTTACAAATAATGTTTGAAATTAAAACATTTGTTTTTGGCTTGTATAAACAAGTGTTGATGTGTCATTAGCGTGCTTCATCAGGAAATATCGGGCAAATTTCTTTTAAATATATTAACTGTTTATGTTTCTTGTTTATTTTTCATCGTTTTCGCCGTCAGGATAAAACTGCCGTTTATAGTTTGCTTCGTGAATAATTTACTGATCCAGGTCTACAAGTGATCCAGCACTTCTTATCGGTTTGTTGCAGTGGTCCTGTAGAGTTCTATTACATTTAATGAAATAAACTACGCCAAAATTTAAATTCAAAATGCAGAAACCCACCCAAAATAATCCCATAAATTAAATAAGTTTATCTAAAATCAACAATGAACTGGAGAATAGGAAAGATATTAGTGACGTCACCCATTGTTATTAATGTGCCAACCACAAAACTACTGGCTGATGAAACAAAGAGCTTTTTTGTTTAACTTGGTGGCAATTTAAATAGCAAAAGCAATGTTTGTTAACAAATGTCTTCCCTATTGAGTTCTTTAGGTTCGTTTGTCTGTTGTCCCATTGCAGACCACGTGATGTTACCCTAGCCTTGAGAATTATCTCTTTCAATTCCAAAACAATCCACGTGAAAATGAATGAATAATTTGCAGGTAGATAAAAGACGCATCACATGTTCCTCAATGTGCAACTTGCATACGAAGCTAAAGAGGTCTATTGAAAGGAAGAGGAATGTGCTTTGGTAGAGACTACAGACACTACGCTAAGATTAAGTGTTACCATTATCAACTAAAAAGTTGGAAAGGCTATTCAAATAATTGATTTCTTGTGAATGAAAAAAAAAAAGATTTAGAGGATCTAACCGTCTCGGGTAAAGCCCTCCAGGAAAAGGTGATGCGATTTAACTGTTTCTGAATTAAAGCGTTGTTGCATAATGAGGTTGCAGATTTACATAAATACATACATAGTCACAAGTTTAAAGTGTCTATATGGCCTACAGGGTTTTTATGCTTTTGGTATCTTTACATTGCACAAGCAAGTATTCCAATTTTATTTTTTGGATTCCGCAACGTTTTTGCCACAAAATTGAGCTTTAAAGTTCCCCCGTCGGCCACGCCCAATGAAGATGACCGGGAGTTGCTACTAAAAAAGAGTCCTGGTTCTAGAACGGGCCGTGACGTCAAGTCAGGAAACGTCAAATCTTCCTATCAGTTCATTTCACTTTTAATTCAGAAATACAATTAATTGAAAGTGATTTCATCCGAATAATATGTCTGATAGATGTGTTGTTGTGAGGTGTTCAAATACTGCTGCCTCAAAGAAAGGAATTGCCTGAAGTGACGTCATTCATCACCAATCTTCGATCACGCGGTCAACTCCATTGGGCGTGACCAAGGCGAGAAAATTAAACCTTGATTTTGGGGTGAAAAGTGATGAAATCGAAAAAAAAAATCAAAATAGTTTTCTACGCATTCTAGAGATTCCAAATCCAAAACAATCGCTTTTTGCCGTATGGACACTTTAACTATTAGGAAATACTAGAATTAGCCAGAGAAGGTTCAAGTGTTTCTCTATATTCAATAAAAATAAATATTCTTACTTATCCCACTGATTGTGGCCTGTAGAAAAACCTTTCAAATCCGCCAAAAGAATTTTTCCTGCATCGTCACCCTCGTTGTCACCTGGTACTTTGTTGACTTTGAGCGTGTCCAGCCACACCTCGCAAGTATCATCACAAGCAACATAAAATGTGTAATTTCCACTTTCTGGGACCTGTAAAATAAAATTGTGGCAGATTTTAGAGAAACTAACGACAAGCACTAACCGCCCCAGTTCTCAATTGTTCTGTCCCCTGAATCAGTGCTAGTCGATGTAAAAGCCAATCTTGAACCAGAACTTGAAAAGCCCTATGACCTCCAGCTAATAATTATTTCTACGCTAATATTTCTTGAAATAAGCCCTCTAGCCAAACATGTTTGTTGCCAGTGTCCTATGCCTAAGATTCTATTTAAACCCGCGGCTTGCCCATCGAAAATAGCGCTCGTTGAAGCATTTTTTACTTTCGTTACGGATTTTGGAGCAAAGTAGAGACTGCTCGCAGTCTAACTTAATTAGTCAAGTTAAAATGTGCTGAGTTCAGTTCAAACACCTCATTGGGCTGTGAGAGATTTGATGCTTAGCTGATTAAAATAAACATTTCTTTTGTCGCATAGAAATGTATTTGTATATAAAAATATTGATTGCCCACTTCAAAGTAGGGCATAGAAATTACCCAAAGATATGCTGACAGACGCTGGCCATAATCGATGTGAAAAAAATTATATGGGGCATCGAAGTCTTGGAGAATGTGCACAACATCTGGATTTCTTGGAAACCTTCTATTAGCCAGCAAACGAGTTATCGAACCAGAACGTATTTTGTACCAAATTTCCTGGCGAACTCCTTGAGCAGTTCTTTTGTTGTCTGAAAAAAAAGAAATGAGCGGTTTTCACATCAGTGTCAAAAGTAATTCGCGTTTGCACTGGCTCTGCATTTCATTCGGTTTGTGATTGGTTAGAAACTTCGCGCCAGTTCAGTTACCAACCAATCAGAAGCAAAAGAAAAAAAAATCGCGACTCGTTCGCCCAACTTCTGCCATTCTTCAAGCCGGTTACGTATATTTGCATCAGGTTTTGATTAGTTTACTGGATTGCCTGCGTCTTTTGGTCTAAGATAATGAAAAGTTAAACTAATCCTAATTGCATTTTAAGGTGATAGGTTTTCGAATTCAGACAGACGTCGTTAATGAAGTCATTATGGTATTTTAACTTTGCTCAATAAAAAAAAACCCGCTTGATTGGCTGCATTTCCCTGTATATTCAAATGAAACGAGAGGAAGTTTAAGGTATTCCTTGTTATTCTCTTCCCCGGTAAAAGGGGGAGGGGGGGGGGGGGGGGGCACGTTGACCGGTGCCGCTGCAGGTCTTAAATTCTGATCCTATTGTTTTATCCTGTAGCGCTAATGTCTAAATGTGATGTAATGTTGACTGATGCCCAGCTAAATAAAAACTGATGCACGTTTCGGATTTCGGATATACGTAGAAGTCTTGAATTCCTGTCTATGACGACTCTTCGATATCCGTGCCAAGTTTAGGACAGACTCGCTTGAATAATATACCTTTTCAGGACTGATGGGTCAAAAACCGTACCCTATCCAGCGGCAAGCCCCGTATAGCATATAAGGCTATTCTCCCCCTCCTTTTCCTTCACCTTTTATCTTCTTGTTTTTTCGTTCTTTACTACCCCTTGTCTCGCAGCAAATCACTGGCAAGCTTCTCACCTGTTGCAGTTATCAAAACCTCACAGAGGCTGAAACTGTCAGCTTCATTAGACACTATTGTTACGTTCGTTGCCATAATTGACGGTTCGCACAGCAGCAGCCTTTTTTGATTCGCTTTCCAGTGGTAAACCTGGCAGTCAGCGACTATCGCGGCGTGCTTGTCGTTTTTTAAAACCACCTGAAGGTTTGGTAATTCTTCTAAACAGCAGTCGGGTCTGTTTATGATCCAGACCTTGTACAAAAATGCTCTACTTTCGAGAGTCACACTCCACCAAACTGGTTGACCCTGTGAGAAAATGAGAGCGATGCATGGATTTCAGCTCTTCACATTCTCTGTTCTATGCTGACCATATCATGTCAGCGTGATACCTTCATTTTATTAGTAAAACTGATCTTATATCGTATACATGCGAACCATCTAGTTCAGATCAGCATCGAGTTCAGATGACAAGAAGACCGTAACTGTGTACTGACGCGTACCATTTGCCGGCTCCAAAAAAGGAAAAAAACTTAAGGTGGCTCACAGCACTTTCCAGCACATTGCAGCTCTTATAGGCGAACCTTTGCTGACGTCATTGTTTCCATTTTTCCTCATGAGCATACGACTTTGCTCAGATAAGGCATCATGCTGGATATGAATTGGCTTCAAACATTTAAATGGCTTGTGAAACTTAGCAACTGGTGTAATTTTTAGCTATTTACGTTCATCTACATCCGCAGTTCATATATGAATTATTTCATATACTTTACGTCATTTCACTCCTCACGGGAAAATATGAACTCAATAAATTGACCTCGCTCCCAATGTGTGGCTTCATAACTCAGTTGGTAGAGCATCGCACTGGTATCGCGGATGTCACGGGTTCGAATCCCGTTGAAGCCCTGAATTTTTTCAGGCTTCTTTAATTCCAATTGCTTAAATTGGAAATTCACTGCGATGATCATCTCACACAATCATCCACATCCACAGTTCATATATGAATTATTTCATACACTTTACGTCATTTCACTCCTCAATAAATTGACGTCGCTTCTAGCTCAGCGGCGTCATAGCTCAGCTGGTAGAGCATCGCACCGGTATCGTGGAGGTCACGGGTTCGAATCCCTTTGAAGCCATGAATTTTTTCAGGCTTTTGTAATTATATTCCAATTGTTTAAATTGGAAATTCACTGCGATGATCATCTCACACGTTCATTTAGGTGTATTCCTGAAGGAAATAGGGACTTTAAGATATGGTACGGCTAGGCTCTAGTACGGCGGAAGATGTTGAAGATTACTTCCGGTGACGTCATCACATACGCACTAGTACGGCTTTCCCGCCGTAGCCTTGCTCTCAACTACGGGGAATTGCTTACTTTGGCGTACTCTTCACTACGTGAGTATAAGCCCGTTGTTTACTTCCATTTTTAACACTGTTTGCACTGTTTTAGCAGCCAATTTCGGAGATTAAGTACTAAACCATAAAATTCCGTTCTGAGATAGTTGTTCCTTTGTTATTTTTACAGAATTTTTGAACGATTTGCGAGCTACTTCAGTACGCCAAGTCATAGCATGGCTGCAGAAAAGAAAGCGTCGTAAGTGCTCAGTTTTCCACTGAATTGTTATTGCTGTTGAAAATGGATTTCAAGAAACTC
>OX393564.1:8964955-9019955 GCA_947652115.1 Blastomussa wellsi | reverse complement strand
TCACGCACTCAAGATGGTGTTTCCTCGCATTTTTAAACACCGGGAAGTTCGTTGAAGTTATTCCGCTGTGCATCGCATGTTATCAGTGTTTTCAACTTTCTCCTCGAAATGCATACCGTTTCCTTTGTAATACTGACAAAGGTATGCCGAATGGTTTACACTTTTTTGACATGCCGATGCCCATTCTCTAAAGTGCATTCATCGCTGTAATCAGTTCCTTTTGAGCGTTTTCACGTGACGTCATCAAATTCTAAAATCCAAAACCAAAGAGCCACCAAACTTTTTATACTCATGAGGAATAAGAGGTGCAAAATTTATGAATGTGTACAATTTTTCAGCTCAACAGCTCTGTTCGTTTGGAAACCAGCGCAATTTGAATTTCTGAGTTATGGCGGTGTGTGACATACAGTTACGATCATGTATGTCGAAAAACACATACTTATCTCGTGAGATTGAGCCATTTGAGAAGTTTAAGTATTAGGAAAAGTGTTTATACGAATATTTGTTTGTTCAGAACAGGTAACCAGTCGTCTAGATAGCCAAAAGTGAACTCCAGATGTTTACACTATTTCCGGCCGCCATGTTGGTGTTCCATTGAGGTACACCAATATGGCGGCTCCATACTGGGCTCTGTAAATTTGTGCGAAACATTTCGACGAATATCTGAAGTTTGGAATAACGCACACGCCGAAACTTGGAGAAGTGTTTTCTTTATTTATGTTCTATATCATCGTAGTTTTTTGACTTTGTCCACTTTTTTGACTTTGGTCACGTGAGTGAAAACGCTCTATACCGTCTCCAGCTTGTCGCTATTACTTACAAATCTTCTATTAAGAAGCAACCATAAACTTTCGTCAGAAAACTGATTCCGAAGAAGTTTATTTTAATTGTCAGTTATAACAACTGTCCTTACCTGAGCCGAGTTTTTGCCTCTGGCAGATATACGCTAGTTTTGTTAAACAAGCCTCGTCATTAATTCGCCAGCCTCTTCCTTTCCAATTATCATTGGAAATCAGAGCACCACACCATCCATCTCCCGAAGGCTCTTGCGGACCCCAAAGTGATGAGTACTTGTTATAAGGGAATGGCTCATGTTTAACTGTTATCCATTGCCCATCACTGGCAGCATAAGCACCAACTGAAAGATAACTCCATTCGTCTACATAGTCATCAATAAATTTAGTTATTTTCTGAGGCTCGAGTCCATTTTCAAAGCGAGTAAGTCGTCCGCCACGGTTCCAACAATCGAATCTGGCGTCTCGCCAAGGTTTTTTACGGAGTAGATGTACTTGGAGACAAGACTCATCAAATTTGCGCCATCCTGGAGGACAGTAGCCAGGTACTGCAATGTTCAGACACAATTAGGCCCGGATCAAACGTCGAATTTTGCGCTATTTATTTATTTATTAGTTGCCACATTTAAATACTTTTATCTATTTTTCACTGTGACAGACAGGGAGTTATTCAAAGGAGACTGCATATTTTTATGGTGGGGAAGGGGAGTTAGAAAAGACACCACCAGCCTTTCCGTTTTGACTACTTCCCTTAAGTTTGACTCAAGTGAAGGTCGACTTTTGACGTTGGCCTTAGAAGAAAGTTTCACGCCCCGGTTGATAGGCAGCACCTTCCTATAACCTTGACGAATGGCCTTAGGTACCTAAATTTGAATATCAAGTCGAAACGATCAATGAGCTTTAAGTTTTATCGTTGGACTCAAAACTGTGCAGGGAGAAGACTTTTAAGTCAGAAACTCTTCAGATCTTGCCTTATATATGTTTTTAAAATGGATACAGGTGAAAAATTAGGACCAATAAACTGTATTCCCATATCCCCTTGTCAATATGCTAACATTCAGGAGGGATATTGCAGTACCGAGTCCCCTCCCCCCCCCCTGTTTTTATTTTGCGAGCATTTTATTCACGAAAAAATAGTTCCTGTAAAGGTTGCAATTTGAGCTGGTGTCAATTCTTGCCATTTGTTACTCACCTCGCAGTGAAACGTTTGCGAAGAAGTATTCTTGAGTGTGCTGGTTACAACACGCTTGGTAATCATCCAAAGCAATCCCAAAAGAATGTTTCACGCCCCGGTTGATAAGCAGCACCTTGCTGTAACCTTCTTGGTAAGTTGTTGAAGAAAATAGAAAGTCTAAAGGAAAACAGTGAAGACTTTTCAGCGACAGCTGACGAGTCACACTCCTTGGACAAAGGACAGAATTCGCCGGGTAAATAAAGTACATCACATCGTTAGAATTGTTTCTTGTTTGAAGCGCTCTCATCGTGAACTGATAAATCCAACCACTATGAGCAGGAATCCTGTCAAGTTTGAAGTCCACAGCATTTGTCTCCATGAAGGCATGAAGCGTTTGGAAAACTTAACCACAAATAAGAAATAAAATAATAATTACTCATCATCAAGAGCTACACATCAAGTTTATAGTGGTCGGCAGCGAGCTGTAAGTTAGATATTCAAGTGTATAGTGCCCTATTACAGCATGTTTACGAAGATATCAATGATTTAGCTTGCAGAACTTAGTAATGGCGACCTGTATTCTTTTATCCGTTTTCTATTTTTCCTTTTTTTTCATTAGGGTGGAAAGACACTTTGACCAAGTGCAACGCCGGTCCGTGCACGATTCCGACAAACCATTTTTCTATTTTTCTTAAAAATGGAAAAAACAATTTTTATTCAACTAAACAGTATTTTCTCATTTTAAATTAAAGAGGATAAATATTAATAAGAATGAGGTTGGTAAAAATGCGATATTTTTGTTTGATATGTTTGAAGTTTTCCCCGAAAAATAAAAATGAAAAAAAAAAAACACTGTAAACTTTTTAAGAACGATTTTTTGTAATTTTAATCTTTCCGGTATTTTCAGCCAAGTGATAAAAATGGAAAAATAGAAAATTCATGGTGCATTTTTATATTCTAATACATTTGTTATAATTCCAATATTCAAGTCAAATCAGAAAATGGAAAAATGGAAGTTGTGTCTATAGTGTATTTCATTTGTCTAATTTCTAAAGTGCCTATGAAATGAAAAAAAAACAGCTATTGAAAAATAAGCTCATTTGAAAGGCCTTTAAAAATGAAGAAGAATGGCATTTTCCTTTTTGTGATATGTCCTCCCGTTCCAGAGATATTCAAGATTTTCGAATTATGCAAATTAGGTACTGTGATGTCAGAAGGTGTGATAATATGGGTGTAGAAACACAAAATATGGCATATCTCTGCAAGTAATGATGCAATGAAATTGAAACTTGGCGAGCACGTTAAAGCCTAAGAAATACATCAGATGGTGTATATTTTGGTGTTGCTATGGCAACACATCCGGTTCCAGATCTCTAATATACAGGAATGATTATTCCTGTATTTCATCTTGAGCAAACATCGTCCACTTCCTAAAGGATAATTAGGAGAGCTAGTGCATTGACGAAAATAAAACAAAATAAATCTGACCCTAGCCTCATTCACAAACTAACCCGAAAAATAAATAAATAAAGTAAACTTAGTAGTCGAGACGGTAATGCTAAACCAATTCCACTTGTGAAGCGACATTTCCATAAAATTGGCTAGAGAAACATTGGAAAACCAACACAGGCATTGCGCACGCTTTAAATGGGATCAATCATTTGCCGTATGCCGTCACAAACGAGTAATATTTGATTTAAAGAGGAAAGAGACTGGAACCAAAATTGTTGCCATAGCAACATCAACATATACATCCAGAGGTGTATTTCTTAGAGTGCAATGTGCTTGCAGAGTTCCAATTACATTGCATCATTACTTGCAGAGATATGCCCTATTTTGTGTATTGACACCCATACTATCACAACTTATGATGTCTAAGTACCCAATTTGCATAATTCGAAAATCTTGAATATCTCTGGAACGAGAGGAGATATCATAAAAAGGAAAATGGCCTTTCAAGTAAGCCCAAGTGAAGGCAATGGAAACAGAAATTTCCGAATTTTTTTCATATGAATACGGAACAACATATAGCAACCAAACTACACCATACCATGATCACCTGACTGTTTGTTTGTGTTGGGACTCACCAGCGATGGTGTCCTGTTTCACGCTTAAAATTGCATGATGCGCTTAGAATCCTTTGTTACAATAACCGTGGGTTTTGTGAAAGAATTGGTGGATAAAAGGTACTCGCACAGGCAAATTAGTGAGCACCTAAGAGCACTGTTTCCAGAAAGAAGCTGAATTTTACCTCGGCAGTGTAGAAAGGTATTTCTCCCGCCATGTTACGGCGGGCGCAATACCTCTCTACGCTGCGAGGGGAATTTCCGCTTCTTTCTGGAAACAGTGTTCTTAGGTACTCACTAATTTGCCTGTGAGTTTATCTCTTACCACCAATTCTTTCACAAAACCCACGGTAACAAGGGATTCTAAACGCATCATGCAATTTTAAACTTCAAACAGGACACCATCGCTGGTGAGTCTCTACACAAACAAACAGTCAGGTGATCATGGTATGGTGTAGCTTGGTTGCTATATATTGTTCCGTATTCAGATGAAAAGATTCGGAAATTTCTGTTTCCATTGCCTTCACTTGGGCTTAAAAATAAGACAATTGAAATAAACTAAAGACACAAATAGCATTTTTCCATTTTTAGAATATATTTACTTTCGATTTTTTCCATTTTTGAACTAAAAATTAAAAATAGAAAAAAAAAATGGAAAAATGCACCATGAATTTTCCATTTTTTCATTTTTATCACTTGGCTGAAAATACTGGAAAAGTTTAAAATTGCAAAAAAATCGTTCTTAAAAAGTTTACAGTATTTTTCATTTTTCGGGGAAAACTTCAAACATAGAAAATTGAAAAAATGTCGCATTTTTACCTGCCTCATCCTTATTTAATATTTGTCATCTTTAATTTAAAATGAAAAAATACTGTTAAGTTTAATAAAAAATAGTTTCTTTTTTCCATTATTACGAAAAAATAGAAAAATGGTTTGGCGGAATCGTGAACGGAACCTCAAAGCCTTCGATTATTACTTTTTTCTGTAAAGCAAAGAAATGAACATCTTTACCTACCCAGTCTTGGACACATTCCATTGGTAAATATGATATTATCGATGGCAATATCGCTTGAAAATGAAAACCCTCTCACACCTTCAAGCACAATCTAAAATGCAATGACAAAAGGTTGATTCCTTAGCACTACAAGCTGGTCATGGTAGATTGAGTAATAACTATAAAAAATAGCTATACATTATTTTTTTATGGTTTCACCCTTCCTTTTACGTAATGCAAAACAAATTGTTATCTAACAACAACGCAGCTGACAAGACATTTGCACAAATCGTTTTATTTGAACAACTTCAAGGCAAAAAATATGGCCCCGATCAAACGGTCATGCAAGTTGATGATAGTCGATGATAGTTCCAGCTATCATCTCCGTTTGAACACGAACTATGATCTTGCACCATCATCAACTATCATTAACTATCATTCACTTTGAACTTGTTTAAAATCTTCATGATAGTCGATGATAGTTTTTCCGTTTGAAAACGCGCATGATAGTTGATGATAAGTTCGGGGCTTTAGGGTGTAAAGCCCCGATCAAACGGTCATGATAGTTGATGAAAGTTCGGTGAGTTAAAACTATCATCGACTATCATGCGCCGTTTGATCGGGGCTTAAATGATTATCATATATCCTTTTGTCTGTGAATGCTAATTCAACAAAGTAGTTTTGGTCATAAATTTAAGCATCAGTTGTGCGCAATCACTGTTAAGAGGTGACCGCGTTCGCTAGGACGTCGCCATGTGGAAATGCAATTCTCTGGAGTGTGTTTGAATCTGGCCAAATTGATCGAGAATCGAGTTTCCTAGAACTCATCCTAGGGTTTCTCAGAACTCAAAGTTTTACCAAATGACAGCGTTGTAGAGCTCACTCGTCAGTAGAGCTGATGCAATTTAATGAACCAATTACAAGTCAGGAAAGTCGTGAACAACGAAATACAACATGTTTAAAATAACGGGTCACCTTGTAATCATCAGATGAATTAACGAATACAGCAGCCTCCAACCATTGGTCAGGGTGATTTCCTGTTTTGATCCATTCAACTCTTTCAGTGCTGTTGGTCCTCGTGTAGATTATCAAACTTCCCATGTGGCTACCATACATATGGTATACCATTGACAAGCACTTTGGACCTCGCATTGTTGGGCTTACAATTCTAGCGTTGTCGCCATACTGACGTCCCGAGGCTTCCATGTAAGCGTATTTTCCATTTCCTATAAAACAAAATGGTAACGTGTATGTACTTCTTTTAGTCAGTCTTTCTTTTTGCATCTCAAAGCTGGGGACACACCATTATCAGAGACAAGGCACCTGTTTCTGTACCACACAAAACTTAACTGATTTTTAGGATTCATTGTAACCTAAAATACTAAAAACAAACAGGAATAACATGAATTGGGAACTTGATTATACACAACAATAGACCAAATTCGATATTATTGCCATATTATTTATTCCATATTATTGCCTTATTGCCTTCAGATAGTACCTGACTGGTCGGACTGAGGTCCAGTAGCACTGCTGGGCGTGCTCCCCGACCGAATGATCCAGTTAAACTTTGCTCTTCCAGACTTGTCATTCTCCCAGTTACAGAAGGTTGAATTTTCGAAATCGCAGTCTAAACAATAAGAACAAATTCCATTACACTTCACATATGTCTGGAGGCTAACCATGGTCATATAATTTGACCGCGTACGGCGTCCGACTGACAACTACAACGACAGCAACGAAATGATAGACTAACCTTTCAGAGCCAAAGCCTATCATATTTTGAAAACAGTGAATATTGTTGAACGAGCTTTCAACTAATCATCGATTTTGTTTTAATATAAATTTTTTGACTGAAACATTATAGAAGACAATTTCAATCAAGAGTGATATCATGCAATTCTTTACACCAGGCCTACCCCGACGGGACTCGTTGATGGGCTGATTAGCAATAATTTCTGAAATAAGCAATGTTATTAGTTAACAAATTGTCGCGTTAATTGCCCAAAAAGGGTCATGAAGCGATTGTTATTCGTCATCTGTACTGGACAGATATCCTGCGATATACCTCAAGTAACAATGGTTGTTTACCATTTACACGGGTAAACCGGTTGGTCGACGGTTTGTGCAAATGGAAAGCAAAAACCCCCAATGGAAATTTCCCTTTGGATTGGCGTGTACCATTTACAAAATATACCCAACTTACCGAGAAACCCCAGGGCGAGTTTGACATATTGGCGAAGGGCCTGGAACTTGTGGCGAATGGGAAATGGTAAGCACATTTTCCGTTCGGAAATTCTGTTTGGGAATTTTGGACTACCTTTCAAGAAATCCCGTTTTCCCGAGAAAATTTCCGTTCGGGGAGACAAAATTGGTCTTCCATTTACATTCCATCCGAAATTTCCGGATTTTTTGGGTAAATGGTAAACAACCAATAACTCGGCCAACGTCTCTTAAAGCGCCGCATAACGGCAACGTTTCTAGCTGTCAAATGCGCTTCGTTGAAAGTTTCTTGAATAAGTAAACAATTATCCTGCTCAATCTTGCGGAATATCGACTGATTTTAGTCAAATCGGCCTACAACCTCGTAGGCTCAGTATCAGAGGATATTCCGCGCGATTTCGCAGGATAATTGTTAAATATTCGCAACCGCTTTAATGCAAAGAATAATTCATGATTGATTGCAATTTGTTGTGGACTGTCAATATTTTCCACATTCATGAAGAAAAACAACTCAGTCCATTCTTACAAACTCTGTTGTTTTCCACAGAAGGTTCCACCTGGTTATTTAAGGTTATTGAATAGCAGCGTACTTACGTTTAGCTACAATTAATCTATCCAGATATCTTGTTTACGGCAAATAAGAGGCGATAAGAGTTCTAAACTTATGGAAAACTCACCGGGAAGAAGATGACTGAGATTGCTTTCTGCTGGGGAGGACCTTAGCAAAAAAAGAAACAATGTGGTGACGGCGACCATTGGCCAGCAGTTGATGTCAGTAGCCACTATGTCACGAAGATGCGCTTTCTTCTCCAGTGACTGCATGGATAAAGCAGATGCGTGCCAGACTGTCGAGGTGTTTTAACTCAAATGAGCGCTTCAGAAAAAAGAACATATTGGCAGAATATTTCATTACCATAGAAATTGCTATAAGATTGGCAAGGAGAAATTACAGATGATAGTTTTCTGCGCATAGCTCATTGGAAAAATATCCGTCATTGCCATCATGACTTCCGACAAGTCAATAATTATAACAAATATTAAAAGTTTGCACTTTTAAATGAAGAAACTGCTAAAATGGAATAGAACATGCAGCGTGTTGTGAAACAATCAAAACTAATTGACAATTCTCAGCCATTGCCGGGATGAGGACGAATGGTGCTGAAACTGGAAATAAAATAGAAATTTGGCCATTAGAATATTTCAATCAATCACTTGTATTTTGCGCTGGTAGCTTCTTAACTGATTGAGTAATATAAAATAATAATATATATAAAATGCATACAAAAAGGCCAAATGACCGCACGGTCAATATTTTACCATGAATGCTTCATTTCGCAAATTTCTAGAAACCTAAAAATTTTACATTATAAACTTCATAAGGGGTTCCAAGGTGATTTATTTCGCAGAACGAAAACAAAGATATTTTACGATCAAACCATATGTTCTTTTCCTCGTAAATTTGAAATGTTGTGACATAATGTTAGAATGCTGTTTATATTGACTGTTTGCGTTTTTGCAAGTTCCGGGCAACTGAGGAAAGAGTGAGAAAATAACTATGCTCTTATCTTCTGTTCCTCGAAACACTGACAACTACATGTTGAGTTTACAGACTACATTTCGTTTTCAAACTTTGCTTGGAACAAAGATCATTGCTTCATACATTGAGTGGCTCTTCGAAATAACGTCTACGGTTGTAAAGTGCATATGTGTAAAATTTGCCTTTCCTTGAAAGTGATGTTATATGCGTTGTCAAAAAATGAGTAATTGTATATACATTTTAACAATTTGACTGAACACCGCATGGCCGAGGGAAGTGGCCAAGTTATCACTCACAGGTATTATCTACTCTTCGTCACAATCAACAGGAAAGTGAACGTTCGTTTTTATTGTCTTAAAATTACCTATACCATATGCCTGAACAATGTGTATATGCAAAGTTAAACGACGTGAAGTATATATGAAATAATTCATATTTGAACTGCGGATGTAGATGAAAGTGAAGAATGATCATCGCAGCTGCAAATTTCCTCCGCGATACCGGTGCGATCCTCTACCAACAGAGCCATAAGGTGGCACACGTTGGGAGCGAGGTCAATTTATTGACTTCATATTTTTCCCGTGGAGAACTTCATAGCTCAGTTGGTAGAACATCGCACTGGTATCGCGGAGGTCACGGGTTCGAATCCCGTTGAAACCCTGATTTTTTCAGGCTTCTTCTTTCCAATTGCTTAAAATCGGAAATTCACTGCGATGGTCATTCTCCACTTACAAAGTTAAATGAATATGATTTTTGTTTTTTATTCGAAGAAGCGAAAAATATATTCATTAATACTAATAAATTTTCCAGTAGCCCAAAACATGGTGCAAGTAAAGTATGTTTACGTTTGTTAACTCGGCATTGAAATGTTACCTGAACTGAGCGTTCGATACTTGAAACTGTACCAGTTGGATCTTTAATTCTCTACAAAATAAAGGATACTCCCGGTGCATGGTTCTTACTAAGACTTTGTTTTCAGAAAAGATGCGACGTAAGCTTCCTCATGTCACGTACGCATTGAGGTTTATATCTAATATTTAAACAGCCTTTATTTTTCACATATGATTCGTAGGAGGCCACTTGTAGGTTTTGCGGATGGATAAATAAATTCTCGATCTTATTTACAAAAATACTGTTAATTTTCTAAGAATAATTTTCCTTCACTTCAAATTTTGATAGCCATTTTTACGACGTTTTGCAAATTTAAAGATTGACTCAATTTCCAACCGTAGTAAGGATTACCGAAAGCTGCATGCAAAAGAAAGCGACCTGTCTATATCGACTATTTTTGCCTTTATGCATTACGATCAAAAGTGCAAACATTTAAACGGGAGCTGTGCATCGTAAAAGTTTTAAAAGTAAGAAGGCAGGATCGGAAGGAGGGTAATTAGGTTTTCAACTCGAAATAAAAAGGAACTGTGTGTCGCACGTACATATATATGGTAATGGACTATGATGCTATTTATACGCTAAAAGAAATAAATTTCTCGGATTTTTCAATTTTTATCTTATAACTGTTTAGATTTTGATAATTTGCCGTATTTAAGGCTTTATTTTAATTTCAACGATTATTTTGCAGAGCCTCAGTGAATAATACCTTTTAGGTGTTGTGAGTTTTCTGGATAAGTGACTGCGTGAATATAGTCGCTGTCGCATAGTTGAGAACATCACTTTACTCCATCGATCATTGTTGATTCAGATTCAAGAAT
Organism: Blastomussa wellsi; assembly: GCA_947652115.1. Taxonomy (NCBI): domain Eukaryota; kingdom Metazoa; phylum Cnidaria; class Anthozoa; order Scleractinia; family Plerogyridae; genus Blastomussa; species Blastomussa wellsi. The sequence goes on along the minus strand of OX393564.1, from coordinate 9,009,458 downwards.
GGAATTATTATTATTGACACAGCTTCGTGTTGCTTTTAACCGCAATGATGGGCTGTAATTGAGGGTCTCAATAGAGGAATCCTTGTTTACAATATTTGCCTCATTAGCATAAGCGATTCATGGAGCTACAAAAAAATCGGTTCTGAATGTTGAAAGTTCATAGCACGGTTAACTCTGCCAATGAATTTCAGCTCGATGTATTAAATTCCTTTTTGTCTGACGCGGGTTTAAAAACTCAAAATTTTACAAAGAATGTATGAGCTCATCAGCGCTTTTGCCACCCAGAAATTTTGGAGTTTTTGAAAGACAATTTCTCCTTGAATATTACAAGCAAAGAACTAAAAATTTCACCATATACTAAACTTCACTAGCTCTTTAACTGTTTGGAGTCCATTCATATCTAACATGTTGCCTTCTGTACGCCAAGCTGTATGCTAATGAGAAAAAGGTAAACAATGACGTCAGCATGAATCCCCCTATAGAGTTAACCATTAAATGGCCGAAAAAATTATCGTCAGCTTTTAAAATGGAAAAGCTTAACCGTCAAACGTCAATTGAGCCATTTGGCATGTTAACGAAACATTGAAAGTGAATAGGCCATTACCGAGAGGCTGACTTCCTCAGTTTCAAGATGAGTCTTGGCGCACAACCTTTCATATGGAAATGAGTTTTACTCGCAAGTCTTTTGTCTTGAAGATCGAACTCATTTCCCATATGAAAGGTTGTGCACCAAGGCTCGTTTTGAAACACAGGTAGGAGGCAACTCGTAAATGGCTCATTATGGAGCTCGCGAGGGTCATGCGTTCAATGGCTTCCAGGTTATAGCTGTTTTTCAAAAGCTTAGTGCCTTTCGTCTGTCGGCTTTTTACTGCTCGCAGCTGAGGGTGAGTTTCGAGAAGACTCTTGTGTAAGCCGCCGAGTGGCGTAGCGCGACCCGAATTAAAAAACACTTCGAATTCCCAAGTCAATAAACACAGTGTATATATAGTATTCAATAATGACGTAAGACATATGAATTAACTCATACATGAACTGCGGATGTAGAAATGATCATCGCAGTGAATTTCCAATTATAGCAACTGGAATAAAGAAGCGTGAAAAAATGATCATTTATCACTTTCAGTGTTCAGTAAAACAGTATAAGTGTACAGATGAGATGAACTGTGCAATATTTGTTCCAATGTTTTGTTATGGTAACAGTGATAGTCTTGTTTATATGGTTCCGCCTAGCTGTTGTAACAATACTACACAAATCCAGTCATAAAAATGAAAATGTTTATCAATATATATCAATTATTGCAGAAGCCATTAATTACTTTAACCCTTGGTACTCATATACTCGTATCACCTGATTTCTAGATTCAATGCTCCCGGCACTTATTTCAAACTTGATTGAGGAGAAGCGGATTCTATTTGCAGTTTATTCAAGCCCGGCGGCTGTTTCGGGTTTTCGTTCTTCTTTTTCGTCAATTTATCTTGCCATATATTATTCTTGCACCTTGAAGACCCGACGTGTATATAACTACACAGTTGTTGACATTAATTTCAGCAATCATGCATGTGGGGACTAGCCACTTATATCATTAACTTTTTTTGTGATTCGCTACTTGTAATCTAACTTATGATAACGCAAAAATACTCAGCCGCATAGACACACGACGGAATCAGCACTGCTAGGTAGGTCACGTTAAACGTGTGTCACTTTGAATGTTGCACCTTGGATAGAGTTTAGTATTATGTTGCAGTAAAGCAAGTCTGCATTCGGGCCCAGTGGCCCATCAGGTCGGAGCTTATCCCGGTTTCTGTAGAATGAAGCGACAGAGAGTATTTCTACTCCCCCCTAGTCTATCGCAGGGCTACCCCCCAGCAGTAAATTCGGCGGTACCCATTTATACACCTGGGTGAAGAGAGGCACTGTGGGAGTAAATTGTCTTGCCCAAGACACAACGCAGTGCCCCGGCCGAGGCTCGAACCCGGACCGTCCGATACAGCACACTAACCATTAGGCCACTGCGCCTCCCACATCATGTTACAGTAAATCTAATATATCCCAAGATGTTGGACCTCCACTAACCCCGCCGATACTAACTGTTGAGCTCAGCGATGGCGGCATTGCTGTTTTAGTTCAAGTCTGATCATGACCCTGTTTGATAGAATTTTGAACCATTGCGCGAAGTTGCATCATGACTAGCTGGCCATAACTATGAAGGGTGCTTTAAAAGGTTATACTGTTACTATGGCAACCACTTATGCGAAGAAAAATGATCACAACTTGTTTTCAATTATTGGGTATTTATTGTTGACCAAACCGTTAACAGCGAGGTGAAGTGCAAATTTATTGATGCTAATTAACATCAGAGCATCCGGTAAAATGATATAAACAATCTTTTTGTCTTATTATGTGTAGTAGTAAAGTTTCAGAAAAAACTTTTAATATCACTTCCAGAAGATATTGGCCATGTATAAAAAAAAATCAGCTTCGGGCGTTATTTCCACTTTTCAGCCGAGCAAGAAGTGATATTGTGCATCTCAGAGAGTTTTACCAACGTTAACGTTAACTCAGTGACATATTTCAATTTTTTGTCAGTAACGGAGGGGAAATATATATAGATATATATGCTGTTTAGCTTTACAGTCGTGTGTGACAAGAGCGATTAGTCTCCTAAATTAGGTTTTTCTTTAAGACAGGCGGCAAAGACCACACCATTAGTAGAAGTCAAGGTATCTAATATCACCGTTTCCTTCAGTTGTAAATGACGAAAGTTACATCTAAACCTGAAGAAGGCTGGTCTGGCCAGCCGAAATATTGTTCAAAATATATCACGTTGCTTCAGCCTTGCAGTAGTCTTTGACTTATCATCGTTTATTAAGTTAAAAAAGCCCATTTTGTGTTTATCTACTTTTCATAGCGTCAGTGATATAAACCATCTATAAACACGAGTTTTGGTTTAAATTTTGGTTATAATTCAACTTTCTCGAATGATTGAAGAAGACCGAGGAAGAAATATCTTACGGTATAGCAAGTAAGAGCCGAACAGAGTAAAATTGATTGAAATGACTACAAAAATAGCCGAAAAGTGCAGATTAAAATCAATCCGAAGTACAAGCTCCGACCCTGCAGTATTTATAAATATCAGTTTTCCTCGTGAATACGTGTAGATTCCAAAGTTTAATAAACGGTTACTCAAAACCTAACGCAACACCCAAGCTACTTCTCATTCTTTTCTATTCCGTTGCTTCTAAGCATTGCTTCAAAGCATTGTGGAGGTTTCATTGTTACTATTGTGGTTCATCAGCTATCATGGGAACCAAAGAATTGTAACAATTATCAAATATTGTAACAAATAGTATCTATTTTTTTAGAGATTTTCCAAGCTGAACTGGTATACACGATCTCGCTAAATAATACCCAACAGGCTTTACTGACAAGTTCCTGCCTCACGTAAGCTAGCAGTTAAGGTAGCTTACACAGTTAAATATTAAGAAATTTGACAACGTTGCTCAGCGGGAAGTTAATTTGTTGCTGGAAAGGTTTTCCGAAGCGGAATATATCACATGCTTGGTTATTTTTAAGTCTAGTATTGACAATAGCAGTACCTCCTCTACTTAGAACTAGGGTTATACTCACTTTTACTCTTTGGAAACTCCTGTTTTCCTGAGGCAAGATCTTATACTTTGAAGACCTTCACCAATTTGGCCTGTTTACAAGAGGAAAGGAACCCGTAAATAAAACTTATTTCAACAGGTTTCATTACCAAAAATACATGCAGTGTAATCAGTCATTTATGATGGTGCTCGCATCACATGACTATGGCATAAATTTCCATCAGGCTTGAATAGATTTGTCATAATTACAAACAGGATTCTTTATAAGAATAAGCGACAGTAAATTGAAAAGACTGAGCAATATCAACGTCCAGTTAAATAAGTTCGATTTCGTTCAAGAACAAAAGAAATATAGGAATAAATTAAAATAAAGCGTGCAGTGAATGTCAATTTTACTTAAACAGATGTTAGGCGAACACTCGCGGGTTCCTAGTATTAGGGATCCCTTAACGGGTGCTTGGCAAAGAGTGGTGGTTTAAAATGTCATGTCACTGTAAAACTTGTTATTCTGAAAAATATATTTTCATAGGCTCTGGAGGATACTTAAAATCAGTCAAACCTCTTTTAATATAACGGACCGTCTCGTGAGCGGACAGCTCTGCATACGGCCGCTTAACGATAGTCATTGAATTCTCCTTGTTGTTTTGGTCTGTACGGACTGTGGGCCGAGCCTAGGCAGAAGCCGTTCGGAAGAACAAACCGACAAAAAAGAAATGAGGTGCTTTGTGTGTTGCTATATACAAAACTGACTTCAGAAAGGGAATTCAATACCAAGTGAAAGATGACTAACATCAACGACTAACACGACGGTCATTTGAACACGAGCCGCAGGCGAGTATTTTCTACATTCCAACAAAACACACACGATCGAGAAACTGACCCAATTTAATTTCGCTGATTTTACTTTGACTACTTTCCTCTCGAACTTATAAGCTTCATTGACAATTTCTGCAGCTTGCCTCCGAATTTGTCGGGGAATTGCTTCATAGCAAATGTTCTCCGCCATCTCTAGCAAATTTTTACTAGAGAAAAGCTGACGATAAACAATAAAACACGCTTTTTCGGTGTTTTATACTCGGATAAAACATTGGTAGCTATTGGTTTATGTACAGAGCGCGTGCAGAATCCTATCTATATTATAATGCTTAGTAAATAGCCCTTCTAACTAACCTATTTTCATTGCCGACTCGCCAGTGCTGTAGGGATTACAGTATCTGCCCTATAAGCAGGAGACCGGAGTTCGATTCTTTGCGCGAACCCTCCGCAGAAACTAAATAAAAAGTCAGCTCCATCAGGCACGAATATCTTTGGTGTTAAATTGGCAACTCATGAAATACTGACGAAATTATGTCATAAGTGACAAACCTAATGCCGTACGTTTCGGAGAACTAACAATTAACTGCCTTGTACTGAATTTAACAGTTCCGAAAAACAACATACGCAAAAATCGTCTCTTTTTTTTTCACATAAGTGGATTTAACCGTTGGTATATTTTTTGTACAGTGGACTGATTTCAAATTTTTCACAAAAGCCTTTTAAATGTCTAAAAACTAGACGATTTAGAAAATGTATTGCCATTATTGCTAGTTGACGCATACTCAGGCTGTATCAACTGGTAACCTTCATTTGGATGGAGAATTTATCATATGGAGATTGAATCGAACTGCGTTTCATGAAAGACGTAAAACATGATTTCAGTTCTTACCTTACCAGAATCTAATGGTCGAAGAATTGTTTGCAATACGTCGAATATCGATATCATTCATCTTTAAGGCATCTTTTTTAGGATCTCGGTGTAAGAAATAAAGTGAAAATCCCGATTGATTCGACGGTAATAGTGATCAAAGAGGTCTGCAGGATATCCAAAAAATTATACTGTGAGAGAAAATTGAACCTGAATGGCCCTTCCCCTTTTATTTACCTAATATCACCCTAAATGGTGGTTCACCTCTCGTCTTCTCGTCATATAACCTGACTTACAGTCATGAGCGTTTACTCAGCTTCATTCTGTTAATGAACTGTCGATTTTTCCAATTAAATTTGAACTGCCCGTATCTCCAAACTTCCGCCTTTAAAATGGAATTATGAGAAAGAACAAACAGAGGCACGTCCAAACGTTAAACCGCGTTTTAGAGTAAGCTGAATTGAGTAACTTTGTCTGACATGAATTCATTTATTTCAATAATTTCTTTTAATATCGGGACACAGAAATATGAACAAGGCTATTCTATTATAAGCGCTTTGTCATGTTTTATGTACGTAGTCATAGGATAATGTTTGTTGACACCTGTCCAAACAAAGCCTGGTAAAATCGTGGATAGGCGGTAAAATTGCTCTACTTATTTGTTTCTGAGTAAAATACATCAAATGGCACATACATTAGCCCGCGTGCAGCCGTCTACATTGGTTCGCAAAACACAGACGTTATATTATATCTTCTGTAATCTTACTAAACTGATAGAAGCAATTTCGAAAAAAATGCCTTACTTCCTGAAAAACGAACATAACAAAGAAACAAACAACAACTGATCGCATGAAATAAAGAATTTAAAAAACATTAACTAGTGCGTATCTCCTAGATGAACTCACCTATCCCTCCCTTCAATTGATTCGTACAATCATTCATTCAATTATTTGTTCGTTCATTCGCTCTCTTGTGCGTTCATTCTCAGAGCTTGTTTGCCAGGCTTTGGTAATTCTTTTTTTTCTGAAATCTGATATGATGTCATAATTAACATGGAATTGAACTGACTCTACCACTAGCACTGCGAAAATAATTTTAGAATTAATTGGTACAGCTCTCTTTCCCCCTTAACCTGCGAGCTCCCAAAAATATTCGAGCAGAATAAGCACGGGGTATCGTAAGAATGCATCGTGAAATGAGTTGATCAACACTGTGGCAACCGAGTTTCCACGACCTCGCGCGCTTTAAAAACATCCCTTATTTTTCTTTCGGCTTTGACCTCAGGGCAGGTAAATTGAATTCTGACCTAAGATATCGGTTATCAGAAAACGCAGGCGAGAGTAATTTACTCCAGAATCAGTCAGTAAAACGTCATTTGGCCCTCAACACACTTGCAACACAAGAGGAACATTGTTCGTGCTATTTTGTGTACTGGTAATGGAAACCTTTTCAGCAGATTTTATCCGTTGCCTCTAGCATAGACACAGGTTTACCCTCATGCCTGTCGAAAAATTCCAATTTTATGATACTACTGCTATTTATAACAGAGAATGTAGGTATTTTGCTGTTTCATTAGAATTCATAATCATAAAAAGAAATCCTACCATGAGGTCTGTGCGGAAGTCAATCTCTTCCAGCCAAGTCAGAATTCATTATTGTTTGAATTACATGCAACCCGTAACTTGTTAAATCGCGGAGATCAAATACAACAGAAAGAAAGCAGAGATTTAGGATAATTACACGACTTTCCACGTGTGACATGTACGATTTTACTTCTGCGATTTGGGTGACATAGCAGAAGTTGTCTTGTTTCTATCACGTTTACGTCAAGTTGGGATTATCAAAAATACATCTACAAAATATTTCACTGCAATTCTACATTGACAGTTGCAATTAACGCAAACTTGCTATTTTAATATGAGGCTTTCTGTTAAAAGGAACTCCCAGCCAAATAGACTTAGCGCTTTCTTTAAAGGCAGAAAATCTTCTGCTACCGGTAAACATCCAACAGATGATGATGAACAAAGCGAGTCGTGGAACACACCAAAAGATTCTGAGCATGTGAAGGAACAAAAACAAGGTAACGGCTCTAAATCAAGTAAATCACGTCAGGCCGAGTATCTAATCGTCCTTCACCGTATTCTTCAGGAGCAAATGATAAACACAACAGAAGTTTACAGCATCGGAGGCTATACAATAGCAGTTGAAGTGTTAGAAGATACGGATTTTTAGAGCCTCTAAAACGTAATTCAGAAAAATCATGTGGATACACACCTTGACTAAGAAAGAATCATGGCGATCATATAAAGGCCACAACGTCTGCACTATACAAAGATCTTGAGAGCCGTACATGGCTGTTTCACAACTAACAATTTAACAGTACCGAGAAAAGGCTCAATATATTGTGCTGAGCTGAGAACGGATGTATTGATGTCATGTGTGAAGATGAGATCAGCGCTAGCGTACTTTATGGCCATAACTAATAGTGGACTACCTGATGAAAACGGGCGATGCATTAGACCTTTTAAAGCCAGGGTAACGTGACCAAATTTTTGCTCTATTTTGTATTATGGTGTTTTTTTTTTCATTTAGACCCCGTCTACAGGTATCCGTTTTTATTCGAAAACGCAACTTTTTTGTTACGGTTTCCGTCCACACGTATCCGATGAAAACGAAACTGAAAACGCAATTTTTTGAAAAGCTCTCCAGAGTGTAATTTTTGGAAAACGCCGTTTTCGTTTTTATGTGTGGACGGGGGATCGATCGGAAAACAGAGCTTTTCGAAAACGATGACGTATCAGTATTGGATGCAGCCCACCCGCGCGAAAGGAAATGGCACCACGTGGCTTTCCTTCCTATCTTGCGGGCTCATTTTACCGTTAAATGCGCATGCACCGTCAGAGGTATCTCCGTTTTCGAATCGTTTTAGCGTTTTCGTGTGGACGGTTGAAAACGATATGAAAACGCTACGTGTGGACGCGAATTTTTGAAAACGGAGAAAAAGTTGCGTTTTCAAACGAAAACGGATACGTGTGGACGGGGCCTTAACCTTCTACAAACTACTGGTTTGCAAATTAATTGGATTTCAGACGTGACCCCTGACTTTTCATAACATTGGGGCTATATTTAACTATTGCCAGAAATGGAAAGAGCATGATGAAAATAGCAATGTGGCCAAGCATGGGCCCTTGCAGATGCTAAATATATAATGATTTTTCAATGATTTGAGTTTTCAGGAAAATCATTAACACAGTCTGTTATCGGTCGCCTCATTAATAAATTAAGTCGTAGTCGCAAATATTCTAGTTAGTGGACTCGCAACATTCAGTTGTGCAGCGCTTTTGAAACTTTCTTCTGTTCATTTGCAGATATGAATAATAATAATGTATAATATTTTCATAACTCTCGTTATTTTAATGTGCTGTGTATACGTACGTGTATAATTACGGGTTAACGCACTCAGCGAGTGAATTATCTTGATTTACCTGCACGAGTTCACTTACAATGAACGAGGAATTTCAATGCCGCACGAGGCTTTGGCGAGTGCGGTATTAAAAATGTCGAGTTGATTGCTTGTGAACGAGTACAGGTAATCCCGATAATTTACGAGCAATGATACACTGCACAAAGAAACACTGCTCTGAAACCACTGTATACTAGGTAAACCAGACAAAATGTTGATTTTAAATTTAATACGTCTCAAATTAAAGTTGATACAAAATTAATCATATTTTTTTACAAAATATATCCGATTAAAAACAATAAAATCACTTTCTGAAAAGATTTAATAAGCTTAACGTCTTTCTCAACGTCTCTTGCAATAAGCTTAAACCAAACATAAGCATATCAACTTGCTTTTTTGTAATGTTTATGCTAATTTGACAGTCTTTGAATTCTACATGTGAAAGGAAGTTAAGCGTTGCAGAATGGTTTCAGTTAGCCCTACATTCTGTACACTCTGGCATTTACTGCTTTGTGTAAGATTTTCGATGTTATCCGCAATGGACGTAGACTCCTTCGGAGAGGAATCATGACCAACTCTAGCAAGAATATTGGAGGATTTTTGTACTTTTCCAGGCTTCTTATCTCACAATACGAATTAACGCTACTCTCGTTTCTGTGGCCTGAAGTCTGCATAATTCGATGAATGGGTATGCCAGCTTCATTTAGAGCAGAGATGGTTGTAGATCCAGCACAATGGTTTGTGTATACTTTGCTCAAGCTTGCAGCGAGTGATATCTCCTTCATCATGTCACCCAGTTTATTCACTCCATGGTCCAATCGGTGAATTTTGAAACCATATACTGTATATCTTGCCGCTGGCGAGAAAATTTCTCTTTGGTTTCTGAGAAAATGCAGTTTGGTTAGGATTTAGGACGCTCAGAAACTTTTTGAAATATTTTACAGGACAATTTGGCATCCCAGAACTGAACATGGATCGCTTTCGTCGGCTTTATCTCCGACACCGCCTTGGTGGTTTTTCGTTTTTTCACTGATACTCACTGCTAGACATCTCCATATATTCATGCACTGTCGTCGTTTTAATGACAAAACTATCTGGTGTTAAGGTTCGAAGATTTTCCCTTCCACGGCGACAAAAGTGAGGGCTGATAATGAACCAGTTCACGAGAAGTAAACGCGGGGTTTCGTCGCTGAAAGCCTTCGTCTCGTAGCACTTTTGGATGTCTTCGGGAGAGATAGGTGTGCGATGTTGAACGTTTGCAAAGCCTTGAGATTTAAGCTGTTTTAGTTCAGCACTCAGGGATTTATTTGCAATTTTAAGCTGCTGATCTCGTATGATAAAATGCCGCTAAACTCTGGCAGTGTGTTCAAGTAGCGAGCAATGGCCGCTCTGATCAGTGGACAAGTGCGCTGAAGCACTGTATACTCTGTCTGCGACGTTTCTTTAACCCCTCAGAGAGATCTTCTGGTGAAAGACTTTCCAAAACCTCATTTGGGTATTTTCTGGACAACCAGTCTAAAATACAAACAAAAGAAAAAAATATAACGATGACTTTGCAGATTGTCCAAGACTGGCAAAACTGTTGACAACACGGCGCAAAAACACCTCAACTAGCTTCAATGAAAAATTTAAAATTCGCAACCTAACCTTTCAAAACAGATATTCCCCAAGCAGTTGCGTTCTTGGTGTTTTTAGGAATTGTATCATCAATAAGAGAATCAATGTCTACATCTGACAAATCGTCAAACTTTGAGTCAGCCGAAGCCATGGTGTAATGACAGTAGTGTGTGTTGAATTTACACCACGGCCATTACTCCACGATAATGACGTTGTTTCTTCACAACCCAGTATCACGTGGTACAAATCAGGCAATCAGAAAATCGGAATTCTTACAGTGTCATTGTCAGTGGTAATGGGCTCCATACTAACCACCATTTGCTTTTATTTCTCTTGATAACAGGATTATTAAATGATTACTCCATTTAACCTACCTCACTACCAACAAACGCGAATGGGAACCTTGTGTAATTAATTGTACTAGAAACGAATCGAAAGCTTAACCCTAGCTGAATAGACAATAGGTAATTCCCAGCTCGCATTTTATCCTTCCGTGACCCTTTTTCTGCCACAACTGACACAACGAATAACAAGCTATCCAATGGAGTAATATGGCTATGATTTAACAGGAGAAGGAAAGACATGAAAACCCTTTTTGAGAGCAACTATTTTCTATTATTGCAAACCGCATAAGAACATAAAATTAATTTTGATTCACTGGCGCCTTGTAATAGGTCTACCACTACAACAGACAGGTTATAACTTTACAAGGCTTTTGAACATGTTTGGACAGAAACTTCTGCCTTCTTAGCTTCGGTTATAGAAATATCGCAATACAAAGTTGAATTTAGTTCAAGAATGCTAACGTGACGAAAATTTATACGCTATGTCCAAATGACCGGCAGCCGGTCAAGCAGTCAGGTATTTTTGTCAAATTCTAGGAAACGGAAACCTTTAAGCAATTTATACTATCTCGATTTAGAAGTACTTAATGCCTCCAGAGAGTTCTGCGGGTTTCTACATTTTTCACGCATTCTTTAATTATTCGTTCACAGTTTCTTAAACGCCTTGGCCTTGTAAAAGATGTGGGAGAGGAAAGTATGACCAAAAATAAACCCTAGCAGCTTTAATTCGATATTAATGTACCAATAAAGGTGCTGTCCCTAATATTTATTTGCAAATGTGTTCCAGTGCTTTATTTTTGTCCTGATATATTTTTACCGTAGATAAATACAAGTATAAATAAACAACGAGACCCTTAGCTTCGCAAAGGACCGAATGCAGCCGAGGGGGGCTTAACTGAGCTACTAACGTGGCCAAAATCATTTTGATTCAAACCAAATCGGTTTTTATTCTAGGCTCGGTAAAGTCTACTAGTTGCCAGAGTTTCAAGCAAGATTACTTTTGGCGCGAATTTGAGTGGGTGAATCTAAGAAAGATGTGAAGCTACTCCGTTGAGACTCTAAAAGGTTTATATTATTACCATTTGCTCCATTACCGACACATGGTTATTAAATAATAGAACTTTAATACTGGATTAACATCTTTATACATGTCTTTTTCAAAGAGCTCTAATATTCTCCTCAGTTTAGATCTCTTTTGGCCCTCTTCCATGTGACCTTTATACTCAGACGGCCGTTGAAAAATTATGAACTGGCCAAATAACAGACGACTTGCAACTGGAATTTTCCAAACACTGCTTTACAAACGTTCATCAAAGAAAAACAATGAATATATACCAGTCACCTTGAAAGTACGTGGTATCCGCCATCAATCTGAGCAATTTTGGATTAAGACACTTGCAGAGATGTGCACATGAGCCGAGGTACACACGAACATCTGCAGTATCATTCAGATACTGTGTAGATACTACTACTGCTGCTGCCACTAATAATATTTAATGTTTATTGATTTATTCAGATGCTGTGACACAAAAGCTCATAATTTGCCCTGAGCCAGGTTAGAAATTGTTATCAGTGAACTCCAGAGGAAAGAACTATTTTATTATTTTGAGAAGCATTGCTATAGAAATTCTCATTTTGTGGTAATTTCCATCTCTGACTTTCAGTTCAGGATTTTTAACTGCTTTCTCTTTTGATTGGCAGTATAGATTTGAAAAATAGATAAATGAATTTCTTTTTGCCAAGGTAAATCGCAATTCAAAGATAAACCGTTTGCAACGGCTTAGCCTTGGCCTTATAAGCAAATTAGTAACGTGTCAAGGGTTTGGAGAGGATTTAATGCGACATAGCCATGGCAGTATTTCCAGCGTAAAGCGTGGAATCATTAAACAAAATTATATTTTACACTTCCGTCTTTGTTGGGGGTCTATTGATGTACGGTAGCATAAAATGTTCTCCAGTGTTATTGTTATTGGTCGTTAGCAAGTTCTTTCCTTGTGGAGTCTTAATTACAGGACCGTTGTCTTGTTTTGTCAGTGAGCTCGCAGATCATGATCCATGTCTTGATCGCTCGATTTTGAAGTTTCTTTGAAGCCGCAACGGTCACATTTATAGAGTATCATAGAGTTTCCACGATGCTGCTTTCAGAGTCTCATCAGTTTACTAATAAACTGGTCCTGTTATCCACGTTAAAGGTATTTACAGCAGGAATTTACATGTAGTTTAACTTCGATTTGTAACAAAGAATGATGATCCGATCAGGTTAGAACTCAGTATCTTCAATAACCAAGACTTTTATCTTGCTACCATTGATAGTGTATTCTTTTAGAGTCAATTCGTCTTGATTTAGTAAAATCTGTAGCAGTACGTCAATGGCTTCGAACTTGCATTTCAATCTGTTGTCTTCCACTGGAGACAAGCAACTGTCGCTAGGCTTTCTCTTTATAAAGCGCATCTCTTGGGCAGGCAGATGTGGTCGTGTTTGCTTCAATTTATTCGCAGAAATTGCATCCTCAACTTCAACTTCTCCTTTTTCAAAAGGAGAAGAGCGACGACCAGAAGAGTGACGGCCAAATGATTTCATCATGATCTAACTGACGCACTCAGCTATCTCGGCACTGCTTGCCTCACTGCCCAAGTGTCGCGTTTGAGTGACGTTTTAAAGACTGATGTTGCTGGGGTCGTCTGGTCAGATATTCTATTTACGTACAAAAAAATTAAAGTGGTGGTTTAAATTATTAAAACCGCCCTCATTAATTCTTACACCAACTATTTTCTTTGCCGCCAACTTTATAAGCGTAAACGATGGTCAATATAAGAAGGCTTAACTGTACGTGTTACTGTCACTTTTTGCGGTATCATGATAATCTGATATCATTGGACTATTTTTCCGGTCCTAAGAGCCTTGTTTTGCAACTGGCCAAAATTAAAAGATAATAAACACGAACCGGGGTTATATTCTGTGGAGGTCCGAAACATGTTTATTTTCAGTAAAGAAAATACACACTGGATCGTTCCTCTGAAAGCAATTAATATTTACTTGAACCGTGGCCTTTCGGTGGTTTGCTTGATCACGTTTTCTGTTTTATGACGTATTTGGTTGCCTGCAGAGATGTCAGCTCCCACACCTTGCCAAATTGTGTTCATGTGCAATTCATAAACCAAGGACACAGGGTAAACGCATCTGCTTTAATCCATATGTTAGAAAAGATAGCCACCCAGTATGAACCTCAAGGAGGCACTCTTTTGACGTCACGCATCCCAGTTTCCATGGATATTACTTAAATGACTCGATCTTTTGCAGAATTGAAGTAATAATGTGATGAAAACATTGCGTCACAACTATGCGAAATATACCAACATGTTATGCCATGGACCTCACGTCTAAAACCTTGAAAAGGAGCTGTCTGTCACTGATCAGTAAATTATGGAGATTTAATAGTTTTTGCTTTGAAAAATTAACCTAGAGTGATATTTTTCTCCATTTAGTTCATATATTTAACTGCTCTACCGAGAAGAGCACAAATGCGTTAGACGAAGTAATCGATCGCGATATACTGTTCGGTAGTAGTTACCATCTTGTCTGGGGGCATAAAGGGGATTCATATTCTTTCTTGTTTGTAGAGTGATTGAAATCAAGGTTTTAAAAGGTCTACACTACAGCAGGCAGGTTATAACTTTTAGAAAAACGTCAAGACTTTTGCGTTTTGAAAACATGTTTCGACAGAATCTTCTGTCATCTTAAGTTAGAAATATCATATTACATAGTTGAATTTATCATGGTAAATTGAAGAATACTAATGGAAAGAAAAATTAAAGATGCGCAAAAATATTTAGCTTTTAAGCTGAGTTTTAAATATGGTACAACAGATGATTTAAAGTTGGTTTTTCCATTGGATATACATAGCCTCTTTTGTCTCAAGCTGATTCAAACTGGTGGAAGCATGATCTATTAAAATATTAAAGCAAGTGTGCGAACATGCACTGCGGCATTGCTCAGAATCTTGTAAATGTTTGGAAATATGAGAGGCCCTGTCAGTGGCTAAATGCTCGCGTATGCGTGTGGAAAAACACTGAGCAGGGAAGATTTGGATGTCGAAACTACCCGATGGGTTTGCCAATCTTAAAAGGTATGGATGCTCCGCCCACGCGCGCCTAATCAGGTATTAAACCGCAACTCCTCAAGAAAGATTCATTACCGAAAAAATCAGAATTGTCAACTCCAATCACATAAATTCCGCCGAGGATGGCCATGAAAACTACAATATCAACCAACAAATCGTACCTGATCCCGCGATGAAATGGAAAACCATTACCTGGTCAGCCGTTAACTTACAAAAACCATGTGATCTCGATGAGTCCTAATCTGAGTATGCGATGTGGTCATACCTTGTTTTGACAGCTGTCAATCATCGATCACAAAACTATCTGAAAAGACGTTGACTATACAGATCTTTTGAAACAACCTCGTCCCAGTCATTTTCCGTGCGTACGTACGGGCGGACGGACGTACGTGATATCCAAATTTTCCCGGCTCGATGGGTTTGCCAATTTCTGTAGGTATGGATGCTCCGCCCGCACGCGCCTTCGTCTTGTAGGTTTTATCCACAAGAGTTCTAATGAGACCCAACTAGTATGAAACGACGTGAAAGGAAAATAATTAGTTAAAGGGGCACGGTCACGACCCGGTCATCCGCATTAGGTTCGTCGCGCAGAGGCAAAGTTTCTCACTGTCCGCCATATTGGATTTGCGATCATTTGTTGGAATTTGGATCAAGCTGCCGCTTCTTGGACTATTTTACAAAGTTTGATTACTTTTAGATTTAATTCACTTACTTCCTAATCTTCTGAAGTGTCAGCCAGTAATGGATACTGAAGATTTGAATGATTCTAGCCAGGTTAGTATTCGCTTTCATCGATCGCCATAATTTGGCATTACGCGGTCATTGATACAGCTGCGATAATTCTTGATTTTTAGCATTTCTGGAAACGTTATGGAAGTTAATAGAAAGGAGACTATGTTCTTTTTTCTTCTTGTAGCGAAATCGTGTCCGCTGCACGTGCAAAAGTACTTGCTCGACAAAACGGACAGGGAATGGAAATCGTGGCTGTCCCTGCAAAACCGAAGGTGTGATGTGTGGGCCGCATTGTAAATTTGGCTCTGTGGCGAAGCCCTGTCGAAACAAGGTAATCTATCTGAAACATGTAAACTCTTAAGACTTTCGAATCTTTTTTCTGAAAATGTAAGGTTTTACAGACCCAAAGAATTGTGTTCTGCCAAGCTGCTGACCTAATTAAACTTTCCACTCTCTTTGGCAGGATTTTATCAACACATTAGATGACCCAATGGTGCGGAAACTTTGTGTTAGAAGCCTACAACGTGGGGTGGGAAGCATGGACTACATACATGGTCTGCTTATTATGGAGGATGAGGACAGTGAGAATGAAAGCGTGTACAATGATGTATACAGGGAAACACTTGTCTATGAAGCAGTGGACAGTGATCAATCCCCAGGAGCGGCTGGCGTAACTCCTGGTACTGAACCTCTTCCTGGCCCATCTACCTCAACTCCATGGTGCAAATGTGGTGTTTCCATACAGCTGGCTAAGCAAATTGAAAATAAATGTTGTGGTCAAAGCCGCTGTGTAACTAGCTTTGCACGGTTCTCTAAACTCTGTATAGACCCAGATATCTTGAAGCTTTGCATAAGAAATCGAGCTGACATTCGAAATGATCCCGACGACAATAGCACTAGGGCATTTAGAAAGGCCACCTATGCAATGGCTTCATGCGATATATTTTTTTTACATTTCCTCCTTTTTCATTGCTGTTTACAAAACTAGAAAAATGCAAAAGCAACATTTTAGAAGTTCAAATGCCTTCTTATCCTGACTTTATTTATTATTTTGTTGTTACTCATGCATGTTGCCATGAACTGAACAGTGTTTTATACCCAGGTCATTGTGTAAAATGATATCCATCAAGATTTTAGTGGCTTTCAGTCGAGTGTCAAAAAGCCAGTAAGTTACAACATAACTCGGGAATGAAAAAAATAAAGATTGCAGTAATTAAAAGCCATTTAGATTTCTTTTTTAAAAAAATACATCGAGGGATGCTCTGGTATGGGGGCCCGTTCTGGTCAAAATTATTGTTATTATTTCTACTAACACAGAATTAATGAAACTGTTCGTTTTATTATTTATACGGTGTTTCATAAATAATTATATCTACTCTTCGAATTATTTTTTCGTCTTCGAATTAATTTTACCTGTCTCAGGTTTTTCCATTCCTTCAAAAGATGTATGAATTATTTTTTTCCTGTGCGTGAATTTCTTAGCAAATCCCACACGCCATTGCACGCTGAGTTTTAGTGATCCCATAATCCTTAGGGTGATTGAAACATGGCGGCTAGAACCAGTCGGACGAGACTGGTTGTGCGAGAGAGAAACGAGCGTTTTCGTCATTTTGTACAAAATTTGAAGGCACTTTTGCGGCTTTTCTTGACTCCTGACAATGTGCATCTAACAACTGGTGCTTTAGTTGAAGCAAGACATCATCTACTAGATGCCAGAGGGACCTTATCTCTGTTGATACTTGACTTAGAGAGAGGTGACCCCAACCCGACAGGGCTACCGACAAATGCTATAGAGGCACCCCTTCAGAATTTAAGGGAATCTGTGGCTAAGATGATTAACATTTTGCCAGTTGAGACAGAGAACAAAGAGCAAGGTGATGTCTCGACCTCGCTTACTCTACATCTGTGACAACAACACAGTTTGGAGCTGGACGGAGACGATATGACATCTCCAAGGATTAGCTGGAACACTTGCGCTCCCTGTTTTTTTCTTGGCAAAAAATAGCAGATATGCTCCAGGTGAGTGTTTCAACCATCCAGCGGAGGCGCAGAGAGTTTGGATTAAGTGACGAACTCGAAAAATATTCAGATATAACAGATGATGAATTAGATCAGATTCATGCAAGTGTAACAGGTAACTCACGTGAAGGCCCCGTCACCCCTAATATTGGAAGGAGGAGGTTCATTGGTGCATTGAGAAGCCGTGGTTTAAGAGTTCAAAGATGGAGAGTCAGTGAGTGCTTACGTCGGGTTGACCATGTTGGCACTGCTTTGCGGTGGAGGATGACAATCCATCGCAGAAAATATTTTGTGCCAACCCCTAACAGCCTTTGGCATATTGATTCTGGCCACAAACTAATACGATACAAATTGATAACTCATGTTTGTATTGATGGCAAGACCAGATTGCTAACATATGCTTCCTGTTGCAACAACAACAGGGCTGATATGTGGTATTATTGGGCCATAAAACAGGCAGATAAGTACGGCAACACAACAGTTTAATCAGGCGGCCATAAAACATTACATGGTCGACCACGAGGTCTGATTACCGTGCCCCAAAGGCTACTGGGAAATAACATTACGTAATCGATTACACCACAGATACAGTCTTTTCTTTGTTCCAAAATGGAGTGGAACAGTGGGGACTACCATCACGTGCTCGATGTGACTATGGTATGGACAACTTTTATGTTGGCCAATACATGATAGAACACCGTGGACAAGGCAGAGGTAGTATCATTACTGGATCCTCAGTACACAACTAGAGTTGAAAGAGCTCATCGAGATGTCTACTCTGGGGTGTTGGCCTTTTACGCGCGAATTTTTGAGGCAATGGAAGATGAAAGCATTCTTGACGTATCAGATGATGTTCACTTGTTCAGTCTTCATCATGTCTTTGTTCCCAGGATCAATAGATCCTTGGAAGAGTTTATTCAGCAAATGAACAATCATCCAGTTTCAACTGAAAACAACCAGTCACCTTGCAAATGTGGGAAAGGGGAATGTTAGAGAACATGCATTCTGGTCACACTGCACTGTCACCAGCAGAAATTGATGACTTTGGAGTGGATCCTGAAGGTGTGGTGTCAGCTGAAGAAGAAGATTACCAGGTTAATGTTATCCCACCAGCAATTGTGTTATCTGATGAACAGTTAACCCAAATGCCAAGGTCATTACCAAATGATGACAACTGTGGAGTTAACATTTTCAAGCAATGTGTAGAGTTTATTCATTCTTTATCAGGCTAAAATTTCAATAGACCATTATTCTTAACTTTCCGTTGAGGACAGTCACGAATGAACAGATGGACAATACATATAGGCATTAAATGTAATCCATTGATGGTGAAGTATGACCATGGGAGTGGCCTGATGACATCATCATTGATGTTGCCAATCAGAAAACAATTAAATCCTATGAGAAAACAATATGACAGGGATACATCATAATAAATTTTCCTCAGCAACAGTGGAAAAAGATCAGTTAATTGGCCCTTAACTCTCTGTATGGATAACAATTTCTACTTTTTTTAGATGACAAAAAATGATATTTTGAATAATTTCGTAGGCTGTCTTTGGCCTAAAATCTCAAAGAAGTAACATATGCTTTAAAAGACACTATTCTACTATCATTCCTTTTCCTTGTAACAAACCGGAGTTTTCATCATAAACATCATTGCAACGTTTAACATGTCCAATATGGTATTAAAAATAACTCAACTGAAAACAACAAACAAGAAAAATGAACAGGGCTAACAAACAAGAACCACGAGTGCTACCAAAGAATATCCATACCCAGTCAGAGATCGAATTTTGAAATTCTGTAGGGATGGGGAATAAAGTCCTATGGGAATTTATTAGGGAAAAATTGTCCAGAAAAGGAGGCCGAGTCACCTTACCATTATGGTGAAGTCATGGAAATTTCTTTAAACACACTCAATATCCACTGAACCATGGAGAGAAAAGAACATTTTCTTTAAATTTTTCGAGTTCGACTTTTTCTGCTTTGGAAGGAACACGATCGTGGTCATACTCAATAACAATTATATCTTTTGTCACGGTTGGTGACTCACGTGGTCGTCCAGCGGGACGCCGAGAAGGGTACGGTGCAGGTCGTGCAGAAGAGGCAGACCTTGAATGCCACTGTCCAGACATGTCTCGGGGTGCATTTGAGATTCAACCTCTGGAGCCTACAGTGGGAAATCTGCGATGAAGTTCATCTACAGCGTTTTCAGTGCGAAAACTGCCAGAATTACTTGGACCGGGAGAACGAGCAGCATTTGATCTTCCTACTACGTTTGAAAGCTCAGTGAGTTATAGTTTCGATTGCATTCTCGGCTATTCTGATTATTTCTTCTTTGTCAGAATCGCTCCACGTGGAACCCGATGAACCAGCCGCCATATTGAATGAAGGTACGCAATGGCTTATCGGATCACAAAAACTCAGCGTGCAATGGCGTGTGGGATTTGCTAAGAAATTCACGCACAGGAAAAAATAATTCATGCATCATTTGAAGGAATGAAAAAATCTGAGACAGGTAAAATTAATTCGAAGACGAAAAAATAATTCGAAGAGTAGATATAATTATTCATGAAACACCGTATAAATAATTAAACGAACAGTTTTATTAATTCTGTGTTAGTAGAAATAATAACAATAATTTTGACCAGAACGGGCCCCCATACTCTGGAGCCAAATTAAAATTTATTTGCTCCACAGACATCCCATGAATACACCATAGCTATAATAGTTGGAATGCATAAAATCCAAAGTGCCTGTCATATTGTTTCAAAGGTCAACATGAACAATTTGACACTCAGTTGAAAAATTTTCTATGTCCAAAGAAAATGTTGTTTCAATAGTAATTTAGTTACATGTAACAATCACTTGTGTATTAATAGGTTAATGTTTACAAGATAGTTTCACACATTTTGCCTCGTTTTCTCATATAAAATGGTTGAAAACACGTTCACATTCAAGTAAAAGACAACCTTGCTCATAGAACTTGGAGCACTTGAAATTTCTTACTTTAAACCATTATACTAGATAATTTTTTTAAAAGCAGCAAAGTTATTCTTACAATAGGATAGCCTCCATTATTTTTGTTATTAAAAATGGCATTGTAGGCTATAAAAAAAGAGCATGAATTGTATCATTATTGTCCCTGATCACCAGATTCAGGAAAATGTTCAAAATTGCTCTGAGCAGAATCAGACCCTTCACTTTGTTCAGTCTCGCTACTTTTTTGGAAGCCACTCTTTCGCCTCTCAAAAAGCTCTTTCGATGGCGGTGGGGGCTTTTCTGCAATGGTTGTAGCAATGCATGCAGGGTCGCTTGCATTCAAGGACACATGCCTTGCAACTGCTTCACCATCTTCATTGCGCGAGCGGAATATCCTGGCTATTAGCATCGGCATATACTCATAATTCTTCTTTACTTTTACAATTTACAACTTTGGAATTCCACTCCTTTGTTCGCTGATTATATTTGCACGACACTCGCACTTCACCAGCCTTTGTGGTGGCAGACTCCAGATTCAAATAAAATTCCAGTCTATGGCTGCCTACTGTTTCCAAGCTTTGTATGCCCTATAACTAAAAGTAGAAACGTTGCAGTAAATATGACACCCATAAGGGTAAAGAAAAATAAAATTCAAGACTGGATAGGACATGTTTTCTTGAGTAACAATAGAATCGAGAACACAAACCTGTATGAACATCTCTTAAGTGTGTATGCCAGTGACAAGCTATTTGCACACTCCACTAGGGGAGGAGAATGTACACAACACATATACAAAAGAATAATTTGCTATAAAATTTTTTCAAAGAGGGACTATTCTATACCCGTTGGGAAAGGTGCTGTCTGAATCATCAATGACATCACTGTCACTGTTGCTGTTGCTGCGACTACCAGCAGCATCACTATTCTCCTCTGAACAGGCATATTTACTTTGGTCATCCAGTAGAACTACAGAGCCATTGTGAATCTTGTAAGATGAGTTGTTTACTGACATTTCAGTAACTCCTGTGATGTCAACTTCAACTTCCCTGAATTGGGAAAAGAAAAATACAAGACAATGGGAAAACCTCTAGTATAATTTGGAATAATTATTTCAATTAACTGACTTTGGCATCAATATAAAAACCTTCAAATCACAAATCTGCATTTTACAAACTTGAGCAAAATACTTGGCTTGAAACATGCTCAATATTTTTGAGATGAAAGCTTTCCATAGTGAAAACAACATGCAGCATGATTTTGAAGCAAAGTATAATCACGCACAACATACTCCAGAGTCGTTCAGAATAAAGTGGGCTTACCTGGTAAGAACAAAGCTTTCAGAAGGCCATCGAGGAATTTCAGATGGAACTTCTTTTGCAGGAGTTGAAGTTGACAATGGCCCTGGTAATCCAAACAAAAATAATTCTCGACCAGTAGAAATTACTAAATCACAAAATAAATCAAAATAAACGTAAGTTTAAATTGGTAAGCTTAAATTGTAAACTACGAAAATCACCCAAGTATACACAATTTTTAGCAGCCCAAACGCATTGATAAACATTTCCCCGATACAAGCCTTCAAAATGGCGTCGGTGTTTTGAGAAGTAGCGCTTAATTACAGGAATGGCTCCGGGCTCGGAATGCACTGGGAACGAGTCTGGTTAGCTAAATTAGGCTACAAAATCACCCTGGGAAGTCTATTATAACACGGCGGTTAGCCTACTAAGCAATCCGGTTAGCCTACTGAGCACTGCGGTTAGCCTATTAAGCAACCCGGTTAGCCTACTATAGCACTCCGGTTAGCCTACTAAGCACTGCGGTTATGCGGTTAGCTCTGAAGAATGGTAAGGGTAACACGATAAATTGTTAAAATTTTCGGTGTTCGGCAGGCGGTCTTCGATAGTGTAGTGGTTAGTGGGAATAGCTCGTGATCCGAGTGACCCGGGATCGATTCCTCCTCTGTGCTTTTATAATTGACTTTGTTTTTTCTCTTTTTCGACGAAAAAATCAAAGTCTAAAAAAATCTAAGTGTCCCGGAGCCATTCCTGCATTTAACGCCATGTTTTTGAGAGAGGAACATCTTCGATCCGTTTTTGTTTCTTGCGAAATTGCCTTCCCTCTTCGTCCTAAGCCCTACAGAGAAATTATTAATTCGTTTACAAAAGGAATGTGATTTAAGTTAAAGTTAAGTTAAGTTAGAGTTAAGTTAAAGCACTGTTCCAAGACTCTCAAAGATACTAGCCTTCTTCGCCTTTCCAATGCAAGGAGCTGGGCTATAAAACTCGAATCGTTCGAGTATCCGCATGCTGTTCTCGCGGAAATCCAAGCTAAATACAAATTGTTATCGATCCACACTCTTGTCTTTCCCTTCTGCCAAAAGCGAGAACCTTCTGCTTTGCTTGCGTGGATTATTTTGCGGCCGCTGCCAGCTCTTCGGCCGCCACGGCCGGTCATGGTTTTACGACGGCTCGAAACACAAGCGAATAAAGGCAGAAAAAACACTTGAGTTCGCAAATAAAAACTGAAATACGTTTTCCAACCTTTGAACAATACTTTGAACTGAATAAGAATGCTGAGAAAACCAGGATGGTGAAGATATCACAAGATAGAAAAATTCAACTCTGCTCTTCGACAGGATTTGAAAAGCTTAGCACAACCTTTCAAATTTTTCGCACTACAAATGCGCATGCGCGAGTCGTGACCATGCTCCTTTAATAAACCAGTAAAGGTCTCCTTACGATGAACACTGATAACAGGAGAATGCGCATGGAACACAGCAAACTGCCTCAAATACGCCCGGCATAGTAAACCGAACGTTCGAAAGTCGACATCAGTCGAACTCAATCCTCGGATTAAGTTCGATTGAGTTCGGCAATCGAACGACATCGAACACCAGACTTTCAGTGAGTTCTATTTCCGAACAAATCGAATTCAATCGAACTCAATCCATCTGATTGTGTTTGTTTGCGTTCGGAATCCGAACTCAATCGAACTAAATTAAATGGATTGCGTTCTATTGGCTATGGTAAACCCTTACAACTGAACATCTTCACTTACCAAGTTATCGAAGAATTTACAGGCCACAGGGAAGCAACCAGTTAACGTTGAAGGTGACCCAATTATCCGCGCTCGTTTACAATTCGGAATGCACGGCCTTTCTCGCCTATGTTCTTTAATACCTTGAAAACTTCGCCATCCTTGACGTCAAAGCGGCATTCTTGGTGGCCTTTTACTACGCATTTGAAGCTTACAACCCACAGCGCATCTGAAGCCATTTCTGCGGAATTACGTTGCGTCGTTTACGAAAAACACGTGCGCTACATTGCGGGCTGAAGTAACTCGAGCTTCCAAGATCTGGTTTTTATGGCTTTTCAACGCCTGTTTTACACAAATCACGAGTTCGATAATCGAACGTTCGATTGGATTCGATTGATATTTTTTTCGGTGAGTTCGATTTCGTTCGATTGCAGAACTCAATCAAACTCAATCCATGAATTGAGTTCGATTGAGATTGAGTTCGATTGGGTTCGATTTACTATGCCTGGAATACGCGAGACGTATTACTTCGTTCAGGACAAGCAGCTATTCTGGGAATTAACGAAAATGGAAATAAGAGAGAAATCCATTTCATTTGCAAAACAAAAGTCAAGAGCTCTTTCCAAAAGGCAGACTGAAATTTCCAGTGGACTTGATCACCTCGACAGCATAATTTGTAACAGTAATAAACTGCTAAATTTTACCTCATATATCACACACTGCATTCATCTGTGTGTATTAAATAATACTACTGTCTTGAATAGACAGATCTTCATTCAATATATGATCGCAAAGGAAATGCTACAATGTTTCAATCTAAATGTAGTTGGATAGAAAAAGCGCAAAAACCCACTAAATACTTTTTCAACTTGGAAAAAAGAAACTGCCATCTGAAACAACCACATCACAAGAACAATCTGACTTTTTTTTTAAATCAGAAATCCAATGTTTCAAAAACTCTCGGATGAAGACATAGAAGAAATAGAAGGTCCTCTGACACTCGATGAATGCAAAAAGTTCAGGAAAACAAATCGCCCGGTGAGGATGGCTTCACCGCAGAATTTTAATATAGAGATTTAGCCAAGCTTAATTTGTGAAATTGCCTTTTTAATTTCCTTTTTGATTTTACTTTTGTATTTGTTTCAAGTTTAATTCGCTTTGTTTTGGTTTTTATTTTCATTTTATTTCTGCTTTGCGTTTAAGTTTCATGTTCAATGCTTTTAACTTTTTATTTGAATAGTATTTTATTCTTGTTTTTTGGTCGATTTGTGTTCTGTTTGAAATTATTTCTGAAAATATGACGCAAATTTCGAATGATAGCCATAGGCCACCATACACTTGACTTCAGAAAAGCATTTGACTCATAAAAAGTGAATTAAATCTCGGGGAAGTGTAACGCGATAGACCAAAATCTTCCACATTAATGTTGAAAGTTCATTTCTCAAGAACGGGTTTGCAACAAATTGGTTTAAGCCAACAAGACAATCCAATAAAATTCGCCAGAGTAAGCTGGTTAAAGGAATAAATAGTTATGGAAATAATGGCCTACAGGGTTGTTATTCTTTTGGTATCTTTATATTGCATAAGGAAGTATTCCAATTTTATTTTTGTATTCCGCAACTTTTTTCCACAAAATACACCTTATTCCAAAATGGCCGCTGATTTATGCACACAGAAATTGGCCCTTGTTGCCTCGTTCAAGATAAAATTTTCTTTTAATTTTTGAGCTTAAAAACGAGGCAAGAAGGGCTAATTTGAATACCAACAAAAGAATATTAAGATGGTAGCCATTTTGGAATAAGGTATAGAGCTTTAAAGTTCCCGCGTCGGCCACGCCCAAAGAAGATGACCGCGAGTTGCTTCTAAAAAAGAGTCCTGGTTCTAGAACGGGTCATGACGTCAAGTCAGGAATCGTCAAATCTTCCTGTCAGTTCGTTTCACTCTTAATTAATTCCGAAATATAACTAATTGTAACGGATTTCATCCGAATAATATGTCTGATAGATGTGTATCTGATAGATAAAGGTGGTACTCGAATGACCGATGTAGGTATAATTAATGTGGCCATGCGTTTGGCATGGATACCTCGTCTGCTGAAGCATGCAAACTTGAATTTGAAATCAGTACCCGGTTATTTTTTTCCTAAGAAAGCTAGGTGGCTTAAAATTTCTACTGCGTTGTAATTGTGATGTGATTTGATTGGCTCAATAGTCTAGTAAATTATTATATAAGTCAGTCTAAAGATTTTGCTTAAAACTTGAAGGGGGGATTTTAAACCCTCCTTTCTAAGAAAAAGTTATGATGCAGGGACTAGGTACGGCATGCACATATTTTGTCACATGGCAGCTGCTCGCGTGACTACGGTTAGCTTATTTGAATTCACATTGTTATTGGGGTAATCGTTTGCGAAATTACCTGAAGGATGGCCAAAAATCCAGCTAAATTGCTGCGTTTTAGTTCATGCTGGTGCCTGAGCTCATCATGAAGAGTTTAGAAGGCCTAAACCTTGCCAATTCCAAAGAACTATTTATTGGCACTGTGATTGTGACAAACTTCGACCAGCTGCTCGATTCCAGCTACTGGCAGTTTGTTGTTCATGGACAAGAGGCCATAAAGCAAATGAACATTGTCTCACCAGGCTTTAACTGGTAAATATGAACGTCTCAATCAACGATGGAAGTGACCGGAAAACTTTTAGTGTATTGTTGAAGCCTGGTCAGAGACTTATAAAAGAAACATTAAATTTGTTGGAGGTAGGTCTTTTCCGCTCAAAGAAAAGTCAAATTTCCCAGGATGCAATGCGGTTAGATTCCTGCTGGTTGCTGCTTGGCTGAGGTTGCTGTCAAAAAGGAACTACTTGGGCTCTTGTTTGACTTTTTTGGTCGAACTTTGCATTTGAGTTGGAAGCAGAAGAGTTGCTTTGTAATGTTTACCCTGTGATTAAACGACTGAGTCAATGAAAGACGTGTTCAGACTGTTTGCTTGTGAGGTAAGACTTGCATGAAATCCTTCTGTTGTTTTGGAGCTGGTATGCTGTTTTTCTGCAATTTCCATTCTGTACCTTTTCTGAGAAAAAGCACGTGGCTGCCATCTATGGAATGATAAGACCTAGCCCTAGGATTTTTTTCTCAACCCTATGCAGTTTTAAATGTTCAAACTTGTAAGGAAAAGGTAAATGGTAAAATTTCTATTTTTCCATGCATTTAACTTTTCTAGCTTCCTGAGGCTCAGGCTGAAGGTTGATAAACATTCTATGCTTTTGCAGGCAAAACACTGGTGCTGGGTATTGGCCAAAAAGGCGTGTTATTGCAAATTGCAACTTTTCAGATTTTCTTCTCTGCATATAATCAACAACACTACGTCATTTACATTGTATGCAGCGGTTGTTATCTTTGCACATGCGCCCGCGCTTCTTGTCTGTTCCATGTGCTCGCCTTTGATGGTTGCTGGATTTCTATTAAACCTTACGAGTAAACGCAGTGTTTCCTCTTTATTGGCGTGGTGGCAGCGGTTAACTCACGCCCCTAATTCCCGAAAATAACTGTGGACTCCGAATCCCACGACATCGACTCCATAACAAGGTCATTTCAACTATAACGGCCGTCATTTCGAGCGACCAAACTGAGTACTTTCCAACATGGCTGCGTCGCCCCGAGCACCCAAACAGAGGCAATTAACAAAGATTGAGACGATTACTTCCTACGAAAGTTGGCGGCAGAACTTGTTCTATCTCCTTTCACTCGACAAGAACTTTTTTCCCTTCCTTGATGCAACTTGGCAAAAACAAACAGCCGCTAATCCACGTAGGGCCTGACCAACGATGGTTCTGCAGTCCTTGAAGCCTAGCGACTCACGGCCGTTCAGAAGAACGCCCATTTAGACTTACTACTCGGCCCGATAGCCAACTTCTATCCTGTAATCTCATGGAATTCTATCGTTAAGCATTCAACCCCTCCATGAATATGGCAGAAAATCTGCTAACATTACGGTTTCCAGTCCACCGGAGCACACTTTCTTTGACTTGGCTAGCGTGCGCCTACAACCTGATGAGAGACTCGAGGACCTGTTTCAACGACCAATGGATTTCTTTGAGGATAACCCACTCTCTGTTTATGGTGGTCTAACACACCATGGAGATCCGGTAACGGCTGATGAAGACCCCCCCCCCCACCCTAGAGAACACAGTCGTTGTTCTCTGGCTCCAGTTGATACACCCAGGAATAGCTCTTTTAGTGAAACAAAAGTATGGTTCTGAGGTACGCAATAAGACCCTGGCTTCACTAAAACCGGAGATCTCCCAAGCTTTTGGATCCCTCCTTGATGAGTTACGTAGCATCGTAGATACCAAAGCCATGCGTGTCGGCAGCAGTAGTGGCCAGAGCCAAACCCGACGTCGCCCCTTCTTGTCCTGCATCCTCTGTAAAACCGCTGGATGTCCACATACCACTCACAACCTGATGGATGTTCATTACCTACCTGACCATGACCGTCGACCGTGGGCTAGGTCGCGAATGGTGATGGATGACCTTGACGACCCCAGTGTTGATGAGCAGGAGCCCTTTGCCGAGAGCAGTGACCTCGTAACCCCACCCGTCCAGGGTGATGAGCCAACAGCCCTTCGCGTCAGCATAGTCCAATCGCCTGTCCTCAGCGCCTTCTAACACGAACACCCCGAGCAGCTGACCCTGGTGCAACTTCCAACATGATTCGCGCCTCCTCCACCAAGCTGTATGATTACCCCATCACCCCAGCCTCACAAATGGCCCGGCAGGCTGATGGAGTTACCCAATGGATGTCATTGGCGAAGTCAACTGCTCCCTTACCCGCGGAGAGTGGACCTCCGAACTGGATGCCCTTGTCGTTCGACAGCTCGACGTCGATATCCTAGGTGGTAAGCCATTCATGGTCCGAAACAACATCGGTGTTCGCCCTGCTAAACGCCAGATTGAGATAGGTGGCACTGAGGTTATCAAATATAGCTCACCCTCCCGGCATACCCGTCAACCTAATGTGCGGCGTACACAATCCTTTCTGCTGCGCAACCAACACCGCACTATCGTTTTACCAGGTGAATATGTTCAGTTCGGCACCCCTTTTGAGGCCTTGTGGGCCCTTTAGCCCCGGATAGACTGCCCATCCAACGTGCCACGTAAACCAGAAGAAGCGTGGCCTCCACCGCAGCAAATTCTCTCCGTGGATCACGCCGTTCGCGTCTCCAACACGACCGACTCCCCCATTCTTCTAAAGCGCGGTGAGCAGCTTTGCCAGGATAGACACATTTTACTCGTTGACGCCTACGCCTCCACAGCCTCTCCTTCTCTAGCCACCTGCAAGCCCTTTTCACTACGTGTGATCCTTGACCCTGATGGGTCCCTAGATCAGGACGCTCGTGACAAATTCATAGCTGTCAACCTGGAGTTTGATGATGTCTTCAACCCGTCCATATCCAAATACAATGGGAAGTGGTAATATCGAGGCTGTCGTCAACATTGGACCTACCCTTCCTCCTCAGCGCGAAGGCAGGCTACCACAGTACAGCAGGAACACCCTAGAGGAATTACAGTTTGACGAGCTGGAAGCTGCCGTGTCTTTGCAAAACCTGAGCAAGTCAATTTCCACGTAGAGTACCTGGAGACCTCGTTCCTGGTCAAGAAGCCCAGCGTTGGTAGAAGGCTCGTCACATCTTTCGGAGAAGTTGTTAGGTACAGCAAGCCTTAGCCCTCCTTAATGCCAAATGTTGATGGTGTACTGCGTGAGACAGGAGAGTGGAAGTAAATGGTAATCACAGATTTGCTCAAGTCTTTCTATCAGATTCCCCTAGCGAATTCATCTATGAAATACTGTGGAGTTGTCTGGCTCTGAAACCTGCCTCGAAGAGCTGATGTCCTGCGTTCTGGGAGACCTCAAGTGGTTGTGTTGCGTAAATTGCTGACGACCTGTATATCGGGGGAAACAGCCCTATTGAGGTCCTCGACAATTGGAGCAGAGTTCTTGTCCTTCTTCAAAAGAACAACCTTCGCTTGTCTGCCGCAAAACTATCATCTGCCCCAAGAAGGCCACTGCCCTGAGCTGCATGTGGTCTAGTGGCACCCTACAAGCTAACCACCACAAACTGGCCGCTTTATCCTCGATGGAGCCTCCTTCAACCGTGCTTGGTCTGCGCTCTTTTATCGGAGCTTAAAAGGTTCTCAGCCCGTGTGCTTCCAAGATTTTCGGAGCTGCTTGAGCCCCTGGTCCAAGCCACTGCAGGGAAAGAATCCAGAGAAAAAATTGTCTGGACTGACGAATTACTGCTGACTTTTAAAACCGCGCAACATGCACTGAAAGACCACCGGACCATCACAATTTCCCAGCCACAAGATGCCTTATAGATTGTGACTGACGGCTCCATCAAGAATAGAGACATTGCAACAACACTAAATGTCCACCAACATGGGAAGCTACTCTTAGCTGGCCTTTTCCGTGCCAAGCTTCGTCGGCATGAAGTCACTTGGTTACCTTGCGAAAGGGAAGCCTTGAGTATTGGAGCGGTAATTAAACACTTTTCCCCCTATATCATCCAATCACCACACCCAAATGAGGTACTCACCGACAGCAGACCTTGCGTCCAAGCCTACGAAAAGCTCCAGAGAGGTGAATTCTCAGCCAGCTCCAAAGTAACCACCTTCCTGTCTACCTTCAGCCGCTATTCTGTCCACTTAAGTCATATCGCCGGTGTTGAGAACCTACCCTCTGATTACGCAAACCGCAAACCAAACCAATGCCTGGTTGTCAAATCTGCAAATTCATTGTTGAACTTGAAGAGTATGTTATTCGCAGGATCTCCGTTAGCGATGTTCTTCAAGGCTCCGTCAAGATGCCCTTCACTAGCCGTTGTGCTTGACAGGCTACCCAGTTGGAGTGTGCTCACCTCCGGAGGACACACTCTCACCTTAGCCTTGTAATCGCTGCTGACGGCCTTCTCGTTGTCCGAGACCATCAGCCATTCCAACCTCCTCGTGAGCATCTAGTTGTTCCTCGCTCGCTCCCGGATGGTCTGTTGACAGTTGTTCACATCTGCTTAAGTCATCCTTCGAAGCACCAGACCAAGCGTCTCTTCAGCCGATACGTCTTCGCCCTAGATGTTTACAAAGCCATTGATTTTGTATCTTCCTCCCGTCACACCTGTCAGTCCGTGAAGTCAATCCCTATACATTTCCAGCCCCAGTCATGTCATTGGGTTTTCATTCGCTGCTGATGTTGCTAGACGTCACCGACAATTGATTCTCGTTTTCCGAGAAACTGTCTCCTCATACACTTTGAGCACCCTCATCATGAACGAGAAACATGAGGATCTCCGCAATGGCATTATAGTCCTATGTTCCCAGCTGCGTTCCTTACGAGATGGCGGTACGACCGTCCGTGTTGATCCTACTCCTGGTTTTTGTTCACTCGCCAACGACCCAACTCTCCTCTCCCACGGAATTACCTTGGAGATCAGCAGGGTCAAGAATCCAAATAAGAATCCTGTAGTCGAACGTGCCATCGAGGAGCTCGGTCTGGAGCTCCTCAACTTGTCCCCCGAGGGAGGACCTGTGTCTGACTTCACTCTCGCACTTGCGACCGCTAACACGAACTCCCGCATCCGGCGTGATGGCCTTTCGAGGTGAGGTCTGTAATCAACGTGACCAGCTAACTGGTCAGCAGTTACCCATAGTTAAACGACAACTCATTCTTAGTCAGCATTTCTCCCGCCAGCAGAATCACGCACCCAGTGCAAAATCTAAGGCGCGTGGCCATACTAAAGTACCCTCTGCTATCTGTTGGCGACTTAGTCTTCTCGAAGGTCGACAAAGAGAAGTTTAAAGCTCGTGAGAAATACCTAGTGGTAAGCGTCAGTGAGGACCTTTCCTGTGAACTCCGGAGGTTGACCACCTCCCAGTTTCACAGTATACTCCATGCCTATGTCAATGTTATCCTGTGGTACCTACAGTTTTGGCTCAGTCTCCACAGGGTCCCATCTGTATATAATCCCTCAACCAAACACTCCACTGTTCCTGTGCGTTCTCAAGAAGTTACGCGGCCTCAATCCTATGACAAACCCACGGTTCCTCGACCTGTGCATGGTGTTATACCTGTCCAGGAACTTCCTCCAGTACCGGCAGCCATTGTACCAGCACCCTTCATTCCAGCCTCTTCTCCTGGCAGCCCGGTTCCTTCTCCTACACCACCTGAATCTGCTGCTATCGTTCCTCCAAGAAGGTCTGGCCGCCAATGCCGTGCGTCGTTTTGGCACAACCCGGACTTGGACTAAAAGTAGTGTACCAGGCTATCTTCCTGGTAGCACTGACGGTGTCTTTTCCCTTAATAGTTTACGCGTTACCTTTAGAAGGGCAAACCTAAGGGTAAAGAGACTGCCCCCTTGTGCGTATGTTACTCTTTCATTGTTGTTGTTCTAGTTCAGGCCCAGTACGTTTCTACGTTTAGTCCTTTATTTTTTCATACGCATTCGGTTTACTTCTTTGCTTGGCCGCTTAGCCATAGAGAGAGAGAAAGAGCTAAGAGGCAACCACGCCACTACGTCATTTAAATTGTATGCAGCGGTTGTTATCGCTGGGCATGCGCCCGCGCTTCTTGTCTGTTCCATGTACTCGCCTTTGATGGCTGCTGGATTTCTATCTCCAAAGATCTGTTGTAACTAAAAAAGAGCTTTGTAGATTTGTTACCAAAGACGAAAGTGAATGCCTATATTGTGGAGAACAAGATTCGATAGAACGTACCTTTTCAGACTCTCTTCACTAAAGATTTCTTGTCAAAAGTGGTGGAATGGTTTAAAAAATTGCAATCAATCTACCTTAAAGCTGTCACATTAAGAAAATTTTTCTGGACTTTTCCAACTCTGCCAATCAAAAAAAAATTCGGAAAAATTCACTACGCCTTGCTTCTTGCTTTTTATGTTATCTATACAAATAAGCTACATAATTTTCTTCTCATCACAGATTTTGTCAGCAAACTCTCTTCTATAAAGTACAGGATAGAACATTTGGATTAAGGTGGCGCCGTAGTTATTTTACTAACGAAAAGAGCGAACTCGTCATTGCTAAACTTGGCGCGGTCACAATGAAACTTTGGGAAAACTTTCTCTTATCATCTTCAGTAATAATACAATTATTAAATATTTTTAATGTTATTGGTGTTTTCATGGACCCACCTTTTTAAAAAAAATCGCACCCAGCAAAAAAATTTTGCAGATATATTTTTGTTAAATTTCTAGAATCAGCGTGTATTAACGTAATACATATCATAGCCAAGTCTCAAGAAAATCGTTGGAGCAGAATTTCGGAAATCTTATAGTCTCTTACATTCAGCTTTATCATTGTTTTTATACTTTCTATACTTGATGCTCTTTGACGAAACAAGCCACAAGCCACAATTGAATTTTGCATTTTCTTGATCTGGAATTAACAGGGATGGAGATGTGCTGAGGGTGTCATACTACGTCTTTTTATGTGTCGATGCAATTTTCGACCGTGAATGTTAGCCAGTTAGCACAAGAGAATTTCTGAGTTATGGTAGAAAAGGCCTTGGACGTGCGCGCGTTGTTTGCGCGCGCTAATGATGCAATAAATCGTGCGCAGGGTGCGCAATGCAATACAGGGGAAAAGGAGCGGTGTTTGTTTTATCGTTCACCCGAAGAGGTGTAACGGGTAAATAAAATTGCACCTATTTATATCAACTCTGTACAAAACACTACGTTAAAGTACACTTTATCACATAAAATAAGCATCTCATATTTAGAACCTTTAGAAACAGATGACGTCGTTTGTGCTATGCAGTTTCAACGTAAACAAATATTTGTTCACCAAATATGAGCCACTCTTTAACTACCTTTCAGTTGAAGCATTCCACAGTAAAATTAATAGAGTGCGGTTTTATTCAAGATGTTTATCGCGGGAACTTCCAATAACGTATCTTTGTAAATTCTCGTAATAGTTGGCCGCATACAACTTGGCCCCATGAATCGGCAAAGAATTACACAAACATATCACAATGGTAGCTAGGAAAAAAACAGCGTGAACGGTTTCCTTTTACCATGAAAAGGGCTGCCTCAATTCAGTTTTTAGTTAGTAATCTCGGTACGGTAAGCGGCGAATGGACATCAATTCACTTTGTTTCAAGTCAGTTGCAGGACCATAATTACAGTTCAGTATCTTCGATGACGTGTACCTTGAATGTACTTCCGTTCACAGTATATTCTTGAATTGACTGTACCTCTTGAATCTGTAGTATCTGAACCAACACGTTGGTGAGTTTTGGTTTGTTTGACCGCTGGGCATGTTCATAGTAAAGCTCCTCAAGTTTGCTGTATCTTGAACTCTCCAATAGTTTATCAAATTCCTCTTGTCGACTTAACGTTCTGGCTCCGACGAGTCTTGAAAATCCAAAGCATCCTGGTGTTTCTGGATAAGACTTTATTTTCGGCGTTTTAGATGGATTCTTGTTAACCTGGTTAGAATGCATATGTTGTTCAGTCATGAAGCTAAAGAATCCCAATTTCCTTCAGGCGCTGCAGGCGGGCTGATTCAGTACTTTTATAACACAATTGCTGCCGCTGCTGTGGTTTTTGAAGAAGGCTTTAGGTTGAACTACAAATACTTTTTTGCTTTTTCACGGACGTTGGATTCTTCTTGCACGATGAGAGCACTTCTAGATTCTATCTGAATGAGCTTACATCCAGTGATATCCACTTGAAGGTATTTTAGTGACGTTAAGGATGCTGGTTTACAAACTGATTGACGTGTTTTGTGAGATGCTAAATATAAACTAGAATAGATAGCTATTCCAAAGGGCTAATCACATAACATACTTATTTAGCCAATAAAAGCCAATTAGGAACAAAGAGTTTAGCTATGGAGCTGCTGATTTAGAAGCAAAATAAAAAGAAATACTGGCAAAATGGAAGGACGCCGCGTGTGGCAGGCAAATGAAACACGTCACGGACTTAGGCAGGAAGGACATTTATTGACCTCTAAGCTGGAAGTGGTGATGTTTATGTTTGAACTATTTATCGGTCTTCCTTTGTTGTCTGATTATCAAAAGCTCCTGCTGGTGTTTAGTATGTGATAAAATTTCTGTCCCTCAGGCAACGATGAAAACCGATTATATTATTATAGTTATATTATACAGCAGCTTATCTTTAGCTAGTTTGGACCATTCCCAGACTAAGCTATTATTCTCAGTTAAATCATGATTTGATAGAAATGAAAAAAGTAACATTACAACAAAGAACCATTGCGTAAAGCACCTGAATGATTGTTGGAAGTGCTCCAGTATCTTGCTGTTTCAATGGCCCAAAAAGATTATTGCTGTTTATGATAGGCGGTAATTAAGAGTATTTGCCTGTGACGTCCAATATTTACTGAAGGTTTAGTTGTGTGTTCTACGGTAACTCAAAAATGAGCTATTTTTGCTCCTTCGCGAAGACGAAATGTTGATGTTCCGAAACAGTGCAGATAGACCTGTGCTTATTTTGCTCTGCGATTTTTTTTAAATTTGGGACAAATTTACGAGTAAATCGGAGACCAGAGGGGGTGATAGAAAGCGGATCTGGTATCTCCAATAGCTAAGCGATTGAGGAGTTAATTTTATTATATTTATCCACAAGTCCACCTAACCTATCTATGGTGTTAGCATGAAGCAAATCGGCCGACACCCATCTTTGGCCTCTTGTCCGGGTTTCTCTGCCAGGCGAACAACAGTTAAATTTGAACCATTATACTAGCCTGCGTAGCCGGCGGGATTTGAGGGTGCGAGCTTCTCACTCAGCATTCGCGGGCGAAGCCCACGAGGTCAAGCGGCGAAGCCGCGCGAGTGGAAATTTCAAATCGACTCCTCACCAATCTCTCCACGGCTTTGCCGCTCCGACGACGGCCTCCCAAAAACAAAAGCACTTCGCCGCGAATCCCGCCAGCTGCGCAGGGTACCGCGAATCCCGCCAGCTACGCAGACTACCATTGTACCGAAACAATGTTCAAGCTCCGTACTAGATGTTAGTTTATGACGGTTTATCACGATGACTGGCTGGCACAGTTAAACAATCATTTTTACAAGTCATATATGTACAAAAATACTCACTGCTGTACTTTTTAAGCTAAAAATAGACATTTGCCCATCGAAAACAAAAATTTTACTTCACCGATTCTGCCACAGGACATCCATGTGAGGGAAGATACACTTTCTAATTCATTTGGCCTGTTGAAATTAATGAACTTTTATTAGGTTTCCTCGCCATTTATCAATATTTTGTTTATTACTAATTACTGTAAATGTTTATGTAATAGCAAACTGAATAAAAATAATATATAGATTTAGCCAACCAAGCCTAAAAGCGGAGCTCCGTATTCTCGCTGGTTCTTAATAATTTCTTTGAAATAAATAATAATTAAAAACGTCAACTGTAATTGCAGAATTTCCGCTAAGAATGACCATGAAAAGTTAAAAAATGCTGCCAGAAGAAAAAAACTCGGACCTGAGCCCGCGATCAATGAAGAAAACCAATGCCTGGTCAGCGGTCAACTTCAAAAAAATACGTTACATCGATGAGTTCTAATCTGAGCCCGCGATCTGGTCATGTTATACTGGTCAGCGCTTACCTCGATTTGACAGCTGTCAATTCACCATAACATGGATGCCCTATAACAAAGATGTAAGCTGATAAGCCTGACAAGGTGTTGACAAGACATGCCTGCCATACGGAGGTTGAGCCCGCAATGAGAGCGGCAGTGAAAACTAGGTCACTTTAAACAGAAAGTAATACTTCAGTGTCGACTAAATAAAGTATTTATCGAATTTTATTGTCATGTCCGCTCGAAAGGACTCTACAGTCGCGTATTTCTACCAACCTAGCAGACATAAAACCAAGCATAAACGTTTTCCATATCCTTACCTCATCGAAATCAAGTTTCACTAAATAAGTAAAATCCTTCAGCGTTGAAAACGTCACCAGCGAAAAAGCTTGTTGGTATGCGCGTCGTGGGTTGACGGACAACTTAATTTTGGCCGAAGCTGTTTATTAAAAATGAATCCATCGTTTCTGCAAGCACCTCTTCTCTGGTCCTCAATTCCCGAAAACAAGAAACACGGAGGGAATGTATCTGTACACCTGACTAGCGCTTTGTGCAATTTGTGGACGACAGAAGCACAAAAATTAACGAAAACCTCGCATGCGAGGCAACGCTTAGCTGTTGTGACGGTAGAATTGTGAAGAACACTTATAGGTGTAAGAATATAATTTGTTGAAAACTAATCAAGGGAACAGGCTCTGTGTAATTGTAATGGGAGCGCACATTTCTTTTTTTAACTAAGTTGATGTTTAATCAACAATGATTTAAAGTATTGCACCTGCTTCTAGTGAAACTGACAGATCATAATGAAGAAACCAAGAAAGTCGCCAAAATGATGGAAGCATAAATTTCAGAAACAAGCATGTGGCTGCCCAATAAAAGTAGCCACCATCAACTTACAGTACTACAAATTCTGAAATCATTAATTAAAGCTTTATTGGCATCTGGGCTATTTTTTTTTACAAAACAAACATTTTATAATAGCACAACTCCCCTGAATCAATTTCATGGCTCATTACACTTGTCAAGATCTAACTTCACAAAACAAGAGGACAGATTTACTCTTAATTCTCACCCTTTTCAGATTAATTATGAATGCACTTGTAAAGAAATAATTTTTACAAAATTAACATTTATAATAGTACAACTACCTGAATCCGTTTCATGTCTCATTTTACTTTTGATAACCTTCACAAAACAAGAAAACATCATTTTTTAATAAAGAAGCTTGACTCCATTATTTGTGAAAGGATTATCTTTACAAGTGCACTCATTATAAATCTGAATATCACTGTTTACAAATCTGAGTAGAATGTGACTTAAATAATTACCCGATGAGAGTGATTTAGTACCAAATAAGTGCTTTTTAAAGTTGATGTATTGTAAAAGCAAAATGAATTTGAGCAAGTAAAAGTTATGAGGGAAAATTTAGGTACTTACCGTGTATTTATTCGCATTCATTTTCCATCGGTTTCGCAAGCCTACTAACATGATAGCCCAAAACGAGCCTTTTTATGGTGCTTCAAAGCCAAGGGTGGAGTCACTTGGCAGAAACGTACTGCTCCAGTACAGATAATATAGATATCCAATGAGAGCTCTTGACATAGACCAAAGGATTAGTGTTTTCAGCACCTAAGAAAGTTAATTCTTCTGTTTATATGAATGGCTAACATTGGATAATGGTAAAAAAAAATGTAAAAAATAATGTCAAGTGTTCACCGTTCAAGCGTCCTGACTGTAAACAGATATAAATACCTACATTTTCCCACATAACTTTTACTTTATTCATTTTGCTTTTAAAATATGTCAACTTAAAAAACCACTTAGTTAACAGTTAAATACCTCTAATCAGATAATTGTTTCAATCACATTCTACTCAGATTTACAGTGATTGCACTTATAAAGATATAATTTACAAAATAAAGATTTTATAATAAATATGCAACTCCCTTGAATCTGTTTTGTGTTTCAATTGACTTGTCAGGATACACTTGTGAATATGCAATTTTCTCAAAACACCAACCATAAAAAGCACTTGATTTACTCTAAATTCCCTTTATCAGAGAAGTATTAATCACACCCTATTCAGATTTATAATGGGTTCACTTGTAAGGATATGATTTTTACAAAACGATATTTTATAATACTGCTACTCCCCTAAATCTATTTCATGTCTAATTAGACTTGTGAAGATGTAATCTTCTTAAAACCAGAAAACAAATGAAAGGCTCTTAGAGCCACCTCATTGTATGCTGGTTTAAAACGCTTTTCAAGGGAAGACATGTATCATTTCGTTTTAATCAGAGAAAAATAATGAGGGTATTGGGTATTTGAAATGGTTATTGTAGTAGAAATGTTATTACGCACTTTAAGCTACTGACTGTTTTGAAGACGACGGCGAGCCGATGACCGAAAAGTGCGCGAAAAAGCAATTACTGTGTCACGTATGGAATCTCTCTGCTTTTCTTTTCTTAACACAGTGTTTATTAATTTCCCTTATGTACTCTGGGTTCTTGGCTTTTCGTCTCTCTGTACGATGTTTATTAATTTCCCTTATGTACTCTGGGTTCTTGGCTTTTCGTCTCTCTGTACACTGTTTATTAATTTCCTTTATGTACTCTGAATTCTCTGCTTTTCGTCTAGAGAAACACTGTTTGTTTATTTACCTTATATAGTCTGGGTTCTTTGCTTTTCGTTTTCTAACAACTTTTTTGTCAACCTTTTTTATCTACTCTGGGTTATTCTCTTTTCGATTTCTGAAAGATTTTCGCTCTTACGCAGTCAATAGTCAATTCTCTCTTTTTCA
Organism: Blastomussa wellsi; assembly: GCA_947652115.1. Taxonomy (NCBI): domain Eukaryota; kingdom Metazoa; phylum Cnidaria; class Anthozoa; order Scleractinia; family Plerogyridae; genus Blastomussa; species Blastomussa wellsi. Next base: position 8,970,443 of record OX393564.1, on the reverse strand, counting down.
CAGTCTGCTTTTTATTTTTATCAGCTCTTCTGTGTTTCATATATTTCCTCGTGTAGGTTTTTTTGTAACTTTTACGCTTTTCCTTGTCATCATTAGACATGTTTTTATTCTCATTTTGCGGACAATTTCCGTTGCCTGTTAATTCCAAAGTTCTATCTTTTACCGTTGAAACATAATAAATTTCATCTAAATGTCCAATGTAAATATGTACAGCATTTGCAACATTCAATGGTGCAACAACAGTAAAAGGACAAAAATTTGGATTTGATTCAGCAATATGAATTGACAAATTCAAACAATTTGCAACAGCTTGAACCATCCCATGAAGCACTAAATACTGAATGCCAACACTACGTGCATAAAAATGATTATTGGGATCGCCGGCCATATAACTGATGTGATACAGCCCTAAAAAGCAATCACCACCTCCTCCAACATCAAGTGCAGTCAGTCTACCCAATCGAGACAATCTAGTTTCTAACAGAGAATTCGAATTTATGGATGACGTAAAAGGTTTTAGATTGCAGTTTTTATTTTATGGACAAGGATTTAACTCAACATCTCCACTTAATAATGTAATTCTGCCAGATAAATTATAAGACCTTGTTTTAACACTAACAATTCCTACATTCCTACATAGGCAGGAAAGAAATATGGACGATATAATAGAATTATAATCCACTGTATAAACTATTCAAAAACATCAACAAGTTTAGAGCTATAATTCATTACTCGTGGAGCACTCAGAAGGTAGCGCCCTTGCACTATGTTGAGTACTCTAAGGTAACTCTCTTGTAAAAGCAACAGTAATCGTTTTATTCAAAGTGTCAACGAATTGAATACTCAAGCTTAATGGATGGTACAAGGCACTGTACGTAAATGTTCTTCTATACACTCCAAATTTATATATTCTGATACCACACATGCACGAAATAACGTTTCAAATGTACATTGTGGAGATGTTCAATATTCATAAACTGATCAATTGCTGATGACAAAGCAAGGTAAAAATAGTAAAACCAGAAATTAGTAGTAGTTGTCTGAATAAACTTGAATAAACCTGAAAACTGATTATCCCGGAAAGACGCTATTTGAGATGATTACACATACCGACTTAAAACTTCCGGAAATAGATAAAAGGAAAAGTGCAGAGAATTTAAAAAATCGCGCACACAACGTTTTGGTCTAAATGTTAAACTGACTTCTTCAAATTAAGAGTCAATTGAACAAAGTCCGTGTGAGTTGTATCTCTTTAAAGTGGCCCTAAAGAAAGGAAAATTCAAGTCAAGAAAACAGCGTCTACAAAAATATCTCAAACCAACGCCGCCCGCAAACACCTTCTCATGTAACTTGGCCAATCAGTGCAGGGTATTTTTTCCCCGTCTCCTAGACAAATTTTCAAGCATATTCCATCTTCACACAAAAAGCCTTACATTTCTTTCAGGTGGCTTAAAGGGTTAAAAACGGTAACAAGAGAGGTTCCTTCTTCGATTACAACAGAGGAGTGCGACAAGGGTGCATTCTCTCTCCTTTGTTGTTCAATTTATATCTTGATGAATTTCAACGCTTGCTAGAATCTTCACATGACACAGATCCAATTACTTTACCAAACGGACTCCCTCTAAACTGTTTATTCTATGCAGATAATCTAATATTAATACCAAGAAGTGCCGCTGGTCTACAAAAGCAAATAAATATCCTCCACAGTTATAGTGAGAAATGGTTGCTAAAAATTAATCTTAAAAAAACAAAAACATTAATTTTTCAAAAACAAAATCGCAAATCAACACGTGATAAATTATCTTTCTTTTTAAATGGCACCCCGATTAAAAAGGCCTCACAGTACAGTACCTTGGCATCACTTTCAACACAAATGGAAGTTTTGCTAATTCCAAAAAAAGTTTTGGTTGAGAAAGCCAGAAGATCAATATTTGCTACTAAACGTTATCTTGACTTCAATAAATTACCTATCAATACATGTAATAAACTTTTCGATACTTTATTCCTTCCCATTCCTTTATACGGTTCTGAAATTTGGGGAGCTTATGATAATATGAACTTCAAAAATGGGAAAAAGATCCAGTAGAAAGACAGCATACACAATTCTACAAATACTTTCTTGGCCTCAACAGAAGAGCACCTAATGTAGTAGAGGGGGTAAGTTTCTAAAGAAACTGTGGTGCTGCGTCGGTGGGAAGTATAACAATATAATTTGGTTTTATCAACTGGGTTGATAATGTCAATTGGCCGCCGTAAAGAGATTCAATTGCTGACGTTTCGAGCGTTAGCCCTTCGTCGGAGCGAATCTTTACGGTGGCCAATTGACATTATCAACCCAGTTGATAAAACCAAATTATAAACCTAATGTAGTAGCTCGAAATGAAACTGGACGATTTCCTTTAAAGTTGAATATTTTATTAAGAATAATTAAATTTTGGATACACCTTGAATCTCTTCCAGAAAACAATATTGGCAAACAATGCTTAACCATTTCCAATCAATTGGCAAATGAATCAAAATCCTCTTTCATGTTAACGATTAATGAAATTACTCATAATTATATAGATATTCAAAAACAATCGCATAACAATACAATCCAAAATAATAATATGCCAACTATTAAAAATAATTTACAAAAAATAAAATACCACATCTTAAACCATTTAAAAAGACATCAACTGGAGTTGATTCGCTCTAATAAGAAGTTATGTTTCTATTCTATATTTAAAACAGATGTAAGCAAATCTGATTATTTAGAACAAATAAAGAACCAAAAGCATAGACGAGCTGTAGCTAAACTACGATCAAGCAATCATAGTCTTAAAATCGAATCTGGACGACACTGTGTACCTAAATTACCGGAATCTCTTAGGATTTGTCAACACTGTCGCTCTAACCAAATTGAGAACGAAAACCTATTCTTATTTCATTGTAATTGTTATAAAACTATTAGGCAACAAATAACAAGTGATATTGTACTTAAATATCCGTCATTCGATGTTTTAAACGATACTGATAAAACTATATTCCTGTTTAATAATGTGGATTCTTTCATTTGCAAGATACTAGGTTACTTTGTATATGAAGCATTACATATAAGAGAAACTTGTAATTTCAGTATTTAGTCCAATGTGATTAGCATTATTGTAATTTTATTTGTTATTTTAGGTAATACCATCTGTATATGGGAATACCAATAAATTTGTTGTTACTGCAATTTCATCCTAATCGTTGATACAAATAGGGGTACCGAATGGTCCCATTCAATTTCAAAGTGCTCGAAAAATTTGGCCTGTGCTCGAATTGCTCGCAAAACTTAAATGGGTGTTCGCTTGCTTGTGTTCGCAAAATTTTTGCAAGTGTTCGCCTTCTCGGATTCTCATTAAACCCGGCATGTGCAATCGATAAAACCGATAATCGATAACATTCGATAACAATCGATAAAAATTAGTAAATTGTATCGGAAATCGATTAAAATCGATAAAAGGACACGTTGTGAGTAATCGATAATTATCGATTTTTAAATTAATGTTATCGATTTTATCGAATTTCTAAAATGTATCAAATCTTCCATAAAAACACTCTTACGATTCAATGAATCAAGTGGGACGAATTTAAAGATTTATTTAACAAATCGATAATTGAATGAATACTGATAATCAAATAATATTAACACGATTCCCTGGCATGATTCAACGGGGAAACGCAACATAACATAACCGCTTTTTGTATTTACTCAGAAACTGTTCAAGCTAAATGTCGTAATGACATCCTACAAATACATGTACTACGAAGTACGAAGCTGCGTAGTTGTAATGCTAGACATTGTCTCCAGTAAATGTTTTGTCAGCAAAACCCTCGCCGCCGCAAAAATCATACTACAAATCAGAGCTAAAATCATTCTATAAATAAGTAAAACGAAGTAAATGATGAACTCCGCAACTAAAGCAGAAGAGAGGTAATGAAACAAAAATAACTGATATAAATTTGAAAGGAACTCAACATTAAGAAGCTCAGAAAACATGTTTGTAAATGCCAATAAAATTAACATTAAACAGTTTTATTTTGTATGGTTTTTGATACTCCGTTAAAATCGATTAATCAATAAAATCGATATCGTTAAATACGCGGAAGACTGTGAGTATCGATTTCTATCGATTGATCGATAAAATCGATATCGATTAATTAAAAATTATCGATTGATATCGATTTATCGAACGGTTTTCCGATATCGGTTTTTATCGATTGGTCATACCGGGCATTAAAATGTGCTCGATTGCTCGAAATTTCGTTAATCGTGCTTTGTAGTTATTTTGTTTATACATATATACTTATAAACAAGCAGGACACAACCGCCTGTATGCTATTGGTATTTGTTGGACAGCCCCAGCTTTGCAGCTATTGTTTTGTTTTGGAGGTGTCAGCCACATTATAAGCTATTTATACTTAGCGCAAAACAACGTTTCCTAACAGAGATTCTGGCTAGCGGAAAATTTTACGAAGTACTTGAAGTGCTCGCTTCTGGCTGCTCGCCATCTGTATTTTTCTAAGGTGATCGCTGCTCGCCATTTTCATAGAGTGCTTGCTGCTCGAAAGAAAAATTTGACAATTGCTAGTGCTCGCAAAAATAAACACACTGCTCGCATGTTCGCAAAGACCATTCGACGGACACATCGTAACTTCAAAGAGTACATTACCTGCAAGTTGTATTTAAATGCAGTATGACAGAACCAAGGAAACCTTACCTTTACTTCCACATAGCAAAGCCCACATGCCATATAATTTCATAGCATAAATTTCTGTGTACCACCCCCACATATTCTCAAAGAAAATAAAAGAACGGCTATGCGGAAAAAAGACGGTTTACTAGGGGATAGAGAGGGAACTGCCTTTAATCGCGTTTTAATGCATAAATTAATTGTTTTACAAAAGTGAGTGACTGAGTGAATGATGGCGTGAGCGAATATTCGGTCTATACCAATACCTTCATGGTATGCTTATGTACAGTACCCGCAGTGTATCATCCAACCAAGTTGCAATACCCTCTTTTCGAACTAATCTTCGGAGATTTTGCCCCAGCATTATTAGAATTCCTTTTGGAATGATATTCCGCAATTTATCAGGGACAAACCATCGAGAAAAATGTTCAGAAAAGCACTTTTTCGCTGGTACCTTGCTCAATACTAATGATACCTTATCTTCTTTATAACTTACTGAGGTATATTGTAATTTTTCTTTTACTTTTTTTTTTAAATTCAAGTTATCTGTTATACTTAACTTTTAAGGGGCACAATTTTTGTATATCTAGATGTGCCCCTCTCCTCTCCTTCAAACATACGGTGTATATCAATTTAAGTGTTACATATTATATTTACATACCATTTATTATATCATTTGTATCAACTAGGGATTGGAGGAATAAATAAAAAAATAAAAAAATAAAATAAAAAATAAAATAATAAATAAATAAATAATAAAATAAAAAAAA